>CM070819.1:29001815-29744346 GCA_036326025.1 Chrosomus eos
CACACAGAGAATTCGATCCGTCTCTCGCTCTCTCACTCACACACACACGCAGTCCGATCGCGCCCCGCGCCCCCCAGCACACATGTCTGCTGCGTTTTCTGAACAAAACAAAGAAGTGAGTTTGAGGCTTTGCAGGAGACCGCGACGATTGGTCAAAGTTGCAGAAAAGTTGCGGTGATTAGTCAAAATTGCAAGGCGCACTGAATTCACGGGGATTTGTTGAAGTTGTTAATAGTTGCGATCGCGTCATCGCGAAATCCTGGAGGGACTGATTGTCATGATGAAACTCAACAACAGTAATACTACTACAGACGTGTACTTAAAAAAAAAAGAAAAGACAAAGGTACTGCTAAACCATGACAACCATGTGTTTTACGAAAGTAAAGTAATTTATTTTTATTAACGTTATTTACAGCTTACCGAAGTGCTCTGTTCGTCGTCTCCAAAGATAGAAGAAATTGACCCCTCAATCAGACGAAGTCTATCGGCAAATCCTTCTTTATACTGGCGGAGGTTGCTGAAGTAGTTATCCTTGAAGAGCTTCGTGCACACAAAAATGACTTTACCCACAGATGTGGGGACATGTCCGTGAAAAAATAAAACTCAAACAGGCACTTCGAAGAGGTTCTAATGCTGGGAGACGGTGTAATGAAGCGTGAAGCAAGACGCTCCAAGGCCTGGAGGGGCGTGGCAGGACGACGCAGTGTCTCGTTCCCTTCTCAGGGAACAAGGGTTATAGTCATAACCCGAGACGTTCCCTTTCAAAGGGAACTCAACACTGCGTCGAGAATCTCGACTCTTTGGGGAACGAATAGCCCACTAGGCCACGCACCGAATAGGCCTGTCCTGGAGTGAGACTGATTCAGACACTCAACTAGGACGAAAGGACGTGCGCACCAGGTGTACTAGGGAGGTGTAAACTGTAGAACCTGATAAAAGTGTGTGGGGTAGCCCATCCGGCTGCCTCACAGATCTCCTGGAGGGGCACTCCCGAAAGGAGGGCCC
Source organism: Chrosomus eos (assembly GCA_036326025.1). Lineage (NCBI taxonomy): Eukaryota > Metazoa > Chordata > Actinopteri > Cypriniformes > Leuciscidae > Chrosomus > Chrosomus eos. The sequence continues at coordinate 29,002,821 of CM070819.1, forward strand.
TAGAGGAAGCCATGCCTCTAGTCGAATGAGCCCTAACAACTAAAGGTGAAGGCAAGTCGCGCACCTTGTAGGCTGAAGTAATAGCTTGAACAATCCAATTACTAATAGTCTGCTTGGATGCCGGGAGCCCCTTCTTAGGTGACCCAAAACACACTAATAACTGTTCCGACCTCCTCCAGGAAGAGGACCTCTCAAGGTACACGCTCAAAGCTCTGACAGGGCAGAGCAAATGAAGCTTCTCTTCTTCTGCCGACACATGAGGCGGAGGATGGAATGCTTGAAGGACCGTGGACCGAGCCGTATTCATAGGAACGTAGCCCGGACTCGGGTGCAAAAAGGCTTTAACTCTGCCAGGGGCAAACTCCAAGCAAGCTGGTGTTACTGCCAGGGCTTGGAGATCTCCCACCCTCTTAAGAGAGGTAATAGCTAAGAGAAATACCATTTTTAGCGTAAGATCCCTAGGCGAAGCCGACTGAAGGGGTTAGAAGGGGGCCAGGGATAACCCTTCGAGAACCACCGCCAGGTCCCAGGTAGGAACCCTGGACCTGATAGTCGGTCTCATCCTCCAAGTACTACGGAGAAAACGAATGACCAGGTGGTGCCTCCCCAGAGGCCCATCACTTAATGGTGCGTGGAAAGCCGCAATGGCAGCCACATACACCTTAAGCGTGGAAGGGGAGAGACCCGCAGAGAAACAATTTTGAAGGAACTCCAGAACTGAAGCCACCGGCCAGTTGACTGGATCCAACTCCTGTTCTCTACACCAAGTGACAAACACATTCCACTTGAGGCCATATAATCTCCTCGTAGACGGAGCCCTAGAGCTAAGCCCAGAAACGTTGTGCACTCAGAGGTCCTACCACTATGGTTAGGACCTCTTTCCAGAAGCCCTCCTAGCCTGAAGGACGTCCCTCAGGTCGCCCCTCTGGTTGGAGGGGTTCTGCTGGGAGCGTTTCCTCTGTTGCCAAGCTCCCGGAGGAGGGGCTCTACACTCTTAAAAGAAATGGTTCTATTTAGAACCAGAAATGGTTCTATCACCCGCTTCATATATGGAACTCCAAAATGGTTCTATATAGAACCATTTTAATGGGTTCCATAAATAGAACCCCAAATGGTTCTTTGAATCCAAGTTAGATGGTTCTTTATAGAACCATTAAGGGGTTCTATATTTTTAAACCATAATATGATATTTAATAAAATTATTATTAAATTATTATTATGAATAGAAAAATATAACCAATCCAGAAAATTCCAAAAGTTTAAATTTATTCAATTGATTATACAAAAATATTAGTGTCACATTTAAAATTGCACATCTGTATACTCTGTATTATACAGCAAAACATTTTTTTACATTTAAGATGTTAAATTACATTCAACCATTTAGTTTGAATTTAATTTAAGCAATTTTCACTTTGCAATAAACATACATAAGCTTGTTTATGTACTGTATGTACAGTACTTAACTTTTACATGCAACTCTCTGAAATGAGGAAAAACAAATCTTTGATTTCATATTTTTGATATTCAACAATGCAGATAAAAAACAATACATGAACAATTAAAACATCTAAATAAACAGCACTACAACTTACACAAGTTGACAGTACATTTTTTAGTACAGGTATTGGTGTTCTTGTGTCATGCTCTTGTTTAAGTTTATGCATATATTTTTTAATAAAAGTCATTGTGTGACTGCAAACAGGCATTCCACAGCCTTTGTCATGTCAATGTCTGCCTCCATGATAATGCTGACACTTTCAGTCTTGAGGGGATCAGGACAGCCGTTAAACACCATGGTTGATGTAGGACCTTTGGGTTCCTGTAAAACAAACATTTCACCTTTTGAGTGCCTTTCACCAATTAACAGAAGTCATCAAATAGACCTAAAATTAATGTTGGTAACCGAACAATGCTGCTACCCATTCACTTAAATTATATGGACACAAAACCAATGCAGCAAGTCAATGGGCACCGCCATTGTTCGGTTACCATCCTTCAAAATATCTTTTGTGTTCTGAAGAAGAAAGTCATAAAGATTTGAAATGACAAGAGGTGAATAAATTATGACAATTTTCATTTTTGGATAAACTATTCCTTTAATACTTTCATTGTTGTAATACATGTTTTCACTCATACAATTTATAGAAGCTACAACCTTTACATTGACAATGCAACTTTACACTGGGCATGGAACAGATAGGTTGGATGGGGAAAAATATATGGTGTTACCTTCTGTGGTTTCCTCTTCCTTCCTTTTTTTTACATTCCCTATGATGTTTTGGGCCATTTCATTAGATGTTTCCATGTTCTTCACCAAGTCTGTTCGAAACCTCATCGTCATTTCATGCAGCATCTTTAAAAAATACAAAACATTTGTTTACTTCAGGTGCTTATATCCAAATTACACACTTTCAGCCAAACAAGTTCCTTAAAGTTAGCATGAACTGGAGGTTGCAATTGACTACCATATAGTGATGTATTTCGAGAATGTTCAATAAGAAAAAAACTGGGCGTGGTAAAGTAATAAAAATTATTACATGCCTTGAGTCTCACTGCTGGCCAAGGTTTGGCAACAAATGAGCCCTCATTCTCACAGGGTTCTTGTCTGTTAACATGAATACAATGATGAAGTCTTTTTATACAGGATTTTCATTTTACTTGCCACAATATACAGTCTGTTTAAACTTCAAAACAATGATACATACCGAGTACAAGATATTTGAGGCACTTCAGTTTCCAGGCTGTTTGAAGAAAAAGAAAAATATAAATTAAGATAAGGATTTTAAGCTTGCTTTAAGTCCGTTTAAACGTCAAAACAATGATACATACCGAGTACAAGATATTTGAGGCACTTCAGTTTCCAGGCTGTTTGAAGAAAAAGAAAAATATAAATTAAGATAAGGATTTTAAGCTTGCTTTAAGTCCGTTTAAACGTCAAAACAATGATACATACCGAGTACAAGATATTTGAGGCACTTCAGTTTCCAGCCTGTTTGAAGAAAAAGAAAAATATAAATTAAGATAAGGATTTTAAGCTTGCTTTAAGTTTGTTTATTTAGCATCAAGTCCGTTTAAACGTCAAAACAATGATACATACCGAGTACAAGATATTTGAGGCACTTCAGTTTCCAGGCTGTTTGAGGAAAAAGAAAAATATAAATTAAGATAAGGATTTTAAGCTTGCTTTAAGTCTGTTTAAAACGTCAAAACAATGATACATACCGAGTACAAGATATTTGAGGCACTTCAGTTTCCAGGCTGTTTGAAGAAAAAGAAAAATATAAATTAAGATAAGGATTTTAAGCTTGCTTTAAGTCCGTTTAAACGTCAAAACAATGATACATACCGAGTACAAGATATTTGAGGCACTTCAGTTTCCAGGCTGTTTGAGGAAAAAGAAAAATATAAATTAAGATAAGGATTTTAAGCTTGCTTTAAGTCTGTTTAAACGTCAAAACAATGATACATACCGAGTACAAGATATTTGAGGCACTTCAGTTTCCAGGCTGTTTGAGGAAAAAGAAAAATATAAATTAAGATAAGGATTTTAAGCTTTCTTTAAGTTTGTTTATTTAGCAACAATGTTTAATATTTAACAACACAGACTTACTTTTTTAACTTATTAAGCTCTTTTTGTCAACCGTCGTTACCTGGGGGAAATAAAACAGAGCATAAATAACACTTCACAAACCAACTATGCAATGCATTAAACACACCTACACATTTAGCCATGTGCTATCATCACTTTAATCCAGCGCATGCATCAGTAAACCGCAGTAAACGATGTTACGAACGCTGCACTGACTGCAACCGTGCAGTTTTAATGGAGACCGGCCGGAAGTTCTCAACTGTAGCGGTGTCCACCTGCTGAGTTTAGCTCCCACCCTGATAAAACACACATGAACAAGCTAACGTTAATCAAGATTTTCGGGATTACTGAAAAGTAACAGTCTGATCTGGGTTGGAGCTAAAAACTGCACGAAAGTGGACCTCGCGGGCCAAAGTTAACAGTTAAGAACTTCTACACCTGTTAATATAGGCCTGGGGAAAATACTCAACGCAAACTGAGTTAACGTTATGTGTATGAAACTGCAACAAACATTCACATATCATACACCTCCGTCTTCCACCCGGTTCGCTTTTATTTCAATCGGCGCCTATCGTTAACTTAACGTTAAATTAACATTAAAGAAAAACGAGCGTGCGCTTCAGTGAGATTAAAATTCACGCTTCTGTCTCAAAGCTCGTTTCCTTATAACACAGCTGTCTTATTGTTATTGACCATTTCATTAACTATAACAAGGAAATAATGGGAGATTGTAACTTTATTACTTTAAAAACCGGAGCAAATTCAATTTAACAGGGCTTTCTGAACCTACGGCTGACGAAGCCCATCGGTGCTAAGTTACACAGCAGTGTTTTTAACTGAGGTGAAAAAATTCCATTTTGCTTCTAGTATCAGTATTTAAGACAAGGACTATATACTCTAACCAATAGAAATATTAACTGCAATACTAAATATTTCAGTAAAATGATTTCAAAAATGTAAAAACTTAACTTACCTGAGGGTATGAACGGGCAGAAATGGCGGACTCCTCAGTTTGAAAAATTAACTGTCACTTGAAGGTTCTTCTTCGCCAATCCACCAATAGGAATTCAAGGATGATGCAACGCATATACGCCACCAGAGGGCATTTTTACGATTATTATTTTTAATGTTCCCTTCAATAGATTAGAAGTTAACCATCACTATATGGTACACACAAAATAAAGAAAACACTTTGGTTGTTTATTATTAGGCCTATAATGTTTTATTACAAAATGATTGGTAAAAAAGGCAAACTTATAATGTATTAGGTAATATAAGTTGCATGCTAATGTACAAACGTGCATAAAGAAATCTCAAATCATACATTGACTAGATATGAAAATTTTGTTAACTCTGGTTTTTGACTACACCAGTCATTCTCATGCGTCTTGACTCAAACAGCTTTGTGAATGTGTTGTGTATAATTATTGTGTAACATGAATCTTTAGTTTACACTTCAGTAATAGAACATGAATTATAGAACCATTTTAATAAAAAAGGTTCTTTGCTCTCCAAGGGTTCTACATAGAACCATTTTGTCGTTAAAGGGTTCTATTTGCCAAGTACGGAACCCCAGGGTTCTATATAGAACCTCGAGGAACCCTTTTTTTTAAGAGTGTAGAGGAAACACTCTCCTTTTGCTCTGCTCGGTATGAGGAACTGGCTGACGGCTGGGGCTGATCTGCTTGCCCCACCCTACTCGATTTAGCTTTGCATTTACGGGGGAGGAACTGCTGGAACGCCGCCGATTGCTTCTTCGCCTCCTGAAACCTGTCGACTACTGATTTAACGGCGTCGCCAAACAGGCCAGAAGGCGAGAGTGGCGCATCAATAAGAAACGATTTATCTTTCTCTTTTATGCCAGATAAATTCAGCCACAGATGCCTCTCCGTGGCCACCATAGCTGCCATAGAGCGGCCAATAGCGCGGGCCGTCTCTTTAGTGGCCCGGAGAGACAAATCTGTGGCCTTACGCAACTCCACAATATCTTCAGGAGTTGGCCCCTCCCCCTCATCTAAATCTTTCAGGAGGTCCGCCTGGTATGCCTGCAAAATCGCCATAGAGTGCAGGCATGAACCGGTGCGGCCTGCCACCATGTAAGCCCTGCCTATTAAAGCAGATGTGTCTCTGCAGGGCTTACTAGGCAGCGCCGGGGCTTTAAGGGAAGATGCTAGTTTAGGAGAAAAATAACCTGCTAAAGCCTCCTCCACACTAGGCATCTTTCCATAACCCATATCCCGTGCCCCCACAACATTACTATAGTCAACCACACTGGGGCTGGAGACACGGGACGAATGCAGTTTATCCCACGATCTCGTTATCTCTTTATGGAGATCGGGAAAAAACGGCAAACCCCGGCGCTGAGGCTGTGATCTGTGCTGCAGGAAACGCTCGTCTAGTTTGCTTTTAACTTGCGTTCCCTGCTCATCTTGTGGCCAGCTGATATTAAGTCTGGCCACGGCACGCGTCACAACCTCAACCAGCTCCTCATAAGCCTGACCGTGAACTGGCGCGGCTTACTCACGGTCGTCCTCATCAATGCTGAGCACATCCACTTCCTCGGAAGCAGAGAGCTCAAGCATTGGGACCTGTTCGTGGGCAGATGAAGCCGCGACGCGAGCTTCTGCACCACTAACAGTGGGCTCAGGATCCTCAGACGATGAATGAGAAAGTGCCTCAGCAGTCTCATTCTCATCTGCAAGATCCCGCTGCGATCCCCACGATCTCAATCGCCGCGCTGCCTCAACAGACGCGGGACCAGAACCGCGGGGAACGCGAGCCTGACCATGCTCATCAAAACACGCCAGCCGGGAGCGCAGCACTCTCATGGGCAGTGCTTCACAGTGATCACAAGCGGTTCCCTCAAGAGCCGCTTGTGCATGCTGCACTCCCAAACAGTTCACACACAAATCATGCATGTCCCCACCCGTAATGAAACGAGGGCAGGGGTGCACACACTTTTTGAACTGCTCGGCCATAATACTGATATATATATATATATATATATATATATATATATATATATAATATATGAGGAATCAGACAATACAACACCAAATAAGACAGTCGTAACACAGAGCGCTTGCTGAAGAGCGAAAGCTGACATTCTATGCATCAGCGTCACCTTTATACTTCCGGGTATGCCGTCACATGTTACGTCACGACGCAACACCAATCAGGATTGGACTAGTTTCATTTTACTTTTTACCTTACTTATGTAATCAGCTTCCATTTCCAATTATCCTAAAGAAAGAAAGAAAGAAATTATTTTCAGACCAATACATCAATCACGAAATATTAATCAGTTGTCAGATTAGTTGTTGCAAACCTATTTTAGTTAAAGTTATACCTGTCTTCATTTCTTTGCGCCTTTTTCTGAGTAGCTTTTTTTAAACAACAACAAACAAGTAAACTACAGTTTGCCTAGAAATTATTTACTCCACATGGGAAGAAAATCACAATAAAATACCAAATACTGTGCAAATTAACATTTATCAAAGAGAGGATAAAAAACTGCTACTTCTACTCCTTCACCTATAGGCTACTACTAATAAATATGTTTTATTGGGAGTACTTGCAAATAGGCTTACTCCACAGGACAATTTGTTAGCAGGAGCAAGCACATCACCTTACTGCAGCCATGTCAGACTGGAAAATATGTTTAATGTAAATCACAATCACCCTTTGAGAATATACTTTTTCTTTTATATATACTTTTATACTTTGAGAAAATTATTAGTTTTGATAGCTCACCTCAGCAAAATCAAAGAGACCTCCATACAACATAGTACTGTACTAGTACTATAGTAAATAGTACAGTACCGTACTGTAACATTAATTGTAGGTTACATCAAAACAGACATAAACAATAGTAATTAACTTAATTAAATTGCTTTGGGAGATTGCATCAATATCTTAAGTTTGTTGGACATTGGTTTTGCTCAAACTAAAAAATAAATTAATGACAGACAGCAATCTGATAAAGCTATAAAAAAAAAACATTTATTATTGTTATCACAACATTCCTTGGAACACCTCATTGAGTTAAATTGAAATAAATATGTTATAATTATTCAAAAATAAACAATGTGGTTGAATATCTAATATGTCAGGATGGCAACAAGAAAACTGCTTACGTTGAGATCATCACATCCATACTCTTTCCGCGGCCCAGGATGTAGTTGCTGTACAAGTATTCTACAAAGCATTTAAACCACAACAACAATTAAAACAAAAAATTGACTAAAAATAATAATGAAATGCTAATAAACAAACGAACAAACAACCCCAAACAAATGGGGTTGTTTGGAACAACCCCAAACAAATTTTTGGCTCATTTATCATTTGTTTTAACAATTTTATCTATGAACTATAAAATATAATTCCAGAGATTAGATATATCTAAATAGTTTAAGCATCAATGAAAAATGAGCCATAAAACAAAAAAAACAAAATGCATGCAAAAGATTACATATCAAAGGAAAAGGGATGTTCACCAACTCTCTACTAGTGCGCATGTGTAAGACTGGAAAAACTGGTTGAAGAGATAGATTTGACCACACTGGTCGATGAAACAAAGGATTTTGCTGGAAATTTACATTTGACTTCCCCCCTCTTCCCCTGAGACAAAAAGTCTCACCTCATCTGCATTTCATTCTCTCTCAGTAACGCCTAAAACTCACATAAGAATATATATATGGTTTAATATGAATGAATATCATCAAGTTTGATACATGTTTGATATTATTTGAAATGTCTCAGTGTGACTGGTACAAATGTCTCATTCCCAAAGAAGTCAATCAAAGGTTTTAAGACTTTAGAGATAACTGGCACACAAAGGAATGTGGCCTCTAGCCTAACCCCCAAAAGGTGTGAACTTCTGAATGCAAATATCCATGGTTAGCCTATATAATGAAACGCAGCGAGAGCTCAGGGCCTTTTCTGTATCTCAGAAACGAGCCCATGAAGGTGAGAGAGCCGACTCTCTCAACCTCATGTAGCCTCCTAATGTCGGGTAAATATGTGTCCTCTTTGTTCTAGAACATTTGATGGTTTGCATTGATTATCTTTGAATTGATTATGAAATTGTAATAATACATTTACCTGACATAATAAATTGTTATATTTGATTATTCTAACAGATGTTGACTATTTTCATTAGAGTTAAAAGGAATAGTCAAACATTCACTTATATTTAATGATGCACAGATATCATTAAACCTTTTATATATGGAGTCAGATGAAATAACGAGTTAATACATATGAGAAAGTGTATTGCATTTAATCAAAAATCCCATTAGCATGGAAAGGATGGAACATGCGCGAGACCTTCGCCGCTGATCGTATGCCGCCATTGGTTCGATTCTTTTTTTTTTTTTTTTTTTTTTTTTTTATTGAATAGTTATACATTACAGCAAATAGAAAGAAAATATAATGTAAATTAAAAAAAAAATAATACAAATAATGAGAAAAAAAAAAAGACAGGTATGAGATCATGAAATAAATAACATAAAAGCTTCAAATAAAGACCTAGTACGTATAGCTTTACTGTTTTTTAACCCAAGTAGTAACTCACAATAACTTTTCATTTCTATCTGAAATAAAAAAAAAATTGGGTTTTCCTTTAGCCCATTTTTGTTTGTGTATATGATATTTCCCCATAATCAAACAGAGATTAACAACAAAAGCCACATTTGGTGGTAAACTTTGTCTATTAAAATAAAAAAAGACATCTTTTTCAGAAAAGAAAATTTTCATTCCTAACCATTTACAAAGAAAACATTCCATATCCACCCAAAACATTTTGCTATAAATGCAATTAAAAAATAAGTGGACAACATTTTCTTTCTCCGTCCCACAGAAATCACATATAACATCTACATCAGTACGAAATCTTAGAAAAAGAGTTTTTACTGGGTACACCAGATGAAGTATTTTAAAATGTACTTCTCTCACCTTATTTGTTATGCAATATTTTTTTGGCAGCAACCATGCATATTTCCAGTCAATGCAATCAACTTTAGAATACCAGTATGTTTTAGAAGATATTGGGCTGTATTCAGTAAGTAACTTCCTAATAAAGTAATTATTCCATCTTCTATCAGTAATAGTAACTCCATTAATTCCAACATCAGGTCTGAGACTCACAGTCTCCTTATTCACATTTCCGTTAAACAGACACTTTAAACCTGATGGTATAGCATCGAACACTATACAATATTCTTTTGGGGTTACTGGAATATTATACCTTTGAAGAAATTCTACATAGGTATACAGGTGCCCATTTTCATTAAATAACTGTTTGACAAAAATGATGCCATTATCAACCCATTTTTGAAAAAACAAAGTTTTATGCTTAAACGTTATATACCTGTTATTCCAAATTATACATTTGTTTGGAGAAAAATTGTGTTTATAGATAAGCATCCATGAGAGAAGCACCTGCCTGTGAAAATTACTTAATTTAACGGGAATCTTACTGATTTCAAAGTTGCATTGCAACAAAAAAGCTAACCCACCCATCTTTTCAAAAATTAGATTAGGAATTAAATACCAAATTTTATTTTTGTATTGAAAGTAATGCTTGATCCATCTATTTTTTAAAATTGAATTTGAGGTGCTAAAGTCAAGCACATTTAACCCTCCATCACCAAACGAATTAGTTAAGGTATCTTTTTTTATGTAATGAGATCTATTTCTCCAAATGAAATTGAAAAGATTTTTATCAACTTCTTTAATGATGTTATTTGGGACTTCTAGTGAAATAGCAGGATAGAGTAGACGAGATAAACATTCAGTTTTGGATAAAAGAATTCTACCATTTAATGACAAATCTCTCATTAACCATAAATTAAATCTATTTTTAACTCTTTTAACAACAGATTGAAAATTAAGCTGACCCCTTTCCTTCTCGTCTTTACATATTTTGATTCCTAAATAGGTAATAACCTTTTTTACAGGGATGCCATTAATATCAAGAAATTCACTATTTTTCAGTGGGAACAACTCGCATTTGTTTAAATTTAATTTTAGCCCTGAGACCAATGAAAAGCTATTCAAACAATCAATCACTTTTTTAATTTCTAATGAATCTCTAATAAATATAGTTGTATCATCTGCTAATTGGCAGCACTTTATTTCTCTTTCTAAAATCCTGATGCCGTAAAAGTTATAGTTTTTAATGTAAAGAGTCAATGTCTGAGTTACAAGTAAAAACAAAAAAGGTGATATTGGACATCCCTGCCTTATGCCTCTTTCTAAAAGGAATCTGGGGGTAGTGCCATTTGCAAGTTTCACTGAGCTATTACACCCATTATATAAAGTACAAATGGCCCTTTTAAAGAAGTTACCAAAGCCAAAAAAATCTAAAGTCTCAAACATGCTTTATAGAAATCTACAAAAAATATAAAACTTTCATTCTCAATATACTCATTATAATCAATTAGATCTATGACCAAACGAATATTATTACTTATATGTCTGCCCTTCATGAATCCTGATTGGCAATCATCTATAATTTGTTCTAAGCATTTTTTTAATCTTTCTGCAAAAATAATAGCAAACACCTTAACATCATTATTAAGTAATGTAATTGGTCTCCAATTATCAATTAGAGTAGAGTCCTTATTGGATTTTGGTATCAAGCTGATCAATCCCTGACATAATGATGGAGGTAACTCACCACGTTCTATAGCTTCATTAAACACACATAATAAAAACTGAGATAATTGTTCTTTAAATTCCTTGAAAAATTCGCTAACCAAACCATCGTTACCAGGAGATTTATTATCTTTTAGCTTACTGATCCCAAATCTAACTTCTTCTATAGAAATATCTTTATCACACAACATCATACAATCTTGATCTATACATCTTCCATTTGCTTTAATGCTATCTAGAAATTGTCTTGAATTGCCATCTTCCTCTTTGCTATATAACGTTTGATAAAAGGTTGATATATAATTAGAAATTTTAACAGGATCTTCAGACACTTCCCCATTTATATTTAGTTTTAATACAGAATTCAACTCAGTGTTTCTTTTTTCTAAATTAAAAAAATATCTGGAGTTTTTCTCCCCTTCTTCAAGCCATTTCCCTCTAGACCTTACAAATGCCCCTTTGGCTTTATATTCATACATCTCGTCTAACTGTAACTGTAATTCAAACAACCTTAATTTGTCCTGCTGATTTAGTACATTGATACTTGTCAAATTAACTATCTCTTTTATTACTTGTTCCTCTCTAATCCTTTTAGCCTGTGCTATTATTTTTCCTCTAACAATGGCTTGTTTTCTTATAAGATACTTCATGTACTCCCAATTGCTACCATATTTATTTGAACTTTGTGCATTGTTCCAGCAACTCAAAATTATATTTTTAACTTCCTTTTTAAACAAGACATCTTCCAATATTGCCTTATTCAATTTCCAGTGTGTTCGTATTCTTACATTATTATCAATATTTCCAGATAAGTCAATAACTAGATAAATGACTTTATGGTCAGTAAGGACAGAAGTTTCTATAGTAACCCAGCTTACTTCATTTTCTAGTACACTGGATATGAGCCAAAAATCTATCCTAGACTGTTTACTCCTGTCACCAGAACACCATGTAAATTCTTGTTTGGTTGGGTTTCGGATCCTCCAAATATCCATTAAATCCAATCCCAAACACAAATTCTGTAATTCACTTAAATTATTTAAATTATTTCCTCGAGGAGGAATACAATCCAGGTTATTATCCCAAATAGAATTATAATCTCCTCCAGTAATCAGTTTAGCATCAGGAAAACTATCCAAGATGTTTCTGAGTTTTTCTTCAAAGTCTTGTAGCAAACTTTTATTCCTTACAACACTGTTTGTTGCATATATATTTCCTAACACAAAATATTGCTGGTTGAATTCGACAATCAAAATTACCCATCTTCCCAAGGAATGTGAATAACTTTTAACAAATTTTCCTCTAAATTTACCCTTCAAAATTGCAACACCTGCAGAATGATTGCTACCATACGACATCCACATATCGTTTCCCCATTGACTCTTCCAAAACTGAAAATCTGATTCAGATGCATGTGTCTCTTGGATGAAATAAAAATCACAAACATATTTTCTACAAAACAAAAAGACTGCTTTTCTTTTAACTAAGTTTCTCATACCTCTAACATTAAGAGAAAAAACAGCGAGTGAACTCATACTCACAGAACTTCAGAACAAAAGTTTACATCTCCAAACCCCCCTGCACATCTGGCAGCATATACTACTGTAGGCACTTGTAGATACAAGTCAAAAAAAAATGTTATGTCAATGCCTACTTCACAAAGACCTCTTTCCCGTCCACAAACGCTCTGGTCCCAACGAAATAAGCCCTCTTGCCTTCTTTTCGTGCAGCTTCAACACTTGGCCACAGCTGACTCCTAATTTCTTTATCAACTGCCGTTAGATCGTCAGCAAACCTCAGCTTCTTTTCCTTCAAAAAGCTGCTTTTCTTTGCACTTTTCCACAGTAAGTCTCTAACATGCCTGGATCTGAACAGGAGAATCACAGCTCTTGGTTTCTGGATCACATCGAGCCTCCTTCCTACGCGATGAACCACGTCAATCTCAGTAGCGAACTTTCCCTTTTCCTCTGGAAGCACTGCAGCGCAGATGTCCACGACCTTCTGTTTAATGTCTTCGCCTTCACGTTCGTCAAGACCATAAAGCCTCAGGTTCCAGCGCCTTCTATATCTCTCCATTTCGTTTACTTTAGCTTCCAGATCCAGTATTTTCTTGTCGTGGGTACCACTCGATGTTTTCAGCCCAGTCAGATCTGCTTTGATGTCGTTAATCTCACGAGACAAGAATTCGGTGGATTTCTGGAGAGCCTCAATCCCATCAGAGTTCTTTTTAATAATTTTCTCTAAACCGTCAGCTCTTTCGTTGATTTTTTCTGTCAGCATTCTGACAATGTTATTTTGCAGGTCGAGAAGGGAAGGCTCGTTCTTTTGGCGCTTTTCCACTGCATGGTACGCTCGGTTCGGTTCGGTACGGTTCGATTCGGCGCGGAACGGTTCGCGCTCGGTTGCTTTTCCACTGCAGTTAGTACCCATTCAAAGTGGGTGGGACTGATCGTTACACTGTTTGTAGGTCCGGTGATAGCCGTGTGCGGCTAGCTGAGCTAGCTGCTACTTCTTGGAACACTTTTTCATTCTGTTTTGCCCCATCCGCTGGACCCGCTCCTAGGCAACCAACGAGAGGAACGTCTGCACCTCGACCACGATTCAGCCATTTCCTTTTTAAAGTGTTGATCTCTTCTTCTTTTTTTCAAGTAAGTAAAACACAGGTGCTACCGTGTTGGCTGTTGTCTACTGGTTATATGACTCTGTATAGCGTGTTTAGTGTCTCGTGTCGCAAATCCAATGACGCTGGTAGTGACGATTCTGTCTGTCTGACCAATCAGTGATCTGCAGTGTTTCACGTCACATTTTAGTACCGGTACGGTACGCTTGGAACCTCAACAGATCAGGTACCATTAAAGCGCGCCGAAGCGCGCCGTACCGTACCGTACTATGCAGTGGAAAAGCACCACAAGTGAGCCGTACCGAACCGAACCGTACCGTACCATGCAGTGGAAAAGCGCCATTTGATTTCTTTGAATCAGGAGTATGCGGAGCCGAATCAAGTTCGGTCAAACCTTTAGAAAGCAAAGTTTCACGTTGCTCTTGGATTTGTGCATAATTATGCACCTCCACGACTTCCTGTTCAGCATCCATCCACATTTCTTGAGCTTCTTTCTTGGAACTTTGTCTCTCTTTGCGTTTTCCAGCCATAACTTGCGATGTCAATCGGTTTGCACGTTAATAGCAATATAAACTTGCTGATGATATGTTTAGCACCAAATATAGCTCAGAAGCGGAGTAAACAAGATTATTGAACTACTACTAGATCAATTTAATATAATTACCACAAATGCATGGAATTTGGAGAAGAAACTTTCCGACCTCATAGATTTACATCCACCACGGTCGCCATCTTGCGCGCCCCCCCCATTGGTTCGATTCAGTGAGACTTACACATGCATATATGACGTCACCAAAACACACCACCGAGCATGCGTTTGCGAGTATGGAACGCGAACGGGGACAATAGTCTTTTTACGAAACGCGTGATATTTGACCGCGTCAACACGCACTGTTTGTCCGCGTTAACGCGGCATTTTTTTTTACGTGTTTCTTTTGAACGCGTAGACACGCACATTCTGGTCGTGTTAAGGCGTCAGTTTTCGTCGCGTTACTTTAGTGCGTGTAAAGACGCTCAGTTTTACCAAGTTGAGACGACCAATTTGAACGTGTTTCTTAACGCGCACATTCTGTACTTATTAAAGTGTAATATTTTAAAAAGCAGACTTACCTTTAGATTTAGGGTACATATTAATCCTTTAGTTTATTGTTGCATTCCTTTACTGACTGCTGTGCTAGAGTAAAGTAATGTTGTAAGTGCTAATTATCCATACTATAAAATTATTATAATTTATCTAGCCTATATGGGTTATTTGTTTTTGTTTTAAGTTATAATTTCCAAAAGTATTATAGGCTAACTTACACAGCACATATTTGTAACTAAATACACACACTCACACACGTAAATACCTTTATTCACTTTCACATAATGTTTTGTAATTTGGTGTTTAGTTGGTTGTATAGTTTGTGCTTTTCTGTCTCAGGAACATCATCTTGGCTACTGCAGGCTGATGCGTGCTATAATAAAATTACTACATTATATTTTTTAAATGTGTTTTGATAATCATTATATGTTTATTAATAATATTGTATTTACCCATAAACTTGTCTTTAGGAAGCCATACGTTATAGTGGCAAGAATAACTTTGTTAAACCTTTAGGGGCGGTTTCCCAGACAGGGTTTATATTAAGACAGGAGCCTTAATCTACTTAATCATGTTTTAAAAACAGATTAAGTAGCCTACATATTACTAACAAACAGATTTCCAGATTTATTTCAAAGCTGATGTGTGCAATAGGCCTATATTTGCTTGCATTAAAATAATTGTCTCTTTTTTTTTTATTGCAGTCTTTTTTGTTGCTTCCATTCATGCTTTTCTCAAGATTTTCTTGGTTGATTCCATAGGCGACCTCTGTCACAGTTTTCTTTTATAGTTTTTTTCTAATTGCTAAGACACTAAAAGTGGAATTTAAGGCTCACTCGGTGAAATCATTCAAACTTTTTGCATCACAAACACATTTCTCACATCATTCAAAACCACTCTTGTGTTTAATTTAGGAAACACTGCCATTTAAATGCCACATTAATATACTGAAGACCTATACAGCCAATAATCATGTGGGGAAAACACTTGTACATAAATCGATCACTTAGAAATCAAAAATCTACGGAGCCCGGGAAGTCACCTGTTGGAAAAAAAAAAAATCCTTGGCGACGGTTTTGCAATCCGTCTGCTCAGTTTATAAACCGTAGGCTACTCACGAATTCTCAAACTGTTCCCTCGGTTTAACAAATCGTGCTCACAGATTAATAAACCGTACCCACGAGTTTAATCCGCGCTCTCACGCCCGTTTCACACATACTCCGTTTGCAGTGCGTATATGCGGTGCGTATTCCCGTACCCATGTTAACAGGTTAGAGCTAAACCGTGCCTTCAGTTTTTGCAATCTGTACCCACAAATTCATAAACCGTGCCCACGCTTTCGCAATCCGTTCCCATGGGTTTGTAAACTGTACTCACGGGATTTGTGGCCCCTCCCCAAGTCTGTGCCGGCAGCATTGCATTGTGTTTATAAACTTTAATTTTCCAAAACTGTAAAAGGTTGTAATAGGTAATATAAAAATTAAAAATAATTATTAGGCCTATGATTATTACATTTAGGCTAAATATTTAGATTATGCTTTTATCCTAAACGACTTACAAAAATGGAACACAGCAATTAGTCAAATATCAGTCATGTTATTATTATTGTTGCTGTGTATGAATACATCAAATTGTCTTAACTGTCTGCATGCTTCAAGTGATTCTCAATTATAGCGGGTATATATGGGGTGGAATATATTCGATTTAATACATAATACAGTAATACGTTTATCATAAAATAATTTATGAATGCTTTATTTGTAAGCAAAAATTATGCAAAAAATGTAGGCCTATATATGTTTTATTTATAAACAATATTACTGTATTACTAAGTAAACTCATTTAGTTTTAAACCCTAATAATAATAATTATTATTATTACATTTTAGACTACAAGTGGACATTTCAAGCTTTATATAGGCCTATGTATTTTTCTAATGTCTGTGAGGTATACGCTGTTTTTCAGTTAATTTATGAGACCCAGTTCACCATGAAAGTTATTTTACAAAAGCACATCGTTTTCTTGTTATTGTGATTTAACACAAATAAAAGTAGTTGCCAATGATGTATTATTCTTTTTTGTATGACCAGAAATTATGGAGTATTTTAAGTTTCCACTGTTGATAGGAAAATGCAAGTGATCTCACTGGCGCCTCTGTGCAGTGCGCGCTCCACAATAATGCTGGAATATGTTGGAATAGAAGATTTAATATGAATGATGAGCGTCAAAATCTTGTGGTTATTTGTGATAATCTTAGCACTTTATTATTATTGTCTAACCTGTATTATGACTGATATTTGACGAATTGCTTTGTTCCTTTTTTGTAAGTTTTGGACAAAAGCGTATTCTGCCTAAAATGTAATAATAGTAATTAGCCTTTTATTATTATTATTAGAGTTTATAACAAAATGAGTTCACCAAGTAATACAGTAATATGTTTGTCATAAAATAATTTATCAAAGCTTTATTTTTATAGGCTATAAACGCTTTTACAGTTTTGGATACACATCATATTAATAAACCATACTATGTATAAAAAAATAAGATGAGTCCAAAATATTAACGCAACGCGTTTAATTACAGGTTAAGCATTTTCTTCCCATAGAAAACCGTTATAAGAAAACGCTTAACGTGGCTTGGACAGTGATATTAAAAAAAACGCTTAACGTGGCTTACTGTAGGCCTACTAAGACAGTGATATTAAAAGACCAAACTCAGTACACATCATATTTATAAACCATACCATACTATGTATAAAAAAATAAGATGAGCCCAGAATATGAACGCAATGCGTTTAATTATTTTCTTAACATATCCATTATAGAAAATGATATGTGGCTGGACACCCATTGATAAATGTGTAGGTATAAGTAACAGAGTTAAAGCAATATTTTGGAATCATATTTTTTTATACATAGTATGGTTTATTAATATGATGTGTACCAAGTTTGGTCTTTTAATATCACTCTCTTAGTGCAGTAAGCCACGTTAAGCGTTTTTCACATTAAGCGTTTTAAAATGTCCCTAAATAAACATAGGCTATTTTTCATATTATTTCACTTAAATAAAAAAAATATTAAAAAAAGTTAGATGCATGCAATGGCCAGTTAAAACATATAATAGATCATTAGACACAGCACAAGTCATTATTGCCGCTAGATGAACCTAAAAAAGTAGGGCAACTGAAAAGGCCATGACAAATCATGACAAGGCTGACATCACACACTACGTACCAATGCATTATCCCTCGTGAACAATTACAACGTCTGATGTTTGCATACGTGCAGACCAGTAAACTATTACGACATCCTTCATTAATAAACATGACTTCTGATGTCTGTATACGTATATATCGATGAAACACATACGTACCAGCGCGTCACATATGCAAATATAGTCTCAAATACAGCAATTTCATTGGCTACTGTGCTTTTTGCGCGTTAACGCGAACAAACAGTGCGTGTTGATGCGGCCAAATTTCACGCGTTTCGTAAAAAGACTATTGGCCCCGTTCGCGTTCCATATGCGAGTAACAAAAGGCGTGTTCGACATTGGCTGCGGCTGGATGTAACTGATCGGCGAAAGTTGCCGCTTGCAGGCGGGGAGGAGCTGCAAACGGAGACGTGAAGTCGGACACTTTCTGGTTCCTGTGACCGCTCACGTGGTGTTTGTATACTTTACCACAGCTGAAGTGAAATAAATGCAATATTTGCAAAATACACAGATGTTTCAGAGACATTTTCATTCAATACTTTATGTAGGCCTCCCTTACGAAAATTAACCATGGTTTTACTACAGTAAAACTGTAGTTAACTATGACTGTAGTAACCACGGTATTTTGGTGCGAACCATGGTTTTTGAAAACCATGGTTTTGATACCATGGTTTTACTACAGTTATATTGTAGTAATACTACAGTAAAACCATAGTAACCATGACTGTAGTAATTGGTATTTTTAAAAACCATGGTTTTAATACCATGGTTTTACTACAGTTATATTGTAGTAATACTACAGTAAAACCATAGTAACTATGACTGTAGTAATTGGTATTTTTAAAAACCATGGTTTTGATACCATGGTTTTACTACAGTTGTATTTTAGTAATACTACAGTAAAACCATAGTATGACTGTAGTAACTGGAATTTTAAAAAAAAACAGGGTTTTAGGTCCGTGTACGTTGCGTTCATTCGTTTTTCGATTTAATATTGAAAGTAGAAAAATTAGAAAACGGCTCATTTATTCATTTTTCGTTTTTCCAAAAAAATAAAAAAATGAGAATTCGGCTTAATTTTTATATTTTTATGTTCAGGAATAGAAAATGGAAAAATGGCTTGAATATCCGATTTCCACGTGTGGGCGCGCATGAAACGCCCCTTTCCGCTGATTGGTCAATCAAAGATCAACGCTTTCGGTTCTTCCACAGTCCTCCGCTGCTGGACGGATTCTTAAAGTGTTTATTACAAATAAACTCTCTCTCATCCAACAACCGGACTAATGCTTGACACAAATCGCGCTGGGCAGGGCCTAGAAAGGGTTTTCTTCTATATAGGCATGGATTCGACAATCTACACTAGAGAAATATTAGCTGATTATTTCAGAAATATTATGTAGATTATCTCGCATCTGCACCCACATGACCCATCATTAGCCTACTTGGTGACCCACTGACAGCGCACAGACCAGTATCCATTTAAGTGTAAATATGCAGCAGTCATAACTATTATTTTAGACTGCACATTGAGTTTTGGACAAGGGATGGAAAAAAATGGAAATTCAATCGACAAATTCATTTAGAATAATAAGACACTAAGCTGTTACCAATCAAATTAAATTAGTATCAACCAAAGAAGCTGCATCTGAATTCGGAAGTGGCACCTATTACTATTAACTGTTTAAAGCTGCTCAGAGGATTTGCACAGTAATTACAATTACATAGTATTATGATATTAAAGTTTGAAATATAATATTTTGAATAGCCTTTTTTAAATATTAAATTAATGACAAAATGAAACAATAAAACAATATTATGAGAGTTAGACCCCCAGTAGTAGACCCCTTAATAGTCAGTCAGTGAGTCATTCATTCAACCTATTCGTTCAAAACGCTGATTCATGCATGAACCATTTGGCTGTATATGGGACGTTGAATCCATAGAGATGTCTATGATTGAATCATTCACTCAACCGATTTGTTCAAAGAATCGAGTACGAGTGAGTCAGCCGAGTATTTTTTTGGCACGTAGAGAAGAAAACCCTTTCTAGTCCCTGCCCAACGAAATTTGTGTCAAAGAATCCGTCCAGCAGCGGAGGACTGTTATTCTGTGGAAACTGTTAAACTGGGGAGGGGAAGAACTGAAAGAATGAACGATTCAATGTCCCATATACAGCCAATTGGTTCATGAATGAATCAGCGTTTTGAACAAATCGGTTGAATGAATAACTCACTGACTGACTATTAAGACAGTTACGTGCTGCCACCTACTGGGGGTCTAACTCTCATATAAGTATTGTTTCATTTTGTCATTAATTTCATATTTAAAAGGATATTCAAAATATTATATTTAAAATATTAATATCATAATACTATGTAATTGTAATTACTGTGTAAATCCTCTGAGCAGCTTTAAACAGTTAATAGTAGGCTAATAGGTCTACATGCCAGTTCAGAATTCAGATGCAGCCTCTTTGGTTGATACCATAGGCATAGACTGTAAAAAAAAGATACTAATTTAAATTGATTGGTAACAGCTTATTGTCTTATTATTGGAATTGAATTTAGTCGATTAAATTTCCAATATTTTTTTTTATAAAAGATGACAAATAGCCTATATTTAAAAAATATTAGACTATAGGTAAACATGATTATAAGCTATGAAAGCTGTAAGCTATGAAAAACAAACAAACAACAACAAAAAAAACGAATAGAATAACAACCGAAATAGATGTGCTGTGACATGGACACTAAATAATGCAATTTATATCTTTTCATATCTATCATATGTCAGCTTCATCCCTTGTCCAAAACTCAATGTGCAGTCTAAAATAATAGTTATGACTCCTGCATGTTTACACTTTAATGGATACTGGTCTGTGCGCTGTCAGTGGGTCACCAAGTAGGCTAATGATGGGTCATGTGGGTGCAAATGCGAGATAATCTACATAATATTTCTGAAATAATCAGCTAATATTTCTCTAGTGTAGATTGTCGAATCCATGCCTATATAGAAGAAAACCCTTTCTAGGCCCTGCCCAGCGCGATTTGTGTCAAGCATTAGTCCAGTTGTTGGATGAGAGAGAGTTTATTTGTAATAAACACTTTAAGAATCCGTCCAGCAGCGGAGGACTGTGGAAGAACCGAAAGCGTTGATCTTTGATTGACCAATCAGCGGAAAGGGGCGTTTCATGCGCGCCCACACGTGGAAATCGAATATTCAAGCCATTTTTCCATTTTCTATTCCTGAACATAAAAATATAAAAATCAAGCCGAATTCTCGTTTTTTAATTTTTTTGGAAAAAAGAAAAATGAATATATGAGCCGTTTTCTCATTTTTCTACTTTCAATATTAAATCGAAAAACGAATGAACGCAACGTACACGGACCGTTTTAATACCATGCTTGTACTACAGTTATATTGTAGTAATACTATAGTAAAACTGCAGTTTTACTAAATGATCTTGAATTACATTTAAGCCAATTAATTACAACAAACATCTACAAAATAACAACAGCAAGAAGTTATCATTCTATGATACAGACTTTATTACAAAAATGACAATTTGAAAGAAAATATAAACTTGCATTTGTTCTCACGTGACATAAAACAATAATTTGACTACAAAGTAATACAAAATTATTGGTAATAAAGTGGTGCTGCGCAATGGTTAAATTCAGTTGTTAATTTACAAATAAAAAAAATAGCAATTTGTTCCACTGTAATAATGATTTATATACAAAAATAACATATTGTACAAATAAACATGACTTGGAGCACCTTTAAATACACAGCATCTACCTCCTCTAAAATGTCTAAACTGTGAACAGGTGTCCAACACAAGCATGTTTGCAATTTATACTGTACTTACATTAACAGGATTACAACAATATTACTTGACAAGAACAATAAATACTATAAATTCAGAAGAAATTAGCAGTTCTTTTAAGAATGTTTTAAAAGATATCCACTCACAAGAGATGAAGACATGGAGTCTCCTCCACACTTTAAATTCTAGGTGAAAGTTTTTGTTGAAAAACATGTGCCGCATCCATGCCAGTAGTTGTCATTATGAAGTCTGTCATATGGCCAGTAGGTTACAGTTCAGCTTTGGTTCGGTTCTGTCTCGACCTTCAGCCCAAATGGACGCAGGAGCTGAAATGAGAAGAATACACACCACATTAACACACAAGCTGGAATACTCAACTGCTATTGGTCAGTTGCACTATCAAGTAGCCATGTAATAATGTCCATTCAGCCAGTGTTTTCATAAATAACCCATACATTATTAGGGCTCCAAAGGCCATGCAGAAAGAATGTGCATTATATGATCAGCTGAGTGTATTCTCCTTTACTTATATTCTCGAAAGGTTAAACAAAACAAAAAGTACTGGTACTAGAGTAAGTCTCATATCATTTCACAAAAGATAAAATGGGTTGTAATAAAGGACACAAGAGATGGAGAAAGTATTGGTTTGAGTAGAGACATCTGTAACTAACAAAGGGATAGAGCTCTGGACACTCCATTCAATCTGAAATGCATAATAATAAAGAATTGAGAAATACCAAGACAGAAAATCAAGAAAGGGGGTTTCTCACACAAAGCTATTGTATTGTGTCAACCTAGAAAACATGAGTCATGTGGATGAGTCATTCCTTTTACAGTTTAAAAAAAGTTGCCTCTGTTAAATTTCACTACATGGAAAGAACTGATCCGAACATTCTTCCAAAGTTCTCGTTTTGTGTTACACATAGTCATAAAGGTCTGAACGTGAAAATAGATGACGACAGATATAAAATATTTTTTTAAGTTATTTATGCCTTTAATGTTTACCATATTTAATTTGGAGAGTTATACTGACATTTTTTTAGACTAAAATTAATTGTTTTGTAAATGTACTTACCACTAATACACATGAATTGCCAATAGAACTCACTTTCTTCCAGTTCAAGAAGTATTTTTTTGGCACGCTGGGGACAAAAACAAACAAACAAAAAAACATAAAGACAAAAAATTTAGTTATACAGTACATACCATATAATCATTATATGTTTATTAATGGTATTCACTACGACTTCACTATTTACCTGGCAGACAGCTGATGGTTTCACACACTCTCTCTTGTCTGTATTAAAGAAGATGAAAATTAAACATTACATTTAATGGCTTTGGACAACTTGTGACAGGCAAACATGTAATTTCTAAGATCTGTGCATGGGATGGACAATTCTGTGTGGATGTCGAAATATATTAATAATACGGAACAAAATTTTAGATTCAATTCAATTTGTTTTGGTTATAGATCTGCCAGGTTCACACCAGCCAATCACAGCACACTCCCTCTCCCACTTCGGTTCACCTTCGGAACACAAATGAAGATATTTTGGTAAACACTTTGTTTACTAATGATTGATAGCGTGCAGTTATTATAGTTAATTCATCATTTATAAAGCATTAATAGACATTATAAAGCATTAACAGTTTATAAATACAGCTATAAATGCTTTATTGTTGATTTAAAAGCATATCTATAATGTGTTTACTAATTGTATTTTCATACTTTATTAATGATCAATTTATCATTTCTAAATGAAGTATTGCATTATTTACAAACCAGTTATTTAAGAGTTGTCAGTGATTCATAAGATCACGTAGAAAGTGTGAGTAAATGGACTGAATTCAGGTAGTTATAAAGCATTTAGTAGTGGCCAGTTAAAGAATAATTCCGGTATTTAACACTTTGAGTCTATTTTCTAGTGTGTTTTGGATGAACTAGAGTGGTGGACACAGAAATGTTGACGATGGGTCCTGTCTCGACTTTTTGACTCTTTTAGAATCGCCTCTGAGCGCTTCAGAGTGGCTGTCTATGGGCATGCACAAACATGTGCTTAAAACAACCCTTAACATTCGTTTTCAAAACTGTGACTCTCACCGAGTGGTTAGTGGTGTTCGTTGATGATTAAAAACAAATATATCGCCGCAATGTATGCTTTCAATCCCTGTTATTTACTATAGTGGAACTATTTTTTCAGATACCTCACAACCGCGTATAAACTTCCGCTGGATATTTGAGTCTGAAGCGTTAGCACACTCCCGACCACTTGATGGCGACAACCACTTTGCCGCAGTTGCTCTGCACGCTAGCCTTCTGAGAGACGGAGAACCGAGCGAAAACACTACAACCAAATGTAAACAGACCCTTTCGGTATCCGGTAGCGCAGTAATACCAACGAGCACTGAGTCCTCCAACAGACATCAATGGAATTTAAAAAATGGCAAATAAAACACGACAGAAACTGTATTTCGCTACGCTACTTGTTTTGGATCATCAACGAACACCACTAACCACTCGGTGAGAGTCACAGTTTTGAAAACGAATGTTAAGGGTTGTTTTAAGGACATGGATGTGCATGCCCATAGACATCCACTCTGAAGGGCTCAGTCGATTCTAAAATTGTCAAAGTCGAGACAGGACCCATCGTCAACATTTCTGTGTCCACCACTCTAGTTCATCCAAAACAAACTAGAAAATAGACTCAAAGTGCTAAATACCCGAATTATCCTTTAACTATATTTGTGAGCTCATCTAAAGTGAGGACGATGTATGCCTTGTAAAGCATTTATAAAGGAGATTTAAAGGCTGTTAAATATTTCTATGTTCTGTATCACTGTGTTGTGTTTGTTTCTTTTTTCTGTTTAGAAGATAACTGAGTCTTTAAATCTCCTTTATAAATGCTTTACAAGGCATAACTAGTCCTCATTTTAGATGAGCTCACACAATAGTTAACTGGCCACTACTAAATGCTTTATCACTACCTGAATTTACTACATTTTACTGTGTGAATTTACTACACACTGACAACTCTTAAACAACTGGTTTGTAAATAATGCTATACTTCAATTAGAAATGATTAATTGATCATCAACAAAGTATGAAAATACAATTATTAAACATATTTATAATCTGCTATATCTATTAATGCTTTATATATGATGAATTAACTGTTTACTCATGCTTAACTAATGATTAATAGCGTGCAGTTATTATAAAGTGTTACCAATATTTTTAATGAAATTCTTTGTCAATGGAGGCATTGGGAGCAATGCAACGAACACATTCAAGGCCCAGAATGATAGGAAAGACATCATTGAAGTAATCCATGTGACTGCAGTGGTTTAACCAATTTTATGAAGCGATGCGGGTGCTTTGTTTGTTTTTGCAAAAAAAAACACAATTTACCACTTTATTTAGGAAAATACTGACCTGCAATCCAGTAGGGGGAGCACTATGACGCACGCGTATGGTGTTGACTCAAGACCGGGAGTTGTCCTGTGAATGTGCTTTAGATTATATTATTTTGTAAATATAAAGGTAAATGATGTTGTTGTTTTTTGAGCAAAACAAAGCACTTGCATCGCTTCATAAAATTGAGGTTAAGCTACTGGAGTCACATGGATTACTTTAATGGTGTCTTTACTACATTTCTGGGGCTTGAATGTATTAATTTGCGAAGGCTCCCAATGGAGGAACAGAAAGCTCTTGGAGTTCATCAAAAATATTTGTGTTACGAAGATAAACAAAGGTCTTATGGGTTTGGAATAATTAATGACAGAATTAAAATTTTTAGCTGAACAATACCTTTAAGGAATCCTGGAAACACCTTAAATCAACCACAGCATGCATTCGTCCATTTTCTGGAAGAACTGAAATGTAGATAAGAAAACAACTTTTACATTTTCCACAAAAAGGAAAAAGCAGTTTTAAATGATTCACTTAAAGCTTCATATAAAGTAAACTGTTAGCTGC
This sequence comes from Chrosomus eos, assembly GCA_036326025.1. Lineage (NCBI taxonomy): Eukaryota > Metazoa > Chordata > Actinopteri > Cypriniformes > Leuciscidae > Chrosomus > Chrosomus eos. Next base: position 29,028,797 of record CM070819.1, read on the forward strand.
AGCCCTATTTTACAGTGTAAATCCTCTCCATACTTTGCACTTCGATGATAGAAGCTTGTTCTCACATTTGAGAAATTTTGTTAACACAAATATTTATTGCTTTCACTTTAAGCATCATTTAAGCATGGCCATTGTGAACAGGATTTAATGTATGGTGTATGGTTACAGGGCTACTGTATGGTGAAAGGCAAGATGTTCACTAAAAAATAAGATGAACAAGTCACATGGACAATATTTTTGATACTTTCAGAATTTAAATTAAGTAAATAAAGGGTTAGTTCACCCAAAAATGGAAATTCAGTCATTAATTACTCACCCTCATGTAGTTGTTCATCTTTGGAATACAAATGAAGATCTTTTAATGAAATGGGAAAGTTTTCTGTCCTTCCATTGAGAGCTAAGCAACTACCACTTTGACACTTCAAAAAAGTTAATAGAGATTGTAAAATTAATCCATTTGAATTGAGAAGTTAGTTTTTTTTTTGTGAAGAGACTACCACTTTATATAATAAACAGATTGAATTTAGGATTTTATTCACATGTAAACATTAAACAAACAGAAGCTCAACCGCACTTGCTTTGACAAGCGAGCACAAACCTCATTGGTTCTTGCGTAAGCTCAAACTGGCTGCGAAACACACACCGCTTACCACAACTGACGTGTGAATTGATGAATATTTATATGTGAATAAAAGCCCAAATTAAATCTGTTCATCATATAAAACGATTGTATCTCTACAGAAAATGTTGACTAAACTGCTCGATTCAAATTATTTTACGATCTCTTTTTAATGGTAGCACACAGGTAGCAAAAGAGAGGTAGCAAATGTAAAATGGCAATGTTTTTAAATTTACATTTTCCATACCATGTGCAATGTTTTGGGCAAAGTGACAATTCAAATTCAATAATATTATTAAATTAGCCATTTCCTACACTTGTTTTAACATATAATTTTAACATATATTTAACATTTTTATAAGTTGCAAAATTTTAATTAAAATGTATTACAAAAATTATTAGAGATGTTTAAAGGGATAGTTCACCCAAAAATGAAAACTCTGTCATTAATTATTCACCTTCATGTCTTTCCAAACCTGTAAGACTTTCGTTCATCTTCAGAACACAAATGAAGATCTTTTGAATGAAATCCAAAAGTTTTCTGTCCCTCCACTGACAGTCTAAGCAACTAAAACTTTGATGCTTCAAAAAGTTCATAAAGAGATAGTAAGACCAATCCATTTGAATTGAGCAGTTTAGTTCAAATTTTCTGAAGAGACTCGATTGCTTTATATGATGAGCAGATTTAATTCAGTCTGTTCTTTACATTTAAACATTGATTAGTGAACATAAACAGAAGCTCAAGCGAACATGCTTGACACGTGAGAACAAACCTCTTTCTCAAACGTGCTGCGCAACACACGAGAGTGAACCTCATTTGTTCTCGCATGTCAAGCGAACATGCTTGAGCTTCTGTTTACCGTTTCTGATGTGTGAAATGATTAATGTTTATGTTTGAATAAAAGCATAAATTCAACCTGTTCATCATAAAGGAAGCAATCATGTCCTCACAAAATTTAGACTAAACCACTCAATTCATGTGGATTAGTTTCACGATCACTTTATGAACCTTTTAAACAATAAAGTGGTAGTTGCTTAGCTGTCTATGGGGGGTCAGAAATAGTGTTGTCACGATACCAAAATTATTGTTTCGATACCAAGTCAAGAATTGCGATTTCGATACTTTTTCGATACTTTTCCTGAAAAGGGAGAAACACTCAAACCTTGCTGAGCTTTATTTTAAAACTGGGACACCATTCTAATCATACAACACACTAATAAATGAACATATGAACAGCAGATATGTTATTTGAACAAAATATAAAAAATAAATTAGAGCAATGACATTCAAGGTAAAAAAAATAAATAAATTTAGCACCATTATCTCAGTTATCATAAGCAACATAAGAGTTAACGGGAACTGATAAGATTTTATCAATATCCATGCCACTGAAGATTCTGCTTATCGATCCGATTCTTTAACGATTCTCTTATCGATTCCTGATAGCAGTGTGTGGAAAAAAGTAGTCTCATGCTAACAAGTGGATTTATTTGTTTTAAAGCTTACACTTGAGTAGCAAAGCAAACTGTATTTTTATGTAATTATGTAATAGATCAGTTGTTTAAACCATTCATTAAAACGAATCGGTTCAAATGAGTCATTAGTTCGCGATTTGAACGTGTCATTTTCGGACGTGTGCGCGTTGTGTGATTATTCCCGCAGTTTAGGAAATCCCACAAGATTTGTGTCATCACAGAAAACATCATCAATGGATAGGTTTTTTTTCGTTTATTTAAAGTGTGGTTTATGTCAGCTGAATGTGCGGAACGCTTTTCAGAGAAGATAATTAAGGCAACATATTTTAGCACAATTCACACCCAGCGGTAATTCAGGAAAACAAATCTCTGAATGCTCCACATGAAAATTTAGTTTTCAGACCATACCATCGTGTCGATTTATTGTAATTAATATGTGGGAGGGAGAGAGAGCAAGACAGCGCTTAGTTTCGAGACGGAAGCCTTGTTTACTTTCGCCTGGCTCCGCAGATAGAGTGCGTGCGGCCATGCAGGTGTCTGTCTCTCTCTCTCTCTCTCTCTCTTAAACATGCGCCCTGTCACACGCGCATCTAAGTTACATTACTCACCGATCAAATAAGACTTTGGCGGGACAAAAATTCGCTGTAGTGTTTGTCACATGAGAGCTGCAGCTTCCTTTTCTCTCCGTGCGTGAGGAGAAAAAAGTATCGATACTAATAAATTTAGGTATCGTGACGTTTTTAATTTCCGAGTTTCGCGATACTTTTGAAGTATCGGTACACCGTGCAACACTAGTCAGAAAGCTTTCAGATTTCATAATTAAGATCTTCATTTGTGTTCTGAAGATGAACGAAAGTCTTACAGTTTTGGAACGACATGAGGGTGAATAATTAATGACAGAGTTTTCATTTTTGGGTGAACTATCCCTTTAACATGTTCAAGCAAAAATTGTAGCAAAATGATCATTTAAAAGCTATTTTTCTTAATTGCATTTACACTCACAGTTAAGACACTTATGATTGCATTTTTATTAAATACCCACGATGAACGTAGCAAAATTAAATGTGGATTTGAAAATGCAATCATTGCATCAAGCGCCTTAACTTTGAGTGTAAATGCAACTAGGAAATATAACTTAATTATCATTTTGCTACAATATTTGCTTGAACATGTTAAACATCTAATTTCTGTAATGGATTTTAATTTAAATTTTTAAAAATGTATAAAATGTTCAAATTTATGTTTAAACTATATGTTAAAGCTAGTGTAGTAATGCAAAATATTATATTGTTGATTTTGAATTTTTTTTTTGCTTCAGATGTTGCACATATACAGTATGGAAAATGTAAATTCAAATACAAAAATACATTGCCATTGTACACATTGCATTGCCATTGTGCATGTTACATTTCAAATTGACATTTGGTACCTGTATGCTACCATACTTTATGAATGTCAGAGTTTTATGTGAATATACTTTTAATTAAGTGACAGAAATCTTTCAGATGACAGATTTCATTTGAAGTGCAGTTTTACTGTGCTTTATCAAGATTGACATCACTTTGTCCTTATGGCAAACAAACTCTTAGGACTAAAAATTCAACCTCATCAGAAATTATATCCTAAGATTAAGAACCTCAAATAACCCATTGTACTGATACTTGCCTCACAGCTGAGGACCCAGGCAGACTTTCAGATGTGATCAGTCAGTTTAAGCCTTGTTCACACTACATGATTTTAAAACGTTGGGCTGAACTGTGCAGTTCACACTACATGACTTGCTCTCTGTGAAATCAGGAGTGTTCAAGTTGTTGAGCTGTTCACACCACACGACACAACGTGATTGATCCACAACAGGAGGTAACGCACTACAGGAGTTGACAACAACTCTGTCACCCAACGATTCTACAAACCACGTTTTGTCACGAAAAATCACGTGATAAAACGAACCGGGAATGACAATAAACAGAATTACAGTAAGATTTAATGTACATTTCAACCTATAACATTTTGCTTACCTGGGTGTTTGAGGGCGTTTGTAATTTCCGTCCACCTTTTCTCTTTCTCACATCTCATGTCCAACATCATAAAGGCATTCATGCTCCTGCCACAGTTCGATTAAACTTTGCTCCTAAAATTTGCTGTTGAGTCCATTGCTTTCTTGACGACATGTTGCTCATCTTTCTGTAAACTCGTCTTGGTCGTGTTTGTTTGAAAATCGCGCATTCGCTATTTACCGGTATTTACCATGGTATTTGCGGTGACCTCAACCCATGCCTTGCTCTGATTGGCTCTAGCTCATGACATCACTGAGATTGAGTCGCGCGACAGCTCTGGATATCTAGCACGCTAGATATTTTTCTGGGCTCGGCGACGCGTCTGCGAGGCGTCTGCGAGCGTCTTTGATGCGTTGTTGGCTCTTTCATACTAACAGATTGGCGAGCGTTCATCGTCCGCTAATCCCCCGCGATTTGCACGCGATAACACCCTGACCTGTCGGCGAGCTCAACGATTTGCAAATCGGGCTTAAATCGGGCTTAAAATCATGTAGTGTGAACTTGGCTTTACCGCATCATCTTCATGATCTAAAATATCAAAGACACATTTGCTGAGTTTCAATAAAAGTTATCTGATAAAATAAATGACATGTATATGACAGGGCAGAATCAGGTAAAAGCATTCATTTAAACACAGAGAACGAGTGATCAACTATTTTATCTGTTTAGAGTTCAATCACGTTGTTCATTCAACAACTGCATACAATATTATGGATTAATGTAAAATACATGGCACCTCTGGTTAAGCATTCATTTACAATAATTACAGTGTTTCCCCTACCATTGTTTTGGGGGGGGCGGCCCGCCCCCCCAAAACGACCCCCCGCCCCCCCTAAAATGCTGACGAAATCCAGTCATAAAAAAGGAATTTACTGTATAACGTGGAATTTCACGGAATTTGTACATTTTTTGAGGAATAAAAAGCAGTTCAGTACACTTGAAATCAAATCGCGATGTAGACTAGTGTGTGTGGAAGACTATTTAAATACGAATCCTGCATGTTCGGTGTGAATGAATGGAGCAGCCGACGCGCAATTTCATTACACACACAAACACACACACACACACACACACACACACACACACACACACACACACACACACACACACACACACACACACACACACACACACACACACACACACAGGCTCTAGATCCACTCCGAAAGTCACTTCGTGATCATTTAACCGCTTCATTTGAGAAAAACTATCATCATGACATAAACACACAGAAACTCAAAGGTCTTCACGGCAACCCGTCAAAGTAAAAGTTCGGTTTAACTTGACAGAAATATATTACTGTTGCACAGTAGAATTTAGATATGTCCCAATGTAATAATAATACTAACACTAAACCAAATAAATTATCAAAACTAATTTTTTTAAGGAATAATCCATTTTTCTTCCATGTTTTAATTTTAACAGTAGCTCATTGTGCAGCACGTTATTAGACAAAAAGTTTATTTAATTTCATATGATTAAAACTGATGATAAATGATAAAATTTGTGTTTTATGTCTTCATTTTATTACCAGAAAAAAAACACAGAATTAGTGTGAACTTTTTTTTTTTCATATATTTTTGTTTAAAGTTTAATGTTTAAAGTTTAATGATTCATAATACATGATTTCAATTAATTAGAAATGCTTTTTGATTGCTAAAAAATTTACACCACGTATCCGTAACACGCCCCCCCCCCCCCCCTTTAAAAAAATCGTAGGGGAAACACTGAATTACGTATTAAATGTGTACTTACGGCACAGAAATTCAATAGCTTTAGGCCTACAATATAGCTATTTGCAGACGGCTGATATCACTGACTGGATTCTAACGTCAATTACGCTATTTACACTCGCTAGTGTCATGTTGACTGGCTGTACAGCTTTATACATTTTGTATTTAGTTAAACATAAAACCCACCTTTGAATTTCCTCTTCTCTTCGTCTTGTAATTCAAGTCCAACCTCTAAAGTTCTTCAGACGATAAAGCTGGCGAAGCCATGTTTGTGGTGTTGCTCGTGCTCTGCTTCCCGCTCTCGTCTATTTGAAAATGCAGTAACAGCTGCAGCGGCCTTCGTCATTCAGTTTCATGTTGCTATGCCTAAGTGTCTGAAACATTTATATTTTCGACTTGTGAACTAAATATAAACATAAATTATCAGAACTCACCTTTAAACTTTGTCTTATTAAAGTTTGATATTTAAAATAAACCCTGTAATGCTGTACCGTGCTGCAGTCGTGTAGCTGCTTCCTGTTGTCAGTTCGGAAAATTCAATAACGGCTGAAGTGATTTCGACCAATCAGCGACAGCGTCTTGTTGCTATGCCAAATATACTCAACACAGCAAACAATCATGAATGAAACAGTAATTTAGCCTATCGCTGTACGGTCAGGGGATCTCTGGATAATCCGTAATTCGTTTGTAATAATAAAACGAAAATACCGTTTTTTTGTTTTTGTTTCAAAACGAAAAACCAAAAAACCGTTTTTGGTGCCAGAATCAAAAAACAAAAAACCAATTAAAAACGGCCCGTTTTTCGGTTTTGGCGATCATTTTTATCGTTATTCCTTTTTGAACAAATAATGAAGAGAGTCTTTGAACTTCAGTCAATTAGTTTTTCGTTTATGAACTAAAAACGGAAGTCACGTGGTCCATTCCTTTTTTGGAAGCGGTACTAACCGGAAACACTTTCAAAATAAAAGTACCTATAGTTAGCGAGTTGATTGTAGACTAAAACTGAACTAATATAACCTTTTTTAGTACAACTAAAGTAGCACTGGGTATGAAAAAAACACTTTAGTTAACTGAAATAAAAATTAAAACTAATAAAATAGTAATCCTGGCTGTTAGGGAGAATTAAACATTTGTAAGACCATTGGTGACCTGTAACTTCAGATTAAGACAAGTTAACTAATTTTATATGTATCTTAGGATAGCAGGTAGCCTATTTATTTATATGTTTCTATTATTTAATTCACATTTTAGTTTTGGAACATATTATTTATAGCCCTTCTTGCTATATATGTGGAAGCTCAACCAGCAGAGGTCTTTCTACCCCCCTTCTCTACCCCCTTCAAGCACTGCTACCAACAGAAGCTGATCACTGAGTTTGAAGGGTGTGCAGAACTTCACCTTCCAGCTCCTCTTTATATGGCACTATATCTGCTAAACACGCTCAGCTTCCACCATCTACTGTTACACCTTCTGTGTCAAAACAAAACTCTTCCAAAACAAATCTATAAAGTTGTATTCTTTTTATTTTCCTTTGCATTTTTCTACAGTGTAATATAGCCTACTCATTATGTTAGTTAAGTAGATGAAATATTTTTTATGCAGCTTGTAGTTCACATAGTTAGGCCTATGTAGACTTGTGTGTGAAACCTAGCATTACTCAGTCAAAAATGATCTCTAGCTCTGGGACTTTCAGATCTTTAAGTGCTTTTTTGGGTTTAATTCTGTTTGATGAACCACCAGGGAAAGGCAGTGCTCTGTACTCTTGGTACTTGTGTAAAGTAAAATAAAAGTTAAATCATTTAGTTTTTCTCCCTGGTACTCATCTCAGGACCATTCCAGATTTGACCCAATAGAGGCTGTGAGCCTGTGCACTGTGTGCAGGGTTTAAGGACTGATGATAGTATCAAGACTGGCCCATCACCTACCATCACTCTCTCTTCAAATAAATGCTGGACTGTGGTAAAGTATACAAAAACCACGTGAGCGGTCACTACCCCAGCTAACAATGACCGCTTTAGGCGGCACAAAGTCAGCGCTTTGACATGGTCGGACCACCGGCGGCACACCATTGGCACACCACTCCTTCCTCCGGCACCGTAAAAGGGCCTTGTTGTCACTTTCAGATATTTACATTATGGTTTATGGTAAGTCACATATTTGAATTGTGGCACTACTTTTGTGGAATTGGATATTGAAATAAGTGTTTACTAAGACTAATTGTGACTTTGGTGCTACAAGTGAGGCACCCAGTGTCACTAGTAATGCTTCTTTTGGAAAAAGTGGGACACAAGTGCCACTAAATGGAGTGTAATGGAAACTGTTAAAAAGAGTGACCAGGGGCCTGTTTCAATAAGGAGGTTCAACCAACTCTGAGTTAAAGCTTGAACTCTGAGTTGACTTACCCTGAGATGGGAAACTCTGAGTTTTCGGTTACAGAACAGCTGAAATGAGTAAGTTCAATCAACTCTGAGTTGACTGACTCTGAGTTAAGCGCGTGCACCACAACTATAAAAAGCCATTATCAATGGAGCGCAGATATTATGAGTCACCATGGCAACAGCGCCAGACAAAAAAAGGTCTTGGGTGTAATTAATTACCAAGTAATCCAAATATTGTAATTTAATTAAAGGGATTACTCTTAATTCTTCTGTAATTTAAAATAAATATGATGCAATTACATTAAATAGGCTACTGCATAGATATAGACCAATTCAGTATAAAACAATAGTGGATTTAACATACATTTTTAAAAGGTATATTTTTTATGTAACCTTCTCTCTATACACGCTTTGATCAATTCAAGAATAATTCATGCAATTCTATATTGTTAATTTGAAAGCATTAAAAGTGCAGATTCTTGTCTCTCCTTGTATTGTTCAAGTGGTTGAGGTTGATATAGGATTTAGTAATTAGTAATATGTAGACCAATATTTATAAAGATAGTAATTACATTAATCTAATTACACTGTTGAAGATGTCATTTGTAGTAACTATAACTATTTTAGAGTAACTTACTGTTATAATATCAGAGGTGAAACTGGAAGAATGTTATTCAACCTAAAGTAGGCTACTATTACTTTGATACATTTTTACTTAAGTGCAAGTAAAAATACCAGTCTAAAAATCTACTCAAGTAAAAGTAAAAAGTAGCTAATTTAAAATGTGAGTAAAAGTTGCTGAGTTACTTGTTTAACAGCGGGGGTGTGGATGGTTTCTCTCCCATGTTGTAACATATGAGAGTTTCACATGATAACCGTCTCAGAAAATATCACGGTTTATGGTATTAAACAATTATTAAATATATAAACTGCATTATTAAATTACGGTTATTATTATCATCAGTTAAAATGAACGTAAAATAAATTAAACATTTGTTCAATAAAACAAATCTAATCAACTAATTTCAATAATTGATTATGAATTAGATTAACATCTTATTTTTATCATTAATAATTATTAAATTATGTTTAAAAAATAATTGAGTTCTATGAAATGTTTTTTATTCAGATTTTTTTTTTAAATGATTTAATATAAATATATGATCAAAAATGGTGGTAATCAAATAAAAGTTTAGCAAACGTTTTAATTCTTTTTTTTTTTGGCAAAGTGCTGCAAAACAGATTTAGTCAATTAAACCAAGGACAAACAATATATATTCCTTAAATAATGTTTAAATACATTTTAGTATTATTGTTGGTGTTTAAACACCACTTCCTCTTTAAAAAAAGGGGAGGAGACCGCAAGAAACTCTGAGTTTTCACTTAACCTCCTTTCTGAAACAGGCCCCAGGGCACAAATTAGTGGTTGATTTTCCTTATCACCAGCCCAACAAACAATACTACTATTATGTTGATGGTAAAAATTTAACATTCACCCAAACAATTTTTTTTGTTGTTGTTGTCATAAGTATTCTTTATGCTTTTCATTAAGTTATTTATTTAAATGTATTGTTGTTATTCTAGTTCTCATGGCTGTGCTGTGTTTATTTACAGTGATGCCGGTAACGCGTTACTTAGTAACGCGTTACTCTAATTTGACCACTTTTTTCAGTAACGAGTAATCTAACGCGTTACCATTTCAAAACCAGTAATCAGATTAAAGTTACTTATCCAAGTCACTGTGCGTTACTATTTTTGTCATTTTCCTTAGTAAAAATATATATTTATTTCTTCTTGCATCTCGGGGAGTGTGCGCGACAAGTCACGTTTTCAGCATGAGGTTCACGTCACGTGTACATACCACGCAGCGACACAAACGTAAACAACAATGGAGGGAGGAGAGAGATGCGCTTTTTCTAGCTGGAAATACAGTCACTATTTTGAGTTTGTGTCTGTCAGCTAAAGATGGCAACATTAAGGTCCGTTGTAAACTCTGTGCTGGTGGCGACAAAGTGTTATCTACCTACAGAAACACTTCGTCGAATTTGAACAAACATATGGAGTCGCAGCACCGCAGTCAAACTTACGCCCGTTTCACACATAGCTGCTACTTGTCTCCGTCTGCAGTGCGTATGCGGTGCATATTTTTTCCCGTACCCATGTTAACAGGTTAGAGCTTTCACACTGCACGCGGGTGCGGTCCGTCGATCTGTTCCAGGTGCGTGAGTACAGAGATCGCTAAGACATGTGACCAACTGGGCGGCAACGTCATCAGAACGCAAAGAATTATGGGTATGTTTGGCCAGTTTACACAGAGTTTAGATGGGCTGGCATAGCAGGCTTGCTTTCTGGAATGAAAAAAATAAAACAGTAGTGTGAAAAACATATTATAATCCTACAAAATGCAGCGGGCTAAAGATAACATTGTCGGACCATACCGCCTAAAACTCAATTCTAATGCAAAGACGAGATATGAGGAGAAAATAAAGGAAATCAAGGGACTGGATCCTTTATGAGTGACTGGTCAGGAGACGTCAACCTGTTGCCCAACTTCCAGCACAACTACATGATATGAGATATATATAAATCAGACTTGACAATATATTCTCAATTCCAAAAAAATAAATAAATAAAATGCACAAACGTATGACAAATCTACACACACGAAGTTTTCAGTAACTTCAAGTCGCAAGTTTAAGCACCACACTCCTCGCGCTCTCTCATCTATCTGCATGCAGTCAGAATTCATGTCAAGATTGCAATCCTGGAGTGTGTGTGTGTGTGTGTTTGTCCGCGAGAGGGCGCGGGCACGAGCGGAGAGAGAGAGAGAGAGAGAGAGAGAGAGAGAGAGAGAGAGAGAGAGAGAGAGAAGAGAGAGAGCCCTGCTTATGAGTGACGACGGACGGAGGACAGAACCACTAAACATTCAAACGTAACCTATATGGTTACACTTTAGATCTGTGATATTAGTCTGATTTTATTTGAGATTTCGGCTTCCAAAGATTATAGAATATATTTGAGGTATTTGATAGAGAGACGCGATCGACTGGTGGAAACATAAGAACATACTCCGTCATTTTGTTCATAACAGGACATCATTCAAACAGAACTGCAAGGTTTTTAATTATATTTGTGTACACTCGCAATAAAACACAACATTGTGCTTTTGTCACACTCTAAACTCTGCTGCTATCCATGCCAGGCATTCGTCGCCTTTTTGTCACCTCTGAAACATGGGTTGTAGTTATTATTTTTCCACGCTGGAAAACGATAAAAGGATTTTCCGTTCTTAAGCTTTATGCCACTTCTATCGTGAGAACGACTACTGCAGTTTACAACACAGCAGGTAGACGGAATCTTGTACACTGCGTTCTTCCCTCCATGCAATCAATACTGGCGCCTTCTGTTTGTGCCGCGGATCCCCAAAATGCTTTGCGTTCACCACTGGTAATACGTCACTGGTGACGTCACATTAGCAATCTCTACTATACAGCAGTGCAGAGATCGTTTCCGCACCTAGTCTATTTTTGCTGTGCTGCACCGTGCTGAATTAAAGTGGCAGCGCATTGTTCACATTAAAATAGACATAGATTGACAAGAAACTGTATTAATTTCATCATATACGCAAAATTACAGTTAACGTGTTCTACAGTTACTAAATTACAGGGTCAAGAAAAACAAAAAAACAATATATATTTTATAAAAACAAGTATTTATAATAAGTGAAGTCAAGAAAGACTGTTTTTTTCAGGAAATAGTTTTTAAGTTCAACTTTAAATGTCAGGAGATAGATTGTTGATATTACTGTTAAAACTACACTTCCAATAAAGTAAGTGTTGGCAAAACCGGTTGTCATTTTTATGTTGAGGTGGTGGGGGTGTTGTCGGCAACTGCTGAATGTAACTAATAAAAGTAACTTGTAAAGTAACTTAGTTACTTTTAAAATCAAGTAACTTGTAAAGTAACTTAGTTACTTTTAAAATCAAGTAACTTGTAAAGTAACTTAGTTACTTTTTCAAAGTAACTGTGGCAACACTGTTTATTTAATTTGCTTGACTGTTTCTTCTTTTGATTCTCCCTCATTTGTTTTCTTATGTTAGCTGTTTATTGCTGTTATTTGGCTGGTTGTCTCTTGGTTTTGTGTTTTTTTGTCTTTTCTCTTCCTCAGGCCCCCATCCCCGTTCTCTTACTGGTGCTGTCATTTCTCTGTGGTGTCTGTTCTGTTGTATGGTGTCTGTGGCCCCCATCCCCAAATCAATTTATAATTAAATAATAAAACAAATGAGTATAGTAATACTCTTGTTAAGTGTAAAATGTGTCTGGCACAACATGTTATCCAGCTCCTCAGGCTGTGGTGCAGCACTGACTAAACAACCTTCATGGCAAGTGGTCCAGACAAGGCCCCTGCCATGAGTAAAGCAATTCATCGGTTTCCAATATGATGGTTCAAATTTCAAAAACTTCACTTTTATTTTACTTTACACAACTACCAAGAGTACAGAGCACTGCCTTTCCCTGGTGGTTCATCAAAAAGAATTAAACCCAAAAAAAGCACTAAAAGATCTGAAATTCCCAGAGCTAGAGATCATTATTGACTGGGTAATGCTAGGTTTCACACGGTCTACATAACTAATAAGAACTACTAGCTGCATAAGAAAATATTTCATCTACTTTACACTGGAGAAAATCAAGAAATAAAAAGTATACAACTTTATACATTTGTTTTGGAAGAGTTTTGTTTTGATATAAACACAAGTCAAAAGGTCAAACCCTTGTTGCCTGTTGTCGCCACAGAAGGGGGTAGAGTGACCTCTGCTGGTTGAGCTTCCACATAGCAAGAAGGGATATAAATATGTTACAAAACTAAAATGTGAATTGAATAATAGAAACTTACAAATAAAAAGGCTATCTGCTATCCTAAGATACATATACAATTAGTTAACTTGTCTTAATCTGAAGTTACAGGTTACCAATGGTCTTACAAATGTTTAATTCTCCCTAACAGCCAGGGTTACTATTTTATTAGTTTAAATTTTTATTTCAGTTAACTAAAGTGTTTTTTTTTTCATACCCAGTGCTACTTTAGTTATACTAAAAAAAGGTTATATTAGTTCAGTTTTAGTCTACAATCACCTCGCTAACTATAGGTACTTTTATTTTGAAAGTGTTTCCGGTTAGTACCGCTTCCAAAAAAGGAATGGACCACGTGACTTCCGTTTTTAGTTCATAAACGAAAAACGAATTGACTGAAGTTCAAAGACTCTCTTCATTATTTGTTCAAAAAGGAATAACGATAAAAATGATCACCAAAAACGAAAAACGGGCCGTTTTTAATTGGTTTTTCGTTTTTTTGATTCTGACACCAAAAACGTTTTTTTGGTTTTTTCGTTTTGAAACGAAAAACAGAAAAACGGTATTTTCGTTTTATTATTAAAAACAAATTACGGATTATCCAGAGATCCCCTGACCCGGTACCCTTGATGTGAGAACATGTACCTTAATTTCAATTGTATCAAACAGTATCATCAGAGGTCTATCCTGTACCATTAAAGGTACTATTATTGAAAAGGTACAAAACTGTTCTTTGAGGAATATTATTTGTACCATCGTGTAACTTTTTTTTTTCTGAGAGTGAATTTTAACTAAATTAACCATGTTTTTTATTAAAGGCTACAAAACTGTTAATGTGTTATTGAGGAAAATTATTTATACCACCATGTACCTTTTTTTTTCTGAAAATGAATTTTAACCAAATTAACCATGGTTTTTACTATAGTAAAAACCATGGTTAATTTTGTAGTTACTATGGCTTTACTACAAAAACCATAGTTCATTTTATGGTTACTATGGTTTTACTACAAAAACCATGGTTAAACCAAGGCTACTGTAGTAAAACCATGGTTCATTTTGTAGTAACTATGGTTGTACTGCAAAAACCATAGTTAAACCATGGTTACTACAAAAAGACCATGGTTTAACCACGGCTATTGTAGTAAAACCGTGGTTCATTTTGTAGTTACTATGGTTTTACTGCAAAAACCATAGTTAAACTATGGTTCATTTTGTAGTTACTATGGTTTTACTACAAAAACCATAGTAAAACCATGGTTACTACGAAAAAAACATAGTTACTACAAAAAAACCATGGTTAATTTTCGTAAGGGCTACTGCTTCATACAGCGTCTGTTTGAACAAGAATAAAATGCAACATAAGCCATAAGCCATAAGCCTACAACTACTATCAATGAAGTGGAATCAACGTTTTTTAATCAGTTTTATTTTCATAAACATGACACAATATATCGCAACTAGATGAAAAGAGTGTTTACTGTTATAAAAAACTGATTTGTGAGCTTTAGTGGAACTAAAGGTGTGAGAATAAACACGAAACAAACGTGATCGTTGTCATGCGGTGAATCCGGCCAATCGTGGAACAGCTGTGTCATCATCAAAGCTCCTGCAGCTGCTCTTGAGAAGCATAGACAGTAAAAAAAAATGGACACAGCGACCCCCTTGATTTCAACGGAGAGAATGGGCTACTTGCACATAGCAACCTGACGTCATATCCACAACGGGTAAATACGGCTCGCTCTCTTCCGGTTTGAAGGCGTACATACACAATGTAGACATTTTCCGCCTAATACTAGAAAACAGTACAACATTATAACACGCATATTCTGTCAGCCCGGGGTTGTTTATTAGCCTAATGTAAGCTAGCAAACAAACGTAAGGCATAAAGTTTGAGATATATAGACTTACCTTCATATCCGTGGATATATGAAGAGGCATACATTTTAAAGCCCTTCTCTCTAATTTGCTGGTAGGTGATTTGGAGGAGGACTTACAAAGGCGATATACGTCCGTTATTGTAAGTTTCGGCAACTCTTGTAAACATCTCATCTCATAGTGTAGAATAGCGCCGGAAAAGACGAGGCCGCATTTCCGGTAAGGAAGTAGTTACGTGCAAGGTAGTCTCGCGTAGCCAGACCTTCAGACTGACGGCTGAAGGTCTGGAATTCATAGCAGCTTTCTTTGGCAAAGGCCCGCCCATAAGGCCGTTTGACCGACATGTCAAACAACCAATTACAGTTCGTTTCGTTCAGCGTCACGTTTCGGGGCGTGGAAATGTCACCACAACAACAGACCAGCGTGCAACAAGTCAGTCAGCATAGACAATCAAAGAAGGAGAAGAAAACAAGCAGTAAGTCATTGCTGATTACGTTTACTGATTACTACGTTTACTACGTTTAGCTGAACTTGATAAATGCTCATTGTCACTCATGTAAACACAACCGTTTTTCTTCCGCAATCACACGTCTGCGCTTTGTTTCCCGGCGGACCGAAAATAAACGCGACACTCGCGCCCCCCGGAAATCCGATAAAATTCATCCAATCAGATAACGACTTCGACATTTCTGAAGTGTTTCCAGTTAAGTGTACCATATGCATCAGACGTTTAGCCAACGTTCCGTGGGCGTGACGTCTGAGGCTGAGACTACGTGCAAGGAGCCCATTGAAGCCCAATAGAAGCACTCACTTCCTGATAGCCAAGCGTACTGCGCAGGCTCAAACTGAGCTTGATGAAGTAGATGTGACATGTGCAACCTGACTGACAGTTGTACCTACGTCTTCTAGTAGCGGTGCCAAGAGGAATCCGAATCATTCCATTCTGAATCTTGCAGATTCGGAGAGCGTGAGTAGGAGCTGTCCATGAGCTCGCAGCAGGAGCAACTTTACAACTCTCTCGGTAATTTCTCTATTGTGCGACAGAGAGTCGCGTGTTATGACGCAATCGTTAGCCTATTTTTACAAAAAAAAAAAAAAAAAAAGCCTATTTTTTCTACGGGGCCATAACGTAAGATACAATGTAATGGAGCATTTTATACATTGTTGTGTTTCTTTAGAAATAAATAATGGACAAAATGAGTCTTTGGATGCCTCAGATGTAAAGTCATTCGCTGTCAAAGTGACGCAAAATGAATGGGATTCAATGGAATGCTAACAGCAGGTGATAGTCAGCTACAATGGCGGCTCCCAGAGAGGCTTCAGTTTCCGGTGGATGGATTACCCCCTTGCTACCAACCAGCGCACATCTGATCCAGCTACGTCATCGTGCTACAGGCTGCAGCAAGGACTTCTTGGTCCGTTAACAAGTTTTTTTGTTGTTGTTGTTGTTTTTTTTAAAACGATTTGTGCGTGGAAAATAGTGTATGCACATTTCAATAGCGTATACGCAACAAGGCCCATGTGTATTATAGGTAGTCATGAAATCGATCTAAGTAAAGTCTTCTTTTTTTAGACTTATTTTTACATTTGAGAATTGCAAGTATTAAATAATAAATATATTTTTTTTGCTCAGTGAAAAAAAAAATCTGGTCTGAAGGAGACAATTACCATATGAATTATGAAACAGGCTTTGTATTGACAATGCAAAGGCCTGAAAGTACAGTACGCTAATTTTTCATCACTGTAAAAGATAAGCAGAATAATAAAACAATTGATTAAATTTCATTGTATGTGTTTATAACCTCAAAAAGTAAATAAACCATAATTAGCTTTTATATATTTAAATATAACCATAAAAAGGCATATATATAGCCAGGGTTCGAAATGACTTCTGACTCTTGGGGGGTCCCCTACAATGTATGTAATTAAAACAATTCTGAAGACTATCTTGCTACACTGTACGCAAAATTATATGGATCAATGTCAGGGTTTTCTTCTTTACTCAAAATGAGGCAGAGGTGGCAAAATCGTAACACTAGGGGGGTCCGGGGGCATGCCCCCCCGGAGAAAATTTTGTACATTTTAAAGATAAATTCATTAATCTGGTGCACTTTGAGTCACTCGAATCTGTTGTTAAAAATAAATAATAATCCATCCGCCAACCACTCATATTCTTTGATTTAGATATCTGCATCTGATCATCACATTACAAATATTCAATCAAGCATGATAATATGGTAACATATCACACTGAAGAAGGCAGATTTTTTAAAGCAACATTTATTTAAAATAAAAGTTCTTCTTTTGGCAAAATTAAATTTCCTTTATAGCCTAAACAGACGCTTTACTCCCTTTAAACTTAAATAGTCAATGTTTCATTTTTGTAAACACTCTTATCTGAATAATTTTTGTACCTTTAAAAAGGGCACTTTTCCCCTAATTTTATTTAGTGTATGCTCTAAATTTAATTTCAAATTCTTACATTGTATTAATAGGCTACATTCAATTAAAATAATAAGACAGCCTAGCGGCTGTTACCAAACAAATTAAATAATTTACATTGAAAAATTATAACCGTATTAAATGAGATTCTGAGATTGTTTTAAATATTTTTTGAATATACAATTAAGGAATGTTGAAAAGAATGATGCTTTGAAACTAAACCGCCAGTAGGAGGTGGCAGGCGACCGTCTTGAATGAGCGAGTCATTGAGTCATTCATTTAAACGATTCGTTCAAACGGCTGATTTATTCAGAATGAGGAGTTTTAATAATGGGTAATTGAATCTTTGACTCGAGCGAATAGTTCAAAACGCTGAATTATTCAGTAATGAATCATGAGTGTTGCTCTGAGATGCGCTGTGGTTCTGTTGTTTGGAACTATTTTCGCTGCTGAAACAGAACAAAAACAGCCATTGCGTCTAAAAATGTAAGTAACTTAATTTTAATTATTTTAACTATTTGTTTATTGAACTGTTATGAAATCAATATCTCGGTTTCAATCGGCATTCAGGAAAACAGCACTTTGGTCGTGTGTAGGCTATATATTGTTTCTTAACTACAAATGAATATGGTATAACTGCGCGAGCCCCAACAGCGCAACTTTGTTACCGTCCGTACATTAGCGGGAGCACCACAACAACAACTCACTCTAATAGCTGCCCTATAGCTGCCTCGCGCTGTAATTAAATAATTACTGGTATAAATATAAAGTGTCACTAAAGACCTATAATTTTCACAATCATTTTTAATGTTAAAATATATTTGTCGGGGACCCCCCAAAATCCAAAAATAAATTCTTATGGGGGGTCCTTAATGACTTATGGAGGGTCCGGGACCCCCCCAGACCCCCCTCATTTCGAACCCTGTATATAGCAATAAAAAATGTATCAACTTTATTAAATGCGCTCAATTTTTTTTTAAAGTACCATCATTCGTTTTTATTGATATAACGTCAAAATAACGTGGGAGTGGCTTGCGAGGCGCTACATGAAAACACACTAAAGCTCTCCATTAACCTGCGTGAAATATGATATCAGAGACCGAGGAAACAATACAGTCCAACAAGGTTTAAACAAAGTTTATTTGCGTGCACGCGCATGTCCCAAGTCAACACGATCTCCAGTTTATATGATGACAATTTAAAATAACTGTTTTCTATCGTAATATATTTTAAACTGTAATGTATTCCTGTGATCAAATCATTACTCCAGTCTTCAGTGTAACATCCATTTCATTTCTCCCATCACTAATATGGTTAAAAACACACGGATGATGGTCATGGTTTGTAATGTTTTTGGTAGTCGAAGCCATTAGAATTTCTGTGATGTTTTATTTTTCCCCAGCAGGGTCAAATAAATAAATACATAAATACACACATGCATATGTTTTTGTCACGAATCCTTGTGCGCAATGTATTTTGTCGGGTATTTTCCCATAGTTCTTAATTCCGGAAGTAGCATAGATTGACAGCATAGATATATTAAGGAATAGATTCCTCATTAGCGATTCCACATAAGCCGTCCATGTTGGAACGGTCAAACTCAGCCCATCAACAATCGAGAATAAGTTAACTGTGGCTGTCTCTGAAATCTCCCACTACTCACTATATAGTGGACTATATAGTGAGCTCGCCATTTTGTAGCTCTGTCCGAATGTATAGTGATGATTATTATACCCTATATAGTCCACTCAATGTATCCCAGGATGCATTTTGAAAAGTAGTGTACAACCGATGGTCACTAACCCAAGCCCTACATGCATTGCGCTGATCATAAAAATGGCGGATGGACGTTAAGGAGAGCAGCACGACAATACGAATTTGCAACAGTAATGCCGTAATCAACGGCGCCGAGAGACGATCGAGTAGTGTCCGAAAGTGGTGTTTCTATTATGCTGGTGAGCTCACTATATCAGTGCTCTACTCCCTACCCCCTACATAAGGGTTAGGGAGTAGTGGTTTGAGTGGAGATTTCGGACACAGCCTGTGTGTTTGCAATCATATAGTTATATGCAAGTATGAATAACTATAACTGCAGTAGACTTCAGCGGATGATTTTGATAGGATGTAATACAACATTTAAAAGTTAGCAAAGTTTAAAAACCTGTAATATTGAGTTGATATATGCATAAAAAAAACATAATTCAACACATTCCCACCTGTGAAAGGTATTCCCGTTTTTCTTGAATTTAAATCCCGGCAGTTTTTACAACCAGAGGCTGCACACTGTTGTGCCATCTTAAAATTGGTTTATTTACAGTGAGGGACGACAGCTGAAGTGTTTTGACCGTTCTAAGATGGCGGACGCGTTAACACGTCTGTGATTGAAAGGCCCACGTGTTTACTTCATTTAGCGTCTCCGTTTCCTCCAGAACTTTCTACAGCTTCCGAAGGAAAGTACTGAGAGCGGACCCATGGCAACCAGCGGGTGAGTTATTTAAGGCCTATTTAACAAATTCGTTTAATACCTACACACGCATACATGCATAACATTACCCATATAATGTGATATTACATTGCAGGCGTTTCTCTGACAGTTTCATAGACGAGGATCCAGTGAGAGCCCTTGAGGTAGGCGCTTCACTATCACCTAGGCAATTTTTGCAGTTTACACATACTTCAGACGTGTTTATCAGACTTCTATTGAATTATATTCAAACATCTCTCTCGCGATGGGCAGCTTGGCAAACGGATTGTTTAAAGTTTAGGTTTAGGGTAACGTTAGGGGTTGGTATGGACGTTAATAAAGCCTCACACCACATGAATATGCTGGTAGCATAATCTAAAAAAAAGTAGCATTTTTTTTTCTTTGTTGAATTGTGGGAGGTAACAAAATCTGAGGGTAGCACAAATTGTCAGACTGGTCAAAACTCTGAGCTTCTTCAAGAGCCAATGAGGTTAATATTCTCGCTCGTCAAGCAGGTTTCGGTTGAGCTTCTGTTTATGTTCGCTGATATTTATAAAGCGAATAAATTAAATATGTTAATTATAGCGATCGTATCTCTTTAGAAAACCTATACTAAACCGGTCTATTCATATTGGTAATCCGCGGGTCGGGCAGGCCAAATAATATAAAACAACAACATTCCAATTAATTCGCTCTGTGCACGAGAAAAATGCTAACTTCCGGCTTGAGGGCGGACGTTGGGTACTTCGTTTCCGGTTGCCGTCTTGTTTACATCAGTGGACCGGCGTTAACTTAGTTTAATCGTTCGCAATGGACCTAAAACATAAAAAAACTTACTGTGGCTGAGCTGGTTTAATGGTTAAAGCGTAAAGCCTTGTTTAACTCGACTGGTCCGCATGAGCCCAATGGTGCGCGCCGCAAAAATGACGTGATTGTAACAGCAACATGGATTAGAACACCATTTACTACACACAATAGGCTTTTTTCTCTGATTTTGAAAACTCTTCGTGATCGACTTAAAATGCTTCCAAGATCGACTTGTCGACCGCGATCGACGGGTTGGTGATTCCTGTAACGTTACTGTTTTCCGGTCAATGACAAGAGTACTAATCAGCTGTCTCACGAACGTAACCAGCACATGTATCCACACATAGCAAAGCCATAACACAGCGAGGGAGAAGAACTAAGTTACATGAAACAATCCAACTACATATTTTAAACCACTGACAAGGGAAAAGTCACTACTCACGGTGTCTATAGCCGCTTTCCCGCCCGGAGGGACTTTTGCAGTGCCTAGAACCTTCCTATAACCATTTTTTCGCGTGTTCCGACCGGACTAAGTTCCTATAACTCTTTAGTACCTAGTCTAGAGCGAGGACTTTTTTTAGTTCCCTTTCCCAACGTCGGATACCTTTACTCCCTGTATTACATGTGTACTCCCTGTATGACATACTGAGAGATGTAATATTTAAACCCCTTTCTCTCTCTTGCTCTGGGGAGCTGGAGAAAAATCACTAACCAGTCGATGAACATCATCGACTCTAATATTATATTATAATATCGACTGAAATCTTCGGTTAATGTCCAAGACATCTGGAGAAATATACATAATCTGCGTTGTCCATCAGGCTACCGGAAACTAGACACCCCATATCGGTTTCGCAGCCGGAAGTAGCATATGCTAACGTGCACATAGTCTATTGTGGCTGAGTCGCGGATGGATGAGATAAATCATTGTATTGATTATCATAAAGGCATGTCTCTCATTTAGCGATAAAACGCAACGAATGTGCTTCACTCTTTTACTTTCATTTTCAACAACAACGAACGATCTCTTTAGGGAAAACCAATGAAGGAAAACATATGCCAATATCACCTACTAGTGGCCATTATAAAAAAACATATATAAAACCCCCACATGAGATATTGCTTAGCTTAACAGCTTTAACTAAAAATATATACACATGCTTAACAGAAATTATTCAGATTAAAGTGATTTCCAACATGATGGAAATAACTATTATATTATTTTTTCATCAGGTAAGAGCAATTTAAAAAGGAGAATTAATAACAAAAGAAAGAAAAGTACAGTGTGTGAGCGTTTTCCTGAAATGGTTAACTAGGATGAATCAAGTGCTGTATGTGATAAGTAATGACCTTGAAGCGCTGTATGTATATGGCAATAAACTAAAAAAGCTTATATCCAGCTTTTGCTTAGGCTCAAAGGTCCAATATGTAAGATTTTTGTAATAAAATATTCAAAAATCACTTGCACAGTGTGAGATATTTCCTGCAGTTGTGTACTTACAATATCCCAAAAGTCTCCAAAAGATTTTTTATTTCAGAGAAATTCCTATTTTAAATAAGTGGCAGTCCCGGAAACAAATGTCGCCTGTCAATGACGCAATATCCACGCTATCCTCGGTTTAGCTCACCATGATGAAATAGAATATGGTCAGTATGTTATTCTAATGTTGATCTAGCTTAACGTTAGCGTTACTGCTAGTTTCGAATAGCAAACGAACTAACACTCAGAATAACATAATAACTTTCAACACACATTTAAATGCCGTTTTGTGTGATAGTGTAACGTTAGACCAAGTGAAGCAGCGCTACATTACCTCACAAGTTTAATTTGTCTAATAAACTGACCTGACCTGTGTGAGTAATCCAGCACTTGCGGGTAGTTCGGTAGAATGAAATTTCTTAAGGCCTCATTATGCTTCTGCGTCAACTCCACGGCGTAGCTTCGTCGTCACTCCTACGGCGTCGTTGCCGTTTTATGGTTCTGCGTCAGGTTGCGTTGCATCGCGGTGCATCTGACCAATTACAGCCCTTGCGGTCTGCGTCGCCTCGACGCGTAGTTACAATTTTTTGGAGGTGCACGTCAGGCTACGGCGTAGGGGTTGGAGAGGGGTTCGCGGTGACGCAGAGGGGTCTGCGAGGGTACGCCGTCGTTTCGACGCAGAAGCATAAAACAGGCTTAAGTCCTTATTCCTTTATATCAGCGTGTGATATCATTTATATCCGCGGGACTCGTGTGTGTGATATCATTTATGGGACTCGCGTGTGATATCATTTATATCCGCGGGACTCACGTGTGATATACTTTATATCCGCGGGACTCGCGTGTGATGTCTGTTTAGCAATCGCGACCTGCTTCATACCACTATAACGTTAAAAAACGTGAATGTTTGCACTCATCCATAAACATTAGATCCATCAGCTTGACAGCAAGTCCCATCATTGAGCTCGTCACTGCGCCATAAACATACGCCTTTGTTATGGTTGGAAACTGCGCCCTCTAGTGGCGAAAAATCTTACATATTGTATCTTTAACGTATTTCATATCTTTTGTTTGTGTAAAGAGTGAATTATACAAGCTCGTATGCAAGTCGATGTGTACAAGAATGGTAGTGTTTTTATGCATTGCTCTCAACCAAAGGCGTGGGTTTGATTTTGTATTTGGTGGGGACGGGGACATCCCCAGAAGCTGAGCTGTACACCCAAAAATGAAAATTCTGTCATCATTTACTCCCCCTAAAGTCGTTTAAAATTTGTATGAATTTCTTTCTTCTGAACGCAAAAGAAGATATTTTGAAGAATGTCTGTTACCAGGTATTTGATGGACCTCATTGACTTCCATAGTAGAAAACTCAATACTGTTACCGACATTCTTCAAAATATCTTCTTTTGTGTTAAGCAGATGGAAGAAATGCATACAGGTTTGAAACAACTTGAGGGTGAGTACGCCTAAATGATGACAATTTTCATTTTTAAGTTAATTTAACGGAAATTAACTGCTGGCATAATTGTTTCAAATCAATAATGTCCAGTTTTTCCTGTTGGACATGGCACAGAGCAATACTGTTGGACATGGCACAGAGCAATACTGTTAACACTAGAAGTGCCAGAATTCCATAACTACTAGAACTGCCACAAGCGGTCATTTTGACCACTAGATTCCAAACTCTATATCTTTAATGATAAATACCCAATTGAGAGATTAATGGATTTATTGTATTAGGATAATTTTTTAAAAACAAAGCAACACCAAACAGTATATTTAAACAAGTTATTTTATACACTTATAAATAATTATATTTATAAGATAATATATCATTATCCGGTGGCGTGATTGATAATGAGCAACACCTGCGCGACGCACTGCTCCTCTGTGAGAGATACGAGACCGGTGTGTCATGCAGGTGTCCCTCATTATCAATCACGACACCGGGCTCGCGCCGTTCTCTCTCACGTCCTTCAACCTCGTCCTGCTCGCCACAGTAGTCTAACGTAATTATCGCATATTCACAACAGATATGAAAATATAACCTATCCATTAAACATAACTCAGAACAAGATAATAACAACTAAAAGTATCTTATTTAGATATTCTGTTGACAGTGAGAGAGACAAAGGTCAACCGCGTGAAATGTAACAAAAGAATAACGCGCAATTCAGTGCGGTCAATATGACCGTCTATGGCCGAAATAGGTAAATATGTACATTTTGTTTTTTTGCCTTGTGTAATTTGTCTGTATTTTCATTTAAAATGTTTTTTCATATACTTTTAGGAAAAGTCAGGTACCAGCAGGATTTTTTTTTTTTCAACAAAGTTATTGCAGATATAAAATTCAAAATGACCCTCATGGCCCTTCTAGTGTTAAAAGGTTAGTTCGATGGCGTCAGAAGCAAAAAAAAATGTGGGTGGGTCATCCTCCAAAAAATTTTTTCTCAAGTAGATTAGGGGAGTTCCCAAAGCCAAATACCTTATCTAAAATCTCTATGCAATAATGAGTGATGTAAGGAGTGAGAGCCAAAATTCCGCGCAAATCCGTCTATGCGTGCATCTCTCGAAAATCAGAGCTTGGCAAGAGTAATATCAACTCAAATAGGCTACTACTACATCCTCTATGAATGTTATACGATATGATATCATATATTATTGTATATTTAAATGATTTAAGATTTGTACAATATGATACTCGAATGAATGGAATAAGCACAGCACAATCACAAATCAAACAGCGCGTTAATTGCTGTCTCTGCGCGTCTCTGTCTCTCAGCAACCAAACCAGCTCTAATGGCCAATAATCAACTAAGATTCATATACATTAATTACTACTTGATATTAGTGTTGTCACAGTACCAAAATCTCAGTATTCAGTACCAATACCAGTAAAAATCCACGGATCTCGGTACCAATTTCGATACCAAAGCTTAATTTAGATTAAATTGACATATATTAAAGTGTATATCACGGTTACAAAGATGGAAACTGTACTTCTGTATTAAAAACACTTTACAATAAGATTAAATAAAATGACCTAACAATACACAATTGTTATATACTGAAGCAATTATTCTCATTGGGGTTAATTTAAAAATGTACTAATACATTTTTGAAATCAAAAGTTTTATCTGTTAACGTTATTTAATGCACAATGAATGAAGTGTTTGTATTAAATAACATTCACAAACATTAATTAATGTTGTAAAAATATATTGTTCACTCAATGTGTTGATGTTAGATAACGCATTAATTAATGTTAATGAATAGTATCTTATTGTAGTGTTACCAAACTATACAGGAGATAAAACATGTTTTATTTGACTTGACAGTACTTTTATTTAATCTAAAACTGCATTCATATTTAATTTTAAAAGGGGCTTTTTAAAGATAAAAAGCACATTTAAATTATTGCAATATTCATAATCATAATCTAGCTTAACTTGCTAAACCACTGTGAATATTCAATACATCACCCAGGCCAAATGTACGCCCGCAGGAAAATGGTTCAGTATTGCTGTATTGTGAACTGCTGTAGCCTAATCGGTCTCACGATCGACAGTGCAAACGCCTCATAAATCATGTTAGTTTTTTCAATATTATACCGGATTACAGAACTAACCGGACGAAAAAAGAGGATTATTGCATGTATGATAGGTGAGTAATTACTCCTGAAGTGTAACAAAAACGCATAGACAAGCTTCATAGCTCACAGAATCTGACAAGAGTGTTGTGTGTGTGTGTGTGTGGTGTGTGTGTGTGTGTGTGTGTGTGTGTGGTGTGTGCGCGTCACCACTGATGCTTGGTTAACATTAGTGCGAACGATTGTTTTCTCCGCGTTTAGGGCTGCAACAAACGATTATTTTGATAATCGATTAATCTAACGATTATTAGAACGATTAATCGACTAATCGTCGATTATTTCGCAGACTAATCAGTAAGTTTGGAACGATTATTCAGCTTTTCCAATTAGTTAAAACATTGAGTTATACATATTCTAACTATAATATAAAAAAGAAAATCACTTCAGCTTTTGAAATAGTTGTTTTAATGAACTTTGAGCCAACTAAACAGGTCATTCTCTTTAAGTTTTCAGATTTCGGTCCAACTCAAATCACACACAAATGCTCTCTAAGCATTGTTTAATAGGCCCACTGCTTTTCTTAGAACTGAAACAGAAAAAGGGACATTTACTTCAGGACACAAAGAATGGTAAAATATTAATCTGCAAACAATTATTATAAGTATAAAATTACAATCTTTTTTTACATGAAAATTGAGCTGACAGAGACGTTCTCATTCACCTTTTAATTTAAAGTATGATATAGTAACTGCCATGATATTCTTCCTATATCATAGGAAGGATATAACATCTCGTTTTGTAAGTCTTCATGATTATTGAACAAAATACAGGCAAGTGATAAGACTATAATAATAATATACTAATAGTGTTACACTAATAAAAACAGCCCTGACTCCTAAGCTCGATCCAGCTTTATTCTATGCAAAATAAGTCATCACATTACTGTAATTATATTACTATTGATAATATTATTACTATTATTAGTAGTATGGCATTCTCTAATAAAGAGAGATTTACCGCTGGTTAGTAAGCTCCAGCTGGAGAACACTCACTTCTCACCGGCTCCTCTTTTGCCGGGATGTTTCCTCTTGCACTCCAACATGCATGTTGTGCTCCCGTGAAAAGCAAGTTCCGCCTTGCGTGTATTGCACACGACAGCATTCTTGATTTGAAGTTTTGTGAAACTTTCCCAAACCTAAACCTTGCTAGTTTGGATTCATATATCGCATATGTATATGTTACATATATCATAGATACATATATGTATCATAGATATGTATCTATGATATGTATCATAGATACATATATCATTTAATACTCACAATATTAGAGAAAATAAATGTGGGTCAATGTGTTTGTGTATATAATTTATCTAATAATATATATATATATATATGTGTCTTGTCTTATAGGAGCTAAATGAGGCATTGGGAGAGAAAGCTGAAAATGCTGAATGGCTCTGTCAGCGGGCTTATGCCTATATACTATTGAAAGAGTACACTAGTAAGCACTCCTTTACTTATCTATTTTTTTTACTTGCATGCTACTGAAAGACTACAGAATACAATTCTGAATTAAGTACTCATTTGTCTATATACTATTGTCATGTGAAATGTAGAATTCTTTCTAAAAGCTTTGCTTAAATAGCCTAGTATTGCTGATTAGGGCTGGGTATTTACTGAAACTGTCAAGTTTCATTCCTGAAAAGTGAAGCCAAATCATCTCAATTGCCCCTAGGTGGCTGGATGCAGTATAGGTCATAGGCCCTCTCCATGTAATGTAATGGGACATGAGACAAACTGAACAATCAAATTACACTTTAAATAATTTTTTTCCAAAGAGGATTTTGTCATTTTAGGTAGTTTTTATCACGCTGATGTAAATATTTGTATTTATTTTTTTTTTTTAAATAAGTTTGGTTTTAGTTAGTTATTTGAAAAGCTATAAAAACTTAGGTGTGACGTCATGATTGACAGTTTCTCGGAGTGAATTATTCATTGAGGCACCAACTAACTTTTTTTCTGTATCTTCGGGAGGAGATTAAAGCTTAAACTATAATATCTACATTTCCATAACGGTTTATTTCACATCGACATGAGTTCTGCAGTAAACTGTACTAACCGACCTAAGAGATCCGATGGACCTTTGAATTTTGTTTCGGTAAGTTACATTTATAAGCTAATTAGTACATAAATGTTATGGGCCAGCTAGCTAAAAGACAACAACAGTCTATGTGCAGGACCTTGATATCACGGCTCCACTTCACACTCACTACTGCACAGATTCAAGACTTTACTTACTAACATTGGTGGCTTCACTTACTACAATGGAAGAGAGTGAAGGTGCATCCTCCAATTTAATTTTCTGTGACTTATCCGATATAAATCAAAATCCTTGTGAATTAAACTAGTTTAACCCTCTGGGGTCAGCAGTCACGCCGGCGTGACCAGCTCGCTTTTTTTCTCGTCAGTGCAAAAGAGACTCAAAAGACTCTGTTGATTTTGATCTTACATATACAGGTGCTGGTCATATAATTAGAATATCATCAAAGTTGGTTTATTTCAGTAATTCCATTCAAAAGTGAAACTTGGATATTATATTCATTCATTACACACAAACTGATATATTTCAAATGTTTATTTCTTTTAATTGTGATGATTAAAACTGACAACTAATGAATATCCCAAATTCAGTATCTCTAAAAATTAGAATATTGCTTAAGACCAATACAAAAAAAGGATTTTTAGAAATGTTGGCCAACTGAAAAGTATGAACATGAAAAGTATGAGAATGCACAACACTCAATACTTAGTTGGGGCTCCTTTTGCCTGAATTACTGCAGCAATGCGGCGTGGCATGGAGTCGATCAGTCTGTGGCACTGCTCAGGTGTTATGAGAGCCCAGGTTGCTCTGATAGTGGCTGTTGGAAAATGAAATCAGCATCTCCATAAAGTTGGTCAGCAGCAGGAAGCATGAAGTGGTCTAAAACTTCCTGGTAGACGGCTGCGTTGACCTTGGACCTCAGAAAACACAGTGGACCAACACCAGCAGATGACATGACACACCAAACCATCACTGACTGTGGAAACTTTACACTGGACTTCAAGCAACGTGGATTCTGTGCTTCTCCTCTCTTCCTCCAGACTCTGGGACCTTGATTTCCAAAGGAAATGCAAAATTTACTTTCTTCAGAGAACATAAAACTTTGGACCACTCGGCAGCAGTCCAGTCCTTTTTGTCTTTAGCCCAGGCGAGAAGCTTCTGACACTGTGTTGTTCAAGAGTGGCTTGACACAAGGAATGCCACAGCTGAAACCCATGTCTTGCATACATCTGTGCGTGGTGGTTCTTGAAGCACTGACAGTCCAAAACCTATTCAAAAATGTGGGGGAGATGTAGGGGAGATGTGGGGGTGCTGGTCATATAATTAGAATATCATCAAAGTTGGTTTATTTCAGTAATTCCATTCAAAAGTGAAACTTGGATATTATATTCATTCATTAACACAAACTGATATATTTCAAATTGTAACACTTTCCTACTTCAGTTTATGCTGGGGTGCCAGACAGATATATATTCTGCCAAAATATAATCAAGATATAATCTTGTTTAGGGTTGTTAGTCACGTCAAGAAGGAAAAAGTGAGCACAGGACACATGTATTAATTAATTAACATGAACCCTTAATGTTGCAAGAGTAACGTTAGACTCTAAGAAAAACAAACCACTATGATTCAATATGCAAATATTTTAGTATGCTATATTCACCATGACATAGTACCCATTTCATCACAACACACATCACCGTAATAATAGGAATAATAAACATACACAACCTCAATATAAACAGCAAACAACGCAAGTTTCATTCATATCAAACCTCCTTAACACAGTTCACAGTCTAATATGGAAGGATGGTACGAAAAGAGGAGTTCAGAGAACAGTCAAAGTCATTTTAGTCCATCAAGGTTTCCCGCGTGTATTAAAAGGCAGCAAATAAACCACAAAGTCAGTTAGTCCCGCAGTAACCGCTCTTGAGTTTATATAAATCCTTTTACTCACGCTTCACGACTTCAAACTAGTGAACGATCAACTCCGGCTTCTCTCAGATACTTCAAATACCTTTAAAGAGTTCGCTCGAACTGTAGTCTCTCGATGACTGGAATGTCAACAACAGCGCGTCGCTCCTCTCAGTTACCACGACAAACGGCCGGTAACAATCCCTATGCACTTCGCTTAGATCCAGGAATCGGATGACATATCCATGCATCGACGTAATCCACTTCCCGTCGGCTGAACCAAGAGAGTCTGCAGACAACCTGTACCTAGTTTGTTCTCCCCGCCATTCACTCTTTTCAACTAGTCAATGCCTACGTCATCCTACATCCGATATTCCCAAACTGGACTGACAGAACCGCCATCTTTGTTGTACCATACGTTGCGTCGTCTAATCATTTATTTTCGTTCATTAAAAGATGAAAGTGCATCGTCACAAAATGTTTATTTCATTTAATTGTGATTATTAAAACTGACACTTAATGAATATCCCAAATTCAGTATCTCTGAAAATTAGAAAATTGCTTAAGACCAATACAAAAAAAGGATTTTTAGAAATGAAACAAAACCCATTGAAAAATGTGGGGAGAATCACAAAGAGGGGACTCCAGCTAGAGTCCACTCTTTGTGAATCTCCCCCACATTTTTCAATGGGTTTTGTTTCACAATCCTCTCCAGGGTGCGGTTATCCCTATTGCTTGTACACTTTTTTTTCTACCTCATCTTTTACTTCCCTTCACCTCTCTATTAATGTGCTTGGACACAGAGCTCTGTGAACAGCCAGCCTATTTAGCAATGACCTTTTGTGTCTTGCCCTCCTTGTGCAAGATGTCAATGGTCGTCCTTTGGACAGCTGTCAAGTCAGCAGTCTTCCCCATGTTTGTGTAGCCTACAGAACTAGACTGAGAGACCATTTAAAGGCCTTTCCAGGTGTTTTGAGTTAATTACCTGATTAGAGTGTGGCACCAGGTGTCTTCAATATTGAACCTTTTCACAATATTCTAATTTTCTGAGATACTGATTTTGGGTTTTTTATTAGTTGTCAGGTATCATCAAAATTAAAAGGAATGAACACTTGAAATATATCAATCTGTGTGTAATAAATAAATATAATATCCAAATTTCACCTTTTGAATGGAATTACTGAAATCAACTTTTTGATGATATTCTAATTATATGACTAGCACCTGTAGTTACTATTTACCATGGTAGTAAGGTGCAGTGCATGGATTGTGGTTAACATGATCTAAATACAATAGAATATGACTAGATGCACAATTTAAAGCTATAAATATGGTAAATATTTTTAACAAACATTTTTTATCATAGAGAATGTTTAAATGCTAATATCAGCTTACGAGGGAGGCGGAGTTAGTGGTGCTTCGGAGGCTGCACTGCTGGAGATGATTCGGGAGACCGATCAAAGCGCGCGCCTTGTTAAAGCCTTGTTTATACTCGACGTGTCCGCACGAGCACGAAGGTGCGCGCGGCAAAAATGATGCGTTGGGTGCGCAAGACCGGCAAGACCACATTCGCTTGGCTGAGTGCACAGCGCGCGCGGTGCCGCATCCGAGAATGAACTACTTCAAGCAGAATCTGCCCGAGCATGTGTGTCTCACACATTGTCTCACCGCACCGGCACCCAGTTTGCGCGTCTAAATTGCAAAAGTTTTTTTTTAAAGGTTTCGTTTACTGTGTGTGATTTATTTAAAACAAAGCACGTTCATTGCAAAGTTGTTGTTTTTTTGTTAAGGTTTTGTTTACTGTGTGTGATTCATTTAATGGAAAGCACATTCACTTCTAGTTGTCTTGCTGTTAATTTTAAATAAACTTAAACTAATTTTAAATAAACTTATAAAACTCACTTACCTAATCAGTGTCTGTGGTAAGATGTCCTATTGAGAATGAGGAGTCACGTGCCGATTTGGGCGGGGTCTGAGCCGGTTGGCCATGATGGTAGGAGACGCTATCGGTTGCCAGGGGCAACGCCTTCAGAACTTCACAGATGCGAGAGAGACAGCGCAGCTTAGTATTTGTTTACATTTTAGCGATACGCCGCTCTTTCTTTGGAAGATTTGGAGAAGGAAGAGAAATGACAGGGCTTCTATCGGGAGAGACTAAATAACAATGCTAGCCAGCTTAGAGAAACTGCTTGTCAATAAACTGACAGCAGCAACAGCGAGCAAATCATGATTTCAAAAGCAACACATTTCAGCACAGTTCGCCTTTTATTTAACAAACGAATTAAATGAATACTCTGTTATTCAACTAGAGTTGTTTCATTTGTTATAGCTATATCTGTACAGTGAAATGTTTTAAAAGACACTTTTTTTTTAATGACGTACGATTTGCATTGACAGGGGAATGTCCGATCTGTCCGCTTAACGTTGCACGGCAGGTGCAAATGCACGTATCCTATTCATATCAGCTTTATTTCTACATATGAATGAGGCCTGAAACATCAAGTATGACTGAACTCTCACAGTTTAACATTACAGGTTTGGGGGTTTCTAAGTCTTGCACCCAGCCGCAGCAGAATTGTTCATAAGCTTCTAATGACTTAAAGGGGTGGTTGATTGTGATTTTCACTTTTTTCATTTTAAATAGTGTGATGTTGCTGTTGGTGCATGAACATTATCTGCAAAGTTGCAGTGCTGAAAGTTTAATGTAAGCTAGATATTGTCTTTTAAAAATCAGGAAGTGTAAATGCCTACAAAAACGACTCGATTGGGACTACAGCTGGGTTTTAGAAGTCACTAACCCATACATTTGCATCGACCCTCCCTCCGGAATACGCAAAAAAGGGCATGGCCATATTTCTGCGGCTTTGTCGAAGAGGAAGAGTTACAGGGAGAGCTAGCCATGCCGTCGAAAGTGTGTTATTTTCACCCAGCTGTCAGGTCTTCTGTGTTCGAGCTTCCTACGGACGCTGTAGTTCGTCAACAATGGCTACAATTTATGTTTGATAATGTTTCTGACAATTACAATCGTAATTTAGCTCTTTGTGCGGCACATTTCACTGAAGACAGCTTCCTGAATCTCCAACAATTCAATGCCGGATTCAACAAGTTGCTAAAACATGAAGCAGTTCAACGTTAAAACCAGATGCAGCAGTTGTTGGGCCACAACCTGTAAGTAAGACTTAATCATTTTAAATGTATAATTTTATACGTAGTGTTTTTTTTTAATCAAGGACGTAAACAAATGCCAGGGCTGGCTTTATAGTCACTTGGTTATGCTATTTCTTGTTTCTATGGCAAACGCGTACAAACATTTTGGACCTGAATTTGTAATCATATAGATTTCGTAAATGTATTTGCCATGTATAGCTACTTTATGACGTAATTTTTCGATTTGATCACGAACGTGATCAATGTCAACAGTGTTTGTTTATAGTAGCCATGTACACCTAAAGAAAACGATACACAGAGTAAACTAAGTTTTGTTAATAGCTAAACGGTTGTTTATTATATCGATAAATCAATAACTTTAAAAAACTGTATTACTCATGCAATCATTTGTATTAAATGTTTAATCAAGATAAAAACGTATCTCAAAAAGCTAACAAGCAGCAGTAGCATTTTCAAGTATAACAGGGTATCAAACTTCTTATGTAATAATAGAAGAATAGAATAATAATTCAAAAACGTACCATTCAGAAACGTTTTGTAACAGCTGTGTTTGGGGAGGTTCTGCTTGACTCTGCATCGCCGCTTTCTGGGTCTGATTCTGGCTCATACTGATACGGCAGTATTGACACCATTATTTACATTAACCGGAGCACATGAAACTCACGCCCGTAAAGGTAAGGGGCGTGGCGGTTCCGGACAATGTGCGCTACGCAGTTTAGCCAATTACAACACACCGGCCCAAACTAACCAATCTGAGCCCACTGTCTGTTTCTGAGGGAGTGGTTTCATAGAATCAGGAAGTCAACCGGTCGTTCAAATGACAGAGGAGAAAGAGGCTTACAATAAAGGTGAAATTTATGAAAAATAAGACTTTTCAAAAAAGAAAAAACACGAATACATGTTATATTGCACCCCATAAACACAATCATGCAAAGAAAAAAAGCAGTAAACCACCCCTTTAAAGCTTCTGAACTGTTGCATTGTGTAGGCAGTAACGTTAGGCAATGATACCATAAACAAACCAGGTAATTGGCTGTCAAGGTATGTGAAAGGTGGTAGTGCTTTGGGTCTTTCATCCATTCTGTAGCAGGTCGTACGGGTCCATGTTGTTGATTTCAAGTAGTTTCTCTAAATAACGCTGCTTTGTGTTATTTAGTCTCTCCCGATAGAGCCCCTTTCCTTTTGCTTCCCCCTTCTTCATTTATTCCCAAGAATCTGTGCCTTATCGCAAAAATGCAAACAAATATCAAGCTGCTCTCTCTCTGTCGCTATTTCTCTTGGTCTCACGGTCGAAGTAACCATGTCAACGGATAGCGTATCCTACCAAGATGGCGAATCCTTCCCACAATGCAATGCGGAGTGATACGCGTGACGTCTCATTCTCAATAGAGGGAATGCGCATGACGTCACCGTCGGCTGGAGTGAATGCGGTCACGCCCACAAGTGGTAAAAAAACTGAGCGGCAGCATTTGTTTTCAGCGTGAATGCCGTGAAAAACACACAAAACGCATCTAAAACGGGAAAGAGCTTTGCGATTGACTGTACAACTAGATTTGACCAGAAATCTGAGGTACTGTATATTTTTACAGACTGCAAAAAGCTACAGAACAGACTATATTCTGCATAATTGGATGTTTTAAATAAACACTGACAAACAACTATACAAGTTTTAGGGCTGGACGATATTATATACAGTATAACATTAATGTAAGTGATCACTCGGATTTAGACCTATCTATATTGTATTTATAAAACGTTTACAGGCAAATTTCCCCGGCGTCGAAATCAGGCACATAGAAATTTCAGGAAACACGATTCCTGGCTGCATGTCAATATCCATGGATCACTGGATCTTTGATAAGTTGTAAGGAATACTATATCGAGACCAACGTTTAGTTTAAACTGATAGTAGTTTGTTTTACTTGCGTTTTCGCAGTTTCCCCTATTAACTCCAGCCACGCAGCAGCTCTTTTGCCACTCAGTCCCCCCCCCCCCCCCCCCCCCCCTCGACGACGGTTGTTACCGTCACATTTGACTCCCGTGATAACCGTCATCACCAATTCTGAAACCGACACACCCCTAATGAAAATACATTTACATCTACATCCCAACTCAAGCTTCTGCTACTGTCACTCAACTCAAGCTACTGTCAAATGTGTAGGGCTGCAACAACTAATTTATAAAATCGATAATGAAAATAATCGACAACGAATTTGATTCTAGATTAGTCTGCATGTCGTGCTTGGAAACCAGCAGCCAGTCACCTCGCTTTACAGTAGTAAATAATTATGAGAGCACTAACAGTAAAGGCACTATTGTTGGAATAGCCAATTCATTTAATATATATATGTATAATATATAATATGTGTGTATATATGTATTAGTGCTGTCAAGCGATTTAAATTTTACATTTGTTGTGTGATAAATCAAATTTATATAAAGAGCAGGGCAATAGTATAGTTATATTTTGCATGGGAAAAATAGTCTATGCTCTGTGTACACTATATTACAGAAAAAAAAGTTCTCTGTGTATAAAGTTTATTTTTTTTTCATAAATGCAGCGTGCAATTAGTAATCGAGAGGACACATACATGGTTTGTTTGTGCATCAATATAAAACAGACTCTCACTTATATTATTATATTATATTATTATACATACAGTATGATATGCATGTATTCGTCGTGGCCTAATGGTTAGACAGTCAAGACTTTTAACCCCAAGGTTGTTGGTTCGATTCTCAATATTGGCAGGATTATGTACCTACGACACCTACCTATTATTCTGTTTGGACCACTATCGTCAAATACTATTGACAGTTAACATACAGTTTGGATTGGTGGTATAGTTCTGTTCTGGGTGAGAACTCCCTGTGCATCCAAGCAGCCTAGCATGGATAAGATCAGGGAGAGCAGCAATAACCCCCCTTAGGGTAAACAGAACAGAACTAACATGAATGTATTGCAAATATCATTAATTCAATATTTTAATGTACAACATATTTTGAGAATTTATTCTGATTCAAAGGGGAATCAGAATACCAAATCCTGACTGGATGAGAGGAGGAGCTGGGATGGAGGAGGGTGTTTAAGTCCTGAGAAACACGATAGCTGCTGATAATACCGAAGGAGCTTATATATGGATGCTGTGATAGGCGTTGTATTCCTATAGGTAGACTTGGATCAGCTGAGAGTCAACTGATGCAAGCTTGACAAACGTGACCTGCCAGAACTAACACTATGCTTGATTGCCATCGCCACAGACCAATAGTAGTTTAAAGGTATAAACAAATGTCTGTAGAGAAGCGCTTCCTGGACTCAAGTAAATAAGCTTGAGGTGCTCTTTGGATAGAAAAAACATGTAGAAATTAGGGGTGGGAATCTTTGGTCACCTCACGATCCGATCCGATTTCGATTCTTGGAGTCACGATCCGATTCCAGAACGATTCTTTATCTACCTTTCCCCCCCTTATTAATTCATTAGTTACATTAGTAATTGAGTACTTTTAAAAAAATAATTACAAATTATTTTTTTTATTAAAACAGTTGTATGTTAAGAATTTTAAACGAATATAACTAGCCTAATATAACAAATAATAAAGAGGAGCATAGAAAAATATAACAAACAACAAACAAAAAGTGCTTTCAGTGGCCTATAGATTATCTGAACGTTTTCCATTCAAGAACTGTGAGTGATTTTTCTTCATCTTTACTGTTGTTTTTTACTATGACATCATAGACTGCGGGAGATCTATTTAGCTGCATTCACGCACGCATCTCTTTTGAAATAAAATAAGTAATGCGGTGTGTCCTGTCCGTTTAATCCCTTAAGACATAACTGGCTGTGTTAATTTTGCACAAGTACATTAAACCACTACACGGAGTCGCACAGCCGCATGCGCGAGCACAAACAAAGCGCGCGTCAGCATTTGAAATTGAAAGCAGCCTTCTGTTAGTGAGGTTCATATTTTAAATATATAAGTCTACTGCATTCCAAACCAAACCATAAAAATGATGACTTCATAGAGCATTTGTAAGGAAAATACCGACGGGCGAGACAGCACACTTCAAGTGTAACATCAAAGAAAGAAAGCGCGCGTCTCTCACAGCGTATCCTGTGCAATGAAGCCTGTGAATGTCCTTGTAATTCGCTTCAACCTTTCCGAACTTTATGAAATTATTATTTATTATTTTACGGAAGGTTCGAGTGGTGTATGTGTGTGAGGAATTGGAAGCAAGCAGAATACGGGTGTTTCTAAAGCAAACTCAACGTCATCGCATATCTGGTTAAAAACTAAACTCAGAATCGATTCTGGAATTCTCAGAATCGATCCAGAATCGTTGGAGAGAGAATCGCGATGCATCGATGGATCGATTTTTTTTTTTTTTCTCCCACCCCTAGTAGAAATCAACAGGAACATCCAAGGCACTCTCTTTAGAAAAGTTAAAAAGCCTTTATTTTTATGGCTTGGTCATAATCAACACTATTAAAACACTCCTAGGCGTTTCGGCATACAAGCCTTCGTCCGGGAGTCACCACATTTCAAAAACAGGAAGAGCCTTCTAAGGTCTCAAAACACCAATCAGAAACCTCCATTTGGCAAATTGCAACAGTAGGTTCAGAATTGTAAGATAATAACAAAGGCCACTAGATGGCCTCCTTGCCGCGAAGTAAAATATTTGTGAAAAACACATCAAAGTTACAAGAAATTCATATCACTACAAAAGAACAAGAAAAAATCAAATAGAGAAATACACCAACGTTTAAAGTAAAACACTCAGATCGAGTTCTTCGTTCAGGCCTGGATATTATATAGCCTGCAGTTTATCAATCCAGAAACTTTCTCTCTGGTTTAGTAGTTTTTGCCTGTCCCCTTTTCTTAATGATAGTGGGATATGGTCAATTCCACAAATCTGTACAGTAGAGGGATCACTCTTATGGAATTCCATATAATGTCTCGCCATAGGATAGTTCAAATTGCCTATGCGGATTGCATACTTGTGTTCAGCCAATCTGTCCTGCAAACGTCTCTTTGTCCTTCCTATAAAAAAACACTTTGCATTCAGGGCATTCCAGTCTATATATAACAAACACAGTTTTGCAGCTTATGAAATGGTTAATATTGAACTGTTCTGGGGATAAAATATCATCAAAGGTTTTAGTCTGTATAACATTTGTGCAGTGATTACAATGGTGACATTTATAAAACCCTTTGGGTTTAGATCCCAGCCATGTTTGTTGGCCTTCTGGTTTCAAATAACTCCGAACCAGTTTATCACGAATTGTAGGACACCTTCTGAAAGTAACCAAAGGTGGCTCAGGAAACAGCTGGCCAAGTACATCATCACTTTCGATAATACCCCAGTTATTTCTTATTATTCTCTTGTGTTACGGATACGGTGTACATTTTTTAGCTATCAAAAAGCATGTCTAATTAATTGAAATCATTTATTATGAATCATTAAAACTTTAAACAAAAATATATGGAAAAAAAAGTTCACACTAATTCTGTGTTTTTTTTTTTTCTGGTAATAAAATGACATAAAACACAAATTTTATAATTTATCATCAATTTTAATCATATGAAATTAAATAAACTTTTTGTCAAATAACGTGCTGCACAATGAGCTACTGTTAAAATTAAAACGTGGAAGAAAAATTGATTATTCCTTAAAATCAGTTTTGATGATAATTTATTTGGATTAGTGTTAGTATTATTTTTACATTGGGACATATCTAAATTCTACTGTACAACAGTAATATATTTCTGTCAAGTTAAACCAAACTTTTATTTTCACGGGTTGCCGTGAAGACCTTTTGAGTTTCTGTGTGTGTATGTCATGATGACAGTTTTTTCTCAAATGAAGTGGTTAAATGATCACGAAGTGACTTTCGGAGTGGATCTACAGCCTGGAGAGAAAGTTCATTCATTTGTGTCTTCATATAGGCAAAAAACAGCGCAAGTGTCACATGTGCTTCAGTGTGTGTGTGTGTGTGTGTGTGTGTGTGTGTGTGTGTGTGTGTTAAATGAAACTGCGCGTCGGCTGCACCATTCATTCACACCGAACATGCAGGATTCGTATTTAAATAGTCTTTCACACACACTAGTCTACATCGCGATTTGATTTCAAGTGTACTGAACTGCTTTTTATTCCTAAAAAAATTTACAAATTCTGTGAAATTCCATGTTATACAGTGAATTCCTTTTTTATGACTGGATTTCATCAGCATTTTAGCCCCCCCCCCCCCCCCCCCCCCCCCCAAAAAAAAAAAACAATGGTAGGGGAAACACTGAATAGACCTGCATATGATGGGCTATAACAGGCCCCTATAGCACAACCTTTTATCTGTTTAAAAGTCTTGGACTGGAAAATGAAGATATTATTATTCAATATCCATTCAGTTAATGACAATAAAAAAATCAGTAGGGGCCATTTCTGACCCAGGTCTTCTACTCAAAAAAATGTCAAAGCTGCAAGTCCCTGCGTATGTTCAATGTTAGTATACAATGCTTCTACATCCATAGTGACTAGATATCTATAAGAGTCTATGTTTTGTAGTTGTGTGATCTTTTTAAGAACATCCGTGGTGGCTTGAACAAATGCTGGGAGTGAAGGCAGGCACGGTTTGATAAAATAGTCAATGTACTTAGAGATTGGTTCAGTGAGGCTGTCATTTCCAGAGATAACTGATCTCCCTGGGGGGTTGTCAACACTTTTGTGGATTTTGGGTAGCATATAAAATGATGCCACTCTTGGGTTTTCATTCCACAAAAAGCTCAGTTCAGATTCAGAGATCCAATCATTGTCTTTGGCCACATGTAATAGTTGTCTCAATTCCTCTTTGAGAGACTCAATAGGATTAAATGTCAATGGTTGATAAAATTCTGTGTTTAACTGACAAAAAGCTTATTTTAAAAGCGAATCCCTTTTGAAAGCCCAGCTAGATCTAGAACAGTCTCGTTTAACTTTCCCAGCAGTGATGATGATACAAGCTCCATTCCTACTACAGTCCAGACACCTAGGGAGGCTTCTTTTTTAGAGCACCCACCCCACCGCAACAACAGAGGGAGAGGATCGGAGTGGGGACGTGGATACGGCCGAGGACGTGGCAGAAACGGGAGCAAAAGCATAGGAAGAGGAGAA
The DNA here is from genome assembly GCA_036326025.1 of Chrosomus eos. Lineage (NCBI taxonomy): Eukaryota > Metazoa > Chordata > Actinopteri > Cypriniformes > Leuciscidae > Chrosomus > Chrosomus eos. The sequence continues at coordinate 29,068,897 of CM070819.1, forward strand.
CGCGGAGAGGCAGAAAGAAACTGGGAACCCAGATGGACAACGGAGCAGAACCAGACACGAGTCGTGATTAACATCTCTGGAAAAGCCCTGTCGGAGGAGAGCACCCTAGTCCTTTCTAAAGGGCTATCTTTTGCACCTACCTACTCTGCTAAACAATTTGACACAAACATTGACATCTTCCGTTTCTACAGGAATTTACATCTCAAGACCTGCTACAAGTCACAGGCTACACCTGCAAGCTCCATAGACACAGGTCAGACAGTTTATTTTTCCCATAGACGTCTTTTCAAACCTAAGTCTATATTTTGCTCATTGGTTCAGAATGTAGCATTACAGATATTTGCTAAAAAGGTTAATTATGATATTGAAAATTTGTTTAAGCAGAAAAGACCACCTAGGCAGAATAATTTCTCACACAGAAAAGGCGGCCTTGGAAGCATTATCCAAAGACAGTGATCTGGTTATTAAAAATGCAGATAAAAGTGAGGCTATAGTTATTTGGGGAAAGGATATGTACATAAAATAAGCTTTTCGTCAGTTAAACAACACAGAATTTTATCAACCATTGACATTTAATCCTATTGAGTCTCTCAAAGAGGAATTGAGACAACTATTACATGTGGCCAAAGACAATGATTGGATCTCTGAATCTGAACTGAGCTTTTTGTGGAATGAAAACCCAAGAGTGGCATCATTTTATATGCTATAAAATATAGATGTAGAAGCATTGTATACTAACATTGAACATACGCAGGGACTTGCAGCTTTGACACATTTTTTTGAGTAGAAGACCTGGGTCAGAAATGGCCCCTATGGATTTTTAACCCTCTGAGGTCGGGAAACGCACCCGTGCGGTTTGCTGGATTTTTTCCTTATCAGTGCAAAAGAGAATCAAATTACTCTGTTGATTTTGATCTTACATTTAAGTGTTGTACATCATTAGATCATGTTAAGTGTCTTTTTTTTGTGGGTACTCACAATAAAAACAAAGTGTTGTGCTTTTCGTCAAATAATAAACATGATGCGCGTTTTGCCTTCTCTCTGTCAGTGAAGTCCATTCTGTAACGCGTCCGAAAAAATAACTGCAACTCTGTCAATACTTGTCACAGAGATACGAGAGATTTCTCTTTATGAAGCTGAAATTCTCTTCTTTTAAATGAAGTAATTTATTTAAAAAATATATATTTCCAGTTTATGTAATCCGTTTGAAACCAAGGAGAGGTACAGTTTTTTCATTCTCCCTTCATTATTTTTGATGAGCTGAGCACGCCACACTCCCAGCGCTTTTCACATGGTAAATAGGTGATCTATGCATCGCACACGCGGCACGCCCCCCGATCAATGCCAAACAACACGAAGATTCTACATCAGAATACTGATAGTTCATCGCGTTTTAAGGATAGCAGCACGCTACTCCTTCTGAGGATTATGAACAGCGGGGAATAATTCACCTTTTCCTCAGAGGAATTTGAAACTCGGACGACGAATGGCTGCATTTTGAAGAACGAATTGACACCGCCGAGGATACAAGTTCGGAGTAAGTTGTTTAGTGTTATAATTCCTTTTCTGATCATAGAGCTCAAATGCATTTTCAGACTATATTTTGCCTAGTTTTGACATAGGAAATATTACCTCACATTATCCCTAACATTCACGTAGGCCGTGTAAACTTTTTAAATAACTGCTTGGGTTATAATGATTTAGTGAAATATATCGATCTGCAAGTTTTGTTCGAGTTCTTCTGTGGTGTAGTGGCAGATCGTTTGCTAAGCGTGTCAGAGGTTACGGGTTCGAATCTGCCCTTGGTATAGTTTTTTTCTCTCATCAAAACCGAATATTCATCAGTGGTTAGTCTATATCAAGCACACACGTATACAGGACACACGTTTGTGTGCATTTTATTTTGTGATTTCATGGAATGAATAGTGTCCACAACGGTGATAGATTGAAGAGCGCGTCAGAGTGAAGACTGCGCGTGCGCCGCCACAAGAGAACACTGTATCCATGACTGATAGCAGCGGACATAGTGAATCCTCAACTTTGAAATATGTATGATCAAACTTAGACATTTATGGAAAAAGACAATTTTCTTTTCAAGATGTTGAACTCGAACATTGATATATCGTATATATGGTGAAGGGTGTGTGATAGAAGTGTCCAGACGTATGCACCCTGTATTTTAAAGGTTCTCTAAGTGATCCTGGGTGACATCACTTCTTGTTGACGTTCGAACTATTGTCAAACAAAACGGAGGCTAGCTAGACTCTCCCTCCTCCTCATCCGCGCACTAACCCCTCAAACCCTCCCCCAAACACTTCTTGTCGGTTATTGGCTGGAACAGTTTGTTATGTTTCGTAGAGCGGGTCGCTAGAGTTTGTTTTTGTAGCCGTTTGTGGAGCCTGGGTTGTCTGCAGAGACCGCGTTTTTTACAGTGTGTTCAGTGGACAGGCAGCCAGCGGATAGTGAGGAGATGTTTGCTGTATGTGACAAAAAATGTTTTGGCCTTAAAAATGCGTGACATCGCTTAGAGCACCTTTAAAGAAGAAAATTGTATTATTTGTAATACATTATTAATTCACAAAGAATTCAAGGACATTATTCATGTCCCTAAAGTTTGGAGTTTTCCTCATTTTTTTAATTGAGGCATTAAGATTTTTTATCCCTCTTTTTAGTCAACTTTAGCATGGGTGTGTTCACTTATTCTAAGCTGTGTGTGTGTGTGTGTGTGTGTGTGTGTGTGTTGTGTAAATAAATCCAAACAATCTAAAAGCCATTCTTTTTTAAATATCCTCATTCTTTGTGCAAGGCATCACCTAATAGGGCCATTATGGGGAGGGTCTTTGTCTTTCTCAGGTGTGAAATGCCACACATATTAATGAGAGATCACGCCTCCTCGCATAAAGCTCTCTCAAACAAAACATGTCATACACAATCTAAAAGACTTTTATGACTTATCTGAATGAGTAGTCAGGATGATTCTCACATAGTTTTGGAGCAAATATTCTAGACCATGTGATACAATTTTCAAAAGTCTTGTGAAGAAATAATCAATATGTGTTTTGTGGCCTTATTTCAGAAACTTTAATTTTTATTTTTTTCAATAACCATGCATAAATAATTTTCTCTCAAAAATACAAACATGTACATAGATGTTGTTCACATATTATGATAGACCCGTTTGTGCTATATAGAGTGAATTTACACCTTTACCATTAACATGTTTATAAATAACTGAAAAAAGCACAAATGTCAGTGCATGTCAAAACATCCAAAGTGCCCCAAAAACCCCATGGTCCCCAGAGGGTTAATTGTCAATTAACTGAATGGACATTGAATAACAATATCTTAATTTTCCAGGATAAGACTTTTAAACAGATAAAAGGTTGTGCTATGGGTGCCTGTTACAGCCCATCATATGCAGGTCTATTTCTAGGAAAATGGGAAGAAGATTTTGTCTTAAATCAGGAAAAGAATGCCTTTTTCAAACACATTCTCTGGTGGGGACGTTACATTGATGATGTTTGCCTTTTTTGGTCTGGTTCAGAGACAGATTTTAAAGTTCCATGTTTTTTTTAATAACATTAACCCCAACATTAAACTGTCTTTGGAATACAGTAAAGATAGTATTAATTTCCTTGATCTTACTATATCCAAAGACGATCATGGTGCCCTACACACTTTGGTTTTTAGAAAACCAACTGACAGGAACACTATTCTACATGCTAAGAGCTTCCACCCTAAGTGGTTGAAGGAAAATGTTCCTTATGGGCAATTCCAGAGAGTCAGGAGAGTTTGTGACCGAGAAAATTCTTTTGAGCACAAAGCAAAATAGATGATGTCACGTTTTAAAGAAGGGGTGAAATGCTGTTTCATGCATAGTTTTTTACACTGTTAAAGAGTTGGATTACCATGCTAAACATGGACAAAGTTTCAAAAATGAAGTTGTAAGTATTTCTGTTCCAAAAATTTTGTCACAAGTTTCGGAAAGTTTTTTTCGAATACGTAACTACGTGACGTCAGAGTGGGCGGAATTTCCTTATACGGGTCTTAAGGCACTTCTCCCGGAAGTGCGCGCGCGCATCTGTAGCCTAGAGCGTACGAGAGCGTCCATCAGAGCGCTGTGCTCTGCTGCGCTGCAATCAAAACAATGGCACCAAAAAGTGTGTTTTTGGTTGCCAGGGCAAGACAACACTGCACAAATGTCCAAAGAACCCAGAGTTAAGGGACCTGTGGATGGATTTTGTTTTTCCAGAGCAGCAACGGAGTTGCGCAATTGTGTTCTTGTTTGTTCCCTTCATTTCGGCGGTAGCTGCTAATAGTTTTATAAACAAGGCACAGTTCGACGATTTGCAGATCGCCTAATACTTAAAGATGGAGCAGTCCCAACGATAAAGGTTCACGGAACCGCAGGCGGTGAGTTAAACTGCTTCAAATGTCTGTGTGTTGTTAACTATCGGCGTGTAAGCTAAGCAAAGCAAGTAAACAACATGATCACGTACAGTTAAAGTATCGATGGAGCATGCGATGTATGGTGTGTGTTTGTGTGTTTTAAATACAGTTGTTTAGCTGGCCACTGTAGGTGTCAGTTTGTTTATTGTAAAACTAAATCATGTCCTCATAAACCACAAGTCTGTCTGTTTACAACTCACGCAAAAGCTTAGCGCGCTCCCGCCCACACGGCACGCCTCCACCCGCTCGGGTTTTTCCGGAAAGACTCGGTACAGCCTATTTTTCTTTTATAAATATAATAAAACTAAAGACTTTTTGGAGATATGAAGGATGCAATACTACTCTATAGGTACTCAAGATTAACATGAGATTGAGTGAAACTGAGTATTTCACCCCCCCTTTAAGGAACGGGGGTATAAAAACACAACTCTCCAAAAAGCATACAGCAGGGCTAAATCTGCTAATAGGGAATCAGTTTTAGAAAGAAACCCTCCTGAGCCTGTAAAATATAGACCCATTTTTGTTACTACATAAAGTACAGAGGTAGAAAAAATCAAGAGAATAATAAGAAATGTGATGATGTACTTGGCCAGCTATTTCCTGAGCCACCTTTGGTTACTTTCAGAAGGTGTCCTACAATTCGTGATAGGTTCGGAGTTATTTGAAACCAGAAGGTCAACAAACATGGCTGGGATCTAAACCCAAAGGGTCTTATAAATGTCACCATTGTAATAATCACTGCACAAATGTTATACAGACTAAAACCTTTGATATTTTATCCCGAAAACAGTTCAATATTAACCATTTCATAAGCTGCAAAAGTGTGTTTGTTATATATAGACTGGAATGCCCTGAATGCAAAGTGTTTTTTATAGGAAGGACAAAGAGACGTTTGCAGGACAGATTGGCTGAACACAAGTATGCAATCCGCATAGGCAATTTGAACTATCCTATGGCGAGACATTACATGGAATTCCATAAGAGTGATCCCTCTACTGTACAGATTTGTGGAATTGACCATATCCCACTATCATTAAGAAAAGGGGACAGGCAAAAAACTACTAAACCAGAGAGAAAGTTTCTGGATTGATAAACTGCAGGCTATAAAATATCCAGGCCTGAACGAAGAACTCGATCTGAGTGTTTTTTTTAAACATTGGTGTATTTGTCTATTTGATTTTTTTCTTGTTCTTTAGTAGTGATATATATGCATTTCTTGTAACTTTGATGTGTTTTTCACAAATATTTTACTTAGCGGCAAGGAGGCCATCCAGGGCTCCAGACTAACTTTTCCACTGGTCGCACTGGTGCTACCAACTTTCTCAGTTGGTCGCACCAGCATAGGATTTCGTCGCACCTTTTTTTTTTTTTTTTTTTGCTACATGCCATGGGATTAATCAATGCATGCTGATGAATGGTGGTCTTAATGGACAAATGCTTTCTGGGTTGCAGAATAAATACCTGTAATATATTATATAAAAACTAGGGGTGTACCGATACCCTCATGTCACGATTCGATACATATCACGATACTGAACTCACGATACGATATTATTGCGATACTCCAAGACATTTGATAAAAGGTTATCAAAAAATGTACTGTTGATTAAAATGTTACATTTTGATATTACATTGTGGGTTTAAATGAATAGGCTTGGACTCTGTGCTTTTAACCCAAGGACAATAGAGACACCAGAATAAAAATATTCATGAATCTTAACGCTGAAAATACAGAATTATTTTAGACGAATATTCTGGCACTTTTTCACTGACTAGATATATTTAAAATAATATTGGACACTTTTTACTGGTCAGGTAACATAAGACATTTGGTATTATCAGGACAAATATTCCCCCATTGCATTATTGTAATGTAGTACTGACACGAAAACTTGATTTTTTTTCTCACACAGTAATTTTTTTGGGGGCGGGGGAACTAGCCACGATACGTAATGTTGCATTTTTGTATTGCGATATATTTTGGCGCAATATATTGTTACACCCCTAATAAAAGCACAAATTTCAGGATTTTCATGGATTTTGGACAGTAATTTTATTCTGGAATTTTAAGCATTCTACATTTGAATTATATACAATCTATTTATTTACATTTGAATCATATTCTATCTGTCTGTCTATTATCATCTTTCTATCAGCATCATCTTTCTATCTTTTAAAAATCATTAAACATTCACATGTATGCATTGTATTTTAAAAGATTAGAGTATTATAATATGCTGATACAGATTTTTCGTTATCAAAGTTTATAGTTGAATCAGAAATCTCACACTCCTCCTTACCTTCTGGATTTTATAATCTTTTCCTTTTCCTCTGTCGAGCGATTACTCTTATCTAACCGCTGAAAGATGTAGGAAGGGGCACGGTGTTTCGTGAGACCTTTTCATTTTTATATGCCTTTAATTCGTGAATTCGTAATTGGCACGTTTCACCATCAGTGTGCAATGCGCGTGACGTCTACGTTCGTCAATAAATAAACTGCACGTGTCTCGCGGAAGAACACTGTAGCCGGAGCTACTTCTATCCGTTAATGTCTATGGCGAGTCACGCAGGCACTGGGCAACTCCGCAACCGAGCCGAGCCGACCCCGGGATAAAATAGTCAGAATGTAAACACTTATTATAGGTGTACCGTAGTGATTCAGGATAAGTCAAAAACACGGTTTGGAAAATGGATTCATGATGTATTGTAATGTATTGTATCAATCATGATGATTGAACATAAGTTACGTTACGGACTGCAGCAGCTGCTGATACAACGGCGTTCTGTTGCGCGAGCGTCCACTCGCACGAATGCGACCACATACATTTTTAACTCGCACATTCTCAAAAAATGGTTGCATATGCGACCAATTTGGTCGCAGTCTGGAACCCTGCCATCTAGTGGCCTTTGCTATTATCTTACAATTCTGAACCAACTGTTGTCATTTGCCAAATGGAGGTTTCTGATTGGTGGTTTGAAATTGTTTTTGAAATGTGGTGACTCCTGGATGAAGGCTTGTATGCCGAAACGTGTCGGAGTGTTTTAATAGTGTTGATTATGACCAAGCCATATAAATAAAGGCTTTTTAACTTTTCTAAAGAGAGTGCCTCTGATGTTCCTGTTGATTTCTAGTAGTTTAAAGGTGTTTTCCAGCCGGAGCCAACTCCAAATGGACCACACCATTTTGTAATTTTCGTAATGAGCCATTCACTGTAACATCCAAAAAGAAGCCGATATCCGATATTGAGGAGAAGATCATGTTGAGTTAAGATACCTAGGGTTGTAATTCAATCGACGTGTGGCAGCTCTGGGTTTGCTTCATTTCAAAGTTCTCAAGTTAGCCATCACTAATCAGTTCTATGTATTCTTGCTAGTAGCAATATTATTTTCTGATGAAGCACTTTTCAGTGTCTCCAGAATTTTGCAGGACTTTATTCTAATATTTGTCGCCTAAAATTACTAAATTTGCAGCAATATTTGCAGCATTTATTGTGCTTTTTTGCAGTATTGCTGCCGCGATTAGTCGGCTTAGTCGACGTAATCGATCATGCAAATTAGTTGACGGCAATTTTTTTTAGTCGACGAGTCGTTTTTCTAATGACCGCCTATTTATTTTTGGTCTCCCGTTTCAAACGGCTCACTGTAATTCACCTCCACACATCAGTCTGTGCGGCGCGCGCGCCCTGCTGGATAATCTGCTATCCTCTTCCTTCACGTTCCCGCCCTGCCTTTAACCCTTTGATATGAAAAATTACGGAGGCAGGTGACGGTGCTTTCACGGTGGGCTCATTTGCTGTGGTCCGAGGACGAGCGTGATTGTTCTGGCGCCCCCCCCTTCACACTAAACTTTCGAACTGGTGCGTTTGCGTGCATCTTGTGCCATTGCAAACGTGCACGGCCCATGATAGAAAACAGAACGCGGGTCAAATTGTGTTTTATATTTATTCTGTGCAATATGTGCAGCTGAGTGTGAACAACACAGGTTTAATGTGCGTGTGTCGCATATAGTGGCGTTCTGCTGTTTGCGAACGGACTCTTTTGAGGAGACCGATTCCTGATTCCACGTGCAATGCGCGAATACACTGCAGGCTCAACTCTCGCTCGTATAGAAGGTAAATCAAAAACACTATCAACTCTTACATGTGTTTTATTTAAAGGTGCCATGTGTAATAATTGAGGTAAAAATATCCAAAAAATGAGCTACACGCATCAAAAGAATGAGAAGAAATAACTCCAAAACCGGACATGAATGAGCCTAACAAATAAGTTGGGGCTAAAGTGGTTCCATAAAAGGTAATTGAAGTTCACGCAATCTCACTAATTTGATCCAGGTTTATCTAGTCTAGATAATTGCGTGTGCACGCGTTTCTGAAGCAGCCCTAGAGGTCGATCGTGGATCAAATTGATCCACCATCAAACAGCGTATATTTTGTGCTGTTTTATGCGTTTGTGACATGTTTTCCCCCCCCCCTCAGTGCAAAAATTACATTTTACAGTTATATTCTCCATCTGTAAATGTTAGAAAGTCGTGCAAATGTATCCATTTTTCTGCTAATCTTCGTATTGAACGAGCGCTGCTGCACCAAATAGGAGCGCAATAGTTCTGACTAAAATATTTTACAGCTTTTAATGCAATAATTTTTTTGAGAAGGCAAGAATCCTCAGTTTTAAATGAGTGGTTAGATTTAGTTTCTAAAGTACATTATGGAGAGGATAACATTAAATTAAGAACAAATGTATACATTTTGAAAAGATATGTGCAACTCTAAAATCAAAGAATATTCCATAAAATAAAGGAATATATATTGGCCTACATTAACTAAATTTTTATGTAACCTTCCCTTTTATTTCTAGTTATTTGTTATTTTATTTATTTACTTATTTAATATTGAATATTTGATATTTAAATAATATTACTTGAATAACTATTAGGAATTATGTGTCATTTATAAGAGTTTGATATATGTGATTGTTATATTTTTATTAATATTTATTTGTTTTATTTATATGTATGTGTTGGTATTATCAAAAAAGAAAAAAAAGAAGGAAGAATAAGGAATATTTATTGGGGGAAAATATGATGTATTTAAAGGAACTGTCCATTTGTATAATTGTGTTAAATGTGTTTGAATTGAAAGACATAATAAAGTATGTATGTATGTATGTATGTATGTATGTATTAGGGGTGCACGATATATCGAATCAATATCGTTATCGCGATATCACGTTGCTCGATATCAATATCGAAAGTCTCGCGATATTATGCAATATTTTGATGCGTCCGGTCCGACATGCACCGTTGCATTTCCCCCGACTCATTTCCTGATTCTCCTTCTCCATAAACATGAAATCAAGGAGAGGGTTAACTTTTCATGCTACAGATTTCCCATAGTGGTCAGAAAGAACAGGGGGGACACTTCGTTTTTCTTAATATGACTGTAGAGTCGCTACTCGCTCCAAAGCTAATCGCCGTCACTCTCTCACTTCTCCCTTGCTCTACTACCACACAGTCGACGCACACCAGCGCACAAACATCAGGCCACCTGGCAACTTCATGTGTTTTCTCTGATCGGATAGCTATCTGATATATTCCTTTTACACCTGGTCACATAAATGTGTTTTTGCAAAACAGATATAAATCCAATTCCTGCGATATGGAGTGCACGTCACAGAAAGCAACAGTTGAGCTGCATTTTATGATCATCAGCTAAAATGTCAAAATCAAATAACGCAATAAAAGAGAACGGCAACAGCCCCGTTAAGATAATTTCGTTTATTTACTTTTAATAAAGTGTAAAGCGTCTGCGACTTACTTTCACTTTGATTTGCGATAGTTTGCGCGTTGGCTTGATGAAGAGATGCAGCTGCTCATCCGGTGATGCGTGTTGCAGTTGCGCGCGCCGTCATATTTGGCCATAACATGACATGTAGCCTGTAACCCGTTCTCACAAGTTTATTTTTTAGCGTTTTTGGGAGTAGTACATTTTACAAATGTGGTTTCAACAACGAGATGCATTTATTGTCCAGTTTCGTCTGAATGCGGCCCAGACCTTCTCCTGAAGTGGTTTCAGCGATCGGATTCAAATCCGTCTCGAATGCGTTTCGGAGGGCAAACCTGTTTTTTTTTACGATCGGATAGCTATCCATCACAGAAAACGCATGAAGTGGCTAGGTGTGTTCTGTAGACTTGCTCTTTATTTATTGTTTTTTACACTGTAGTGTACATACAAACAGTAAAACATGTTCTGTTCTGTGGACATGGTTATTATTTATTTATTTATTTATTCATGTTGTACCAGTCCAATATGACTGTCAGTTGAAATAAAAATTATGTTGTACGAAATAAACACTTGATTTTTTTTTTTAAATTAGTCGTTTAGATTAGTCGACTAATCGAAAAATTAGTCGAAAGATTAGTCGTTAGAAAATTAGTCGTTAGTGGCAGCACTAGAAAGACAACAACAACTTTCTTCTAACATTTTTATTACTTTTTTGTCCAATAAACATTGGGTCTGAAATTTATAAAAAGAGAAACTTAAGTTTTGTCCTCTTAACCCTGGAAGGCCTACTGCATCATGTTTAATGTTTAAGGACTCATTCTCGCCCCTCTCCGAAGATCAATGCATTCAAGGAAGAGAGATTTAGTAATAAAAATAAATAAAGAAATAAAAAGAAAATCACAAAAGGTCTGGGCATGTAAATCCGATATTGTCCCAGGTTCGAAAATAAGTCCGTGGTAAAATGGGCAGAGCAAACTAACAACTTCGAATTAAACTGTTGCGGTATCCGATTATATATAAACATCAACCACGCCTGTTGACTTTCCTTTTCTGTGGGAAGGGTATGAAAAGTCCTCACATCCCCTGCACAGCCTGGAACATAGCATTTATTTTAGGGATGCACCGAAATGAAAATTCTTGGCCGAAACCGAAAACCGAAAAAAGAGGAAACCAAGGCCGAAAACCGAAAACCGAAACACCGAAAGAAATTATGCCAATTATTAGTAGGCCTACCATTGCATTTATGGCTATGACTGTGTACTAACTTTACTAAAATCAAGGCATTACAATTGCATAAATTAATATTAAAGTTTCAAAGAATAAATCAATTACAAAGTATCCAAATATTTATTTAGCAAATTGCAAAAATGCACAGTATAAAATAAAATTCAAACTAAAATGGTAACTTGACCCCACTCATGTGTACATTAAATAATAATGTTTATTATTGGTTTGAAAGGTTTGAAAATTAAATGTTCTCTCAAAGTGCATTTAGGTTCGCAACACGTTGATTTTTCTATTTTTTTTTTTACTAAGCCCATTTAAAATCGTATTTGATTGCAGAGCGCCTTAGAGCTCTCTCTCTCTCTCTCTCTCTCTCTCTCTCTCTCTCTCTCTCTCTCTCTCTCTCTCTGTGTGTACCTCTCGCGCGCGCTCTCTCTCTCTCTCTCTCTCTGTACCTCTCTCTCTCGCTCTCTGTTACACCTCTCGCACGCGCGCTCTCTCTCTCTCGCGCGCACTCTCTCTCTCCGTACCTCTTGCGCGCGCGCGCTCTCTCTCTCTCTGTACCTCTCTCTCTCGCTCTCTGTACCTCTCGAACACGCGCTCTCTCTCTCTCTCTCTCTCGCGCACTCTCTCTCTCCGTACCTCTTGCGCGCGCACTCTCTCTCTCTCTGTACCTCTCTCTCTCGCTCTCTGTACCTCTCGCACACGCGCTCTCTCTCTCTCTCGCGCGCGCTCTCTCTCTCTCTCTGGGCCGTGTTCCTCTCATATTCAGCGTAGCGATCGGAATGTTTGGATTTCAGGTGATAAATTAAACCCGACGTCATCACAACATTTCGGCCCTTCTGTTTCGGTAATAAAAGTCTTTCGGCCGAAAACCGAAAATGCACTTTTGGGCCATTTTCGGCCGAAAATTTTCGGTGGCCGAAAATTCGGTGCATCCCTAATTTATTTCCATGATCTGCCATTTTCCCTCTGATCCTCGCTTGTTCCGATGGTTCGGCTGCACAGTGCCTGGCATTGAGGGCTGGCATATGCAAATCTTTGGAGGTGTACATATTAATGATCCCGGCTATTGCGTCATAGTCGGTATTATGTGGAGATTCGCCTGTTTTTCAGGGGTGTTTTTTAAAAACGAGATTTAAAGGAGGAGAAAACAATGGTGTTTGAAACTCACTGTATGTCATGTCCATGTACTGAACTCCTGTTATTTAACTATGCCAACATAAATTCAATTTCACATTCTAGGGCACCTTTAATATTTCTTGCCTGTGTTTCAGGGATTAAAGTTCTCCGTCGCTACGACGGATTTCCATTAATTGCAGCGAGTCTATGCAGGGTTCCCGTCTGGCCTTATGTCTTAAATTAACTTTTCATAATTTTAAGGCCGTAAATAGGCTTTCATTTCTCAAATAGTGTGATAAATGTCTTAATTTTAGTTTGAATAGGTCTTAAATTAAGGAAAGACGAGGTGTATTCACCCTGCTGAGGGGGATGTGATAAAGCCTGGAGTGGAGCGAAAGCACGTTCCTCTCTCCACTCTAAGCATTCTGTAATCACTTCGCCCATGGTCCACTCCGGGTTTTCAATTCCCGCTCACTGAAAAACTGCTCCGTGACCATGTTCACTCAATTAATCTTAGTTTTGGAGAAGTGCATGTCAGGCTACAGCTCGTTTGCTACGGTCCGAGCCCGAGTGCACAAACGTGCACGGCACATGATAGAAAACAGAATGCGGGTCAATATTGGCCGTTTCTCAATACCAAGTACGCAAACTTCGGACTTGCGTCCTGGTAGTTCGGACTTTCCAAGTTCGACTCAGGAGAACGAACTCCCGAGGACGAGAGGACGCGAGTCCGGTTATTCTGCAAATGGAACAGCGCGTTCTTGATCGCGTCACTCAGCTCGCTCTGGCTACTCCGGTTATCTCTTTATGTATATTTTAGGCAACAATAAAATGAAATATGGTATAAAATACCAATACCTCTGCCTCTTTTAATTTATAGATGAACATATTATCATAAACATATTAATGGCCACACAAATGTGGTTCATGCAACGCACATTGATTATCTTCACTGCATATATTTATAACAACACGAAATATAAAACAACCCTGCTTCTTTTTGTTTTTATTTTGAAAAATATGAAATATTATTGATCATTAAAGGAGCTGTATGTAAGAAATGTAAATGGTAAATGGACTGCATTTATATAGCGCTTTCACAGACCCAATGGCCACCAAAGCGCTTTACATTTTGCCTCACATTCACCCATTCACTCACTCATTTATACACCGACGGGCGACGGCAGCCATGCAAGGCGCCATCCAGCTCGCCGGGAGCAGCTGGGGTTAGGTGTCTTGCTCATGGACACCTCGACACTTGGTCAGGTGGAACCGGGGATTGAACCACGAACCTTCCGGTGTGTAGACAACCTACATGAACCACTGAGCCACTGCCGCCCCAAATGTATTTCAATTATTTATAAAATGGCCCTGATATGTCACTAGACTTTAAGAAATCATGTTAATTTCAAATACTTATATCACTGACAACAGTAATCCGGCCAGGATATTGTCATTTAAAAAGTGAAGTTGCAGCCCTCAACTGATGTTGATGTTGTCATGTTGTGTTTTGGTCTGATGCACCACGTCCACCTATCTACCAATCACGAAGTCAGTAGTGTTGCGGCATCCGGGTTGCCAGCTCTGCTCTAGTTACCACAGCTGCAGCTACACACGTTCCTGCTGGATCCTGCATCCTATCTGGCAACCTCGAGTCAGGGAGGAGGGGGAGGGGATGCACCGCTCTACAGTAATTTGAAAGTGATTGCAGTACCAGTTTTGGCCACAATCTTACATACAGCTCCTTTAAAACTGACATTTAAAGGGCCTATATGCGTTTTTCTGAAATTTAAACTCGCGACTGACACCTGTGGCCAAAAAACAGAACAGCTCTTCCTTTCTGCTCGCTCTCGCAGCCATGGTTGCCAGGTCTGCACAACAAAACCAGCCCAATTGTTTATCAAAACTAACCCAATCACGGCCAAAAATAGTCAAATAGCGTTCCCGGATGTTTCCCCGATAACAATCATGTTCTAGTGAATAAAACAATCGCGTCAACCCGTGCACTACACAAACAACCCGCGGAAACAGTGCAGGCATACGGACCTGGCAACACTGCTCGCAGCGCTCGTACGTGCGTGCACACTTCACAAGTCATCTGCTGCCTGCAAGGAGGTCAACATTATGTTTACAGAGGAAAGAACAGTCAAAAACATATATTGTTTGAGATAAGTTTGCGAGTGTAGGCTACTTGCTGACTAGCGGTGGTGGCAGAGTGATCTGAAACGTTTAACATGAACGCACTTGACGTCACATCTGCAGACAGCGCGGGAAAAAACCGACCCGACAGAAAATAGGAAAAATATATATATAAAGAATATTTTAGAATATATAAAATTACTCAACCCTGCCTCTTTTTGTTAAATGTCAGTTTGAATGATCAATAATATCCCGTTCAAAAGTATAAGTAGCCTAATAGGTAGGCTATAATAAGCTATACAATGAGAAACAAAAGCAAACAATTCAGTCAAACATAAGTCATCTTTCTAATAGGCTACAAAGTTAAAGTTAAATAGCCTAAATATATAAAGTTATGAAATTTCACTTTGCCCTCAGCCAAAACGATTTGCCATGGAACAAACTATATATTAATATAGTTTAGCATTGTTTGGTCTTATAAGATACATAAAAACATGCACTGAAAAGTTATGTAGATAGTTGATTATTTGTCAAGATAAGTAATTGTTTTTCATAGATTAAAATAGCTTTTAAAGCAAACTGGCAATATTAAAGCGGTTTAAAACATCTCCCCTTAAAACGCTATTGGTCTAGACTATTTAAATAAAGTTACAGGAATATGACCTGGCCTGAAAAACATTTCAGTCAGAAGAATTTTTTTCACTTTAATCCCTGCATATGTATCTACAGTATTATTTTGTAGATTTATATGTAAACTAACTGTATGTCATGTCCATGTACTGAACTCTTGTTATTTAACTATGCCAACATAAATTTAAATTTCACATTCTAGGGCACCTTTAATATTTCTTGCCTGTGTTGTCATATGTATCTACAGTATTATTTTGTAGATTTATATGTAAATTCCCTTTTGTCAAATAATTTTACTTTCGTCCATTTCATCAACAACACATCAGGGGAGTTAATTTAGTTGCTCACAGATTGTTAGCTCACTCGATCCTTCTAGCTAACGTCATGTTCTCCACCACATAAGATGAAGCTATATTTATTTGACAAGGCATCTAACTTTAGTTCATTTGTTAAAATGTTTTAATTTTTGAAAACTGACGTATGATTATTTTGCACACTTGTATTTCACATAGACAGTAAGGTATTTCAGAGTGAAACGCAGTAAAACAGCCAATCAGAGCAGAACTCCTCATTAGTATTCATGATCCTTCCATTTCCATTTCATTCTAGGGCCAATTTCTAGAGTTGAAAATGGACCTGTAAAACCATATCTGGACATTTTAAATGCCCTTAAATAAGCCAATACTGTAGATATCAGAGACAAAATTAAAATATTATTTCAACACATTCTAGGGCACCTTTACCCTCAGTGTAAATACTTTCTCATACTTAGTTATGTATGCTCGTTACTTGGAGTTTGCTATTTTGATACTGTAAGTTACTAGCATCTTGCACTGGATCTAGATAAGTGTAAATTATCGTTAATAAAATCACTACTTACCGCTTGCGGGAATATATTAGGAATTTTCCCTTCTTCAGTATGAGATGCTTAGAGAAGCTTGATATTGTACCAGGTTAGAATATAAGTCCGTGGTGAAATGGGCAGAGCAAACTAACAACTTTGAAATAAACCGTTGCGGTATCCAATCAACATCAACCACGCCTGTTGACTTTTCTTTTCTGTGGGAAGGGTATGAAAAGTCCTCACATCCCCTGCACAGCCTGGAACATAGCATTTATTTCCATGATCTGCCATTTTCCCTATGATCTTCGCTTGTTTCGATGACTCGGCTGCGCAGTTCTTGCATTGAACATGGGCTGGCATATGCATATTTTTGGAGGCGTACATATTAATGATCCCGACTGTTGCGTCACAGTCTGTGTTATGTGGAGATTTGCCTATTTTTCAGGGGTGTTTTTCAAAAACGAGATTTAAATGAGGAGAAAACAATGGTGTTTGAGACTCGCATGTCATGTCCATGTACTGAACTCTTGTTATTTAACTATGCCAAGATAAATTCAATTTCAAATTCTAGGGCACCTTTAAGTTAATTCAAGAAAGACTGTCATTATTCTTTTTTTTATAAAAACATGTATTTTTTCAGGAAATAGTTTTTAAGTTCAACTTAAAATGTCAGGACATACTTGTTGACGTTACTGTTAAAAAGGGGTGTTTTCGGCAGCTGCTAAATATAACTAATAAAGTAACTTGTAATCTAACTTAGTTACTTTACAGATTACTTGATTCAAAGTAACTGTGGCAACACTGTTTATATTAGCATTTTCGTCATAGGTTATGATCATATATTTTTTGGATTTGTTGTTTCTCTTTACAATAAAGTTGTCTGTATTAAGTAGATTGTGTTTATTTGATTATCAGTTCCACTCAGAGTTATAGAAATTCTGCTTGATTAAAAAAAAAAACTGCGCTGGTATCGGTATCAGCCGATACTCAGAATTTTGGGATCGGATCGGTTTTGAAAAAGCGGTATCATTACATCCCTAATCCTGTAGATAGGATACACTGGACACTGCAGGCTACTGCTGTAGCTCTCCCATCGTCAACATATTATGTGGTATACATTTGTTTTGATGTTTACCTAGTATTCATGGATTGCATTCTATTTCTATTCATGGGTATCATCAGGTCCCTTTCCACAGGTGTATAAAATCAAGCACCTAGATTATGAATGCAGACTGCATGGTGCTTAATACACCTGTGGAAAGGGATCTGATGAAATCCATGAATAAGTACTACAATTGTTCACAAAAATGGTAGTATAATAATAATTAATAATAATAATAAAATAAAATATAAAACTATATTTAAAAAAGTTATTTTGCCTCTGCTAATTATCATAATTTAAATTCTTATAGTTAAAAAAAAAGCTTTTATTTCAACTCACTAGGTCTCTTGACCCCCTGTAGCCTTATGTTTCCTTTTATTTAGGCCTACTGTTTACATTTATTCATTTAGCAGACTTACAACAAGAGAATAACATTCAAATACTGTTCCCATATGGTTCAAATGAGTAACTTTTTTACCTGGGGTCGTATTCACAAATAATCTTATAAGAGGCTACAAGTAGCTCCTAACTGGCGAATTTAATAGAAACTCCAAAAAATAATGGGCATGTCACTCAAGACTAATAATGTGTTTTACTAAGAGTAATTCATGAAGCATTTTAGCCCTAAAAATAGCACCTACGTCTGGGACAGCTTAGAAGAAACAAATTAATTTACCTCTTGTCTATACAAACGTGAATTCAGATTAGTTTAAAAAACTCTCTCGTCCTTCTCGGTAGCCTACTCGTGTAGCACGTCTTCTCACAAGCAAACACTCCTCATCAGGGAATCACCGTGATCTTTATATTATATATATATATATATATATATATATATATATATATATATATATATATATATATATATATATATATATATATATATATATATATATATATATATATATATATATATATATATATATATATATATATATATATATATATATAATATATATTATATCCATGCTAGATCTATTCCTAAACAGTGTTGGGGGCCAGCACTATTAGCTATGGGCTTTTGCAAGAAACTGCTTCTCCTGTCCAATTGGCTGGCTACGGGGGAGAGAGGGTTCTCCATAAACAAAGAAGAATATGCAGGAGACGACATTGATCACTTGTTGGGTGATATGTGATTGTCAACATCTGTGTTTGGCTCCTCAATGTCCCTATCTAAAAGGAGCTGCTGGCCTCTTCTGAATTAAATGGGTCTAGATATACAGTAGGTTGCCAACCAGAATGCCTATTACCGCCGCGGCATCTACCGCAGCAAATTCACCACGGCAAAAAAAACCCAGTCGCATTGCAAAGTCATTTGCGAAATGACCGCCAGGTGGCACAAAGGGACATTTAGCGAAAGCAAAACGTATGTAAAAGTAGCCTACATTTTAAATAGAATATAGCAAACTTTTAGAGCAGAACATTTTATGAATCAAAATTTAAAAGAGGCCTATCTCGCAGTCAGTGAAAATAAGTTAGGTGCAATCAATGATGCTAAACTATTGAGGAATGAGAAGAGTGCTTCTCTCGTTTGCGCGCACACTGACTAGTAAACAACCAATCTTGTGGTCGAGTGGTTGAGCTGACGGTTTACGCAGTACAAAGATACGGGTTCGAACCCGAATAAACATGTTTTTTATATAATTACCATGCATTTCCATTTTACACTAAGGAACAAATCTCATCCAACAGATTGACTGAATTTACGTCTTCAAAAACAGTTCTGTTAAAAAAAAAAAAAAAATTCACGGGGTTATATGCAGAAAGAATTTTTAAAAACATGGTTAATAAGCAAGGTGCGATTTGCCGGTGGGCAGTGCTTTAAGTGGCCCAAAAGAGGTGCCGGTACTCTATTATTATTATTATATTTTTTTTGCTGACTCCCCTCCTCCACTGAGGAAACAACAACTATATTAAAGGGGTTTTATATACAGCAGTCAACAGATGCCAACTGGGACAAATATTGAGCCCTGGCACTGTAGCCACATCAGCCCACATTACCCCCCACCCCCCACAGCCATGTGCATTAAAATGGTAGGCAATTAGGGGGGTTTGGGGGCATGCTCCCCGAGAAAATTTTGATTTCTCTGACCTACATATGTGCAATTTAAGACTTTTTAAGGCTCAAAAATGGATAATAAATAGCTTTTTAACCCTTTATGACCTGCCATAGAACAATTCCACCAGAGTATATCTTTGTATTTTTACATGCTGTGCTGTCATTTTTTTGAGCATTTTCATATGCCATACATCAAAATAATCCTTACTCTCCCAGTTTGAAGGCTATGTTTGTAATAAATCAATAGTAACTATATAAATATCTCAAAAGTGCAATAAACAAAAAGAAAAAAAAAATATATAGTTTTTTTTACATATTTTCTTCAATACAAAAAATTAATAAATGTCAACTTCAAACTTGTCAATGAGAAAAACGTGCACAAAACAATTTAAAACTATACAGAATTTATTTGAACTGTTTACATAAATTAGTTTTTAAGATATACTAATTTTTACACTCATTCAAAAAAAAGGCGTGTACTTTCGTTTAGACATAACGCTGCGTGCGTGCTCGCGCTCGCGCGTGTGTGCGTGTGTGTGTGTGTGTGTGTGTGTGTGTGAATGTCCTTGTATTTGTGAACGTCTAAAGGAGAAAGAAATAATAAAATAAAGCGATGGTAAAAAGACAATAACGATATAAGGAACATATAGCAAATGGGAGTCAAACGCATGGTCAAATGACGCAGCGTGTGACGTCACAACACGTGACACACCCGGGGGTCATAGTGCACAGAACGTGATACGTCAATGAGTCATCGGAAGACGTAAATATCAATCGCAGATCTACAGAACATGTGTGGAAAGACGTGCAAAGCATTTTTGTGTTGTTGTTTTTTGTAAACGAATATTACGCAGTTTGTACAGACTGATTAGAGGGTGAAAACAACGCAACATGGGCATGTTGGAGGCTTGATCTGAACATGTTACATCTCTGGTTTTGTATGCAAAAAGAATGATTGAGCTAGCCATTTGGTTTCAGTTTCTATAGGCTTTTAAACAGACACACGCAAATGGGAGCGCCGACGCTCCCGTCGGTCTTAAAGGGTTAAAACCATGTCAGTGTGCATTAGATTATTTGTCAATACCTGCTCTCTCATCTTAATCTTTCTTTTTCTCTTAGTCTCCTTATCCTGCCGTATTTCTTCCACTCCTAAAGCTGAACTTTGACTGAGTCTTTTAATTTTCGTCTGTGTCAGTGAAGAAATTAAACATAGGCTTAACTGATGAGTTTTATGAATCATTTTCTTAGATAAGTTAATTACTCAAGGCTACCAGATCAGCATTGCCAATAGGAACCTTAATTTGAAAAGTAATTTTAAATAATACAAATTATAGGCTACGTTTAATGCAGTTGGTGGAATTGGCAGACGTTCCCTTAGGCACGCGCTGTGGAAACGTGTCAAAGCATTCTCAGGTATAAATGCAGCATTATTGCACGTAGGTGATTTTGAACGAATATTTAATGTCGATAATGGTTACATAATGTTAAAACTAATCCTGCTATTGATCTAAGACTGCCGACCCGTGCCGAAAGGGAAAACAAATGTCCGGCGAAATATCGAACCTAAAACTAACTTTACCGCGCTCAACCACTGTGAGTGCATTTCACGCATTTGTACTAGCTCGCGGTCAGCGGGGAGGAATGTAATGTATATGGGTAATGTAGTCTCTGCTCTCGGTGGGAGATAAGTGAAAAGCGTGAAAAGCTCTGAAAAGCGTCAGCGCAGCCAAGGGATTAAAACAGATGTGCAAATGAGCGTACCGGTACGCTAAAAGCACGTTCTGGGCGCACGGAGAGGTGGCGGTACGCTCAAGAGCTATATTTGGAAGTGGCAGTACTGAGTACCGGCGCGTACCGGCCCACTTAAAGCACTGCCGGTGGGTGATTTTCCCCCCTCCACAGTATAGTGAATCAATGCTATAGGCCTACCCTAAATAGACCATATCAAAAATATATATATATATATATATATATATATATATATATATATATATATATATATATATATATATATATATATATATATATATATATATTTTTTTTTTTTTTTTATATATACAACACGCACGTTTAAACAACAAACAATAAAATCTGAACCAGTGCTTCTGCTCCTGTATTGAGAGATAACATGCAGCGCGTTTCAGTTAAGATCCTGGTTCCAGTGGCCTTGGCTTTTTAAAATGTCACAAAGCGTTTTGAGGTGGTTTTGAGTGAAATATTGAAGTTTATAATTAAGTATTTTGACACACCACGCCTAGTGCGTATTCTAAAATGGGGTTTTATTCTGCCATTGAATTAGAGTTCGACAAACGCAGCCGCGCGTTCACTTGAATTTATTTTTCTGCTAAAATAACTTAATAGGCTATAGCCTACTTCCTAATTTTGGTTATACAGATCATATTTTAAAACTGTAAAAGGTCTACTTTTATTCATGTAAAGTAGGCTACACTCACAATAGGCTAACAACAAAACGTTTTCTCACTCATTTGAGCGAACACACACTGGAGAAACAAACGTTTGGGCTTTTCTCAGTGAGCTTCGACATGGCCGAGTGGTAGACCTGACGGTTCATCAATCAGAAGACATGCGTTCAAATCCCGAACAAACATACTGTAACAATTTTTTATTTTTAGGCTATTAATGCTGATTTGTTTAGTTCTAAAACTCTGTTCCACCATATATTTTTTTGCTTATATTTATAAAATAAAATTACCATGCATTTCCATTTTACACTAAGGAACAAATAGTAGCCTTCCATCCTCCTTTCTTTTCCTTCCTTCCTTCCTTCTTTATTTCCCTAGGCTTCCAACAGAATGACTTTAAATCTGTAGCTATAATAATACTAATCGTTCAAAAGCAGTTTTGTAAAAAAAAAAAAAAAAAAAAAAAATATATATATATATATATATATATATATATATATATATATATATATATATATATATATATATATATATATATATATATATATATATATATATATATATATATATATATATATATATATATTTTTTTTTTTTTTTTTTTTTTTTTTGATTAGGCCTAGCCTAGTCAAAAGTTTATCTGTCGTCTCGGTCTCCGGGAACTGCACGTCACAAAAATGAACCGAAAGCCACTTGCCTCAGCTCAGTCAAGATAGGAAATCGGCTATGTCTAAAGCCTTTAAATGTCTAAATATTTAGACTAATAAATGTTATCTGATTATGTAATCCATATGAAAACGAGAGGTACATAGAATCTGCTGAAAAATGTTTATGATGTTGGCGCCTCGCAATGAGAAAATGACAAGGTCATTAAATCTCGCTCTAATTAAATGTAGAGACTAAATCGCCCTGAATTAAAATGTAAAAACAGATCAAATCATTTGTCGAAGTGTTGTTATATTGTTTCATTTAAAGTTCATAATTATTATCTAAATGTTATTTAGTTTATCAGCAGTGCACGAAGCACCGAGATATTTGTATTTAAGTATTTATTTGAATAATAATTTTAAAAAGAACTAATTCACAATTTGCATGCCTGGATCCAAAGATCCCTGTAGAATTTAATATTGAGTTGAGCATTTTGTTTATGACAACAAAATGAACATGCGCTTGAAGATTATATTTAGTTTTGCTTGGAAAAAGCTGGCCCAAACCAGTTTTATTTCTTAAATTATTTAAATAATGAAATATTTAGTAATAAACTTTTATGACAGAAATATCACTACATGTAGCTTAAATTATTTAATTCCTTCATTATCAACACTTTAATAGCCTAATGCTAATGTATAGAAGAGCGATTTAAGTGTGAATTGCGACACTTTATTTTAAGTCAGTCTCAGACTCAGAGAGCCTGTGGGGGGTTTGGAGGGACAGTTCAGCGTGATGCAGGACAATAGGTGTTAATGTTCCTCTTTCATATGGAGAGTGTCGGATAGCCAGCCTGATGAGCAGGCAAAGACAAAATATATTTTAAGGATACATCTCTCGATGTGTCACCATATTTTATTAAATTATAAATATTGTAGTTTATTTATTGTAGCCTATTTAAACGCACACATTGCGTGTGTGAAAACAGCCTGTTTTCACACACACATTTAAATTGAAGTGTTCAATCCAGTTGTTTCAATTGGTTTTGTAGAGTTTAAGAATGTTTGAGCAAGGGAGACTAAATAAACTTGCTGAGATCCAGCGTGAGAGAGGCAAAACTCATGTTTTTAATTTATGTTGCTTTGGACTATTTTCGATTTGTAGCCTACCGTTTCGTTTAATTTAGCTGCAATTTCTTTGGCAAAACAAATTTAAAATGTAGCAAGAATAAGATTCTGTGTTTCTTTTTTGCATGGAAATAAAGTCTAAATGCAACCCTGTTTTAGGCCTACATTTTTTTTAAAAACTGTTCCACCACTTTATTTAAACCTTGAATTGTTCGATGGGGTTCCAAATTTAAGTATTTTTAGTGTTTTTTACATTACACAATAATTTAGCAGACTAAAGACGAGCTTCTTCATTTTCATTTTCTGACGCAATCGGCTAACAATCTTCCTTCAACAGTTTTGTCGTCTGTGTAGCGGCTCTACAGGAATGTAGCTATGTTGTAATGTGCCATTGTTAATTAAACAAAACAATTTATTAATTTAAATAAATAAACAGTTAATAAACTCGCAAATAAACAGTTACCTATTTAAGCATCAAGAACGGTTAAAGATTAATGCTGTCGGCCAACATAATGTTATATTGAGATTCGATCTCGGGTCTCTTGAAGGTCCGTGTTGTTGCGTTAACCACAGAGCTACCGCCTGAACGCTGTTACATCAAGGTCTTATACTCTTGCTAAGCCTCATTGATGTAGCCTAATATGTTTCTATTGCAATGTTTTATATGGACATGTTTTCATTATTTATTCAATTTAATTTAAGTATTGTGATGAATTATTTTAACTACATTTCACTTGAATTCATCTGCTACCAGCTTTCAATCGCTCCGAATGAGCCGCGGCGCAGCGGCAGATTACGCAATAGAGAGAATAAACGGACACTTTTCAAAGTCTGTAATTGTAGCGCCTCTTAGCGGTTAAAGGCAGCAAATACACCCCGAATTTCACCGCCGTGGCAGAGCGGCGGCGGTGAAAGTATTATTCTGGTTGATAACCTACTGTAGAATGAACCTCTGTCAGCAAAATAGTAAGAAAATCACTGATGTCCAAGCACAGAAGAAGCTGAAGGAAAATATAGGGGAAAACAAATTAATCACAACAAATTGAGTCAAGAACTTGGATCATGTAATAAGAAACTTAATTGATCATGAAGTAATCAGTAATAATGGTATGCAGTGTACACTATGTCAGATGATGTGTTTTAAGGATGGCACGATGTGTTCTCTTTGCAAATGTTACTATGAAATTGGTCTTAAATTTAATTATGCATGGTAACCAGCAGATACATTGTTTATGATTGTTATAAATTGATAACAACACACCACCAACTGTCTTCTTTCAAATAGGACCACAATTATGCTTGTTGTCCCAATTCTTCGTGAACTTTTAGGTTGGGTATGTCATCTCTTGAGTCTGGGTTTGAGTTCATCAGGCCCTATTTAGTAGTGTTGTAGTCAAGACCACTTAACCCGAGACTAAGACAAGACCAGAGTGTATCGAGACAAGACCAAGACTTTTAGGGGCCGAGACTATAGGATTAATATCCTGCCAGGATTCAAAACTGAAAATAAAGTTTTGAAAGGTTGAAACTAAGTGTTCAAAAACTCAAAATCTCACAAAAAAAGTTTTGCAAGATCGAAAAATAAGATTTGCAAGCTTGCAAAATGTAAAAAAAATTAAAAATATTTCTGCAAACATTATGTTGTTTTTGATATTTCCTTCTTCAGAACTGCAACATTTTTTTTACGATGTTGTGCAAACAATTTTTCAGAGTTTCAAATTTGTCAGTGTTCTCCCACTGTATTAGTTTGTTTTCCAGGTTTGAAACCTTGTAAATGGTGATCTGAAAACTGGTGTGCGAATGTGTGCACAAACGTTTTGAAACTCTGAAAACAGAGTTTTGCAGGCTTGCAAAGTGGTAAAAAAAAATTAAATCTCTGCAAACATAATTTTGTTTTTGAGTTTTCCTTCTTCAGAAGTGCAACACTCTTTTTTAGGGTGTTGTGCAATCATTTTTTCAGAGTTTCGAATTTGTCAGTGTTCTCCCAATGTATTAGTTTGTTTTCCAGATTTGAAACCTTGTAAATGGTGATCTGAAAACTGGTGTGCGAATAGGTGAAAAAAAGTTTTGAAACTCTGAAAACTGAGGTTCGAAAGGGCGAAACTTATTACATTACATTACATGTGCACTCTTATTGCAGACTATTTTTCAGACCCGAGTTTACAACACCCACTTTGCGGAGATACGCCCACACAGTTGCGAGCTTGCGACTTACGTGATTGGTGGCAGCGTTGTCACGCAGCTCTGCTCTGAAACTCTGAAACTCAGACTGAGCGAAAATAAAGCTTCGCAACCTCGCAACCTAAAAAAAAAAGCCTGGAGGGAGGGCCTTCTGCTCTTGGCCAATGATTTGCTGTCTGCTGACGTACAGTCCAATCACAAGTATTTACTGGAAAGGTGGGATTGACCGACTGCTCCGCCAATGACGAAAGCGTATGGGATGAATATAGTCAGTCAGTCAGTCATATTTATTTATAGAGCATATTTAAAAAACAACAGCTGTTGGCCAAAGTGCAGTATCAAAATATAGTATCAATATATATATATAGGCTTATATCTTATATCATATATCTTACTCATGCTGTTCAATTTTCACAATCAGCATAGATGTAGGCTAAAAAAAATAACATTATAATATTTTAACAAAAATGAAACTAAATGCGCATATTTAATGGCTACAACACATATAGTGGGCCAGGGCCTATACAGACTCTCTAAATATTGACATTAACATTAGCAATGCTAGCTGTAAGTGCAGTTTGTTAATAGTAAATGTTAACTAATCTATAAGTGTTACCGATTTTTTATAGGCCTACACCGATTCAGAGGTCTCGTGCAGTTCAGTGTTGGACAGGTCAGTTGTTTTAACTGTTCATTAAAGTGAATAGTTAAAATGACATTCGTTTGCGTATCGGACGTTAGTGGACGTCGTACTGCACGCTTGTGTGATTATCTCGGCAGTTTAGGACATCGCACAAGATTTGCAATTTGTACAAATAGAGACATTTTTGTGAATACAAATGTTTTCTTTTGTATTAGTGTATCATAATTTGCGCATGCAACAAAGAAGACTTGCATGTGTGGATCAGGTGACGCGCGTGCATTCATTGACGTCTTTTCTGAGTCAATATCATTTGATTCATTTGGATTTTGAGACTTTCTTTTCGCGGTTTTTAAGCATTTCACAACCCACACACAAACAAACTACAAATGAATAGGCCTGGTGCTATTAATGTGGGCACAACTACACATCTATTTGACAAATTCATAAATGTGCGTCACTAAACTAATAGGCTACAACTTGTGTGTGCAAAATCCAGAATCACATGAATGTGCAGCATTTTGTACAAGAACCATAGTTGTTAATACAAAACCTCGATTTTGTATTAATGTATCTCGCATGCAACAAGTAAGATGTGCAATTGTTGATCAGGCGACACGCGTGCATTCATTGACTCGTTTCTAGAATGCATGAATAGCCATATTATATTCATCCCATACGCTTTCGTCATTGGCGGAGCAGTCGGTCAATCCCACCTTTCCAGTAAATACTTGTGATTGGACTGTACGTCAGCAGACAGCAAATCATTGGCCAAGAGCAGAAGGCCCTCCCTCCAGGCTTTTTTTTTTTAGGTTGCGAGGTTGCGAAGCTTCATTTTCGCTCAGTCTGAGTTTCAGAGTTTCAGAGCAGAGCTGCGTGACAACGCTGCCACCAATCACGTAAGTCGCAAGCTCGCAACTGTGTGGGCGTATCTCCGCAAAGTGGGTGTTGTAAACTCGGGTCTGAAAACATAGTCTGCAATAAGAGTGCACATGTAATGTAATGTAATAAGTTTCGCCCTTTCGAACCTCAGTTTTCAGAGTTTCAAAACTTTTTTTCACCTATTCGCACACCAGTTTTCAGATCACCATTTACAAGGTTTCAAATCTGGAAAACAAACTAATACATTGGGAGAACACTGACAAATTCGAAACTCTAAAAAAATGATTGCACAACACCCTAAAAAAGAGTGTTGCACTTCTGAAGAAGGAAAACTCAAAAACAAAATTATGTTTGCAGAGATTTAAAAAAATTTTACCACTTTGCAAGCCTGCAAAACTCTGTTTTCAGAGTTTCAAAACGTTTTTGCACACATTCGCACACCAGTTTTCAGATCACCATTTACAAGGTTTCAAACCTGGAAAACAAACTAATACAGTGGGAGAACACTGACAAATTTGAAACTCTGAAAAATTGTTTGCACAACATCGTAAAAAAAATGTTGCAGTTCAGAAGAAGGAAATATCAAAAACAACATAATATTTGCAGAAATATTTTTAATTTTTTTTACATTTTGCAAGCTTGCAAATCTTATTTTTCGATCTTGCAAAACTTTTTTTGTAAGATTTTGAGTTTTTGAACACTTAGTTTCAACCTTTCAAAACTTTATTTTCAGTTTTGAATCCTGGCAGGATATTAATCCCATACGAGACCAAGTCGAGACCAAGCCCGAGGGAGGGCGAGACCGAGACCAAGACCAAGACCAGCGCCCCACACTACATGACACAAAAAATTGTGAAACATGATCAAAAGAGCTTCTCAAATTGATCTGAAAGATCCACATTCCCATAAAACTACATAGACTAGATATTAAACACTCAAAGTTTAAATAAACGTAACCATCTTTATTCAATACTGGGTGACTTCCATCATTTAGTACAGTATGCAAAACAATTATTCATTGTTCATCACTAAAGTCTTTACTTTTCTCCGCCTTTTATAAACAATACATAGTTATGTTGTTTTTAAACCTACAACAATCCTTTTTTAAACGTATTTTAGCACAATTCACAACCAGCGATAATTCAGGAAAAAATATCCGAATGCTCCACATGAAACTATGGTCTTCCGATCTTTTTCCATCGTGTCGATTTATTTTTATTAATATGTGCCATGCAAGACAGCATTTAGGAGACGGTGAACCCTTGTTTATACTTTCGCCTGGCTCAGAAGAGAAAGAGTGCGCGCACGCGACCGGGGCGTTCTCTCGCTCTCGCTCTTGCTCTCTCTCTCTCTCTGTCTCTGTCACACGCACAGCAGTTCGTCTACATTACTCATCGATCGTTTTACATCCAATAAATGCAAGGATGTTAACAAAAAATTGAGACAATATACTGGCAATTTAGTGATATTTTCACAGTTATGGTCTTGACTGGTCTTGAAAAAAAATCGCGAGTCCTCAATGTCTGAGACCGAGACAAGACCGAGACCAAATGCGGTCGAGTCCGAGACGAGACCAAGACCATCAAAAAGTGGTCCCAAGACCGGTCTCGAGAACTACAACACTACTATTTAGTACCATGTCTGTGGAAAGTGCTTTTATGATTGTGTATTATGGTCAAGGATGTTTTTGAAAGAACTTTATCATACAATTCTTTAAGACTGTGGATAGATTTTTTTAAGGTGAAATGTATCTCTTTGTCTTTTAGAAGCAATTGATGATGCCAAGAAAGCCCAGCAGCTGCAGCCAGATCTTGCACTTGCCTTCTTAAGAACAGGGTAAGTTTACAATATAGTTTTCTCACAAACTCAAACCTGTGTATTTGTATTCCTCTGCATCATTAATAAGTAATTGAAATGCGGTGTATTCTGGGGATTATGGAATACATTTCAAATGTAGTGTTGTAACAGTGAGACCATTATAATCAGAGGTGAAGCAAGAAAGCTGCAGCACAGGTCATCTTATTGTTATTTGTCGAATCATTTATACAGAGGTAAGCTTATTAGCAATACTGAGAATGTGGCCACATAAGCCTAAAAAAAATACTCTTTAGCTTTCTTCTCTGCTTTCCTAAGTTGAAAATCATGAAAAAGGGCCAATCAATAGTGACAATCACCAGATCAAATCAGAGTTTGTTGAAGAAAAAAATCAGATCACACTGCCACACTGTATTTCTTGACCTTGAGTGTTACGATAATAATCAGAAAAATTCAGTTGCAAGTGAAAAGTATATTTATTGTAAGTCCAGGCCGAATAGTGAGAAACTGATTGTAGACAATATCCGGTGTGAAGCCCTTGGTAGCACAGGGACGCTGAGTGACAACCCAGTCTCACGATGGTGAAGAGATGATCCAGTGCAGCAGGAAGGCCTTAAGGACCAGGTGATCGGGAATGACGTAAAGAGATGATGGAACAAACTCGACTCGAGGTAGTCGAGGACGCATTGTGATCGGATCTCAGTGTAATGTAAACGCAATCCAGCCATTGTGTCTGCATTCACAGGTGGACGTAATTTAAATCCCCGGCCAGTCTCCCCGTGTGGCTGTCAGAAAATAATGGCCAGGCGCAGTTTAGACACGAAATTAAACTTATTTGAACAATAAACGTCAATCTTTAAAACCGTTTATTTAGACTTACATGATACTATGTGTGTCATTTTTCATCTTAATTGTGCAACATTATCTGAACTGTACACTCACAGTGTACACACAGTTTTCATCTTAATTGTGCAACATAGGCCTGGGCGAAAAATCGATTAAATGAATTAATTCGAATTTTTTGTTGCGGGCGATTTAAAAAATAAATAAATCTGAGTTTTTGTGTAATGGCGCATATTTGGCCCCCCGGAGTTTCCGTAGCGTTAGTTTCACTCACGTCACGTAGCAGAATGGCAAGCGACGACGACAACAACAACATCAATGCACACACGAAACTGCAACAGCATACAGCAAGCGACAACATGGCTACCGGTGAGAGTGGGAAGTTTGTTCCTTAGCATAGGAGTGAACTCGAGCTTATAATGCCCGAGCGGGTCGGGCCGATATTTCCCGTCACAATCCTCGGGTCGGGCCGGGCCCTTGAAAGACGTGCACTGCCAACGCAATAGAGTGCGGCGCGGGACTAGAGTTGATGGCAGAGCGCGCGCACGGGCGGTAATGCACTCACTCTGTGTGTTAGGGATGGGACGAAATATCGTTTGACGAAATATCGCGATACAAAACGTGACGAAACGCATCGAGGTCGAAAAAAATGGATCGCGAAATAAAGATAGATGGCACTGCTGCATGATTTGCGTAGTATATAAATAATTTAGTGTATTATATGTGTGTGTATGATGGGGCAGACATACAGTCTATGGTGGCAGGCTGGCAGCACCATCTGCTGATCAAGCAGGGTAAAACTAAATGAAAAAAAAAAGATATCCGGGGAACGGTGCGGTACGTCATCACGTCAAGAAAGCGCATGTTGCAACAACACTGCAGTCTACAGCGAGCTAACAAATATTAGCATTAGCACCAACTGCCTTGCCCCCAAACAGCCGACCATGGAGTCAAATGAGGTCGAAATTGAGGACCCAACTTGCCTATGTGAGCGCGCGCGCGTGCGTGTCCTGAAAGAGATGCGAGACCCGGGCTATACTGCGCGCATACATAGCGAGCGCACGGGAGAGAGCGCGAGAGACACTCGCAAGGTCTCTCGCTCTCCCTTTTTTTTGCCGTGCGTGCGCGCGCTGCGCGCTATGTATGTGCGCGCAGTATGTTCTGTCTCGCACGCGCGTTATAGATTCCGGGAGATTTGAACTAATTTGCGGGCATCAGGGAGACGCTATCAATATGCAGGAGACTCCCGGAACTTCAAGGAGACTTGGGATGCCTGTTATATTATTTTCTTTTTTTTTCCTTTTTTGATATCGTATCGTGACGTATCGTATCGTGACCCTGGCATATCGAGGTGCATCGTATCGTGAGTTTAAGTGTATCGTCCCATCCCTACTGTGTGTGCGGTTTGCGGGAGAATAAAACGATTCGCGGGACTCCCGCAAACTAGAAATATCTATGATTAAAACATAAAAATAATAAAAATCTCAGACATATGTGTTGATTTCTTGAACGCAATGGCCAATTTAAGCATTTAAGACAGACTCCCTCACCGCTTAAAACATACTTTTTGTTCAGTGCTGAATTCTGTATGCTGGCAAATCCTCCAATTATAACAATTTTCCTCAGATTTGATTTGAATGTATTGTTAATGCTTTAGAAAATGGTGCTATGTTTGTCTCTTTTTAGTCTAGACAAAGCTGGGACTTTGATTCCAAGAGGGTGTTCATTTATTTATTATTCATTCCAGAAATGGGGGTTACATTTGTCTTGCTTTTGATTAAATAAATGCAAAATTTGCTTAAGTTGTCTGCCGTTTGTACTTTTTGCTTTCCTCAATAAGTAGGGGGGAAAATCGTAAAAAAATCGTAAATCGATTTAAAAAAAAAAAAAAATCTGAGATTTTATTTTTAGGCCATATCGCCCAGCCCTAGTGCAACATTATCTGAACTGTACACTCACAGTACACTCTGTACACTCACAGTCAGTCATGAGATCTTAATGAAGAGCTGCACGCTGCTTTGCCAGAGGAATAATCGGAATCTGAATTTTTTTAATGTTTTAAATGTTCAATGTTTTTATTGTTTCAGCATGTTTATCAATCTCCCATTTCTGGCAATATAGTCATTGCACGATATAAACTTAAAGGAGAACTCCGGGCAAGTTTTAAGTTAATCTTGATCGTTAGACCTTTGTGAGTACTGTGACTGTCTATCGAAAAAAAAATTAACCAGATTGGTGCTTGCGACGCGGAGCTGCGACCGTGAATGCCCAGAGCTCTCACTCAGCTAAACGGCAGCTCTGGGGGCATAACATAAAGAGTGTCTTTTGTGCCTCTTAACAGACACAAAATGCGATTAAAATGTCTGTCCAACATGAACAGGGGCCTTACCTGTGAACAAGATGCGTGTAGCAACTTAGCCATGGTTTAAAAGCAAATCTCACCCAAAAGACAAATCCCCACAGAGATACAGAGACAGAGAGAGGATTTTCTCTCTCTGTCTCTGTATCTCTGTGGGGATTTGTCTTTTGGGTGAGATTTGCTTTTAATTATTATTTTTCAAGGTTTCGAGGGCTTCTTGGGCTTCATTCAAACCCAAATATCTTACTTCCTGTTGGTCGGAGCTAATGACTGTAAATTAGAAAGTTGTCCGGCTCGATGAGAACATTATAAGTACCGAGTTTTGTGACTGTAGATGACCTGTGATCTTTTTTTGTGACCCGTTTGTCAAAAGGGGGCGCTACTGAGCCCCTGCACCACACCCGTTTTTGAAACTTTGCACATGTCTAATATCTAATAAATGGGACGTGTCTGTCGAGTTTCATGCCATTTCAAGCATGCTAAGAGTCTCAAAAGCATCCAAAAAGAATATTAAAGTTTGATGCATTGCCATGGCAACAGAATCTTAGATATCAAGAATCCATTCACAATTCTACATCTGACGTGTATTTACATCATAGTTGTGAAGTTTGAAACAAATCTGGTAAAAGAAGGTGATTTTAAAGCATTTTGAAGTGACACACTTTCTGCTGCCAGTTGGTGACGTTATAAACTTTGACTCTCAATAGTCACATCCATGCGATCGACCTCTTACAACAAACACACAGCTGAAGTTTCATCAAGAACAGTTAATGTATGCAGAACACACTCCCTGTTTCTCTTTTTCGCTATAAATTCGTTTCCTCGCCACGGCCAAACCGTTCGAGATTTCAAAAATCCATTTGCAATTTACTCGGTCTTGAGTTAATGCACACCGAGTTTGATGGCGATTGGATGAATTCCCTAGGTGGAGAATTTCCAAACAACCCATAATAACTGACTTCCTGTTGGGTTGACATAAAACTTGGAGCACGGAAGTTGTTCGGCCCGATGAGATCTATAAGTGTACACAGTTTCATATTATTACATGCAAGCGTGTTTGATATATGGACAATTTTTTGGACCCTGTTACAGGACCCCGTATGACGTCATACAGGGAAAGGTTACCTCCCCTTTCTCTGCTTTGCCCGCAAAGAGAATTTGGCCCACTCGTGAGAAAATGAGCTACTTGAGCGTGATATTGTTTTTTTTCTCGAGAGACATCATGGCTTGCAAATGAGCGAAGCATGGCAGTTGCTCAGTGTTTGGATGTACAAATGAACACAAAGGTATTTTTTTAGTTCTTTCATTCGAGCCTCTGAAGAACCAATGGGTTATGTGAATTTCTGATGTGTAATTGTTTAAGTTCAGATAGATAATCTTTCTCTCAAAATCGTTCAATACTGTTTATGAATCAGTAAATCAAGTCAGTGACTAAAATGTCAACTTCACATCGTTTCTCTTAGTAGGATGAAAATAATCTTATTTAAACTGTGATTTAAAATATATACAGAAAGCAATCAAAGAACAATCCCTTTCCAATCGCCCAAGCTGTCAATCACACAGCACAAGTTTATCTGGATATTTGCCAAAACTCGTTATGAAATCAATGACGCTGTTACACTGCACAACAAAGCTCTTACTGTATCATGTTGGCATTGGTAAAAGCATTAGTGAGAGAGCAGAAGCTGCGTTGTAATAAGATCTGTATTCACGCGATCAACAGTGTGTCATCTGCTCAATCATCACTGCAACCTTTTATGTGATGGCAATGATTTACACTGAAGTCTCACAGAAGACTTCAAACAGAGTGTTCAAATCAGAGGCTAAAATCAGGCTAGGAAAAATACCTTTTATTTCTAAATAGACATTTTTTTATCTAAAAAACTTACTGACATCACAAGGGCAAACCAGGAAACATTATAAAATAATAAAAGAATCCATGTCATGGGACCTTTTAAACAACTTTAATCGTACTGCTTCTTACCACAGTAACATTAATAAAACTTAAATAGATTAGCTCACCTGATTGACTCCCGTCAGAAACATGATTTCTGCTTGACTCCCGTCAGATTGCTTTCCATTGGCTGTGAAGATGAAGACGACATGATTACACGCTCATTCACTGCGTCATCTATCTACGCCTTTATTATTGTTCTGAAAAAGCTACCTCTACCGGCGAAACGTACATACTATGCCTTTAAGGTCAAAGAGAGGATATTTACACAATCAGAACAGGCCGGTCAATTTTTTGTTTGCTGTCAAAGAGAGAGGTGTGATATTTCAGGATAGCTAATTCAGTGATATCTGTCAGGACGTTTACTGCACGCCATTCCATAAAATAACTATAAATGCAGGCCTAATGTGTTTAATGCCTAATATGTTATTCTTTTTGAAGAATTGCAGAGTATCATCTACATAACTTCCTTACTGCTCTTCAGGCCCTCACAGCTGGGAAAGAGCTTGATTGTGAGTGTAAATGAGTTCATGTCTGGGCTTATAAGTGTACAGTTTAAAGGTGTTGTTGCATTACATGATTCATAATTACTCTATTGTGATTATGGGTAAGACTGGGTGATTATAATATGATAATATTTTCAATTTCTATCAAAATATTTAACACAACATCAGTGTAAATATGTGCAGTGCTCCATCCTCCCAAAAACAAGATAAACGACAACCTTTCTTTGGTTCAAAACCAAAAGCTTTGGCAAGCTGTTTCAAACTCCTGAAACAAACTTTATTTTGGACTAGTTTTGTTCTAAATGACGTCACAAGTTTTTTCTTTAATTTTCCTATATTTAGTATATTTTGAAGCCTTAGGGCCAGATTTATTACACCGGGCAAATTAGCATGAGACTTCAATCCTATAAAAGGATGTTAGATGATTTTGGATGGTAAATAATGGTACAAATGCCAGTAAAATGACTACCTCAAACCTTAGTAAATCAAAAATACATTTGCACTGTGGCTTTTCAATTGCAAAAGAACCAGACGTGAGCAGGACAGCTGCTGGTCATTTCTTCTGAAGCTCATTGGAAATAGTCATTGTGGCGGTTAACG
This sequence comes from Chrosomus eos, assembly GCA_036326025.1. Lineage (NCBI taxonomy): Eukaryota > Metazoa > Chordata > Actinopteri > Cypriniformes > Leuciscidae > Chrosomus > Chrosomus eos. Next base: position 29,104,221 of record CM070819.1, read on the forward strand.
CTTCCCCAAAGAGATGTAGCCAAGCCTACAGGCTCCTTTTGTATCTGCAGTGATTATCTAAACAAGGCTTTTGACTAGAAATTGGCTGTAAAATCATCTACTGTGACTTCACCTTAAACTGTAACTAAAATTTGTGTATGATTCTGTGGGGAAAAAAAGATACCAGGTCTAAATGGAAATAATGTAGTTGAAGTGTAATAGGAGCAAATCTATTCATGTCATCTAAATTTATGTAAGAGGTTTTCAACATGTAGAAGTGCATTAAATGTGAGATGTAAGATTGCTGTGTCCATTTATAGACTCTATGACAGAGAATTAGATATTGTTGAATTTTAGTGGATTGGCTATTTCACACAGTGATCTTCATTAATATTGCATGTAAAATACTGCATTTTGACATGCATTTGTCTTAAAAAGGCTCCATTGAAGGATTTCAAACATGGATTCAGCACTGTGAGAACAAAATGGCGAGTATGTATAACCTCACCAGGCCTTTTCACCCATGTGTCAAATAAATGTTCTACATTTGTCAATATGAAGTTAATTCTTTTGTTAATTACTGAAATAATACCCTCTTTTTCTCTGAATTTTCAGCACACGTTCCAAACAAAACTTCAGATTTGGTAAGCGTGTTTGTTGTCTTTCCCTTTTTGCTAGAACTGCCTTTTTCTTGCTTGATTTTTATCATATATGTATCCGTTGTTTGTTGTTTTTTTTAAAATAAAACTTAGAGAGGATAGATGAGAAGACTGTAAACTGTTTTTTAGTGAACAATGATTTTCCCTGCTGTGTTTGTCGTTTTCTCTTTGGTTTCAACTGGAATGCACAAACAATTGACTGTTTAAACAGCAGCAATCTTCAACCCTTTCTGTCAAGTAAGTGTGGTGATGATGCTTATTGTTTTATTTTAAACACTGTTCATCTTTTTTGTTATGCAAATTATGATCCAATACAAAAAGATGTGCAAAAATCATGTCACATTTGATAAGTACCTACTCCACTTCAGACATGACTGGTACCAGACAGAGTCTCATGTTGCAGTGACCATCATGGTAAAAGACGCCAAGAAGGAGGATGTAACTGTCAACTTTGGTGAGAGAGAGGTAATGTTCATGCTTTTCTTCTTGTCTCTAATGTATTCATCATGTTAATAGCACTGACAGAGATGAGTCTACTTTAAAGTTCTAAATTTTGTAAAAGATTCATAACAAATGTATATGAATAAAACTTTAAACTTCAATGAATTAGGTAGCCAGTTGGCTGGCAGGAGGATTTTGCTCTGGAACGCTCACTGAAGAAAGAGACAACTGGCCATTTCACATTCAATAACACTTGATAATGAATGTTCTGTACAGTAGAACACAATTACAAGTTCAAACTAGAAAAAGTTTGTCGAAACAAACATTAAGTTGGCTTGTGAAAGTTTGGACCAGAAAGTTTGAAAAATTTTAAAGTAGTTTGAAGTTTAAATTAGTTTAAAGTTTAAATTAGTTTGAATTTTAAAGTAGTTTAAAGTTTAAATTAGTCTGATTTTTTAAAAGTAGTTTGAAGTTTAAATTAGTTTAAAGTTTAAATTGAAGTAGTTTAAAGTATAGTTTTACGTAATTTAAAGTTGCTAGGGTTTCTAGTGGGTTGCTAAGGTATTCTGGGTGGTTGCTTGGGTGTTCTGGGTGGTTTCTAGGTGGTTGCTAGGGTTTTCTGGGTGGTTGCTATGGTGTTGCTAAGGTGTACTAAGGTATTTTGGGTGGTTGCTATGGTGTTGCTAGGGTGTTCTAAGGCATTTTGGGTGGTTGCTAGGCTGTTCTGGATGGTTGCTAGGCAGTTGCTAGGGTATTTTGGGTGGTTGCTATGGTGTTGCTAGGGTGTTGTAAGGTGATCTGGGTTATTGCTATGGTGTTCTAAGGTATTTTGGGTGGTTGCCAGGGTGTTCTGGGTGGTTGCTAGGCAGTTGCTAGGGTGTTCTGGATGGTTGCTAGGCAGGGTATTTTGGGTGGTTGCTATGTTGTTGCTAGGGAGTTCTAATGTGTTTTGGCTGGTTGCTAGGGTGTTCTAGGCTATTTTGGGTGGTTGCTATGGTGTTGCTAGGGTGTTTTAAGGTATTTTGGGAGGTTGCTAGGGTGTTCTGGGTGGTTTCTAGGCAGTTGCTAGGGTGTTCTGGGTGGTTGCTATGGTGAACTATTTGAGTTTAAAAGTGTAAAAGTTTAGAGTTTATAAGCTTAAAGGAGTAGTTCACTTTAAAAAAAAACTTTTGCTGATAATTTACTCACCCCCATGTCATCCAAGATGTCCACGTCTTTCTTTCTTGGGTCGAAAAGAAATTAAGGTTTTTGATGAAAACATTCCAGGATTTTCTCCATATAATGGACTTCATTGGGAGCCAAACGGTTCAAGGTCCAAAAGACAGTTTCAGTGCAGCTTCAAACGGCTTTAAACGATACCAGACGATGAATAAGGGTCTTATCTAGCGAAACCATCGCTCATTTAAAAAATAAATAACAAAGTTTAAGTTTAAGCACAAATGCTCGCCTTGCTCTGTTCTGTGATGAGCGTTCGTGACTCTCCTGTTCGAACTCGTTCATCAAAATGAACAAATCTTTTTTCGAGTCATGACTCGAAGGGTCCTAGATAAGACCCTTATTCATCGTCTGGAGTCGTTTAAAGCCCTTTGAAGCTGCACTGAAACTCTCATTTGGACCTTGAACACGTTTAGACGCCTCAAGGGGAGATGGCGTGTGCTGGCCAAACGATCTGATATAGAGGGAATGCATTAACGTCACTTTCCCGCCAGAACACGCCCCCCCTCAGCTGGACTGAGTGGCAAAAGAGCTGCTGCGTGACTGGATTTAATAGGGGAAACTGCGGAAACGAGAGTAAAACAAACGATTGTTGGACTCGATATAAGTGTTGTTCCTTACAATTTAGGCCTACCAAAGATCCAGTGATCCATGGATATTGACATGCAGCCATTGTGTTTCCTGACATTTATATGCGCCTGATTTCGACGCCGGGAAAATATATGAAGTAAATTTGCCTGTGAATGCTTCATATAAATACAATATAGGTAGGTCTAAATGCATTAACCTCCTTTCTGTCGGCTTATTGAAGTGTGCATGTGTGAAATGTGACAGAAACACATCCTTAGTGCAGATTTAAACACATCCAGACAGAGCGTTTTTCAGGAAAGGAAGAAGAAATATATCACAAACGCAGACTCTTTCATGACACAGAACATTTTAAAAATGTCCTCTCATCGCGTGCAGCAGAAGTAGAAGTGGTTCAGTCAAAACGCTGCATCTGTAACTGCATGATAGGATAATATACACGCTGTAAGTTTCCCGCCGACATGTTGCAAGCTTTATTTAACAACAACCGACATAACAAATTAAATACTCAAATTTAGATACGCAAATGATTGTTTTGTCGTCACACAGAGTCATGGCCTGATTTATTAATAAAGTCATGTAAACATGCCGCAGTTTACTTGCGTTGTTATGGTTACTGGTTTGCATGTAAACGTGCTCAATGATAACTGCAAATCCACCTTTCTCTGCCTGGAGTCTGTTGTTTCTATGAATTGCATCGATCCATTTGCTTCTCTGTTCTGTAGCTTTTGGCAGTCTGTAAAAATATACCTCAGATTTCTTGTCAAATGTAGTTGTACAGTCAATCGCAAAGCTCTTTCCCATTTTAGATGTGTTTTTTTGTGGTTTTCACAGCATTCACGCTGAAAACCAATGCTGCCGCTCAGTCTTTTTGCCACTCAGTGGGCGTGACCGCAATCACTCCAGCTGGCGGTAACGTCACGCGCATTCCCTCTATTGACCACAAGTTCATGCCAACTGTTGTGGTTGCTGCTTGTATATTGCACAACTTGTGTGAAAAGGAAAGGCAAAGGTTTTTACAACCCGGCCCTAAGCAGCATCAACAAAACCTACCACAACCACCTCATCACCCAAATGAAGGTCCACCAAACACAGAGGCAGCAGCTATCCGCCAAGCTCTACTTAGATATGTGGCAATTAGAGTCCACCAGTAGTACAATAGCAAGCTATACATTCCCATTAAAGAAATGCTTGATATCAAATTTAGATTAGTATTCTTCCATACAAACAGTATCAGAATCTTTACCATGGCCTTTCAACAAGTCATAGAGCGGCTGTGCAATTGAGGCATAGTCTTCAATCCAAGGTCTACAGTAACCTGCAGTTCCTAAAAAAGATCAGAGTGTTTTAATGGTAGTAGGCGGGGGTATGGCTTTGACTGAAGCCGCTCGATCCTGTGTAATGGATCTATTTCCTGCACCAATTGTTTGACCCAGAAATGTGACTTGCTTTTTAGCAATTTGAGCTTTGTGAAAGCTGCATTTGTGTCCTTTCTTATGCAAATAGTCCAACAATGATGCCAATTCAGTTTGATGTACCTCGTGATCTGTTGAGGCAATCAAAATATCATCGACATATTGGATCATAGTGGACTGTTTTACCGGACATTCTGGGTCACACAAATCACGTCTGACAGCCTGATGGTATATGGTTGGGGAGTTTTGAAATCCCTGTGGCAAACGTGTCCACTGGTATTGCTCATAGTCAACTGTGAAAGCTAACCATGGCTGGCTGTCAGAGTGCAACGGTACAGAAAAGAATCCATTAGACATATCAATTACTGAAAAAATCTTACTCTCTAATGATATGCCATTACAAATTGTGGAAGGATCTGCCACTAGGGGGGTGATTTTATCAATATTTTTATTGGCTACTCTGTAGTCTATTGTATTGTCTCCATGTCCCATTGGATTTCTTGATGGGCCATATGGGCGAGTTACAGGGACTATTGGTTTTAACTAGCACTCCCTGCGTCAGCAACTTTTCTACAATAGGTTTCATCCCCTGTATAGCTTCCTTATTGATCGGATATTGTTTGGTGACCGGAGGTGGAGTCCCTGTCAATTTAATTGGTTCTACACCTGTCAACAAACCACAATCATCCTTGTCTTTAGCCCAAATTGGATGATTCTGTAAGAAAGGATACTCAGGAGGGATCACATTATTGGTAGAAACTTGTGCTGAGGAAATTTTAATGCTAGCAGATTCTGAGGACGCGTCTAAAGTTAGATGTATTTGTCTCAGGAGATCCATGCCTAAAATTGCACCTGTATTTAATGGAGCACATAACAATTTTGTATTCAGAGTTTTCGGGCCAAATTGCACATCTATGGGCGGGGTTTCATACAAATCAGACTCTTCACCTATCACGCCAGTTAAAGAAAATTTGGTTTTCTTGTACGGAATGTCTAAACCTTTAGCCAATTTTGTAGGAATTATGGTAATTTCTGCACCTGTATCAAGCAAAAAATCAATTTCTTTCTCTTGTATGCTACCTTTCACAAAAATTCTTGTCACTATGATGGATTACAGGGGTAAGGTAGCTACTCACAGCCCCAACAATTAGTTTTTTTCCTGGTCTTTTTGTGCTCTTAAAAGAGCCTGAACGAGCTGTCCTAAAGTTTCAGTGGACACTTGCGGAACTGCTTCGAGGTTGTGAGCAGGCTGAGGAGGAGCAGAATTTTGCATAACATTTCTTTTTGTATCTTGCAATTTCTTCCTACACTCTTTCTCCCAATGTCCTAATCTTCCACAATAGTGGCAGCTGCCTTCTTTTTTAGACCACCTGTTTTCTTGTTTTGTTGTGTTAAATGTAGCTGCTGCTGCTACACTCACTTTGGCTTTAACATCAGCATCTCTTTCCCATGCAGCTAACCTGTCAATGTTACTTCTGAGAGTTCTGTTAGACCAAGTTAGATCTAGGAATGGCAAAGCTCTTCTGTAATCAGCTACAAGGCCATCTGACCAGATGCGGACTAGTGGTCCTTTGTCATCGAGCACACTTTCAGAATTATCCACTATTCCACTGTACGTTACTGCTGACTGACAAAACCTCTCAGTATATTCATTCACAGTTTCTTCTTTCTTTTGTACACAGCTAGTAATTCTAGACCAATCTATTTTGGGTCCTAAGATAGTCTTTAGGATTTTCAAAACACCTCTCATATCGCTTCTAACGGCATGTTGTAGTTCAGAAGTCACTGCAGATTCAAAACTGTTGAATTCAGAATCAGTTAAAATTTGTGACATTAACTGTGCGACTTCTGTTAACGACATGTCATATAGATGAATTTTGCTGATCAATGCCCTTCTAAATTCAGAAAACTGTTTACGTGGTGAGGGTAAACTCTCAGAGAATCGTTCTATGTCCTTAGGTCCAAGGGCTTTTGCGACAGTTTGTATTCGGACTACAGAAGGGTGGGTAGAAACACTTTCATTTTCCTCAATTCCCTGTGATCTTTTCCTAGCTCCACACACATAAACTGAATTTACAGGCTTATCAGTGACTGATTGGATGGCTACATCTGTTTCAACGAACGCTCTTAAATCAGGGTAAATGTTATCAGGAAGAATTAGGCTACTTCTTCTACATCAGTTTTTTCTGCATCTTTGTTGCGGTTCAATTTCTTGGTCAATGCGGAAACTCTAGCACGTAGCTCTTTGTTCTCTTTCTCTAGCTCTGAGTTATGCTGAGACTGTTCTGTAGCTTTTGCTAAAAGAAATTCTCTATGGCAACAAATTATGGTTTTCACATTGTTCTTGCGAATAACTTGCTCCTAGTACTTTTTTACACTCTTCTACAGCCCAAATCTTGTCTGGATGAATCTCATATTTCTGTGTTAGTTCTTGTCTAACTTTTTCAGTGACTATTAGATCCATCTGTTCTCCTAACAGTGTTTAAATTCGCTATCTGACCACAAAGGAGTAGCAAGACCACCTTTTTCAGTTGTGGAGATTAGTCTAGCACTTTTCTTAATCATTTTGTGGATTTCTTTGTTACCACACAAACAAACTATTAACCTTCCTTGCCCAGAGCAAATTGTAACACACAAACTATTAGCACGTTACGCTAATCTTCTCTAAAATGAAATGCAAAGGATCTTTCACCTTCCTAACTTTTAGAGGATAAACACATCCCTGTTTGAACAGAGGTTCACCAACATTAACACTTAATGTTAACCTTCCCTAACTTTAGAGGATACCGTCTCTAGCAACGTAGAGGCTATACTTTCATCTTTAAAATAAACTTTTAAAGGGTAACTTTGTTAGCCAGACACTGCAGCTGTCTGATAACTGTTCTCTGACGGCGCAGAGATTTAATGGTCTTTCAGCGGTTCTTTGAATAGAGTATATATTTTCTTACCAACTAAAGCTCACAGAAATGTGAAAATGGTCTCATTTAAAAGATAACATTCTAAGCTAAAAGGTGATATAGATTATGTGGCTGTTTGCGGCTCACTGAAGCCGACATCGGAGCAGGAATGTGATACTTTTATCTGTTTTATCTGTCTTTTATCTTTTTGAATGTTTTTCACTGTGCAATTGTTTTGAAGATATTTCGATCTATGATTGTCTCACAATGTAATAACCTACATTGTCACATTCCTTAGAATGAGAGCTTTATTGTAATATATAATATGACTTATTTGTAAAATAAATATTTGTAGAAAGATTTCTTCGCAATCATAAAGCGGAAATATTTGCCTGGGACCAATGCATATTTAAGCTAATATTTCATTTGATATGTATCATAAAACCGAAAGTGATGGTATTCTGTGTAAAGTACAGATTCTAAGCTTTCAAATGATACCAAGAATTGGGTAATACCTTATATGGAAACTATTAAAAGAACGTACGAACATCATAACAAAGATTTTTCGACCCGGTACCGGGATCGTGGAGTTTATGTTAAACACAATTTAAACAATGTAATTTAGAGATATTATTCCATGCATTATAATTATATTAAGTCGCTCAAGCAAGTGGTCAAATATTTACTATATTAAAATCGCAAATATTTTAAATTAAAACTTAAAATTGACAAAAACAGCCAATTCTATGCCTTCTCTTTTGCATTTAAATTTTAATACAATAGATCTTGCATGTCACGAATAACTTGTTTTTCCACCTCCACGAATGAGACGTGTGTTGTTCATTATGTCGTCTTAATAAGAAATTTTAAGTTTTAATTTAAAATATTGAAATTACTACATTTTTAGGTCAATCTTTGTTCATTTTGACCACGAAACATGCGGTGTCACTTTAATTCAGCGTTTGCAGCACAGCAAAAATAGACATGGCGCGGAAACGATCGCTGCACTGCTGTTATACCTTACCTGGAACGGTGTGAAAAGTGAAAGCCATAACCTGTTAACATTGTGCGTTAGCAGCAATGCTGTGCCACTTTGCTCTAACTCAAGTCGCTAACAGCCATTTGAGCTTCCACCGCTTCCTGAAAAACACCAACCTTCGTGCGCAGTGGCTGCACAAAATAGACATTTTGGGCGACGCGCAATAAGTATGTATGTGTTTGTGGTACAGCTGCAGATCCGTTATTCACTGCAAACGCATCATATGTGAAAGTACTATAAGCATGCGTTGCTCCTGCACCGCAACACACACTGCAAACGGAGTATGTGTAAAACGGGCGTTAGATCCACCTACAGTTCTTAGAAACTTAGATGTGTTTAAGAACTCTTATTCGTACAACAGCAGCACTCATCTTGTTTGTTTATTAGCGGATGCGGATGAACAGTCGTAAACCGGAAACTGTTATGCCGACTTCTGTCAATAGCGGAAGTTCGAAACTACGGTTGTGCACGTAGCCTATTCTCGGCTAGATCCGTTCCTCCTCAAAATGAAAATAAACCAGCACTTGTTCTGAGGTAAATGTCCCAGGATTATTCCTCACAGCCTCGCAAGACGACATAGTAAATTAATCTTACTAAACTTGGTGTGTTTTGAGTTGATGTGGGCGTTGACACGTCTCCATGTGTTGCTTCAGATCATTTGCGTTTAAATAGCGCACGCTCTCCGTGGGAGTGTCACATTAGCTGAATAATGAGCTGTGAGAACGATAATTAGAACGGCTGACATCTCTCTCTTTTTATATAGATTACATAAACGGAGAATATTTATTTTAGTTTTGAATTAGATCATTTAAAAGTACACACTTAAATGATTATAAAGATATATTGCTCATGCCTGGGTGAATAGTATTCGCTGAGTTTTGTTTAAGTTTAGAGACTTGCTCCAGAAAAAAAGTTCACCGAGACAGTAGGGCTGGTCCGAATACCATTTTTTGAGCTTCGAAACTTCGGTAGGAATGAAAATCGAATATTCGAAGCTTCGGAATCTCTATACGTCTCAGACATCCCAAGTCTCCCGCATAGCGGCTCCCTGATGCCCACAAATTAGTTAAAATCTCCCGGAATCTAGCTGCTCGCGAGCTCCAAACCGTGTAGCACACGCACAACAGAGAGGGAGAGACCTTGGGTGTGTGTGCAAATGTGCGTGTGTGTGCAAGTGTGTGTGTGTGCCTCTTGAAGCGCATGTAAATCTCTTTTTTTCTAATAAGAGAAAAAATTGTACCCTCTAACACTGTTCTAGAAACCCCCATGCTATGTTCTTCTTTACTGGATCACTTTGACGCTGTCTCTCTCCCAGCACTAGCAGATATAGTCAAACATTTGAAACTGTCATCTACTCCTCTGGATCCTATTCCATCCCGGCTCTTTAAAGATGTGTTTGCAACCATAGGCCCTGGTATACTATCTATTGTGAATAGCTCATTATCAAATGGTGTTGTTCCACTCTGCCTCAAACAAGCAGTGGTTGCTCCCCAAATCAAAAAGCCTGGCCTTGACTACACTGATCTGAATAACTTTCGCCCAATTTCTAAACTACCATTTTTATCTAAAGTATTAGAGAAGGTCGTTTTACTTCAAATTACGTCAGTTTTAAGTGAGAATGATATTTTGGATAACTTCCAATCAGGATTTAGAGCTAGGCACAGTACAGAGACTGCTCTGGTAAAAGTGCTCAATGACCTCCTAATAGCAACTGACTCTGGATGGCAGCTGTTTTAATTACATTGGATCTCAGTGCCGCATTTGACACTGTTGACCATTCGATTCTTTTAGACAGGTTGGAGTGTGAGGTTGGCATTCGTGGAAGAGCGCTAAGATGGTTCCATTCATATTTACAGGACAGAACATTCTCTGTTAATTTTGCAAATGTTTCATCCTCTGCAGTAACCTTAAAATATGGCCTCCCTCAAGGCTCTATTTTGAGTCCTACATTGTTTGCTCTGTATATGTGTCCTCTGGGATCTATTTGTCGCCGTTTTGACATCTCTTATCATATGTATGCTGATGACACACAGATCTATCTACCCCTCAAAGTCGGGAACGAACAGTCCCTCAAGCTTTTGTTGGACTGTCTGAATGAGCTTAAAATTTGGCTGTCTAAAAACTTTCTCCAGCTTAATGAAAAAAAATCGGAAATTACAATATTTGGCCCACAAAATTGCAAAGAGAAGATAGCCAACATCCTTGCTCCGCTAGAAATGACGGTAAAAGATAGTGTGAGAAATCTTGGTGTAATGGTGGACTCATCGCTTAGCTTCGACAAACAGATAAACTCTGTTGTAAAGAGCAGCTTTTATCAGCTTAGAGTGATTTCTAAGATAAAACCCCTTCTCACTTTTAAAGATCTGGAAGTCGTTGTCCACGCTTTCATCACATCAAGACTAGACTATTGTAACTCTCTCTATGTAGGGATCTGCAAACGTCAACTGTGCCGTCTACAGCTGGTGCAGAACGCCGCAGCCAGGCTTCTAACTGGCACTAAAAAAAGGGACCACATTACTCCAGTACTTCGTTGTCTTCATTGGCTACCGGTTCACTACAGAATTGAGAACAAGATTTTATTAATGGTTTTTAAAACTATGCATAACATGTCCCCAAACTACATTGTTGACCTTTTAGGAGTGTACAAATCAGGCAGGACATTAAGATCAACAAATCAACTTTTGCTGACAGTCCCTTACTCTAAAAAGAAGACAAAGGGTGACCGAGCCTTCTCGGTTGCGGCACCCAAGCTGTAGAACAGTCTTCCCACTCATATCCGGCTAGCTCACACAATAGAAAGTTTTAAGTCCAAATTAAAAACGTATCTTTTTACCTTAGCTTTTAGTTAAGTGCATTGTACAGTGTAGATATAATTTAGTCACTTTTATTTTTTATTATTTTAAATTCTTTCTACACTGTCCTCATTATCTTGTTATATGAGGGAGTATGCCTAAGAGTGTATGGCCTACTTTCATACATGCTTTTATATATGAATGTCTTACCGTTTGAGTTACCTAAGAGTGTATGGCCTACTTTCATACATGCTTTTATATATGAATGTCTTACCGTTTGAGTTAACTGTGAAGCACTTTGGGCAACAACGTTGCTATTAAATGCGCTATACAAATAAATAAAAGTTAAAAGTTGAAGTTGAAGTAAAATGCGCATGATCATCATCAGTGCATGATTATTTTTTCGAGAACCATTCATCCAAACGACTTCACAAGGGAGTGCAGTGTATTTGGTGCAATATAGATAGACAGGCGAGATGCGACAAGTTCAGAATGAATAAACTTTTAATAAACTACATAACAGCGCGAGCGGGAAGCGGCGCGCCTCACGCGAGCAGAGCTTATCCGAGAACCGACACTGCTCTGCACTAGTGATATAAAACACACATATAAAACACACACACACACACACACACACACACACAGGTCTGTAACTTAAGCAATAATTCTAATAAGGTAGGTTTCTAATAAGCTCAGGCATTCAATTCTGTCCATACAAACTCTGCTGTTCTGCGCTCTAGCCAGAGAATACTCCAGTGGCGCGGAAAGGGGGGTGCTGCGGGGGCTGCAGCCCCCCTCGTCATAGCATCAGCCCCCCTAAAAATGTAACTAATGTCATATTAGTTACTATTCTCACATATTACCACATCCCCGTTCTCAGTGGCGTTTTCTACGGGAAGCCAAGGGAAGTCAGGCATCCCATCTCGTCCGACAATCACTATTGTCGTAAATAAAACATTTTATTTGACACAGTGACGTTTGTGTCTTGGCCTCTCATTTTACGTGATTGATTATTGATGAAGTGGGCATCAATGGACAGCGTAGGCACAAGCTGAGTTTCGGCGCCCTCCAAGTTCACGTGCAATGCAAGTGATTGTGCCAGCGCCTTATTGCATTGTCTGTATATTTGCTTCTTATTTATTAAATACAGGCAATTGGTTGATAAAACATTGATCAAAATTAAGATACAATTTAAATTAAACGAAAATATTTTAAAAATAGTCTTTCTACATAACAAAACTCAATGAAGTGGTTAAAATCATGTCTTACGATCAATGTCTCTAGACATATTGTGCATCTCATGATGTAGGCCTATCATATATTCCTCATGCTGCATGCTCACTTTCAAAATCAACATTGATTAAATTAAAAAATAACATTAGTCTATAATATTTAAACATAAATATGATACTAAATATGTTTATTTTAATGGCTACAACACGTAGCCTATACTGTACAGAAAAATGTCATGTCTTGTCATCAGTCAGCCACAACATAATGACGTCATATTTTTCAACCCATCCGTCAGCCCCCCTCGCATGAAACAGCTTCCCGCGCGCCTGGAATACTCCCGTAGCAGGAACACTTTTAGTAGTCCAAGAAGCAGCAAATATCTATTAAGTAGCTATAACGAATTTATATGTTAAGTATTGTATTTCACCAGATTTTATAGTGTAAAACATATTCAAGCGCGAATGAGAACCGTTTCAATGGGGATGCCAGGTGTGCAAAAAAAAACACGAATATTCGAATGTCACATTTTCAAATCGAATGCCAACCCACCGAACGAATATTCGAATATTCTGGTCCAGCCCTACGAGGCAGAAAGCACACCCTGTTTATTTTCTTTATTTTACAAAAGCACAAAGTTTTATTTCGATTGTAAATGGACACATAAAAAAAGTATATATTTAACTGTTTATTTTTCCATATTTCTTACGTCTGTATGACCAAAAATGGTAATTTTAAGTCTATTTTGCTGCTATGTGAAAAACATCGAGCAAAACGCGCCGGAGTGTTTGCTGACCCCAAGGGGGTAAAATCTAATGAGTCTGTTCTCTTTTTTGTCTTAGCTGACAGCTGAAGTAAAGCTTCCATCAGGAGAAGATTACTGCCTAAATGTCTATCTTCTACATCCTATTGTCACACAACAGAGCGCATACAGGATCCTTTCAACCAAGGTCAGCCTTAATGTATATGCTCGTCTAGCTGAATGTTCTTTATTTTTAAACTAACTTTCTTCGTACTAATATTTTTCATTTTATGCCATTAATCTAAGCCCGATCTAGGTTAAGTTACCGATGTAAGAAATTATTGACTACAGGCTGTTGAATGATTTAAAAATAATGCACAATCTGGTGGTAAAGCACTTCGAGTGAGCCTTAGTTTTCAGTAATTCAATGGTCTAGGGTTAATTATATTTCTTATACCATGGTTACTACACCAAGACATTTTATTAAGTCCTTTTGAGGATTTGTCGTCTTGTGTGTATAACTACTTTCCTATCCATCTTTCTTCTACAAACATTCCAAGCCTCACTTGCTAATTGCAAAGAGCAAATAGTAACAGACTTGAGCCGCTTCTGTTTTTTTTTTTTTTTTTTTTTTTTTTTTTTGCGAGAGGGATTAAGCAGGTGTAAATTACAGTTTTGCAATTACTGAAGAGGATTGGGTAAGTTTATCAAGAAGTTAAAATACTTGTTACTAAACTACTTGGTCCTTTTTGCTTAGTTGGCTGCAAGGCTCTTTGAAATATCTAAGATAATTTGATTAATTTATATTGAATTGGCTTTCCAATGGCTTTCAAACCTTCCTCTGGTGTTTGATTCCAAAAAAACCCCTCTAATTTTGTCTTATCTTACCATAAAACTCAGTCCCACTAAAGGTTTCAGTAACACCTGGGAAACTCTAGGTGCATGAGCATTGATGACACTAAAACGCTGTTTCATGGCAACCCTTTCCAAACATGTTGGGGTTATATAGGTGAAATATGATCGTAGTTGTGGAGACTTAAGACCCAACTGCCATCTGCTATTCCCATATGTTATCCTAACAGATTGTTTGGCTACCTGAACGATCTTCTTCACTCTTTGTTGGGGCAGTATAGTTATATGTCCTCTTCTATGTCATTTGCTAACATCTTCAGTCGATTTAAACTTCTTAATTATTTTCAAGAAAGAATTTTTTTTTTCTTATAGCCATTTCCTGATTTGCCCAGCTCAACATTTTCTCACACTGTATTCTTGGATCTTTCCCACAGTGATAAATAATTATAGGAGTTTTTCCTGTCTCACCTCATATTTGGAACTCAAACAGGAGTATACTATGCACACCGAGTTTTTTTTTAACAGTAATTTCTAAAAATAAAATATCCTTTTTTTTGTATTGTTGTTTAATATGATATTATAGCCAATTATGAGATTGCATTTTAGCATTTTATATTAATAATTATAAAATTATTAATTTTATAATTATATAAAATTAATTTTATATTAAATTTAATTTAATATAAATTTATTCCCCCCCCCCCCCCCAATGTTTATACTTTACAAGTACTAAATTGTTAATGGAAGCTCTACAGAACTGGAATCGAGGAGAAAAAAACATTATATTCTTCAACCATTCACACCCCTACAAATGTCACCACCAGAGCTCTTGTTTCTAGTGCGTGTCCTTATCAGGAAGCCTGATTAGTAATTATTATAAGATTAGTAATTTCCATTAAACACACCCTAAGTGATTGCCATGGTTCTTGCAATTCCTGCTGCTCTTCTGAAGCATGCATTCTGTGCGAAGGCACTTAATCTCTAATTCTGTAATCTTCTTCCTATTCCCCCCCCCCCCCCCCTTCTTTCCTCAGATAGAGATTAAGATGAAGAAGACTGCAGCCACACAGTGGGAGAAACTGCAAGGAGAAGGCACAGTTTCTAACGTGAAGCACTTTACTCCCAGTCAGTATTGAAAAGCACAGAATAAAGCCAGCATTTTCCCTCATGTTAATGCCAAAGTGGGTTAAACCAGGTTATTATTATTATATTGTTATTATTATTAAGTTGTTGTTATTATTTCCATCTAAATTTATTAGACCAGTACCCATCATCCTCCCACTACACACGCAACTGGGACAAGTTGGTAGGTGAAATAAAAGAAGAGGAAAAGAGCGAGAAAGTGGAGGGGGATGCTGCTCTCAACAAGCTGTTCCAGCAGATTTACTCAGACGGCTCGGATGAGGTCAAGCGGGCAATGAACAAGTCCTTTGTAAGTATTTCAAGGCTGCCCAAGTACACATAGATTTTGATATCTCTTTTGATGTCCTCATGTAGTGCTGGGTGGTATGACCAAATATTTATATCACGGTATTTTTCAAAATTGTACCGGTTTCACAGTATTTTTCACGTTTTTTTTTTTTCCAAGCATGACTGGGTGTTAACCACATTTTCTTCTGATTGAGAGAGGAAATCTGCTGTAGATGGACTTAGTGTCATGACAGTAAAATAGGGCATTCTATCAAACACACTGAGTGAATATTGTAGAAAAAGGGTTTTTTTGAGGGTGGCAAGAGGTCTTGGCAGGTTGGCATGGGTAGACGATACATGGGAATCCCTATATGTGAATTGCTTTAACAAAACAAACACAAAAACACAGTAGTTATTGTTTAATCATGTCCTTACACACTACAAAGGTTTTTAATTCACAACAGGAATAATCCCAGTGCAGTGTTCAAACAAAACAAAACTGTGCATCTTTTAAAAAGTAAAAGTATAAAAAGCAAAATGAAAATATAAAAAAAGTACAATAATTGTGTCCAAGATGCAATGGACAACAAGTATAAAACAACGGACAATACTCAATGTCTTATTATAATTATAATTACAGTCCACAAATGACCCATTATCACCCATCTTTTTTAGGAAAGCTTAAGGTGACGGTTGTTATGCTTTGCAGCAAAACGTTTCACAAACATATCTAAATTGCACACTGTTTCTCAATACAGTGTACTTTGAATTTTTCTAGCAAAAAAAGCTGGCAATATCCCCACTTTTAGCCTTCCTTTTTCATGGTTAGGCTCCAGCTACTTTCTTCAACTACTCTTGCCTGCAAAAGTCAATATGTGAAAACCTCTGTTTATCCTTGTATTACATTACACTGTAGGGCCATGTAGCTAATAAGTAGCCTATATAACAAATATAAAATCAGAAAGATTTATCACATGCGCACACCAGTTAGGTCATCAGTAAACGTTATGGATACAAACAATTTATATTTTTTATTAAGCTGTTCTTGTCTTTACTAAAATCAAAATTTATATTAATCAAAGGGAAGAGTGCTCTTACAAATCACAAGGGAGCGATTTGACCGCTGATTTTGGCTAACATAATAGACTCGCTGTTTTTGCTGATGCTGAATTGTCTTTAGCATACAATACATTTATTACAAATGTAACTTTAAGTTAAACGTGTGTTAAACTACACCTTGAGAAACTCACTTCACCTTCAGAAGCTCTAGGACAGCTCAGTCTCTCCAGTCGGGTTGAAGGGCCACCGCACCGCAGCAGACTCGCTGTGTGTGTGAGCCAGACTGAGCGAACGCCACTCTGCATGTTTGAATCAGGGACGCAGCTAAGTATTTGAGGGGGAGGGGCTAATAATACATTTAAAATTAAAAAGTAAATTGTTCACTTTTGGTAAATGTATTGTTTAGTTCACAGTTTTGAGAAGCTCGTGGACATAGTGGCGGGTTGTTTTTACAAGTACAGTTTTTGTATCATCAAAGTTAGGGAGGCAGCTGGGGGGGCAAGGCTTTAGAGTGGGGGGGGGCACCTTGCCCCCCCGTAGATCCGCCCCTGTCATTTGCACAAAACAGTGCCTGGTGGCTCGAGAACGCAAACCATGAAATAGGTTCCAAAGTACATGCCTTGAAAAATCTATAATACAGTTAATTTTTCATTTTTATCGCTTCCGTGTAGCCATGTGAGCCGGAATTATCCCGACAACGTTTTATCTGTACAGAGATAAAGGGAAAGGAAGGAGGCCTTCACTGTGGTGAGACTAGTTGGCAATTCAGGACTTTGTTGTCATCGGTTAACCTCGGGATAAACAGAGAGACTAATATTAGCGTAGACGCTATCCTCCTTATGATGTAACAAGTACATTAGGATTTATGGGAAGTGTTCCTGGTTTCAGCTGACCTAATCTATGCAGCCTAACATTGAATTATAGAAATCTACTATAATGTGTTGTGTATGCTAGGTCAAAGAGATGCGTTTTTAGTGTGTGTCTGCTTCCCGGACAATATTAGGAAGACTGTTCCAAAGTTTTGGTGCTAAATAGGAAAAGGATCTACCGCCAGCAGTCGATATTGATATTCTAGGTATTATCAACTGGATGGAATTTTGAGATCGCAATAGACATGAAGGACTATAATGCGTTAAGAGTATGACCGTATTAGCCCGGTTCTATCAACACTGCTTTGGCTGCCTATTAAACATCGTATAAATTTTAAAATATTGCTGATTACTTACAAAGAACTAATGGCTTGTTTCCACTGAGCAGTGCAGTACGGTTCGGGTCGGGTCAGTAAACCATGATCTGGCTAGCGTTTCCACCGCCAACAGTACCCTACTTGATAGGCGTGGTGTTTGCCGGAAAGAAGCGATCAACGTCATTTTCGCGTGAAGAAGAAGCGACAATGTAAACACCAATGGATGTCACACAGCAGATCTTGTCCTTGCTTCTCGGCATGTTTGTCACAAGACAAGCGCCGACATTAGGCATTTCTCTATACCAAGTAGCCTACGCAAAGTTCTCAGCAGAAGGACTCCCGATGACGCGAGTCCGGTAATTCTCCAAATGGAACAGCGCGTTCTTGAAAGCGTCACTCAGCTCGCTCTGCATGTACATTTTAGGTAACAATAAAACTAAATATGTTATAAAACACCCCTCTGCCTCTTTTCGTTTTCATTTAAATACATTTTAAACATTATAGGCACACAAATGTGGTTCAGGCAATGTATAGACCTGATTATATTATTCACTGCATGTATAACGGTAGCCTATTTATAACAAAACTAAAAATAAAACACAACCCTGCATCTTTTCGTTTAAATTTTAAAAATATTAAAAATATTCCAGGCAATATGTGCATTTGTACAAATGTTGCAATAAACAACATTACAGTGATAATCTTCAAAATGACAAAATCAAAAATGACAAAACTCAACCCTATCTCTTTTTGTTAAATTTCAGTTTTATCAATAATAGCCATTATAAAAGTATAAGGAAAAGGTAACGTTACAAGAAGCTATATGTAATGTATTGTTCATGCAAATCTATATCATGCATTACGGTAGTTCTCCATGTGTGTGGAGAATGCTGGGGCTTGTGTGTAACGAGAGAGCGGAAGTTGAAGCTCTCAGCAGTAAATCCTCCGCAGTGAAATGGGTGTCCGTGTCGTTCCTCTTAATAGTAAAACATAATAGTGGTGACGAGGTGGTTTTGGAAGCCTCAGTGCATAGAATGAGCAAGAAAGACTCAGACGAAACAAACAGTATATTAGAGAAAATTGAACTGGTGCGAGTCAAGCAATAGCGCATGAAGGCACTCAAGGCAGCCACAGTCACATGCTGAGCTCGTGGGAGTAGAGCGGCATCTAGAGGACGAAATGATTACAACAGCCACGAAGGTAACAGCCGGTCTGTTGACATTCACTGCTCGAAGTTAACGACATATATATATATATATATATATATATATATATATATATATATATATATATATATATAAAAAAGGGAAAAGGAGTGCCTGAGTTTGACAGTACCAAAGAGGATTTTGATACCTATTTGGAGAGATTTGAGCGATGGCTGGCAGTAAATGAAATTGACATTGGAAAAAAAAGCAAATGTTTTCCTGAGTGTTTTGGGACCAGTCGAATATGGCCTTTTGAAGTTTAGTTGAGCCAGGAAAAGTGATTGATTTATCATGCCAGGAAATCTCTCAGACCCTTTCCGATCACTTCAAGCCCAAGCCATTCTGATTGCAGAACGTTTCAGATTTTACCAACGCAACCAAAGTCCTGGGGAAAAAATTTCTGATTACATTCTGGCATTAAAACGTCTGGCAAGTTCATGTGAGTTTGGAACATTTCTGGATGATGCTCTCAGAGACAAATTTGTCTGTGGACTATCTGGAGAAGTTTATCACAGAAGGTTACTGTCAGAGAAGGACCTGACTTTCAAGAAAGCCTGTGATGTTGCTCTTGCATTAGAACTAGCGCAAAAGGACACCAAACAGCTGAGTGCCCAGGCAGCCATAAAGGACACAAGTGTGCATAAGGTGCAAAATGTCGGTCGGGGCAGAGAGAAATACAATGGATGGGGAAATTCTCAGTACAGTTCTAAAAAAGGGGCCCAGCAGCAACCTTTTCCCAAGCATAGAAGCAACTGTTACCGCTGTGGGAGAGGCAACCACCATCCCACAGAATGTCGCTATCGTAATGAGAAATGCCACAACTGTGGAAAAGTCAGACACTTGCAGCGTGTATGTAAGAATCACAAAACACAGCGGCTAGACAATGCTCAATATGTGTCAGCGGACATATCCGGCAATCAGTGTGCAGTGGATGATGACCTGTTTGAGCTCTTCACTGTCTACTCTGCACAAGACAAGGCAGATGGCATTTATATTGATCTTCAGCTTAATGGCATAACAGTTAGCATGCAACTAGACACAGGAGCCTCTTTGTCTTTGATTCCAGAACATATCTATACTGAAAAATTGAAGGACTGTTTATTGAGCCCAACCTCCATTCATCTGGCCTCGTTACTGGAGACAAAATCCCTGTGTTGGGTGAGATCAAGGTTCCAGTCACATATGAGGGACAACAGTGTTCACTTCCATTGATTGTGGTCAAAGGAGACAAACCACCATTGCTGGGACGTAACTGGCTCCAGAAAATTTCCTTAAACTGGAGTGAGATCTTCAGCGTGAGACATGTGACACCGGTGAGTGTTCCTTCCCTCTCTGATGTACATGAAAAACACAAACAGCTTTTTCAAGATGGGTACGGCAAAATTTGTGACTTTAAAGCAAAAGTGAGAGTGCAAGAAGGATCTCAACCTATCTTTCATAAGCCAAGACCTATTCCGTATGCACTTAAAGAAGCAGTAGAAGGGGAACTTGATCGCCTGGAGAGAAACGGAATTATCTCTCCGGTTGTAAGGAGTGATTGTGCAGCACCCATTGTGGTTGTCCTAAAGAAAGACAAGTCAGTTAGGCTGTGTGGCGATTATAAAGTTACAGTGAACAAATGTATTCTTGCTGAGGAATATCCCTTACCTAACGTGGAAGATCTTTTTGCCACATTGGCTGGGGGAAAAGTTTTCAGTAAGATTGATCTGTCTTTTGCATATCAGCAGTTGGAGTTGGATGCTGAATCCGAGCAGTACCTTACCATAAACACGCACAAGGGTCTGTTTAAGTACCATCGTTTGGCCTATGGAATTTCCACGGCACCTGCAATTTTCCAACACACAATGGACCAAATCCTACAAGGACTTCAAAATGTAGTGTGTTTCATGGATGATATTCTGGTCTCTGCGCCGTCTCCTGAGGAACATCTGGAAGTACTGGACAAAGTGCTGTCACGACTACAGCAACATGGAATAAGAGTGAAGAAATCAAAATGTGAATTCCTCTTTAAGTCTGTGGAATACTTGGGATTCAAGATTGATGAAAAAGGAGTTCATCCAACAGAGAGCAAGGTGGAAGCGATCGTGAAGGCCCCTGCTCCAACTAATGTCTCAGAATTACGTTCCTTTCTGGGACTTCTGAACTACTATGGGAAGTTCGTAGCAAATCTTTCCACGCTGTTGCACCCACTCCACCGATTGTTGCAGGCCAATGTAAATTGGCAATGGTCTTTGCAGTGTGCTCAAGCTTTCAACGCCTGTAAACAGCACCTGTTGTCAAGCAAGTGGTTAGCTCACTACTATCCCAAAAAGCCATTAAGACTCGCCTGTGATGCCTCTCCCTATGGCGTTGGCGCAGTTATCTCACATGTGCTACCATCAGGGGAAGAACACCCCATTGCGTTTGCATCAAGGACTCTGACTGCAAGTAAAAAAAACTATGCGCAGATTGAGAAAGAGGCTCTGAGCATAGTCTTTGGTGTGAAAAAGTTTCACAAATATCTGTATGGCCGCAAGTTCCATCAGCTAACTGATCATAAACCCCTAGGCTAACCCCTAACAATCCTAGGCCCCAAGTCTGCCATTCCAACATTAGCTGCCCTCCGTATGCAACGGTGGGCTTTGACCTTGTTGGCCTATGATTATGAAATCGAGTACAGACGCTCTTCTGATCATGCAAACGCGGATGCGTTGTCCAGATTACCGTGCGAGACAAGAGGGGGGAGAGGGAATGGTGTTTCAAGTCTCACACCTAGATGAATTGCCCATCTGTGCAAGCGATATTTCCACTGAAACTAGGAGAAATCCTTTGCTGTCAAAAGTGTTGGACCTAACTTTGTCCGGATGGCCCAATCATGTCACAGATGAACACTTGAAACCGTTCTTTGTAAGAAAAGACCAGCTCTCAACAGACCAGGGCTGTATCCTGTGGGGCTCAAGAGTTATCATTCCTCCAAAGTATAGGGAAAGACTGTTGTCCGAGCTGCATGAGGGTCACCCAGGCATAGTAAGAATGAAAGCATTGGCAAGAGGATACCTCTGGTGGCCGGGTCTCGACCAAGACATTCAGAACTTTGTAAGTAAGTGTGCTCCATGTGAGTTGGGGCGAAACCAACCACCTTGTGCTCCTCTTCACCCTTGGTCCTGGACGACAACACCCTGGGAGCGCATTCACGTAGACTACGCTGAAATAGACAAGCAACACTTCTTAGTGGTTGTGGATGTTCGTTCAAAATGGCTGGAAATCTTTCCTACTTAGCTGACCAATGCAGAGAAGACTATAAACCTCTTGCGTCATCTCTGGGCTGCCTATGGATTCCCAAAGGAGCTGGTATCGGACAATGGCCCACCATTCACATCCAGGGAGTTCGAGGAGTTCCTAAGGAAAAATGGTGTGCGTCACATTCTGTCTCCTCCATATCATCCCGCCACAAACGGTCAAGCCGAGCGAGTGGTACAAACCTTCAAAAAAGTATGGGAAAGGTTACGAGCACAATCTGTAGCACCTCATCTTCGCCTGGTTCGTTTTCTGTTGACCTACCACAACACTTCCCATATAGTAACAGAGCGAACACCTGCTGAACTGTTTCTGAAAAGACAGTCTCGTATCCGTCTCACACTGCCAGATACCAGATACATCGGCTGTTGTTCTCAAACATCAAGCACAGCAGAAAAATGCTCATGACACACCTTCCAGGAAGCTCAGAGGTTTTGAGGTTGGCCAGAAGGTCATGGTGCGGAACTGTCGACACTCAAATCATGCCTGGCTTCCAGGGGTCATCTTGTTCAAGCATGGACCTCTCACATACCAAGTGCAAGTCGGAGATCGTAGTGTGAAGGTACATGTGGATCATCTGCTGTCCTCTAATGTACAGGACAGAACGGATGCTATGGGCAGTATCATGGCCAATGACTTTGCTCCTGATGTGAGTGACAAGGGCAATTCCAGTGTTACCCAGCCCCGTGTTCCGGTTGAAACAGGGACAGTTCCCGGTCCTGAAAGAAGATATCCATTTCGACAGAGAAAAGCACCTAACAGATTAGATCTGTAGTTATGGACTGATTAGTGGTTCCTATTCATAAGAAGTTCTAACCACGTGTGTATACCCAGTATGTTCTGTAAAAAAAGAAAAGAAAAAAAACTGTAGTTACATTGTTGCAAATTGTTTACCATGTTAAGGAGTTAAAATCTATGGGGGAGGAAATGTAATGTATTGTTCATGCAAATCTATATCATGCATTACGGTAGTTCTCCCTGTGTGTGGAGAATGCTGGTTGGAGCGGCTTGTGTGTAACGAGAGAGCGGAAGTTGAAGCACGCAGCAGTAAAGCCTCCGCAGTGAAATGGGTGTCCGTGTCGTTCCTCTTAATAGTAAAACATAATACTATACAATAAGAAATAAAGCAAACAATTCAGTCAAATATAGGCTACAAATTCAGCGCTAGTCTAACGTTACGTTACAACGGAAAAGTTAAATAGCCTAAATAAGCTTCACTTAGCCCTCAGCCAAAACCATTGGCCAGGGAATGAATTATCGATTCACGAGACCAAAGATCACCCGTTAGATATACACAAGACGAATTACCACTACAGAGTCAGCGGCAAACGTCAGAACGACTAGCCGAGGAAAGGCTGTTCCAGGTGGGGAACACGAGCGCAGAGCGCCCGGTGATCGCCTGGAATGGATCAAATTATCATAAATCATTATAAATAAACCACAGATTTGAGCTTTAAACAACTAGATTCTCGCCTGAAAAACTCTTAAAAACTACATGTCGTGAAAGAATAACCGTAGTATTATATTCCAATGGTATTAAAAAATGGCACTTCTTATGTTGTCATTCCTCTTGTAGCACGCGCAAGTGACGATCCTCTGTCAATCGATCAACGTTCTGCAGTGAGTCTAGCTCCACCCTTTAGTACCGTACCACTGTGCTAGGTACCCCAACAGAAGGGTACCCAAAAAGTGGCACGGTTCGGCTTTTTGGTACCATTTACAACTTTTGACAGTGGAAACGCAAATGATTGCGTACCGTACCGAACTGTACCGTACCGCTCAATGGAAACGAGCTATAAATGGTTTAGCTCTGCAGTTCTTGAGCAAGCTATTAACGCATTATAGTCCTTCATGTCTATTGCGATCTCAAAGTTCTGGCCAGTTGATAATACCTAGAATATCAAAATCAACTGCTGGCAGTCGATCCTTTTCCTATTGAGCACCAAAACTTTGGAACAATCTTCCTACCATTGTCCGGGAAGCAGACACACTCAGTTCAAAGCTAGACTAAAAACACGTCTCTTTGACCTAGCATTCACATAATACATTATCAACTTCTATAATTCAATGTTAGGCTGCATAGATTTTCTTAGCCGGAACTTGGAAAATCCTGATGTACTTGTTACATCATAAGAAGAATGGCATCTACGCTAATTTTAGTGTCTTTGTTTATCCCGAGGGTTTCCCGCAGCCTACCGGATCCAGGCCGTTTCCAGATCTGACGAAGGACGTTCGCCTGGACCCGATGACAACGCAGTTCTGAAGTGCCAACTAGCCACTCCCTATGGAGGATCCCTATGCCACTCTACAATAAAGCGTTGTGGAATTTTCAGTTTGCATACTACCCCGAAATGATAAAATAAAATAAAATTCTGTATCAAAATTTATAGGCAAGACAAGTAGTTTGTTTAGGCATGGTTTGTAGGGAATTACAAACCTGCGCACATATATTCAAATGCACATAACTATAGAATCAATTCTTAATGCGCATGTGAACGCCATCAGCATTTATCACAGGTTCGCGTTTAAAGTCTGTTTAGAGAGAACGGTGTCGTCTTAGCGGCCCCTAATTTAATAACAAATGATCATTTCGACTGAAGGGAATCAATCAAAACTTAACTTTAGCTGGAAATAACATTATTTAAGAACTGCTATTCTACCAAACCAATCTCTGTTACCTTAAAGGTACAATATGTAGGATTTTTGCAGTAAAATATGCAAAAAACACTAGGCCAAAGTTATATATTTTGTTTAGTTGATTACTTGCAATATCCCAAATGCTTCCAACTATTTGTAAATCGTGAGGAAATTGCGATTTTAACCAAGGAAACGGGGCGTGTGAGCAGGGGTGAGTCGCCGCCAATCAATGGCGTCATATCCGCGTTACCCCCGGTTTCCGCCAGGTTTGACCTCGTACTGCCATAGTAACCATGGTGACAGACGTTGACAACTCACGCTCTTGTTGTTTTGTTTAAACATTATGGACCATGGCAAGCAGACTTTGAGACAAAAAGAGGACTAAAACGAAGTTCAACATCTTTCGAGATGCTGAGAGCTCCACATCCGTGACTAACTTCGACTTGACAGAGATGCAAGTGTTGCATGTTACTTTGTTAGACAGGTGAGAAAATGTACATAAAACTAATTGTTATTTTGTTCAACATAATAAAATGTTAGAATATGATCTGTATGTTATTCTAATGTTTATCTAGCTTACTTAGTATCATACAGCCAACAAACAATCTAACTAACAACATTCAACACACTCAAATGCCATTTAGTGCGATAGTGTAACTGTTAGAGCAAGTGAAACAGTGCTGCGTTACCTCAAGTTTAATTTGTCTAATAAACTGACATCAATGTATTCACTCATTTATAAAAGATCCATCAGATTGAGGACAAGATCCATAATTCCGCTTACTGCAGAATATACGTCATCAATATACGCTTTTGTTATTGTAAGAGGTTAGCGACCGCTGGTGGCAAAAAAATCCTGCATATTGTACCTTTAAATTATATGTTTATCTCTGTAAAGCTGCTCTTAAACAATCTACATTATTAAAAGCATTATATAAATGAGGATGACTTGATTTTGACTTGACTTTAAGCGCAAAAGAGCAACTGTGTCTAAAGTGCTGGAAAAGAGATTGAAAAGTTTGTCGCAATATTGAGTTCTTCTAAGCTATCTGGGATTCTGAGGAGATTAAACTGATCAGGAATATTATTAATAAAGCGATCTTTAGTGGCAGAATAGGTCTAACATATTTGTAACACGGAGTCAACTTTGCAGCTTTGGCTAAATGAAGTATACACAAGACTAGATAATGATCTGACATGTCATCGCTCTGCTGTAGAATTTCAACTGCATCAACATTAATTCCATGCGATAATATTAGATCTAGAATATGATTACAATGAGTAGGTCCTGACACTTGTCTAACTCCAATAGAGTTCAGAATGTCTTTAAATGCCTATGCAAATCACAATGCATCTTTTTCGTTATCTACATGTATATTAAAATCACCAACAATTTGGACTTTATGTGCAGCCAGTACTTATGGTGCGTTCTATTATAGCCAACGAACCGACTCGGACCTCGGATATGACGTCACGTCCACACTTCAAGCGTTCTATTATGTTTTGCGCGTCCGAGTCAGAGAAAAAAATGGACGCCACCCGGAAAGCTGTTGTAATGGTAGCACTGGCCGAGTACCAGTGTAAAAACATATTATGACTACACCTTACCAAAACGCAGCCATTTGAACTTGAAAATGTTCACTTTATTTAATGTTTTTCATGTTAATCTTCTGTTAGCAACGCTAGCAACGTTAGTAATTGCACACACACAACAACCGATTCCCATACCTACAGGGGACGCAGTAATACGAGTGATTATAATCGTCATTATAAATACCAACGCGGTTCAAAAACAATGAAAACAATTCATTACAAGTCACACAGGGCCCAGCCATCTTGAATTCCGAAACGGAATTCTTGCTCGGTGTCCTCGCGGTTGTCCGACGTCCGAGAGGAGAAATCCGAGGAAAGGGGGCGTGTTGCTAGGCAACGTCTGTCTTCCGATTCGGATCTCCGAGACGGATAAATAATAGAACGCACCATAAAGGCCATTGCACACTGAGTCCGAAATTCGCATCCGAAATTTTCGCACGTTAAAAAAAAAAATCGACCTCACGTTATGTCAATCACGCTTGCACACTGCCTCCGAAACTTTCGTCCGTCATAAAAACATTCGGATCAGGTTCGATTTTCTGCGTTTTTCGCATCCACAGCCAGCATTTTGAGAGGTCTTTTGACTGTTCAGACCCACCGTACAAGCGAACGACACAATCCAGAATGGCATCTGACAAGTTGATACACTTCGTCTCGCAGCACAAAGTACTGTATGATAAACAAACCATACAGCTGTTCTGTATGCCCAGCGTTTCTGCCGGCCGTGTGTGTGTGTGTGTGTGTGTGTGTGTGTGTGTGTGTGTGTGTGTGTGTGTGTGTGTGTGTGTGTGTGTCTTTTTTGGTGGTCTTCTTTTTAATATGTGGCTCCAGTATCGCTAGCAAAGCATCAAACTGTTCCATTGACATTCTGAGGTAAATTTTGAATCGCTCGGGATGCGCAACTCCTTGACGAGCTGAAACTCTCCTTCCTCTCGGCACATTTGGATGGACCCTCTTTTTCTTCTTTTTCTCTTTTAAAGAAGAGAGAGGGCAACAAAATCATCCTCACTGCTTGATGAATACATTTTGTATTTTTTTGCGTTTTTTTCCGCAAAGGTTTAATAAATACGCATCGGACTCAGTGTGCAAGGTTTCTGTGCGTGACGAAATTATAGGCTGACGAGCACGAAAAAACGCATACGAAAATTTCGGACTTCAGTGTGCAATGGCCTTAACTCTGATAGAAAATCAGCAAATTCTTTGATAAAGTCTGTAATCTCAAACGTGATTTATCATTTACACTAGATAGTGTTACATTAAGCAACTGGACTTCTCAATAATTCTGAAGATATTACTATAAATCACTAGTTTTAATACAGGTTTGCAAGGCCCCACAAAATGATGCTGTTAACAAAGAGGTGTCAGGAGGCACTTTAGAAATGGCAGAAATTGCGGTTTCCCCGGTAACGGCTGTACACAAAGCACTCCCAACGTTTTTTAGGCGACATACACTGGTATTGCTGTATAAAAAATTCACATCATAACAAAAATAAACACCGGTTTTTGGTATGAACCGGTATACCGCCAAGCACTATTCTCACGTCGTCTGCCCACATTTTTTAAATGGTATAATTTGTGGGTAGTTTAGAACAGTAAACTGGAAAAGAACCATCAAGACCAACTTAAGATTTATAAACATTATTTAGAAAACGGCAAGCATATTTTATTTTCTGTGTCTCTGCAGTTTAGTAACTCTCTGTGGGAAAATGTATTTAATGGTTCAATTCTATTCTGCTCAATGAACAAGATGCTATGTGCCAAGACTTCATAGAGTGGTAGTCTACTAAAATCTGAGCTGCTGTCTTTCATGCAACAAACATGACACATTCATCCTCATTTCAATCCCTTCTGCTGTCATACAACTTTAGTAAAGTTGTATATTTTCAATATTCTCCCACAGATGGAATCAGGAGGCACAGTCCTCAGCACCAATTGGATAGATGTTGGTAAACGGAAAGTAGAGATGAACCCACCTGAGGATGTAGAGTGGAAGAAGTATTAAAAGCAGTGGATGACATCTTGCACACTACCATCAGCAGTTGTCAAAATGTCCTTGCACTACTTGTTTCATTTGATTCTTTTTGCCATCACACTTCAAGCTTTCTCCTTTGTCAGTCCCAGAAGAGTCCAGGGCTGTTTCCCAAAAGCATCGTAAGCTTAAGTAGATCATAGAACCATTGCCACCAATGGTCTCATGATCAACTTGGCTCACAATGCACTTGAGTAACACAGCAGCCCTGGACTAAAACATAATTTAAAATGAGACTTCTTTAAAATAAAACTTCTCAGTCTGAAATTTGCTTTAGTCTGGAACCAAACTATCCCATTACATTTTTTTAATAGCATCAGACATTTTTTTTAAATCACACATTTAAAGAAACTGTTAAGTAGCTTTAATAAAAAGCTCTTTAGCCACTCTGAATATCTTAGGTTATGTTAGCTCTCCATCTGTGAAACACATGTGCCTCAATTAATGTTGATCTCTGTTTTAATTTACTTCATGGTTTCCTAAATATGATTTAAACATGCTGTAAATAAATTTTTCTTGTTCTCTGATTGGGTGCCTTTGGTCTCTTCAATATCAATGTTTGTCCATCCTCAAATTTACTTTTGCATATTTTAAAGAAATTGAAAATGTAATATGTTTCCTTCTACACAAAGAGGCTGAAACTGCACTGGAACTGACAGTTCAATTGACTGCATTTATTCATGTTTCTTATTGTCAGTAAATAAAACACAATTATTTACTATTTATGTTTTAATTTATTGCTTGGCTATAACTGTATTTACTGCATTTATCTAGTGTGTATTCGTGCATATATATGTCATATGACAAAACAAAATTACATTTTCCTTGTTTTACAAAAATGTATAATTTTCAGTAAAAAGGTTTTGGTCAGCATTTATGATTAGGCCTATTATTGTGTGTAAGTTTTGGGGTGGACTAGCAATGCAATTAATTCTGGGGTAATCTTGTTTTTTAAGGAGTGATACATTATTATTATTTCCTTTATTTTTAACCAGGAGAATCACATTGAGATATTACTATCTCTTCTTCCAGAGACCTGGTCAACACAGCAGCACACAAAGTTTTCAGACATGAGAATCACAATATAACAATAGCTACCACATTTCAGAACAAAGTAGATAAAATGAAAAATACATTTTATCTAGTATAAAAATCAACAGTCGACTCTTCTCAAAAGGCGAGGTGCAGACATTACAAATGCTGATGTTACGAGGTTAGTCCACCTGTCGATCATATATAATAATTTTATTGCATACAAGATCAGGAAAATATACAATGGTTGTGTCTTTAACAATGAACAATCATAATGACAGAAAACATAAATATGGGTTTGCATCCATCATAATGCGACTAAGGCCTTCCCAGCTAACACAAATACGTGACTGTTACGTAACTGCAACGTAATCTGGTGACCAAACTTTCGTCGTGGCAACGTAACTCGTTACGTCGTGGCAACCGGAAAAGTGAAATTCCTGGATTCGTTCCCACGACGTAACTTTGTAACGTCGTCAGTTAGTAACTGCGACGTCGTGGTAACGTCATCGATCAACAGTCGTGTGTTGGTAACCAGTTGGTCATTTTTAGTTTTTAATTAATATAATATGGGCGGACATGCAATGGTCTAATTTAACTTGTCCTCATTTGCCCAAAACTATTTTAGAGACTTTTTCAATGACGTATGAAAGATACAGAATTTGGTTAATTCAGTTCATTTACTACAGAACAAAGCACAAACAGCAAAAACAGTATGAAAACAGGTTTATATACATTTAAATGAACAAGGTTTGGATGAAATTAGAAAATTAAACTGACGGACCATTGGACAAGAGAAGCTGATTGGGTCAACAGGCTCCAGGTTGTTAATTATTAAATATCACTTGATTATACAGTAGAAGTTAAAGGTTTAGAAACTTTACTATTATTAATGTATTTGAAAGAAGTCTCTTCTGCTCATCAATGCTGTATTTATTTGATCAAAAACACAGAAAACAGTAATATTGTGAAATATAATTACAATTTAAAATAATGGTTTTCTATTTTAATATAGCCTACTGTAAAATATAATTTAATATTGTGATGCAATTAATTATTCATCATTCAACATCATTAGTCCAGTCTTCAGTGTTACATGATATTATATTATAAACAGGAATAAATTACACTTTACTATTATATTCTGCTGTTTTACATTATAATAATATTTCACAATATTACTGTGTTTTTTTGTGTAAAATAAATGCTAGCTTGATGAGCAGAAGATACTTCTAATGTTTCCAAACTTTTGACCGGTACTGTAAATTGATTTTATACAAAATAAATATTAGTTAATAAGATTGATGTGGTTTGGCATTGATAAAATGTGCTTGAAAAAACAGGATTAGAATATCGACTCAAATTATGCATACACAGTATTATATCTAATATTATTGAAGCAAAACAGAGTCCCTATAATAGTGCAATTTGTAAATGTCAAGTTTTCGAGAAAATATTTTAGGAGTTGCAAACTTGTAAAAAAAAATTCTTTCTCTCTCACAA
The DNA here is from genome assembly GCA_036326025.1 of Chrosomus eos. Classification (NCBI taxonomy): domain Eukaryota; kingdom Metazoa; phylum Chordata; class Actinopteri; order Cypriniformes; family Leuciscidae; genus Chrosomus; species Chrosomus eos. Next base: position 29,135,000 of record CM070819.1, read on the forward strand.
ACAGTCACAAATCAGTTCTGTTCACACCTTTTTAAATTCTTCATTGCAGGTGCACAAATCCTATTCTACAAATTGCCCAACTTTGAAACAATTTGTATTGTAAAAAGGTGACTTGACCGCGCCTTAAATGTGAGCATATAAATTTCTTACTTTGTGATTTGTACAATAGTATTTTTGCACCTGTATCTTCTGTGTTTTGTGAAAGAGAAAAAAGTTTAAACCTTCTATCAAAAAAAAAAAACTTTCTCTCTGTGACTTTACATTTACTGATGTGTGACTTTACACCTACAAATTCCACTGTCACAAGTGCTCAGTTTTGCTATAATAATACCCTAACAGAACATGGTAGTAATCAGCAATCCTTGCAAAAAGCAGAGGTCGTGTGGTGTACAGGTACATCTGTCCTGGCCAACATCTGATCATGATGCCTTCCGCTGGGGATCCCAGAAAACCTGCAATAAAAAAAAAAAAAAAATAGTACAGTTCAAAATCTATTATACATGCATCTCATCTGGTATCACAAATTATCATTTCAGGTACAATTTAAGATATGCTCAATATTAGGGCTGCACGATATTGAAAACCTTATACATATTTTGTTTTTCTCATATATATATATATATATATATATATATATATATATATATATAATATATATATAGCGATATAAATATTTATAAATATAATATTTTTATCATTATTTATTTGAAAAGATAATGAGGTCCATTTGAAAATAATCATTACAAAACTAAACTTTGCAATTAATCCGCGAATCACATGCGTTCCGAACCGGGGGACAACTGGCCCATACGGATCACAGATAAACTACGATCCCTATACATGACAACGCACATCCTGCGACGGACTATCGCGATTGTGCACAACGCGATATTGATGCTAAAACGATATATCGTGCAGTCCTACTCAATATACAATATTTGGGGCATGATATTGCCCAAAATAAATTATTTCAACTCGCCCCTCTGAATATTCCTTTAATATGGCATTTTGTGAGAAGTCCAGTGAACTTGTCACATATTCTTGTCGTTTTCATAACATTAACAGTTAATGCCAAATACAAAATGTCCATGGATTCACAAACCTCATTTGGAGAAATACAATGGTAGACAACTTGAATCAATCACATAGGAAAGCCTGTCAGTGATGTGCTGTAAAGTAAAGGGAAAGACACAGATAACAGTAAAACTATTTCATAATTGAGTCATTTTATAATAAAGACATTTAATTATAATTTTTTAAAGATCTTGTAAATAAATTTGCTTAATGTTATATTATTATTAGTAGTAAACAAATGCTAGAAAATGTCACCATGAGCTGTTGGCATGTAAATGAATGAGAATAGAGAGTAGGGGTGGAACGGTACACATTAGTCACGGTTCAGTTCATACCTCGGTTCGGTACAATGGAGGGAAAAGCAAAACAAAAATGCAGAAGGCACATTTTTTTATTGTGCATGTCTCAGGCTGTACCACCTAGTGTATTACTACATTTGAGTAATTCATGTAATTTACGTATTACTATTGGAGCATTTTCTCTCTCTCTGTGTGGGTGTGGTAGCGCTGTAATAATTTTTTTTATGAATTAACCAGAGAAAGAGAGCGAGCCAGAGAGAGCACACTCACGCAAGTGAGTAACCTAATATTAAAACATGTTGGTTTAATTAATTGTAACTGATTGGGAAACCAAAGTTTTCCCAAACTTGCGATCACCACCACTCGCCATACATACTTTTCACTCAAGTCAAAGGAGTACCAGCTCGAGGTACAGCCTCTCCCTACTCTTACAAAATTACAAACAACCAGCCTGAAAAACACATGTTGTATGAAGAACCGATAATGTCCAAGCTTATCGATAATGTGGTCTTCCCGTTAAATACTGGGTTTCGATACCGATTCCTGCATATGGGTGAGTTCATATGTATGAAAGCATGTTGTGTTCTATCTCGATTTGTGATAATGGCAGCTATTGTGAAACTCACCTACTTCATGTACTGAGTGTGGATGGCATCAAGATCTTGCTTGTCCTGAAGAATCACAGGGCCAAACGCTAGGGATTACATCTCATCTGGTGACAAGAGCATAGCCATAACTTTAAGGAATCTGCACTGGGGATATAAATTCAAACATTTTAAAGGCTAAGAGTATGAGACATGAGTAAGCTGGCCAGATATCTGTGAAAAATAACTTGCGTGCCTAAAGTTGTCGACCCCCTGAACCACATTCAGCATTTATAAGTAAAAAGAATTTCAGTATTTATCAGTAAAAAAATACATACAAATAAATAAATAAATACCTTTGAGTTGGACAGTATGGTGTCTGTCTCATTGGCCAACATAATTCAAAACAGACCTAGAGAAATAAAATATAACAATGACAATGATATCCTGTTATCATAATAGTTAAATGAATTATTATAACTACGACCATTATATTTGTGCTTATTATTTAGCCTACAGGCTTCTCAAGGACAATCTCACTGAAAGAACCTGGGGTTAATTATTTTAAAATATGAGTCTTCTTTCAAAAGCATAAATCTTACAGACCCCAAACTTTTGCACTGTATGTTTGAGGTTTTGCTCATGGATAGCTGTGGAGATTGTCTTGGACAGGGGGTGCAGAAGGCCATCAGCATGGTGATCTAGGAACATAACATGCAATTTGTCACAGAGCCAACAATGTTAAATAGTATTTAGTTACAATAGAACACAGGGTTTACAAGGAACCAAGCTAGAGCGGAGGTGAAATGCAGAAAAGAGAAATAATATATATATATATATATATATATATATATATATATATATATATATATATATATATATATATATATAATCTTAAGACAATAGATATTATTATCAATATTTGTAAGTGACGTCACTGATTAACAGTACAGTGCATTATTTTAGGTCAAATAAATTAGCTTACTTCCAATTACCCATTGACAAATTACCAGCAAAACAAAACTATCAAAAACTGTTATCAACACAAAAATGTGGTTAAAAACCCAAACTTATGTAAAACAAGAGCTCAATTGAAAAAATAAACTTAACTTAGCTCTTCTGAAAACGGTTGAGATGCTAGCAGCTAACGGACTTTTTCGAAGACACAAAACCATTCTATAAAGTAAATATTCAACAGAAGTGTATCAATTACACTTAAGAAAGATGTCAGGAACGTTTGTATGTCTTATTTGTGTGATTTTGGTAACTAAACTTACCTGAAAGCGGTGAAAACAACAGTTAGAGACGCTAGTTTTGATGTTTGTCAGTTGATGAGGTTTCCTCGTTTCCATGGTTTCCATCTGCTCGCGCGCGCTGAATGCGACTCAATGTTTACGCGCACGTACGCCCATTGAAACAGAACACGTCAAAAGGCACGCAGCATTTAAATAAACATCTAGAATTATAACATTTAACAATTTAAAATATCATTAATTTTAAATAATGAATTTAAAACTCATTGTGTAGTTCTATGACCCATTCACTTGACAATTATGCTCTATTTTTATATATATATATATATATATATATATATATATATATATATATATATATATATATATATATATATATATATATATATATATATATATATATATATATATATATTATATTACATTAATAAAGAATATGAAAGCACTATCTTTATAAATCAAAGATGGTAATGAAATTACGGGCCCATGTACGTTGCAGTTTCGTTGCCAGTAAGTCATAAAATTACCAAGTTATTACGATTAGAGTACGTATCTGCGACGTTGCTGGTTATTTTATAACCTTAGGAGGACGTCTTGTTGCTATGCCAAATATACTCAACACAGCAAACAATCATGAACGAAACAGTAATTTGGGCTATGGCTGTACTTGATGTGAGAACATGTCACAATTGTTTCAATTGTATCAAACAGTATCATCAGAGGTCTATCCTGTACCATTAAAGGTACTATTATTGAAAAGGTACAAAACTGTTCTTTGAGGAATATTATTTGTACCATCGTGTAACTTTTTTTTTCTGAGAGTGAATTTTAACTAAATTAAACATGTTTTTTATTAAATGGTACAAAACTGGAATGAGGAACATACCATCGTGTACCTTTTTTTTTCTGAGAGTGAATTTTAACCAAATTAACCATGGTTTTTACTATAGTAAAAACCATGGTTAATTTTGTAGTTACTATGGTTTTACTACAAAAACCATGGTTAAACCAAGGTTACTGTAGTAAAACCATGGTTCATTTTGTAGTAACTATGGTTGTACTGCAAAAACCATAGTTAAACCATGGTTACTACAAAAAGACCATGGTTTAACCACGGCTATTGTAGTAAAACCATGGTTCATTTTGTAGTTACTATGGTTTTACTGCAAAAACCATAGTAAAACCATGGTTACTACGAAAAAACCATAGTTACTACAAAAAAACCATGGTTAATTTTCGTAAGGGATGTTAGTTCACAGTGCATTGACTAATGTTAGATAAAACTTTCTTAAAATGTCTTATAAAATTGTTGGTTCATGCTAACTAATGCTAACAAAATTAAACCTTATTATAAAGTGTTACCATTTTTTAATAAAGAAAGTTGCCCAGTGTAAAATTAATTAGTTAAGGAATCTTACACTGGTTCAAAAGGCTATACTGTAGTATATGTTTGATTTATGTTAAAAGTGTTTGAGACTAGGCTTTTAATTGTGAGCCTTCTGTTTATGTATACAGGCTATCAAAGTATGTAAAAAAATTTATTTAGATTTATCGGCCAATATATCGGTTATCGGCTTTCAAATGTAAAGAATTATCGGTATCGGCCAAAATGTTCATATCGGTGCATCCCTACTTGACACTGAAGTCTTTTTCTTTCTGCATTTTCTTTTGACAGTTAGTTTAGCTGATTAAACCTAGTTAAATTTTGTTTTATTTATTTATTTGATTTGGCATATCTCGTGCTTGCCTTACCACCTAGTTTTTGGTATTGTTATTTGTTCCTTTTTAAAAATTGCTTTCTTTTCACCTTGGCACTGTACAATAAACACTTTTGAGTGGAGTTGTTCCTTTTTCTTTTATTGCCCTACCTTTATATTGAGAAACCCATTTCATTAAATGGTATACTCCCGTTTACTCCAAACATCAGGTTACATCTAAGGGACAAATATGCATTAATACTGATCAAACTCGTTAGTTTGGTGTGTCTAAAAAGAAAAGGCAAAAAAAGAACCTGAACAAACCATTCTAGTTTTGCTGCAACATGAATCTCATCCAAAGCTGAGTGACAATTCGCCTCAGAGAGTGACCATTTTGACTTTGTGAGACCAAGGGGCATCCTAATACAATAAGGAAAATTAATATGGAAATAGATTTATTGTGAAGATAAGATGGGAAGCCCCTCATGTGATGATTCTTAGAGCTGCTGTTGTTGTAGATTTCACAGTGACTGAAGGAGGAGGGATCCTGTTGAAAATTAAACAGAGAGACTCTTTCATGGCATAATTTGCCACGCATTATGATAATTTAAAGAAGGGGGAGATGGTCATGAGAAAAAGGTTCCTCAGAACATCTCACATGATGTCCTTTAGTCATGCTCTTATGAACCATGTGATCTTGTTTTTGATGAGGCTATGCACAAAACTACTATTGTCATTTAGGTTCATTCCTACATTTCTGATATTGCCATGTTTGGTTTTAAATTGGTAAAGGGTAGTCGATTGATAAAGGGTAGTTAACATGAGAGACTATTTACTTAATGCCACACATGACAAGAATGCAGCAAGTAATATAAAATACAGCCAACAAAAAAATGGACAAGACTTAAAATGAGTAGAGCTGCTGCTTCTCCATTCAGATAGGTTTGTCAACCATAACTCCATCCAGGATGGCCAGGAACCTTGGAATAGTGATTGGTGGTCAGTTAAACTTCACCGACCACATTTCTAAAACTGCTCAGTCCTGCAGATTTGCCTTATACAACATTAGGATGATCAGGCCCTTCCTACAAAACTCCCTGTAAAAGCTTTTGTTCTATCCAGAGTGGACTATTGCACTGCTCTCTTGGCAGGGCTTCCAGCATTTACTGTCAAACCTTTGCAACTGATCCAGAATGCAGCAGCTAGAGTGGTCTTTAACGAGCCAAAGAGAGTGCACGTCACATCTCTCCTCATAAAATTGCATTGTTGCCGATTGCTGATCGCATTAAATTTAAGGCACTGATTTTTTTTTCACTGATTTGCCTACAGATCAACCACTGGCTTTGTACCTTGAATGACCTGCCTAGCTAAACGAATGAAGACACATCTAAAAAAAAAAAAAAACTTTGCTACATGTACTGTGTTACTAACTGGGACTTGTCACAGCACATTGTAATTCACTTTGGATAAAAGCATCTGCCAAATGATTCAATGTAAATGTAAAAAAAAAAATATCAGCAATCTATAATTGTGAAATTCACAGTAATTAACTGCAAGGCAACAATTAATAATAAAATTAATTTACTATAGAAAACATACATTTTTGCTGTTTTCATTTACAGTAGCAATCACGTTACTGTAAAGTAAAACACACTAATTTGCAAAAACTGTTGTTTAACGGTAATAATGTTTTCACTGTAAAATAAAACAGTAATGTCCAAATAGTGTCTTTATGGTTACAGTAGTAGTGTTTAAACTTAAAAACTAAATTTTTAGGTTACAGTCAAGTGCCAGTAATGTAACTTACATAAAAACTACAGATTTTCTTAAATCATTTTAGGATTCAACAATAAGTAAATACAGACAGCAAACAATACTATATATTCTTAATTGTTGAACAGTAACAAGTATAAACATTTTTCTTGTCCTTAATGAGCAGCATACCATGGCTACCACACACAGTATGGGGAGTGACACACCTCCAAGGCAAAGAGAGGTTTTAAAGCTGCATGCCTCAAAACAAGACCACTAGAGATGGCGGAATATGGTTAAAAAAATAATTTAAACAAAAAAACGTGAGAAGGAAGTCAATCATAGGTTTACATAGGCTTCACTCTCTTCAGTCAGTCACACGCTGAGCCATCCTCATCTTCAGCACCTCATCCTAGGCCATCTGTACCAACATACCAACATTGCAACATGACATCATGACTTTTGCGTAAACATACACGCCACTTTCAAGTCAAGTGGCGTGTTATTTATACGCATTTTGAGCTATCCGCGTGTATGCGTGTATATCTACGCCGTTATGTCCGAGTGATTCCGCGTGTATGTACACGCTGTTAAAAATCCGAGCGAAATAAAGCCAAATTTTGATATACATCTGGGGGAGCGATATTTTTCTTACTAGGATGGTAGGAAAAGACTCATAAATGGTATTAACCAGTGACGGGTAGGTTTAGGGACGGGGTTGGGGTAGGTCATATATTTATATATACAGTAATGTAACGTTAAGTCAACGGCGTTCATAAACACGCTGAAAAGCGATTATGCGTGTTGATAGCACGCCAAAAATGGAAATACGAATTGGCGTGTCATACATACGCAGTTTCATGAGATCAGTCTGAACATTGAGTGGGTTCCTGGTTTTATAGTGATCTCTATAGGCTGTCATTGGCCACAGCTGTGGATGCTTGTTTGGAAGGTGAGCAGGTGGAAGTACTCATGATTGATGTTTTCTCCCAGCCAAGACCTACTCCTATTGAGGCTAGGAAGATTATGAATTCACTACTTTTCTATACAACTTGAAGTTAGGAAAAGATGTTCATGTATCTTTTTGTCCTGCAGGAACTCAGTTAAAATGTGTAGATTGAGGTTGGGGCACTGTGGGTTAAAATATTCTTTGTGCATTGTAGGAAAGCATGTTTCTGGCTTGTGTGAATGTGGGAGTCTGGAGACAGTAGGGTATGTTTTCCTAGAATGCATAAAATATAGGGCAGAAATAAATATATTCTTTGTTTTTTTAAGGAGTCATAACCTAGTATTACCTTGGATACCCACGCTCTATTATAGTTTTTCAGCCCCTTCTAAAAAAGAAAAGTGGAAAAAAAATAAACACAGAGCTCCTCTGACCCTTATTTCTGAATGCATTATTGTCTCGCGAGATCTGATGCGATATTTTAGCTGTCGTGGACGGTCATTTTAATAATGTATATGAGGGGCGCGTTGATTGGTGGCAGCAAGGAGGGGGCTTGACACCATAGACATAATATAATACATAGACGCCCTATTGGCCGCTTTGGAACGTTGCTGCGATACGTCAACGGGTCCGCCATTTTGCGGAGGGCAAGACTGCACTGTAACCAAAGAACGTATATTTACGTGCTTCTATACTCTTTGCTGTAACACTGTAATCAAGGGTGAGCTGCGTTTTTTTCTGGATAAAAACAAAAACTGTTTTTATATTTATCAACCGATTTCAGTGGTTTGTATGTAGTGTACAAAAAGTTCCATCTCTAGCTATTTAGAATCTCAATAGTTACACTTGTAAAATATTAGTTTTAATAAAGAATGGTCAAAGCTCAGACTTGTCATGTATCTGGCTTTTTATTCTTGGATAAGATTGATGAAGACCCCCATACTGAGATATAATTTAAGTTTTCTTATTGTGGAAAAAGCATTTTCTGTGATTGACCAGCTGAGCGCCCGGTGATCGCATCTTACAACTCCGAAACCGTCAGATCAAATTTTTAAATAGGCGCTATCTTTATAAACAAACCACATATTTAAGCTTTAAACAACTACATTGTCGACTGAAAAACTATTAAAACTACATTTCGTGACACAATAACAGTAGTATTTTTTAATTTATCCTCTGAACGTTACTATTAGGGTAGAGTGGGGGAAAACGCCCCCCTTAAGGTAAAATGTGACATTACTGTGAAACAAAACATTAATGTGACTAGAATTGCCATCCCAGTTTTGAATGACTATGGGAGGAGTTATTCACCAAATATTAAAATTGCTCAGCCTTAGTAAATATTTTGAAATTTGACTTTAAATATTTTTGTACAAAGGGGGCGTTTTGCCCCAGCGGTGGGGCAAAACGCCCCCCAAGGTGGGGTAAAATGCCCCTTTCTTACCAACCAGTTTGCTTCATAGATCAACAGCAAAATGAACATAGCTTTTAATCTCTAAAAGTAAAAGGCAAGTAATGCAACAACATGTATATATACCTATTAATATTAATTTCAGGAATGTAAAAAATAGGCAAATTTCTAACATTTTAATATTTTGATTTCTACACCTCTATGGGGTTGATAATTGATGTAGTATTTGTTCCCCACTATCATCAAGAAAACCAGAAAATCCTAAATAAATATTAAACAAAAATTTGTATATTTATAGTGAAATATATTCCATAAATGCATTAAAAGTCACTATGTTTTATCATTGGGTCACCTAACCACCTTCCATCATTGCATCCACCAAGCTAGCTAGCTAATGCTCAGTTGTAATTTTTTCATGTTTTGTTCAAATATTTTGATTTTACCGCCTAGTTATACTGCATTAAAGTGTAAAATAAAGACTTTGATAAACAGAAATATGTTACTATTAATTATGATAAAGAGAAACTATGTCCCTTGGGGGCGTTTTACCCCTCAGCATAGGGGGCGTTTTACCCCACAAGCTATGTCTTTTTAAAAAATAGTTTATTTTTAAAAAATATAATTATATTCCTTATAAATAACATATGCTCTCAAACTACAGACTTCACTATTCATCTATCATACATCACCAAGGGCGTAGATTTGGTTTGAACATTGGGGGGGTTGTAATGTTTAATATAGTTAAAAAAAATTGTTCTGCATAGTTTTCATGTGATCATGGTATAAATATTGGGGGGGTTATCTCCCCCCCAACCCCCCCATAAATTACGCCCCTGTACATCACTGTGATATCACTGTGAACAATATTCTATTAAACACTTGTTTACTAATATCTGAAAATTATAGCACTTTCCACGTAATCCTCTTCTCTTCAAATACGTCGCTGGGTGTCAGCTTCTCCATGGAGATTTGTATATCCCCGGTGTCAACGTAGTGCATAGCAATAGTAAAAATGTATCTTGATTCATTCTAGTGGTTATTTTGGGAAAAACGGGTGGGGGGCGTTTTACCCCACTCTACCCTACTAATTAAATAATGACCAAATACAACCAAAAACAAACGTTCAGTCTTGCCTGTGAAAGATAATTCCTCGAAAGCTGTTTTCAATTGTGTGGCGACTTGTACAGCTCCAAGCAGCGCACAAAACAGGCATTTTTCTCAATTCCCAGTATGAGAGGTATGGGAAAGTTGCCATCCCCAATATGGCGGCGCCGTTGACGTGCGCTCCAGCGGCCAATAGGGCGTCTATGTATTATATTATGTCTATGCTTGACACCGCAGGTAACTTCAGCATATCACATCAAAATGACATCATGGCTCAAGTTGTGAATGAACCCGACCTGGCCGCGACCTACGAAATTCAACCATATATGTTTGAGCCAGACTCTGAACCAGAGCTGGAAACGGAAGATATAGAGTCAATGGAAGGCCGTCTACATCAACATGTCTCTAAATAGTAAAGACAATCATTTAGGCTGAGACATACATTAACATCAGTAACGACGAGCTAAAACGAGTCCATTCCCCGTGTTTACCTCGAAGCTAACGTTACATACAATAGCCGCATTAGTACTTAGTCTTACCGTTTCAATTTCAGGCAAGTCCCTGATTGTTGGAATGGCACCTTTTTCCAAACTTAGCTTTGAGGCCAACTTCGCCTGATATTGCCCCAAATTTGTAAAGGATTCCTGTGTAAAATGTTTAGCGCAGACACCTAACGTCCCAGATAACACAGGTACGTCTGGCCGACGTCGGCCAAACATCGAGCGTCGGCCTCCCTCCCTATAACATCGCAGAGGCATCGGCCAGGCATAGGCAGATCTCCTGTCAGTCAGTGTTCTATTTCCCAGCTCCGTTACAGCGGCTTTGGGTCGGCCCACCATACGGGAGGCCGACGTCGCGTTTATGTTTGCTCTGGTCCATCTCTTTGCATTCAAACAAAAAAAATAATTTTATAATTAACCATTTTGATAAAGGATGTGATATAAATATGGGAAATGTCTGGTCTTTTTAGACATGTATAGCAGATCTGCAGGCTGCACAATTTAAAAGTCTCCGTCAGACAAGCTCAGCACTTCGTTTTTAAAGGGATAGCGGCTCTGTGCTGCACGCACTGAATTAAAGTGACAGTGCATGGTTCGTGGTCAAAATGAACACAGATTGACATGAAAATGTAGTAATCTCACCACAAATGCATTTAATTAAATCGTACTAGGCCTACTATTTTTCACAGACATCTTTTCACTTAAGCACGGGGAAAAGCATTAACACTTAGAGTTAGAAGTAGGCTAGGCTTTAGCAAAAATAACTAATGTGGTCAAAAGGTTTTATTTTATATCATCATTGTGACTGCAGTTTGTTATATTATGTGTGGGCATATGCCATTGCACATATAAAAGGGTCATATATATCCAAAATTAGTTTCAAATTAATAATTTAATATTTATGAGATTTTTATTTAAGTAATGTTCTAATTCTAGATATTTATATCTGTAAATGCTGCATGCTTTTGACGTGGTTTAATCAATGGCCATGCGCGTGAACTTTCGAGTCGCTTTCAAACACTGGAGTGGCTCAGAGTTGCCATGGAAACGGCGTGGGACCACTGCGACTGACGAGCAGCAAAACTCCCTCTCTCGCTGTTGTTTTAACTGCTGCTTTCAGGTAAGATTAGTCTCTAAAAGCACACAAATAATACACAAAATTGTTCTTGATTCTTTTCTTACTTGTAACTGATACGCTTTTGTTGAATATTTACTTTATAGACATGGTTAGTGTCTTCGGAAAAAAAACGTTAGCATCTCAACCGTTTTCAGAAGAGGTAAGCTAATGTTAACGTTAACTCGGTTGAGCTTTTGTTTATGAAAGTTTGGGCTTTTAATCACCTCTTATGTGTAGATGAGAGTTTTAGTAAAGGTGTTACTTGGAAGTGTGCTAATTTATTTAACATAAACGTATGTAGGCTACTGTTAATCGGTGTCACTTACATGGAGCTTGAAAATTGGCTGAAACTAGCTGCTCAATGGTAAACAAATATTGATAAAAAATGTTCTGTGATTTCAGCAGCAACAAAATAACCCCTCTAAAACAGAGGGGATGCTCCACAAGCTCCACATTTCTGAAGAAAGCTGCTGCCAGAGATGTAGGAAACACAGGTGAACCGAGGAAGCTCATTACATAACTTCATATCCATTTTGTCACAATATTTGTCACCTATATCATTATGCATCTGTCATTTTCTTATTTTTTTTATTTCTCAAATTTACATTTTCATTATTTTAAGAAGGTTTTGACATCCAAACGTTAGTGACACTGTATGAGCAATATTAAATGAATAAGCAAACCTAAAAACAAATTCTGTTATCCTAGTTAAGAAATTATTTTCTGTATATTCTTTATATTCTTTCTCTTTTCTGCATTTCCCCTCTGCTGTAGCTTTTTTCTTTTTAATAAACCTGGCATTGTATAATAATATTGTTGGCTCTGTCACAAATGGTTTGTTGTGTTCCTAGATCCTTCCATGCTGATGCCCTGCACCGTAGCAGTTTGTGTCCTGATCATCATCTCGAAGACGCTATGAACCATATGACTAGTAAGTAAAACTTCAAACATACACTAATGTCAAACATACACTAATTGTGTTGGTACAAATTTTAATGTTTTGAAAGAAATTTCTTATGTTCACCAAGACAGCATTAAAAACAATAATATTGTGAAATAATAGTATTATTATTTTAATAGGTTAACTGTTTTCTATGTGAATATATTGTAAAATGTAATTAATTCCTGTGATCAAACTGAATTTTCCACATCACAGCTTCACATGATCCTTCAGAAATCACTATAATATGATTTGATGCTCAAGAAACATTTATGATTATTATTGATTATTATTATTATTGTTGAAAACAGTTGTGCTGCTTCATATTTGTGTTTTTTTCAGGATTATTTGATGAATAGAAAGTAAAAAAAAACAGCATTTATTTGAAACAGATATCCTTACTCTCTCTTTTGGTCATTTTATTGCATCCTTGCTGAATAAAAATATGAGTTTCTTTTTTTCCCTTTTTTAAATCTTATTGACTCCAAACTTTTGAACTGTAGTGTTAACTACCGTTTATATGTTTAGGGCCTATTTAACAATGAATCCTGGAGGGAAAAATAAATGGTTTAAATTGTTACAATGGTTTACACAAAAAAACATTAATCAGCACAACTGTTTTCAACATTGATAATAATCAGAAATGTTTAGTATGTTTTCATTGTAAGAATGTATAGTATTCAAATATAAAAATGCTGAATCGTTAGTTCATGTTTTTTTTTTATTAAAATCAGATTCTTTTTTTATTAATTAAATAGAATTTGAGGGAATACCAATATGGTGGCTTCACTTTACATGACGTCATGAGCAATCAAGGCTGCGATGGCTAGAGAATCAATTATTCACTCGTGCACTTTTTTTACTTTTTTTTTTTCAGCTTTTTTTCTTCTTCCAACTTGCTGTGGCCCCCACTTGGAAAATCCCGGGCCTAGCCAACATATTTTAAAATTGTATCATATTTTACTGCCACAATAACGACCTATTTCAAATGTTTACATGCTTTCTTCTTTCTCCTTTTTGTTCGCTGAGATGGAGCTGTGATGAAATATTGTTCTTGTAAATACTTTCCAGCATTTCAGTAATAAAATCGGTCAATCTGACTGCAGTAGATGTGAAAGATATGAATAAAAATGATGTTTATTCAGACAGCTCACATACCTGTATTTTCTTCCTGTTTTCGGTCGAAGTCCACAGTAGTCGATTGTCAAGTTTGCGTGCGCGATCCTTAGTTATCTAGTTACCAATGAATGCGCGCGCGAACTCGACAATCGACTACTGTGGACTTCATCATTTTTATTCATATCTTTCACATCTACTGCAGTCAGATTCACCGTGTTCACTCTTAATAACACCACTCACATGGCTGTTCACTTAAAATGACACATCAAGGATGTTAAGAGGCTAAAAGCAGGTTTAAAACTTGCCCCATTGAAGTCAACAGGGTGCACATTTTAAAAAGAGGATAACACGGTGTAGGAAACACCGATTTTTGACGTTGTTCTCTGTACTGACAGCACTCCAAATTTACATTGGAGCTGTGAGTGTTAATTTTAGCGTACAAGTACAAATATTTATTGTCCAAGTTCTCAAATTCAAGTTTTGCTACACGTTTACCTTCATAATAACCTTCGTGATAATGTTGGGGGCTCAGACACAATCTCCCAGTTCAAATCTAGTTTAAAGACACATCTCTTTAGCCAAGCATTCAATTAACACATCTCATAATATTGTTCTACAGTTAATATGTGATGAAATGGTAACAAGTGCACATGATCATCTTTTGTCTGAAATAATATGAACTGCAGCTATGCTAATCTTTCTCCTGTTGCTTCCCTGTTTCTATCTCAGGATGCTCAGCAAGTTTACTAGAGATTACGGAAACTTTGGATCCAGTCTCACTTGTGAAGACTTCAGATGATGGCATCTATAGATGAACATAAGGTGGGGTAAGCAATATTTCAAAAACGCTCTTCAATGCTCCGCCTCCAAAACTCACCAGATTGCTCAGCAGCTGCATCACATAATTGGTGTAAATAACTAATTTCTTTAATTGGATGAATTGCTGAACACGCGGTGTGGTGCGCTCGGTTTTCCAGTCGCGAATGCCGCAAGCACACCGCAGATCATGTGACAAAAACCAACCGTTCAGCTTTGGCCATGGAAAGCTCAGCCGGTGTGGTGAAGTGTTGAGTCAAATTAAAGTGATGGGTCCCAGTTTATGGCGGCCATACACTGTGCGATTTGCGCCCGATTTTGAGCCGAATTGTGACTCGTGCGACTCATGATTTTCAGCTTTGTTGTGCGTCTTTTGTTGTGCAGTGTTCGTGCAGTGTACAGGGAGAAACGAGAGGTGATTAACCTCTCCCGGCAGGCAATCGGATGGTCGGATGAATCTCTGGCATGTCAGAATTTTCGCTCCTCGCTCCTCGTGACTATATCGCACAGTTGAAGCAAAGCTATGAACCGATTGCCCTAAACTAGATTGCCATGAAAACAGAAGATTAACCATTTCATCTGCAGCAAAAATAAAATAAAAACGAAAAGAGGGAGATCTTTAAGTTCTGTAGTTCAAACTAGCTACAAATTACTGTTGCTTACCTCCAGTTCGTGTTGCAAAATGGATTAACCATATATTACACACGTCTTCCAAGCCACCTGCGATGTGGTTAGAGATAACGTTTTTCTCACCATCTACGATATTTTTCGATAAAAAACTTCAGCAACAAATATGATACAAGCATAATACTGTTTAAGAATGAATTATGACATGACATGCTTGTATTTAAAACAAATTATATTATGCCTTATTGCCTAATAAGAATGTCGCAAAACATACCTAAACATGTTGTTTCTTTAACTATAAATAATCAGGATAAAAATAAAAGATTATTACATGAATTAAAGTTTGATTGATTACATTAAGAATCACGAGAACAGCTTTAGATCAGGCATACTACCGTTCTGGGGTCCTAAGCTGGCACTCATCACTTCACCACACCGGACAGCTGATCATAGTTGTACAGGGTGGTTTTTTTTATTTCTCATCTCCATAAATATATCTAGTAGTAAACAGGGTGTCCGCGGGGTCTTAAAAAGTATTAAAAGTTGATAAATCAATTTAGAGAAAATTAAGGCCCTTAAAAAGTACTAAAAAGTCTTAAATGCCATTTTCCAATGTATTAAATTTTGTATCATCTTTTCATTATGTATATTTGTCCATAAAGTATAAAGTTTGCCTGAATTTAAACATTGCGTCTACGACTAATGGGGTTCTGTGTAGTTTATGGAATCCCTCTAGATATGACGTCATCAGTTACCGCGCTGCATGACTTACTGCTGCGTGATAGCGCATATGTCCCTTACGCACGGTTGTTAAACAACATCGTTGACTATTAGGGAAATTAAATATACACAACAAGCTTAAGTTGCATCTTAAGGTTTTCTTTCAGTTGAAAACATTAAACAATATGTGTAAACAAAAAATGTAAAGAAGCATTTAAAGGATTAGTTCACTTTTAAAAAAACTTTTGCTGATAATTTACTCACCCCCATGTCATCCAAGATATCCACGTCTTTCTTTCTTCAGTCGAAAAGAAATTAAGGTTTTTGATGAAAACATTCCAGGATTTTCTCCATGTAATGGACTTCATTGGGAACCAAACGGTTCAAGGTCCAAATGACACTTTCAGTGCAGCTTCAAAGGGCTTTAAACGATGAATAAGGGTCTTATCTAGGACCCTTCGAGTCATGACTCGAAAAAAGATTTGTTAATTTTGATGAACGAGTTCGAACAGGACAGTCACAAACGCTCATCACAGAACAGAGCAAGGCGAGCATTTGTGCTAATAATACTTAAACTTTGTTATTTATTTTGAATTGACCGATGGCTTGGCTAGATAAGACCCTTATTCATCGTCTGGTGTCGTTTAAAGCCCTTTGAAGCTGCACTGAAACTGTCATTTGGACCTTGAACCATTTGGGTCCCAATGAAGTCCATTATATGTGATGCGATCTGGGAAAACCCACCACATGGTGAAATTTGACATATTACAGGTTTTGCGATCATATTAAAGCTTGGTTCAAGCCCTTTCCAAATCTGTTTTTATTTATTTTATAGTTTGTCTGTAACAAAAGTTATGGTTATCTGAAGTCGGCTGATCGCTGTGATTTTCAGAAATGGAATTTTGAGAAAAACAGGTTTAATTAACTGTCACGTCCTGCTAGCGGGCGCTCTTTTTTTATTGTCTTTTTTCATATCACATATTTTAGTAATCATCATAGATTAGGTATCATTCGAAAGCTTACAAACTCAAAATTCATCCTGTGAAAACCGTTTTGAAATTGGACGATTGAGAGGCGAGCAAGGTCTTTTAAACGAGCAGCTTCAGTCTCTGTTGTTCTCTTGTGCTCCGCATCACATAACGCTGGATAAAAATAAATAAATAAAAACTTGCGTGCCGTTGTAGTTTACACAGGACTGGCGGGACCTTTATCCTGTTATGTGGTTTATTTTGATAGGCGAAACTGTCTTTGTAGTGTTAAGAGAAGGAGAACTATAGCCGTTGTTGTTGTTTTTTTGCACCTGCGCTCCGCGCATGTTCTTAAAGAGAAATACACGTCTTTTCAGCTTGCCACTATAAATCGCTATTTTTCTGCACTAATCTAGTGAATTTTCACTAGATATATTCAGAGATAATAAACAAGATGTTATAGAATAATAATTTATTGAAAACCCAAATTTGACAATAAACTGACATTCAATCTATTTTTAGACTTTACTGAAAATGTACAAGCGCAACATCCGACGGGTTTTCCCAGATCGCATCACATATGGAGAAAATCCTGGAATGTTTTTATCAAAAAAAATTATTTCTTTTCGCCTGAAGAAAGAAAGACGTGGTCATCTTGGATGACATAGGGGTGAGTAAATTATCAGCAAAAGTTTTTTTTTAAAAGTGAACTACTCCTTTAAGATCAGTACGAAAGGGAAAAAACGCAAATAAAACAGACACTTATCATACAGAATGTAGGTATACACTCGAGTCAACATAATATTTATCTTGTTTATATTGTTTCACTTTCATGTTGAGAAAAACAATAATTTTCACATGCTCGCGTTGAAAACGCGCTGCTGCTGACCGATGTTGCAGGGACACAGTGACAGATAACAAAGTTTCTAACAGCACTTCTCGTTTTCTGTTAAAGAAACAGTTAAAACATATTTATTGATGGATTTGTTTCTTAAAGCAAAGACCTAACTGCTTTTCCCCACTGTTTTCACTCTGTTACAGGCTGTCAGGAAGAATCCGTCTCTACTGTGGATCTACATTGTTGCCGTTCTTTTTTTATCCATTTTCTCCTGGAATTCTTTCTGGTGTCATTAAACTCTTAACTTGAATTGTCAGTATAGCCTACTTTTTTTCATATTAGATAGTCAAGTAGCCCCAGTGCTGTATATCACCATAGATTGAGGGGGAGAAGTTATATAATTATACGTCAATAATAATAAAAACATAAAATAATTAGAAATGGCCAAACTGTTCCCCAATGTTGGAAATTCTTGCTCTGCATTGTTTTTAGGATGACAAAAAGGTTTAAAAGTTACACTTTAGGCTACTTTAAGCTGGTCTATACAAATAGATAGCCAATCAAATCAAAGTAGGCGGGGTTTCTTGTTCACAGAAGCAGAGCACGTTATTCCATCAGTTTAACATTGAAAGAGTGCAAGCACTGCGAGGTGAGATGAAAGTTGCAATTTTTTTTTATTTTTTTTAATATTTAACTATTTAATATTAGTCAACTGTTTTACGATAGAAATGATAAATGCCTGACAGTTATGTCCAGTGATGCAAACTCGACTTTTTCTTATTGAATATGGCCATTTTGAGGGATGAAAGTGCATGTGTTCAGTATCGATGCTATTTTATTAATGAAAGTCGCGGGGGCAGCTATGACAGTTTCTGTGATCCTGAGTGTGCAGCGCGATCTCCGCTCTGTGTGTGTGTGTGTGTGTGTGTGTGTGTGTGTGTGTGTGTGTGTGTCTGTTCTGTTCGCATGGTGTCTAATGTAAAGTAGTAGCCAGAAAGGTTCGACCTAAATAAATAAAGGTCCTATAATAAGCCCATGCAGAGCGGCTGGGATTTACAGCTTTGCGTCGGTCAAACATCGGCCGAAGATCATTTGCGATCATATGCCGACGTTGCGGCGACATATTGCCGATGAGCAAACGCTCTCTGAGCGACATCGTGCCGATGGAACTTTGTACATCGGGCCGACATCGGCCAGACGTACGTGTGCTATCTGGGGTTGAGCCAGTTGATAGGGTTGTTGGAACAGCGTCATTAAAAATGAATTTAATACACCGGTCCCTGGTAGTTTGGTCCGTTTTTGGTAGAGAAAACACATTTGAATGTTGATTCTGGCAGTCAACCACAGAGCAACTCACGTGTGCACTACAGTTCTGCATGTTTCTTGACTGAATATGAGGGGGAGAGGGGCTTCCTGCAGCATGTCTGCGGTGTCCATATATGGTATATCCTGCCCCGTCTTGACGTCAAGTCGGGGGAGAAATTAAAATCTCGTATTTGAGTGCGCGTGCACGTGGGCTGGTTTACGAACCCTGGGGTAAACAAACGCTTCACTTTTGAATATCGGCTTCCCGGCCAATGTTAAACTTGGTTTGTCTGTCACTTGATAATTGGTTACTGTGATGGGTATACAGTAATTTCCTGTGCACAAACATAGTAAATTACTGTAGATTTCACATTTGTTTTTTTTACAGTTAACCCATATATTTTCCAACATGGCAGACAAGGACATGTCCAAATGCAAGTTATATAGTTGACTTCCTATTCCTGATGTATTGTCTCCATGATGTTATTAATTAAGTTGGCTTGAGAAAGCCAACTTACTGAAATCCTATTTAAACTTATTATTAAGTTGGCTTGTGAGAGCCAACTTACTGAAATCCTACTTAAACTTATTATTATTAAGTTGGCTTGTGAGAGCCAACTTACTGAAATCCTACTTAAACTTATTATTATTATTATTATTAAGTTGGCTTGTGAGAGCCAACTTACTGAAATCCTATTTAAACTTATTAATGGTGCTTGCTGAAAGCAAGGCAACATTAGTGTTATTGTGCATACTTATTATTATTCCGTTTCTTATTATTATAGTTCTTCTGGCCAAAGTTTGACGCGCAACTCCTCACGCAGTTTTGTCACAGACCCATGAATGAGGTGTCAAAACGTGCGGCCTGTTCGGGAATGGTGTGCTATGACTTTTATAAGCGATCGGGGGTACGATGTTCGCCCCAGGGGCGAAAAACGGCCCAAAAAAAACGCATAGACTTAACATGGGGAAAAACTTTGACGAATCATAGCTCAGAGATCAGATTTCACAGGAACGTGTGATTTGCCACATTTGAAGAGGCTGACAGGTTCTTTAAGAACATACCCCTAAATGGGGTAAAAGTTGCACCCTTGGGGGGCAGGAGCTGCCCAAAGTTGCCCAAAAAACCCCATTGACTTAACATGGTGAAAAACTTCGAAGAGTCATAGCTCAGAGCTCAGATTTCACAGAAATGTGTGATTTGCCACATTTGAAGAGGCTTACAGGCTCTGTAAGAACATACCTCACAGTGGGGTAAAAGTTGCACCCCTGAGGGGCAGGAGCTGCACAAAGTTGCCCCCATAGACTTACTATGGTGTAGGACGGCCCATGAAATGGGCCGTCCTACACCATAGAAACCGCTTTTATATTGAACATAACTCTGGATCACAGTGTCGTAGAGACAAAGGGGCGGGCTCATTTTACTCAGACGGCCAATCAGTGTCTCAAGATCATTGTGAAGCTATCAAGCCACGCCCTAGCAACCATTTAGAGCTCCTTAGCAACAAGTTCCATAGACCTCCATTAAAAGAGATCAAAGGGATATCTCAGGATATAAGTGTCATAGAAACATGAGGGTGGGCTCGTTTGACTCGGGCCAGCAAACAGCCAATCCTGAATCACCTCAACACTTACTGGCCACGCCCTAGCAACCATTATCGAGCACCTTAGCAACCAAAATCCAAAGAGGGATATCTTCCATTCTGAATGTCACAGAGGCATGGGAGTTGGTTTATATCATTCATACTGACAAGCAGCCTTTGGAGTTTCATGATTGGCAGCTGCCAAGCAACTCCCTAGCAACCAACCAGAGTACCCTAGCAACCATTTTGCAAGACCTATATCTCTGCATCAAAACATCGTATAGAGATGGGGGTTGGTTTATACATTCACATTGACTTTGGAGTTTAATGATTGGCAGCTGCCAAGCCACTCCCTAGCAACCAAACAGAGTACCCTAGCAACCGTTTTGCAAGACCTATATCTCTGCATCAGAACATCGTATAGAGATGGGGGTTGGCTCTTTTAACTCATGCTAGCAAACAGGACTTGCTACATGTTACAGATGCTAGCAGTGAATAGCTACA
This sequence comes from Chrosomus eos, assembly GCA_036326025.1. Classification (NCBI taxonomy): domain Eukaryota; kingdom Metazoa; phylum Chordata; class Actinopteri; order Cypriniformes; family Leuciscidae; genus Chrosomus; species Chrosomus eos. Next base: position 29,156,157 of record CM070819.1, read on the forward strand.
TGCTAATATTAATTAGCTAAGTGTTAAATCATGCCAAGAAAATGCAACAAATTCCATAGTAACCATCTGTGACATCTACCAACCACCTAGTAACACCATAGCAACCACCCAGAATACCCTAGCAACCGCCTAGCAACCACCCAGAATACCCTAGCAACCGCCTTGCAACGCCCTAGCAACTACCCAGAATACCCTAGCAACCGCCTAGCAACCACCCAGAACACCCTAGCAACCGCCTAGCAACCATCCAGAATACCCTAGCAACCACCTAGCAACCGCCTAGCAACCATCCAGAATACCCTAGCAACCGCCTATCAACGCCCTAGCAACCACCCAGAACACCCTAGCAACCGCCTAGCAACCACCCAGAACACCCTAGCAACCGCCTAGCAACCACCCAGAACACCCTAGCAACCGCCTAGCAACGCCCTAGCAACCACCCAGAATACCCTAGCAACCGCCTAGCAACCACCCAGAACACCCTAGCAACCGCCTAGCAACCACCCAGAACACCCTAGCAATCGCCTAGAAACCATCCAGAATACCCTAGCAACCGCCTAGCAACGCCCTAGCAACCACCCAGAACACCCTAGCAACCGCCTAGCAACCACCCAGAACACCCTAGCAACCGCCTAGCAACCACCCAGAATACCCTAGCAACCACCTAGCAACGCCATAGCAACCACCCAGAATACCCTAGCAACCGCCTAGCAACCACCCAGAACACCCTAGCAACCGCCTAGCAACCATCCAAATACCCTAGCAACCGCCTAGCAACCATCCAAAATACCTTAGCAACCACCTAGCAACACCATAGCAACCACCCAGAATACCCTAGCAACCGCCTAGCAACCAGCCAGAACACCCTAGCAACCACCCAGAACACCCTAGCAACCACCTAGCAACACCCTAGCAACCATTCAGAACACCCTAGCAACACCCTAGTAACCACCCAGAATACCCTAGCAACTGCCTAGCAACCACCCAGAACACCCTAGCAACCGCCTAGCAACCGCCTAGCAATACCCTAGCAACCACCCAGAACACCCTAGCAACCAACCAAAACACCCTAGCAACCGCCTAGCAACCACCCAGAATACCCTAGCAACCGCCTAGCAACGCCCTAGCAACAACCCAGAATACCCTAGCAACCGCCTAGCAACCAACCAGAACACCCTAGCAACCGCCTAGAAACACTATAGCAACCATTCAGAATACATTAGCAACCACCTAGCAATGCCCTAGCAACCACCCAGAATACCCTAACAACCATCTAGCAATGCGCTAGCAACCACCCAGAATACCCTAGCAACCACCTAGCAACCACCTGAACACATGAATAAGCCATATCTCAGCACCAGAACATCGTACAGACATGTTTGTTGGCTCGTATGCAATCATGTACCACACCCTAGCAACCGAGCGGCGAGTTTTGCCACTGCAAGCACCATTTCACATTTTCTCCTGGAAATGTACATTCTAGTTATTATTATTCTTCTGAGCGGAAAAAATTCTGACACTAACTCCTCCTAGAGCTTTAACTCCACATACTCCAAACTCGGCACGGACACTCAGACTGTTCTGACTCGAGTTGCTATATCTTTTCGAACTGATCGGACTTACGGTTTTCCTAAAAATGACGATCAAAGTCGGAAAAAACTCCCATTGACTTAACATTGCGGAATGTTCAGATTTTCAAACTGGCCAACTGCCAAAAATTCAAATCTAAATACCTTGAAGCCCTAGACTAAATCAAACTGCCATTCTATACACTATATGAGCCATTGAGACTCATTTAAACTAATAAACTCATCTATCTATGACACTTATCTATCTAATCTTAAATTCTTAAACTCATAATAAATTAATAAACTCTAAACTTAAACTCTTAGACTCATTTAAACTTATAAACTCTAAACTCATAAACTCATGAAATCATACACTTATGAACTCATAAACTTATAAACTCTAAACTCATAAACTCGTACACATATAAACTCATACACTTATGAACTCATGAATTCATACACTTATGAACTTAAACTCATAAATTAATAAACTCTGAACTCTTACTCATTTAAACAAACTCTAAACTCATAAACTCATGAATTCATACACTTATGAACTCATGAATTCATACACTTATGAACTTTCATGAATTCATACACTTATGAACTTTTAAAATCATAAATAGTTCACCATCAACCACCAAACCCCTAACCACCCAAACTTAGAACACCCTAGCACCCCAACACCACCACCAATACCTTAGAACACCCTACACCCTAGCAACCCCAAATCTAACACTGCAACACCAACACCTAGCAACCACCCAAAAACCTAAACACCCTGATGCAAACTCTGCACCTAGCACCACCAGAACACCCTAGCAACCCAAACCTAGAACACCATAGACCACCATCAGAACACCTAGCAACCACCAAAATCCTTAGAAACACCCTACAACACCTGCAACACCAAATACCTTAGAACACCTACAACACCCAGAACCCTAGCAACCACCCAAAATACCTTAGAACACCCTAGCAACACCATAGCAACCACCCAAATACCTTAGAACACCCTAGCAACCACCCAGAACACCCTAGCAACCACCAAAAACCTTAGAACACCTAGCAACACCATAGCAACCACCCAAAATACCTTAGAACACCCTAGCAACACCCAAAAACCCTAGCAACCACCCAAAATACTTAGACACCTAGCAACACCATAGCAACCACCCAAAATACCTTAGAAACCCAACCATAGAACAAACCACCACAGAACACCTAAACACCAAATACTTGAACACCCTAGCAAAACCATAGCAACCACCCAAAATACCTTAGAACACCCTAGCAACCACCCAAATACGAACACCCTAGCAACACAACCAAAAAACCTTAGAACACCCTAGCAACACCAAGCAAACCACCCAAAACTACTTAGAACACCTAGCAACCACCAAATAAACCCTAGCAACCACCCAAAATCTTTAGAACACCCTAGCAACACCATAGCAACCACCAAAATACCTAGAAACTAACACCATAGCAACCACAAAATACCAGAACACCCTAGCAACCACCAAATCTTAGAACCCCACCCTAGCAACCACCCAAATAGCAACCCCAAAAACCTTAGAACACCTAAAACACCAAACACCTAGAACACCTAGCAACCACCAAATACCTTAGAACACCTAGAACACCATAGCAACACCCAAAATACCTTAGAACACCCTAGCAACACACCAAAACACACCCTAGCAAACCACCCAAATACCTTAGAACACCCTAGAACACCATAGCAACACCCAAAAAAACCTAAAACACTAGCAACACCAATAGCAACACCCAAAATACCTTAGAACACCTAGCAACACCATAGCAACCACCCAAAATACTTAGAACACCCTAGCAACACCAAATAGAAACACCAAAATACCTTAGAAACACACACAACACCATAGCAACCCCAAAATACCTTAGAACACCTAGCACCACCATAAACACCCAAAATACCTTGAAACCACCCATAGCAACCCCCAAAATACTTAGAACACCTAGCAACCCCCAAAATACCTTAGAACACCCTAGCAACCACCCAAATACCTTAGAAACACCCAAACACCTACAACCACCCAAATACCTTAGAACACCAAGAAAACACCAACGCAACACCAAATACCTAGAACACCCTAGCAACACCATAGCAACCACCCAAATCCTTAGAACACACTAGCAACACATAGCAACCACCCAAAATACTTAGAACCACCCTAGCAACCACCCAGAACACCCTAGCAACCACCAAAATACCTTAGAACAACCTAGCAACACCATAGCAACCACCCAAAATACTTAGAACACCTAGCAACCACCAAACACCCAAGCAACCACCAAATACCTAGACACCCTAGCAAACACCAAGAACCAAAACCTAGCACAAGCCCACCCAAACACCTTAACACCAAAATACCTGAACAGAACCTTAGAACACCCATAGCAACCACCCAAAATACCTTAGAACACCTATCAACCACAAGAACACCTAGCAACCACCCAAAAACCCTTAGAACACCTAGAACACCATAGCAACCACCCAAAAACCTTAGAACACCCTAGCAACACCATAGCACACCACCCAAAATCTTTAGAACACCCAAACCCCAGAACACCCTAAGCAACACCCAAATACCTCAGAACACCAAGAACACCATCACAGAACCGCCCAAAATACCTTTAGAACACCTAGCAACCACCCAATACACCCTAGCAACCACCACAAAATTACTTAGAAACACCTTAGCAACACATAGCAACCACCAAAATCCTTAGAACACCTAGCACACCCAAAAATACCTTAGAACACCTAGCACCCAAACTGAAACCCTAAAACATAGCACACCAAAATACTTGAACACTAGACACCGAACACCTACAACCACCAATACTGAACCCTAGAAAAGCAACCCAAATAGAACACCTAGACACGCACACCAATACTTGACACCTAGCACACCATAGCAACCACCCAAATACCTTAGAACACCCTAGCAACCACCCAGAACACCCTAGCAACCACCAAAATACTTGAACAACCTAGCAACACCATAGCAACCACCCAAAATACTTAAACACCTGCACCACCCAGAACACCCTAGCAACCACCCAAATACCTTAGAACACCCTACAACACCATAGCAACCCAAAATACCTTAGAACACCATACAACACTCACACCAATACCTGAACACCTAGCAACACGCACCAAAATCCTTAGAACACCTAGCAACACCAAAACCCTAGCAACCACCCAAATACCTTAGAATACAACACCATAGCAACCACTCAAAATACCTTAGAACACCATAGCAACCACCCAGAACACCTAGCAACCACCCAAAATACCTTAGAACACCCTAGCAACACCATAGCAACCACCCGAAATACCTTAGAACACCCTAGCAACACATAGCAACCACCCAAATACCTTAGAACACCTAGCAACCACCCAGAACACCTAGCAACCACCAAAATACCTTAGAACAACCTAGCAACACCATAGCAACCACCCAAATACCTTAGAACACCATAGCAACCACCCAGAACACCTAGCACACCCAAAATACCTAGAACACCCTAGCAACCACCCAGAACCCTAGCAACCACCAAATACTAGAACACCCTAGCAACACCATAACAACCACCCTAAATACCTTAGAACACCCTAGCAACCACCCAAAAACTTAGAACACCCTAGCAGCCACCCAAAAACCTATAAAACCCTTAGAACACCATAGCAACCACCCAGAACACCTTAGCAACCCACTAGAAACACCCTAGCAACTTAAAATTACCTAAAATATACTTTAAACTACATTAAACTTAAACTATTTAAAACTTAACTACTTTAAACTACTTTAAAACTTTAAACTACTTTAAACTACTTCAATTAAACTTTAAACTACTTTAAACTATTTTAATTTTAACTTTAAACTAATTTAAACTTCAAACTACTTTAAAAAATCAGATTAATTTAAACTTTAAACTAATTTAAACTTTAAACTACTTTTTTTTTTTAAAAATTTAAACTTTCTGGTCCAAACTTTCACAAGCCAACTTAAAGTTTGTCTTGACGAACTTTTTAATCTAGTTATTATTATTATTCTGTCGCTAAATTTCTATATCAAACTCCTCCTAGAGCTTTAACTCCACATACTCCAAACTCGGCACGGACACTCAGACTGTTCTGACTCGAGTTGCTATATCTTTTCGAACTGATCGGACTTAACGGTTTTCCTAAAAAAGACGATCAAACTCGGAAAAAACTCCCATTGACTTAACATTGCGGAATGTTCAGATTTTCAAACTGGCCAACTGCCAAAAATTCAAATCTAAATACCTTGAAGCCCTAGACTGAATCAAACTGCCATTCTAAATACTATATGAGCCATTGAGACTCATTTAAACTAATAAACTCATCTATCTATGACACTTATCTATCTAATCTTAAACTCATAATAAATTAATAAACTCTAAACTTATAAACTCTAAACTCATAAACTCTAAACTCATAAACTTATAAACTCTAAACTCATAAACTCTAAACTCATAAACTTATAAACTCTAAACTCATAAACTCTAAACTCATATAAACTCTAAACTCATAAACTTATAAACTCTAAACTCGTACACGTATAAACTCATACACTTATGAACTCATAAATTCATACACTTATGAACTTAAACTCATAAATTAATAAACTCTGAACTCTTACTCATTTAAACATAAACTCTGAACTCATAAACTCATGAATTCATACACTTATAAACTCATAAACTTATGAACTTTCATGAATTCATACACTTATGAACTTTCATGAATTCATACACTTATGAACTTTCATGAATTCATACGCTTATGAACTCATGAATTCATACACTTATAAACTTTTAAACTCATAAATAGTTCACCATAGCAACCACCCAGAACACCCTTGCAACCACCCAAAATATCTTAGAACACCCTAGCAACCACCCAGAACACCCTAGCAACCACCCAAAATACCTTAGGACACCCTAGCAACACCATAGCAACCACCCAAAATACCTTAGAACACCCTAACAACACCATAGCAACCACTCAAAATACCTTAGAACACCCTAGCAACCACCCAGAACACCCTAGCAACCACCCAAAATACCTTAGCAACCAACCAAAATACCTTAGAACACCCTAGCAACACCATAGCAACCACCCAAAATACCTTAGAACACCCTAGCAACCACCCTGAACACCTAGCAACCGCCCAAAATACCTTAGAACACCCTAGCAACCACCCAAAATATCTTAGAAGACCTAGCAACCACCCAGAACACCCTAGCAACCACCCAAAATACCTTAGAACACCCTAGCAACACCATAGCAACCACCCAAAATTCCTTAGAACACCCTAGCAACCCCCAAAATACCTTAGAACACCCTAGCAACCACCCAGAACACCCTAGCAACCACCCAAAATACCTTAGAACACCCTAGCAACACCATAGCAACCACCCAAAATACCTTAGAACACCATAGCAACCACCCAGAACACCCTAGCAACACATGATAAAACCTTAGAACACCCTAGCAACACCATAGCAACCACCCAAAATACCTTAGAACACCATAGCAACCACCCAGAACACCCTAGCAACCACCCAAAATAGCTTAGAACACCCTAGCAACACCATATCAACCACCCAAAATACCTTAGAACACCCTAGCAACCCCCCAAAATACCTTAGAACACCCTAGCAACCACCCAGAACACCCTAGCAACCACCCAAAATACCTTAGAACACCCTAGCAACACCATAGCAACCACCCAAAATACCTTAGAACACCATAGCAACCACCCAGAACACCCTAGCAACCACCGATAAAACCTTAGAACACCCTAGCAACCGCCTAGCAACCACCCAGAATACCCTAGCAACCGCCTAGCAACGCCCTAGCAACCACCCAGAACACCCTAGCAACCGCCTAGCAACCAACCAAAACACCCTAGCAACCGCCTAGCAACGCCCTAGCAACCACCCAGAACACCCTAGCAACGCCCTAGCAACCACCCAGAATACCCTAGCAACCGCCTAGCAACGCCTAGTAACCACCCAGAACACCCTAGCAACCGCCTAGCAACCACCCAGAATACCCTAGCAACCACCTAGCAACCCCATAGCAACCACCCAGAATACCTTAGTAACCACCTAGCAACCACCCAGAACACCCTAGCAACCGCCTAGCAAAGCCCTAGCAACCACCCAGAATACCTAGCAACCGCCTAGCAACGCCCTAGCAACCACCCAGAACACCCTAGCAACCGCCTAGCAACCACCCAGAATACCCTAGCAACCGCCTAGCAACGCCCTAGCAACCACCCAGAACACCCTAGCAACGCCTAGCGACCAACCAAAAAACCCTAGCAACCGCCTAGCAACCACCCAGAACACCCTAGCAACCACCTAGCAACACCCTAGCAACCATTCAGAATACCTTAGCAACCACCTAGCAACGCCCTAGGAACCACCCAGAATACCCTAGCAACCGCCTAGCAACGCCCTAGCAACCACCCAGAATACCCTAGCAACCACCTAGCAACGCCCTAGCAACATCCCAGAATACCCTAGCAACCGCCTAGCAACCACCCAGAACACCCTAGCAACCGCCTAGAAACACTATAGCAACCATCCAGAATACATTAGCAACCACCTACCAATGCCCTAGCAACCACCCAGAATACCCTAGCAACCGCCTAGCAACCACCTAGCAACCACCCAGAACACCCTAGCAACCACCTAGTAACACCATAGCAACCACCCAGAATACCCTAGCAACCGTCTAGCAATGCCCTAGCAACCACCTAGAATACCCTAGCAACCAACTAGCAACCACCTGAACACATGAATAAGCCATATCTCAGCCCCAGAACATCGTACAGACATGTTTGTTGGCTCGTATGCAATCATGTACCACACCCTAGCAACCGAGCGGCGAGTTTTGCCACTGCAAGCACCATTTCACATTTTCTCCTGGAAATGTAGATTCTAGTTAATGGTGCTTGCTGAAAGCAAGGCAACATTAGTGTTCTCTTGCATACTTATTATTTTTAATGGTGCTTGCCTATGGCAAAGCAACATTACTGTTATTGTGCATACTTATTATTCTTCTTCTTCCACTTTTTTTTCGGCGCGTAACTCCTCCCGCAGTTTTTGTCACAGACCCATGAATGAGGTGTCAAAACGTGCGGCCTGTTCGGGAATGGTGTGCTATGACTTTTATAAGCGATCGGGGGTACGATGTTCGCCCCAGGGGCGAAAAACGGCCCAAAAAAAACGCATAGACTTAACATGGGAAAAACTTTGACGAATCATAGCTCAGAGATCAGATTTCACAGAAACGTGTGATTTGCCACATTTGAAGAGGCTGACAGGCTCTTTAAGAACATACCACTAAATGGGGTAAAAGTTGCACCCCTGGGGGCAGGAGCTGCCCAAAGTTGCCCAAAAAACCCCATTGACTTAACATGGTGAAAAACTTTGAAGAGTCATAGCTCAGAGCTCAGATTTCACAGAAATGTGTGATTTGCCACATTTGAAGAGGCTTACAGGCTCTGTAAGAACATACCTCACAGTGGGGTAAAAGTTGCACCCCTGAGGGGCAGGAGCTGCCCAAAGTGTCCCCCATAGACTTACTATGGTGTAGGACGGCCCATGAAATGGGCCGTCCTACACCATAGAAACCGCTTTTATATTGAACATAACTCTGGATCACAGTGTCGTAGAGACAAAGGGGTGGGCTCATTTTACTCAGACGGCCAATCAGTGTCTCAAGATCATTGTGAAGCTATCAAGCCACGCCCTAGCAACCATTTAGAGCTCCTTAGCAACAAGTTCCATAGACTTCCATTAAAAGAGATCAAAGGGATGTCTCAGGATATAAGTGTCATAGAAACATGAGGGTGGGCTCGTTTGACTCGGCCAGCAAACAGCCAATCCTGAATCACCTCAACACTTACTGGCCACGCCCTAGCAACCATTATCGAGCACCTTAGCAACCAAAATCCAAAGAAGGATATCTTCCATTCTGAATGTCACAGAGGCATGGGAGTTGGTTTATATCATTCATACTGACAAGCAGCCTTTGGAGTTTCATGATTGGCAGCTCCCAAGCCACTCCCTAGCAACCAAACAGAGTACCCTAGCAACCATTTTGCAAGACCTATATCTCTACATGTAAACATCGTATAGAGATGGGGGTTGGTTTATACATTCACATTGACTTTGGAGCTTAATGATTGGCAGCTGCCAAGCCACTCCCTAGCAACCAAACAGAGTACCCTAGCAACCGTTTTGCAAGACCTATATCTCAGCACCAGAACATCGTATAGAGATGGGGTTGGCTCTTTTTACTCATGCTAGCAAACAGGACTTGCTACATGCTACACATGCTAGCAGTGAATAGCTACATGCTAATATTGATTAGCTAAGTGTTAAATCATGCCAAGAAAATGATATAAACTCCATAGTAGCCATCTGTGACATCTACCAACCACCTAGTAACACCATAGCAACCACCCAGAATACCCTAGCAACCGCCTAGCAACCACCCAGAATACCCTAGCAACCACCTAGCAACCAACCAGAACACCCTAGCAACCGCCTAGCAACCAACCAGAACACCCTATTAACCGCCTAGCAACCACCCAGAATACCCTAGCAACCACCTAGCAACGCCCTAGCAACCACTCAGAACACCCTAGTAACCGCCTAGCAACCACCCAGAACACTCTAGCAACCACCTAGCAACACCCTAGCAACCATTCAGAATACCTTAGCAACCACCTAGTAACACCATAGCAACCACCCAGAATACCCTAGCAACCGCCTAGCAACCACCCAGAACACCCTAGCAACCGCCTAGCAACCACCCAGAACACCCTAGCAACCACCTAGCAACACCCTAGCAACCATTCATAACACCCTAGCAACGCCCTAGTAACCACCCAGAATACCCTAGCAACCGCCTAGCAACGCCCTAGCAACAACCCAGAATACCCTAGCAACCGCCTAGCAACCACCCAGAACACCCTAGCAACCGCCTAGCAACCACCCAGAATACCTTAGCAACCGCCTAGCAACGCCCTAGCAACAACCCAGATTACCCTAGCAACCACCTAGCAACCACCCAGAACACCCTAGCAACCGCCTAGAAACACTATAGCAACCATCCAGAATACATTAGCAACCACCTAGCAATGCCCTAGCAACCACCCAGAATACCCTAGCAACCGCCTAGCAACCACCCAGAACACCCTAGCAACCACCTAGCAACACCTTAGTAACACCATAGCAACCACCCAGAATACCCTAGCAACCATCTACCAATGCCCTAGCAACCACCCAGAATACCCTAGCAACCGCCTAGCAACCACCTGAACACATGAATAAGCCATATCTCAGCACCAGTACATCGTACAGACATGTTTGTTGGCTCGTATGCAATCATGTACCACACCCTAGCAACCGAGCGACGAGTTTTGCCACTGCAAGCACCATTTCACATTTTCTCCTGGAAATGTACATTCTAGTTATTAATGGTGCTTGCTGAAAGCAAGGCAACATTAGTGTTATTGTGCATACTTATTATTAATGGTGCTTGCTGAAAGCAAGGCAACATTAGTGTTATTGTGCATACTTATTAAGTTGGCTTGAGAAAGCCAACTTACTGAAATCCTATTTAAACTTATTATTATTATTATTATTCTTCTGACTCTAAAATTTAAACTCTAACTCGTCCTAGAGCTTTAACTCTACAAACTCCAAACTCGGGTCAGACCTTCAAACTGTTCTGACTTAGTGTGCTATATCTTTTCAGACTGATTTGACTTTCAGATTTCTTAAAAATTAATATTAAAAATCATAAAAATCCCATTGACTTTCATTGGAACAGTTCAAAATGAGCCAAGACTACGGTGGCCCAATAGTTATCACCAAATAAACTCAAATCTAAAATCCCTGACTCAATTAAACTACCATTCTATATGTACTAATGAACTTTATCTATCTATCTATCTATCTATCTATCTATCTTTCTTTCTTTCTTTCTTTCTTTCTTTCTTTCTATCTTTCTTTCTAACTAATCTCTTTCTTTCTAACTAATCTATCTTTCTTTCTTTCTAACTAATCTATCTTTCTTTCTTTCTAACTAATCTATCTATCTTCTTTCTTTCTTTCTTTCTTTCTATCTATCTATCTTTCTAACTAATCTATCTTTCTTTCTTTCTTTCTAACTAATCTTTCTTTCTATCTATCTATCTATCTATCTATCTATCTATCTATCTATCTATCTATCTATCTATCTATCTTTCTTTCTTTCTTTCTTTCTAACTAATCTATCTATCTTTCTTTCTAACTAATCTATCTTTCTTTCTAACTAATCTATCTTTCTTTATTTCTAACTAATCTGTCTTTCTTTCTAACTAATCTATCTTTCTTTCTTACTAATCTATGTTTCTTTCATTTTAACTAATCTATCTTTCTTTCTAATTAATCTACCCATCTTTCTTTCTAACTAATCTATCTTTCTTTTCTTTTAACTAATCTCTTTCTTTTCTTCTAACTAATCTATCTTTCTTTCTTTCTAACTAATCTCTTTATTTTTTCTAACTAATCTATCTATCTTTCTTTCTTTCTAACTAATCTATCTTTCTTTCTAACTAATCTATCTTTCTTTCTTTCTAACTAATCTATCTTTCTTTCATTCTAACTAATCTGTCTTTCTTTCTAACTAATCTATCTTTCTTTCTTTCTAACTAATCTATCCTTTCTTTTTAACTAATCTATCTTTCTTTCCTTCTTTCTAACTAATCTATCTTTCATTCTAACTAATCTATCTATCTTTCTTTCTTTCTAACTAATCTTTCTTTCTTTCTGTCTAACTAATCTTTCTTTCTTTCTTTATTTCTAACTAATCTATCTTTCTTTCTAACTAATCTATCTTTCTTTCTAACTAATCTATCTATCTTTCTTTCTAACTAATCTATCTTTCTTTTCTTTCTAACTAATCAATTTTTCTTTCTTTCTTTCTTTCTTTCTTTCTTTCTTTCTTTCTTTCTTTCTAACTAATCTCTTTATTTTTTCTAACTAATCTATCTATCTTTCTTTCTTTCTTTCTAACTAATCTATCCTTTCTTTTTAACTAATCTATCTTTCTTTCCTTACTTCTAACTAATCTATCTTTCATTCTAACTAATCTATCTTTCTTTCTTTCTAACTAATCTTTCTATCTTTCTTTCTAACTAATCTATCTTTCTTTCTAACTAATCTATCTTTCTTTCTACTAATCTATCTATCTTTCTTTCTAACTAATTATCTTTCTTTCTTTCTAACTAATCAATTTTTCTTTCTTTCTTTCTTTCTTTCTTTCTTTTCTTTCTTTCTTTCTTTCTTTCTTTCTTTCTTTCTTTCTAACTAATCTCTTTATTTTTTCTAACTAATCTATCTATCTTTCTTTCTAACTAATCTATCTTTCTTCCTTTCTAACTAATCTATCTTTCTTTCTAACTAATCTATCTATCTTTCTTTCTTTCTTTCTAACGAATCTATCTTTCTTTCTAACTAATCTATCTTTCTTTCTTACTAATCTATCTTTCTTTCATTCTAACTAATCTATCTTTCTTTCTAACTAATCTATCTATCTTTCTTTCTAACTAATCTATCTTTCTTTTCTTTCTAACTAATCTATCTTTCTTTCTAACTAATCTATCTTTCTTTCTAACTAATCTATTTTTCTTTCTTTCTTTCTTTCTAACTAATCTATCTTTCTTTTTTCTAACTAATCTATCTATCTTTCTTTCTAACTAATCTATCTTTCTTCCTTTCTAACTAAATCTATCTTTCTTTCTTTCTTTCTAACGAATCTATCTTTCTTTCTAACTAATCTATCTTTCTTTCTTACTAATCTATCTTTCTTTCATTCTAACTAATCTATCTTTCATTCTAACTAATCTATCTTTCTTTCTAACTAATCTATCTTTCTTTCTTTCTAACTAATCTATCTTTCTTTCTTTCTTTCTAACTAATCTTTCTTTCTTTCTAACTAATCTCTTACTATCTTTCTTTCTAACTAATCTATCTTTCTTTCTAACTAATCTATCTTTTTTCTTTCTTTCTAACTAATCTATCTTTCTTTCTAACTAATCTATATTTCTTTCTTTCTAACTAATCTATCTTTCTTTCATTCTAACTAATCTGTCTTTCTTTCTAACTAATCTATCTATCTTTCTTTCTTTCTAACTAATCTATCCTTTCTTTTTAACTAATCTATCTTTCTTTCCTTCTTTCCAACCATTCTATCTATCTTCTTTCCTTCCTTCTTTCTAACTAATCTATCTTTCATTCTAACTTATCTGTCTTTCTTTCTTTCTTTCTAACTAATCTTTCTTTCTTTCTTTCTAACTAATCTCTTTCTTTCTTTCTTTCTTTCTTTCTTCTAACTAATCTCTTACTTCTTTCTTTCTAACTAATCTTTCTTTTTTCTTTCTTTCTTTCTAACTAATCTGTCTTTCTTTCTAACTAATCTATCTTTCTGTCTTTCTTCTAACTAATCTGTCTTTCTTTCTAACTAATCTATCTTTTTTTCTTTCTTTCTTTCTCTTTCTTTCTTCTTTCTTTCTTTCTAACTAATCTGTCTTTCTTTCTAACTAAAGAATCTATCTATCTTTCTTTAACTAATCTATCTTTCTTTCTAACTAATCTATCTTTCTTTCTTTCTAACTAATCTATCTTTCTTTCTTTCTAACTAATCTATCTTTCTTTCTTTCTAACTAATCTCTTATTTTTTCTAACTAATCTATCTTTCTTTCTTTCTAACTAATCTATCTTTCTTTTCTTTCTAACTAATCTATCTTTCTTTCTTTCTAACTAATCTATCTTTCTTTCTTTCTAACTAATCTATCTTTCTTTCTTTCTAACTAATCTATCGGTCTTTCTTTCTAACTAATCTTTCTTCTTCTTTCTTTCTTTCTTTCTTTCTTTTCTTTCTAACTAATCTATCTTTCTTTCTTTCTAACTAATTTATCTTTCTTTCTTTCTTTCTAACTAATCTATCTTTCTTTCTTTCTTTCTAACTAATCTATCTTTCTTTCTTCTAACTAATCTCTTTCTTTCTTACTAATCTATCTTTCTTTCTAACTAATCTATCTTTCTTTTCTTTCTAACTAATCTATCTTTCTTTCTTTCTAACTAATCTATCTTTCTTTCTTTCTTTCTTTCTAACTAATCTATCTTTCTTTCTTTCTAACTAATCTATCTTTCTTTCTTTCTAACTAATCTCTTTCTTTCTTACTAATCTATCTTTCTTTCTAACTAATCTATCTATCTTTCTAACTAATCTATCTTTTCTTTCTAACTAATCTATTTTTCTTTCTTTCTAACAAATCTTTCTTTCTAACTAATCTATCTTTCTTTCTTTCTAACATTCTCTTTATTTTTTCTAACTAATCTGTCTATCTTTCTTTCTTTCTAACTAATCTATTTTCTTCCTTCTAACTAATCTATCTTTCTTTCTAACTAATCTATCTATCTTTCTTTCTTTCTAACGAATCTATCTTTCTTTCTAACTAATCTATCTTTCTTTCTTACTAATCTATCTTTCTTTCATCTAACTAATCTCTTTCTTTCTTACTAATCTATCTTCTTTCATTCTAACTAATCTATCCTTTCTTTCTAACTAATCTATCTTTCTTTCTTTCCTTCTTTCTAACTAATCTATCTTTCATTCTAACTAATCTATCTTTCTTTCTTTCTAACTAATCTTTCTTTCTTTCTTTCTAACTAATCTTTCTTTCTTTCTAACTAATCTCTTTTTTCTTTCTAACTAATCTATCTACTATCTATCTTTTCTTTCTAACTAATCTATCTTTCTTTCTTTTTTCTAACTAATCTATTTTTCTTCCTTTCTAACTAATCTATCTTTCTTTCTAACTAATCTATCTATCTTTCTTTCTTTCTAACGAATCTATCTTTCTTTCTTACTAATCTCTTTCTTTCATTCTAACTAATCTATCTTTCTTTTTAACTAATCTATCTTTTTCCTTCTTTCCAACCATTCTATCTATCTTTCTTTCCTTCCTTCTTTCTAACTAATCTATCTTTCATTCTAACTTATCTGTCTTTCTTTTTTCTTTCTAACTAATCTTTCTTTCTTTCTTTCTAACTAATCTCTTTCTTTCTTTCTTTCTTTCTTTCTAACTAATCTCTTACTTTCTTTCTTTCTAACTAATCTTCTTTTTTCTTTCTTTCTTTCTAACTAATCTGTCTTCTTTCTAACTAATCTATCTTTCTGTCTTTCTTTCTAACTAATCTGTCTTTCTTTCTAACTAATCTATCTTTTTTTCTTTCTTTCTTTCTTTCTTTCTTTCTTTCTTTCTTCTTTCTTTCTTTCTTTCTTTCTTTCTAACTAATCTGTCTTTCTTTCTAACTAAAGAATCTATCTATCTTTCTTTAACTAATCTATCTTTCTTTCTAACTAATCTATCTTTCTTTCTTCTAACTAATCTATCTTTCTTTCTTTCTAACTAATCTATCTTTCTTTCTTTCTAACTAATCTCTTTATTTTTTCTAACTAATCTATCTTTCTTTCTTTCTAACTAATCTATCTTTCTTTCTTTCTAACTAATCTATCTTTCTTTCTTTCTAACTAATCTATCTTTCTTTCTTTCTAACTAATCTATCTTTCTTTCTTTCTAACTAATCTATCGGTCTTCTCTTCTAACTAATCTTTCTTTCTTTCTTTCTTTCTTCTTTCTAACTAATCTATCTTTCTTTCTAACTAATTTATCTTTCTTTCTTCTTTCTAACTAATCTATCTTTCTTTCTTCTTTCTAACTAATCTATCTTTCTTTCTTTCTAACTAATCTCTTCTTTCTTACTAATCTATCTTTCTTTCTAACTAATCTATCTTTCTTTTCTTTCTAACTAATCTATCTTTCTTTCTTTCTAACTAATCTATCTTTCTTTCTTTCTTTCTTTCTTTCTTTCTAACTAATCTATCTTTCTTTCTTTCTAACTAATCTATCTTTCTTTCTAACTAATCTCTTTCTTTCTTACTAATCTATCTTTCTTTCTAACTAATCTATCTATCTTTCTAACTAATCTATCTTTTCTTTCTAACTAATCTATTTTTCTTTCTTTCTAACTAATCTTTCTTTCTAACTAATCTATCTTTCTTTCTTTCTAACATTCTCTTTATTTTTCTAACTAATCTGTCTATCTTTCTTTCTTTCTAACTAATCTATTTTTCTTCCTTTCTAACTAATCTATCTTTCTTTCTAACTAATCTATCTATCTTTCTTTCTTTCTAACGAATCTATCTTTCTTTCTAACTAATCTATCTTTCTTTCTTACTAATCTATCTTTCTTTCATTCTAACTAATCTCTTTCTTTCTTACTAATCTATCTTTCTTTCATTCTAACTAATCTATCCTTCTTTCTAACTAATCTATCTTTCTTTCTTTCCTTCTTTCTAACTAATCTATCTTTCATTCTAACTAATCTATCTTTCTTTCTTTCTAACTAATCTTTCTTTCTTTCTTTCTAACTAATCTTTCTTTCTTTCTAACTAATCTCTTTCTTTCTTTCTAACTAATCTATCTATCTATCTATCTTTTCTTTCTAACTAATCTATCTTTCTTTCTTTCTTTCTAACTAATCTATTTTTCTTCCTTTCTAACTAATCTATCTTTCTTTCTAACTAATCTATCTATCTTTCTTTCTTTCTAACGAATCTATCTTTCTTTCTTACTAATCTCTTTCTTTCATTCTAACTAATCTATCTTTCTTTTTAACTAATCTATCTTTCTTTCCTTCTTTCCAACCATTCTATCTATCTTTCTTTCCTTCCTTCTTTCTAACTAATCTATCTTTCATTCTAACTTATCTGTCTTTCTTTCTTTCTTTCTAACTAATCTTTCTTTCTTTCTTTCTAACTAATCTCTTTCTTTCTTTCTTTCTTTCTTTCTAACTAATCTCTTACTTTCTTTCTTTCTAACTAATCTTTCTTTTTTCTTTCTTTCTTTCTAACTAATCTGTCTTTCTTTCTAACTAATCTATCTTTCTGTCTTTCTTTCTAACTAATCTGTCTTTCTTTCTAACTAATCTATCTTTTTTTCTTTCTTTCTTTCTTTCTTTCTTTCTTTCTTTCTTTCTTTCTTTCTTTCTTTCTTTCTTTCTAACTAATCTGTCTTTCTTTCTAACTAAAGAATCTATCTATCTTTCTTTAACTAATCTATCTTTCTTTCTAACTAATCTATCTTTCTTTCTTTCTAACTAATCTATCTTTCTTTCTTTCTAACTAATCTATCTTTCTTTCTTTCTAACTAATCTCTTTATTTTTTCTAACTAATCTATCTTTCTTTCTTTCTAACTAATCTATCTTTCTTTTCTTTCTAACTAATCTATCTTTCTTTCTTTCTAACTAATCTATCTTTCTTTCTTTCTAACTAATCTATCTTTCTTTCTTTCTAACTAATCTATCGGTCTTTCTTTCTAACTAATCTTTCTTTCTTTCTTTCTTTCTTTCTTTCTAACTAATCTATCTTTCTTTCTAACTAATTTATCTTTCTTTCTTTCTTTCTAACTAATCTATCTTTCTTTCTTTCTTTCTAACTAATCTATCTTCTTTCTTTCTAACTAATCTCTTTCTTTCTTACTAATCTATCTTTCTTTCTAACTAATCTATCTTTCTTTTCTTTCTAACTAATCTATCTTTCTTTCTTTCTAACTAATCTATCTTTCTTTCTTTCTTTCTTTCTTTCTTTCTAACTAATCTATCTTTCTTTCTTTCTAACTAATCTATCTTTCTTTCTAACTAATCTCTTTCTTTCTTACTAATCTATCTTTCTTTCTAACTAATCTATCTATCTTTCTAACTAATCTATCTTTTCTTTCTAACTAATCTATTTTTCTTTCTTTCTAACTAATCTTTCTTTCTAACTAATCTATCTTTCTTTCTTTCTAACATTCTCTTTATTTTTTCTAACTAATCTGTCTATCTTTCTTTCTTTCTAACTAATCTATTTTTCTTCCTTTCTAACTAATCTATCTTTCTTTCTAACTAATCTATCTATCTTTCTTTCTTTCTAACGAATCTATCTTTCTTTCTAACTAATCTATCTTTCTTTCTTACTAATCTATCTTTCTTTCATTCTAACTAATCTATCTTTCTTTCTTACTAATCTATCTTTCTTTCATTCTAACTAATCTATCCTTTCTTTCTAACTAATCTATCTTTCTTTCTTTCCTTCTTTCTAACTAATCTATCTTTCATTCTAACTAATCTATCTTTCTTTCTTTCTTTCTAACTAATCTTTCTTTCTTTCTTTCTAACTAATCTTTCTTTCTTTTTAACTAATCTCTTTCTTTCTTTCTAACTAATCTATCTATCTATCTATCTTTTCTTTCTAACTAATCTATCTTTCTTTCTTTCTTTCTAACTAATCTATTTTCTTCCTTTCTAACTAATCTATCTTTCTTTCTAACTAATCTATCTATCTTTCTTTCTTTCTAACGAATCTATCTTTCTTTCTTACTAATCTCTTTCTTTCATTCTAACTAATCTATCTTTCTTTCTAACTAATCTATCTTTCTTTCATTCCAACAAATCTATCTTTTTCTTTCTAACTAATCTATCTTTCTTTTCTTTCTAACTAATCTATCTTTCTTTCTTTCTAACTAATCTATCTTTCTTTCTTTCTTTCTTTCTAACTAATCTATCTTTCTTTCTTTCTAACTAATCTATCTTTCTTTCTTTCTTTCTAACTAATCTCTTTCTTTCTCACTAATCTATCTTTCTTTCTAACTAATCTATCTATCTTTCTTTCTAACTAATCTATCTTTTCTTTCTAACTAATCTATTTTTATTTCTTTCTAACTAATCTATCTTTTCTTTCTAACTAATCTTTCTTTCTTTCTTTCTTTCTAACCATTCTCTTTATTTTTTCTAACTAATCTATCTTTCTTTCTAACTAATCTATCTATCTTTCTTTCTAACTAATCTATCTATCTTTCTTTCTTTCTTTCTAACGAATCTATCTTTCTTTCTAACTAATCTATCTTTCTTTCTTTCTAACTAATTTATCTTTCTTTCTAACTAATCTATCTTTCTTTCTTTCTAACTAATCTATCTTTCTTTCTAAATAATCTATCTTTCTTTCATTCTAACTAATCTGTCTTTCTTTCTAACTAATCTATCTATCTTTCTTTCTAACTAATCTATCCTTTCTTTCTAACTAATCTATCTTTCTTTCTTTCCTTCTTTCTAACTAATCTATCTTTCATTCTAACTAATCTATCTTTCTTTCTTTCTTTCTAACTAATCTTTCTTTCTTTCTAACTAATCTTTCTTTCTTTCTTTCTAACTAATCTCTTTCTTTCTTTCTAACTAATCTATCTATCTATCTATCTATCTATCTATCTATCTATCTATCTATCTATCTTTTCTTTCTAACTAATCTATCTTTCTTTCTTTCTTTCTAACTAATCTATTTTTCTTCCTTTCTAACTAATCTATCTTTCTTTCTAACTAAATCTATCTATCTTCTTTCTTTCTTTCTAACGAATCTATCTTTCTTTCTAACTAATCTATCTTTCTTTCTAACTAATCTATCTATCTTTCTTTCTAACTAATCTATCTTTCTTTTCTTTCTAACTAATCTATCTTTCTTTCTTTCTAACTAATCTATCTTTCTTTCTCTTTCTTTCTTTCTAACTAATCTATCTTTCTTTCTTTCTAACTAATCTATCTATCTTTCTTTCTAACTAATCTATCTTTCTTTCTTTCTTTCTAACTAATCTATCTTTCTTTCTAACTAATCTATCTTTCTTTCTTTCTAACTAATTTATCTTTCTTTCTAACTAATCTATCTTTCTTTCTTTCTAACTAATCTATCTTTCTTTCATTCTAACTAATCTGTCTTTCTTTCTAACTAATCTATCTATCTTTCTTTCTAACTAATCTATCCTTTCTTTCTAACTAATCTATCTTTCTTTCTTTACTTCTTTCTAACTAATCTATCTTTCATTCTAACTAATCTATCTTTCTTTCTTTCTTTCTTTCTAACTAATCTTTCTTTCTTTCTTTCTAACTAATCTTTCTTTCTTTCTAACTAATCTCTTTCTTTCTTTCTAACTAATCTATCTATCTATCTTTCTTTCTTTCTTTCTTTCTTTCTTTTCTAACTAATCTCTTTCTTTCTAACTAATCTATCTTTCTTTCTTTCTAACTAATCTATCTTTCTCTCTTTCTTTCTAACTAATTTATCTTTCTAATCTATCTATCTTTCTACCTAATCTTTCCTTTCTTTCTAACCAATCGTTTTCTTTTTTCATCTATCAAACTTCAAACTACTTTAAACTTCTTCAAACTCTCTGGTCCGGCTTTCTCAAGCCAACTTAAAGTTTGTCTCATCAAACTTTTTTTCTAGTTATTATTATATTATTCCACACAAAAGTTTGGCGCGCTACTCCTCCCGCAAAGTTTGTCACAGACCCATGAATGAGGTGTCAAAACGTGCAGCTTATTCGGGAATGGTGTGCTATGACTTTTCTAAGAGATCGGGTGTACGATGTTCGCACAGCGGACGAAAAAGCGGCCAAAAAAGTCCCATTGACTTAACATTGCGGAACTTTCAAAAATTCAAATCCAAACTGCCACTTTCACACACACCCACAGAAAAGGGCCTGACAGCCCTGCTGTCAGGCCCTCTCTCTCCCTCAGAGGATTTATTTTATCAAGCAGCCAATAAGTAATGGCCTAAAATCTTCATAGCCACACCATAGCAACCAGTTACAGCAACCTAGCAACCGTGGGCGATAGGCACGAGGCCGCAGGCCTCGTGCCATATTAAATAACTCTATAAAAACTCCTTTTAAAAACTCCATAGTAATCATCTGTTAAAAAATACACGCCGACATCACAGACCCCTGATTGAGGCGTCAAATTATGCGGATTATTGAGGAGAGGTGTGCTGTGACTTTTCTTAGCGATGGGGGGTACGGTGTTCGCCCCAGGGGCAAATCATTGGGTAAAAAAAATCCCATAGACTTAACATTGCCACAAACTTTGATGACTCGTAGCACTGACCAATGATTTCTCAGAAACTTGTAATTTACCACATTTGAAGAGGCTGGCAGGCTCTGTAAGAACATACCTCACAATGGGGTAAAAGTTGCACCCCTGGGGGGCAGGAGCTGCCCAAAGTTGCCCCATTGACTTACTATGGTGCATAGCACATTGCATAGGGATTTTGTATTGAACATAGCTCTGGATCACAGTGTCATAGAGACAAAGGGGCGGGCTCATTTTACTCAGACGGCCAATCAGTGTCTCAAGATCATTGTGAAGCTATCAAGCCACGCCCTAGCAACCATTTAGAGCTCCTTCGCAACAAGTTCCATAGACCTCCATTAAAAGAGATCGAAGGGATATCTCAGGATATAAGTGTCATAGAAACATGAGGGTGGGCTCGTTTGACTCGGGCCAGCAAACAGCCAATCCTGAATCACCTCAACACTTACTGGCCACGCCCTAGCAACCATTATCGAGCACCTTAGCAACCAAAATCCAAAGAGGGATATCTTCCATTCTGAATGTCACAGAGGCATGGGAGTTGGTTTATATCATTCATACTGACAAGCAGCCTTTGGAGTTTCATGATTGGCAGCTGCCAAGCCACTCCCTAGCAACCAAACAGAGTACCCTAGCAACCATTTTGCAAGACCTAAATCTCTGCATCAAAACATCGTATAGAGATGGGGGTTGGTTTATACATTCACATTGACTTTGGAGTTTAATGATTGGCAGCTGCCAAGCCACTCCCTAGCAACCAAACAGAGTATCCTAGCAACCGTTTTGCAAGACCTATATCTCAGCACCAGAACATCGTATAGAGATGGGGGTTGGCTCTTTTGACTCATGCTAGCAAACAGGACTTGCTACATGCTACACATGCTAGCAGTGAATAGCTACATGCTAATATTGATTAGCTAAGTGTTAAATCATGCCAAGATAATGCTACAAAATTCCATAGTAACCATCTGTGACATCTACCAACCACCTAGTAACACCATAGCAACCACCCAGAATACCCTAGCAACCGCCTAGCAACCACCCAGAATACCCTAGCAACCGCCTAGCAACGCCCTAGCAACTACCCAGAATACCCTAGCAACCGCCTAGCAACCACCCAGAACACCCTAGCAACCGCCTAAAAACCATCCAGAATACCCTAGCAACTGCCTAGCAACCTTCCAGAATACCCTAGCAACCGCCTAGCAACGCCCTAGCAACCACCCAGAACACCCTAGCAACCGCCTAGCAACCACCCAGAACACCCTAGCAACCGCCTAGCAACCACCCAGAACACCCTAGCAACCACCTAGCAACGCCCTAGCAACCACCCAGAATACCCTAGCAACCGCCTAGCAACCACCCAGAACACCCTAGCAACCGCCTAGCAACCATCCAGAATACCCTAGCAACCGCCTAGCAACGCCCTAGCAACCACCCAGAACACCCTAGCAACCGCCTAGCAACCACCCAGAACACCCTAGCAACCGCCTAGCAACCAACCAGAATACCCTAGCAACCACCTAGCAACGCCATAGCAACCACCCAGAATACCCTAGCAACCGCCTAGCAACCACCCAGAACACCCTAGCAACCGCCTAGCAACCATCCAGAATACCCTAGCAACCATTCAGAACACCCTAGCAACGCCCTAGTAACCACCCAGAATACCCTAGCAACCGCCTAGCAACCACCCAGAACACCCTAGCAACCGCCTAGTAACCACCCAAAATACCCTAGCAACCACCTAGCAACGCCCTAGCAACCAACCAAAACACCCTAGCAACCGCCTAGCAACCACCCAGAATACCCTAGCAACCGCCTAGCAACGCCCTAGCAACAACCCAGAATACCCTAGCAACCGCCTAGCAACCAACCAGAACACCCTAGCAACCGCCTAGAAACAGTATAGCAACCATCCAGAATACATTAGCAACCACCTAGCAATGCCCTAGCAACCACCCAGAATACCCTAGAAACCACCTAGCAACCACCCAGAACACCCTAGCAACCACCTAGCAACACCATAGCAACCACCCAGAATACCCTAGCAACCGTCTAGCAATGCCCTAGCAACCATCCAGGATACCCTAGCAACCACCTAGCAACCAACTGAACACATGAATAAGCCATATCTCAGCACCAGAACATCGTACAGACATGTTTGTTGGCTCGTATGCAATCATGTACCACACCCTAGCAACCGAGCGGCGAGTTTTGCCACTGCAAGCACCATTTCACATTTTCTTCTGGAAATGTACATTCTAGTTATTCTTATATTTCTTCTGGCCAAAGTTTGACGCGCTACTCCTCCCGCAGTTTTTGTCACAGACCCATGAATGAGGTGTCAAAACGTGCGGCCTGTTCGGGAATGGTGTGCTATGACTTTTATAAGCGATCGGGGGTACGATGTTCGCCCCAGGGGCGAAAAACGGCCCAAAAAAAACGCATAGACTTAACATGGGGAAAAACTTTGACGAATCATAGCTCAGAGATCAAATTTCACAGAAACGTGTGATTTGCCACATTTGAAGAGGCTGACAGGCTCTTTAAGAACATACCCCTAAATGGGGTAAAAGTTGCACCCCTGGGGGGCAGGAGCGGCCCAAAGTTGCCCAAAAAACCCCATTGACTTAACATAGTGAAAAACTTTGAAGAGTCATAGCTCAGAGCTCAGATTTCACAGAAATGTGTGATTTGTAACATTTAAAGAGGCTTACAGGCTCTGTAAGAACATACCTCACAGTGGGGTAAAAGTTGCACCCCTGAGGGGCAGGAGCTGCCCAAAGTTGCCCCCATAGACTTACTATGGTGTAGGACGGCCCATGAAATGGGCCGTCCTACACCATAGAAACCGCTTTTATATTGAACATAACTCTGGATCCCAGTGTCGTAGAGACAAAGGGGCGGGCTCATTTTACTCAGACGGCCAATCAGTGTCTCAAGATCATTGTGAAGCTATCAAGCCACGCCCTAGCAACCATTAAGAGCTTCTTAGCAACAAGTTCCATAGACTTCCATTAAAAGAGATCAAAGGGATATCTCAGGATATAAGTGTCATAGAAACATGAGGGTGGGCTCGTTTGACTCGGGCCAGCAAACAGCCAATCCTGAATCACCTCAACACTTACTGGCCACGCCCTAGCAACCATTTTCGAGCACCTTAGCAACCAAAATCCAAAGAGGGATATCTTCCATTCTGAATGTCACAGAGGCATGGGAGTTGGTTTATATCATTCATACTGACAAGCAGCCTTTGGAGTTTCATGATTGGCAGCTGCCAAGCCACTCCCTAGCAACCAAACAGAGTACCCTAGCAACCATTTTGCAAGACCTATATCTCTACATGTAAACATCGTATAGAGATGGGGGTTGGTTTATACATTCACATTGACTTTGGAGCTTCATGATTGGCAGCTGCCAAGCCACTCCCTAGCAACCAAACATAGTACCCTAGCAACCGTTTTGCAAGACCAATATCTCTAAATCAGAACATCGTATAGAGATGGGGGTTGGCTCTTTTGACTCATGCTAGCAAACAGGACTTGCAACATGCTACACATGCTAGCAGTGAATAGCTACATGCTAATATTGATTAGCTAAGTGTTAAATCATGCCAAGAAAATGCTACAAATTCCATAGTAACCATCTGTGACATCTACCAACCACCTAGTAACACCATAGCAACCACCCAGAATACCCTAGCAACCGCCTAGCAACCACCCAGAATACCCTAGCAACCGCCTAGCAACCGCCTAGCAACCATCCAGAATACCCTAGCAACCGCCTAGCAACCACCCAGAACACCATAGCAACCGCCTAGCAACCATCCAGAATACCCTAGCAACCGCCTAGCAACCACCCAGAACACCCTAGCAACCGCCTAGCAACCATCCAGAACACCCTAGCAACCGCCTAGCAACGCCCTAGCAACCACCCAGAACACCCTAGCAACCGCCTAGCAACCACCCAGAACACCCTAGCAACCGCCTAGCAACCACCCAGAACACCCTAGCAACCGCCTAGCAACGCCCTAGCAACCCACCCAGAATACCCTAGCAACCGCCTAGCAACCACCCAGAACACCCTAGCAACCGCCTAGCAACCATCCAGAATACCCTAGCAACCGCCTAGCAACCATCCAGAATACCCTAGCAACCGCCTAGCAACGCCCTAGCAACCACCCAGAACACCCTAGCAACCGCCTAGCAACCACCCAGAACACCCTAGCAACCGCCTAGCAACGCCCTGGCAACCACCCAGAATACCCTAGCAACCGCCTAGCAACCACCCAGAACACCCTAGCAACCGCCTAGCAACCATCCAGAATACCCTAGCAACCGCCTAGCAACGCCCTAGCAACCACCCAGAACACCCTAGCAACCGCCTAGCAACCACCCAGAACACCCTAGCAACCGCCTAGCAACCACCCAGAATACCCTAGCAACCACCTAGCAACGCCATAGCAACCACCCAGAATACCCTAGCAACCGCCTAGCAACCACCCAGAACACCCTAGCAACCGCCTAGCAACCATCCAGAATACCCTAGCAACCATTCAGAACACCCTAGCAACGCCCTAGTAACCACCCAGAATACCCTAGCAACCGCCTAGCAACCACCCAGAACACCCTAGCAACCGCCTAGCAACCACCCAGAACACCCTAGCAACCGCCTAGCAACCAACCAGAACACCCTAGCAACCGCCTAGCAACCACCTAGCAACACCATAGCAACCACCCAGAATACCCTAGCAACCGTCTAGCAATGCCCTAGCAACCACCCAGAATGCCCTAGCAACCGCCTAGCAACCACCTGAACACATGAATAAGCGATATCTCAGCACCAGAACATCGTACAGACATGTTTGTTGGCTCGTATGCAATCATGTACCACACTCTAGCAACCGAGTGGTGAGTTTTGCCACTGCAAGCACCATTTCACATTTTCTCCTGGAAATGTACATTCTAGTTATTATTATTCTTCCACACAAATTTCGGCGCGTAACTCCTCCCGCAGCTTTTGTCACAGACCCATGAGTGAGGTGTCAAAACGTGCGGCTTATTCGGGAATGGTGTGCTATGACTTTTCTAAGAGATCGGGTGTACGATGTTCGCACAGCGGACGAAAAAGCGGCCAAAAAAATCCCATTGACTTAACATTGCGGAACTTTCAAAAATTCAAATCCCAACTGTCGTTTTCACACACACCCACAGAAAAGGGCCTGACAGCCCTGCTGTCAGGCCCTCTCTCTCTCCCTCAGAGGATTTATTTTATCAAGCAGCCAATAAGTAATGGCCTAAAATCTTCATAGCCGCACCATAGCAACCAGTTACAGCACCCTAGCAACCGTGGGCGATAGGCACGAGGCCGCAGGCCTCGTGCCATACTAAATAACTCTATAAAAACTCTATAAAAACTCCTTTTAAAAACTCCATAGTAATCATCTGTTAAAAAATACACGCCGACATCACAGACCCCTGATTGAGGCGTCAAATTGTGCGGACTATTGAGGAGAAGTGTACTGTGACTTTTCTTAGCGATGGGGGGTACGGTGTTCGCCCCAGGGGCAAATCATTGGGTAAAAAAAATCCCATAGACTTAACATTGCCACAAACTTTGACGACTCGTAGCACTGACCAATGATTTCTCAGAAACTTGTAATTTACCACATTTGAAGAGGCTGGCAGGCTCTGTAAGAACATACCTCACAATGGGTTAAAAGTTGCACCCCTGGGGGGCAAGAGTGGCCCAAAGTTGCCCCATTGACTTACTATGGTGTAGGACGGCCCATGAAATGGGCCGTCCTACACCATAGAAACCGCTTTTATATTGAACATAAATCTGGATCACAGTGTCGTAAAAACAAAGGGGCGGGCTCTTTTACTCAGTCGGCCAATCAGTCTCTCAGGATCATTGTGAAGCTATCAAGCCACGCCCTAGGAACCATTTAAGGCTCCTTAGCAACAAGTTCCATAGACTTCCATTAAAAGAGATCAAAGGGATATCTCAGGATATAAGTGCCATAGAAACATGAGGATGGGCTCATTTGACTCGGGCCAGCAAACAGCCAATCCTGAATCACCTCAACACTTACTGGCCACGCCCTAGCAACCATTGTCGAGCACCTTAGCAACCAAAATCCAAAGAGGGATATCTTCCATTCTGAATGTCACAGAGGCATGGGAGTTGGTTTATATCATTCATACTGACAAGCAGCCTTTGGAGTTTCATGATTGGCAGCTGCCAAGCCACTCCCTAGCAACCAAACAGAGTACCCTAGCAACCATTTTTGCAAGACCTATATCTCTGCATCAAAACATCGTATAGAGATGGGGGTTGGTTTATACATTCACATTGACTTTGGAGCTTCATGATTGGCAGCTGCCAAGCCACTCCCTAGCAACCAAACAGAGTACCCTAGCAACCGTTTCGCAAGACCTATATCTCTGCATCAAAACATCGTATAGAGATGGGGGTTGGCTCTTTTCACTCATGCTAGCAAACAGGACTTGCTACATGCTACACATGCTAGCAGTGAATAGCTACATGCTAGTATTGATTAGCTAAGTGTTAAATCATGCAAAGAAAATGCTACAAACTCCATAGTAACCATCTGTAACAACTACCAACCACCTAGTAACACCATAGCAACCACCCAGAATACCCTAGCAACCGCCTAGCAACCACTCAGAATACCCTAGCGACCGCCTAGCAACCACCCAGAATACCCTAGCAACCACCTAGCAACGCCCTAGCAACCACCCAGAATATCCTAGCAACCGCCTAGCAACCACCCAGAACACCCTAGCAACCACCTAGCAACCACCTAGCAACACCATAGCAACCACCCAGAATACCCTAGCAACCGTCTAGCAATGCCCTAGCAACCACCCAGAATACCCTAGCAACCGCCTAGCAACCACCCAGAACACCCTAGCAACCACCTAGCAACCACCTAGCAACACCATAGCAACCACCCAGAATACCCTAGCAACCGTCTAGCAATGCCCTAGCAACCACCCAGAATACCCTAGCAACAACCTAGCAACACTCTAGCAACCATCCAGAATACCTTAGCAACCGCCTAGCAACACCATAGCAACCACCCAGAATACCCTAGCAACCACCTAGCAACACTCTAGCAACCATCCAGAATACCTTAGCAACCGCCTAGCAACACCATAGCAACCACCCAGAATACCCTAGCAACCACCTAGCAACACCCTAGCAACCATTAAGAATACCTTAGCAACCACCTAGCAACGCCCTAGCAACCACCCAGAATACCCTAGCAACCGCCTAGCGACGCCCTAGCAACAACCCAGAATACCCTAGCAACCGCCTAGCAACCACCCAGAACACCCTAGCAAACTACACTCTAGCAACCATCCAGAATACCTTAGCAACCGCCTAGCAACACCATAGCAACCACCCAGAATACCCTAGCAACCACCTAGCAACACCCTAGCAACCATTCAGAATACCTTAGCAACCACCTAGCAACGCCCTAGCAACCACCCAGAATACCCTAGCAACCGCCTAGCGACGCCCTAGCAACAACCCAGAATACCCTAGCAACCGCCTAGCAACCACCCAGAACACCCTAGCAACCGCCTTGAAACACTATAGCAACCATCCAGAATACATTAGCAACCACCTAGCAATGCCCTAGCAACCACCCAGAATACCCTAGCAACTGCCTATCAAAAACCCAGAACACCCTAGCAACCACCTAGCAACACCATAGCAACCACCCAGAATACCCTAGCAACCGTCTAGCAATGCCCTAGCAACCAACCAGAATACCCTAGCAACCGCCTGAATAAGCCATATCTCAGCACCAGAACATCGTACAGACATGTTTGTTGGCTCGTATGCAATCATGTACCACACCCTAGCAACCGAGCGGCGAGTTTTGCCACTGCAAGCACCATTTCACATTTTCTCCTGGAAATGTACATTCTAGTTATTATTATTATTCTGTCGCTAAATTTCTATATCAATCTCCTCCTAGAGCGTTAACTCCACATACTCCAAACTCGGCACGGACACTCAGACTGTTCTGACTCGAGTTGCTATATCTTTTCGAACTGATCGGACTTACGGTTTTCCTAAAAAAGACGATCAAACTCGGAAAAAACTCCCATTGACTTAACATTGCGGAATGTTCAGATTTTCAAACTGGCCAACTGCCAAAAATTCAAATCTAAATACCTTGAAGCCCTAGACTGAATCAAACTGCCATTCTATATACTATATGAGCCATTGAGACTCATTTAAACTAATAAACTCATATATCTATGACACTTATCTATCTAATCTTAAACTCTTAAACTCATAATAAATTAATAAACTCTAAACTTAAACTCTTAGACTCATTTAATATAAAACTCTAAACTCATAAACTCTAAACTTATAAACTTATAAACTCTAAACTCATAAACTCATAAACTCTAAATCATAAACTCTAAACTCATAAACTCTAAACTCATAAACTCTAAACTTATAAACTCTAAACTCATAAACTTATAAACTCTAAACTCATAAACTCTAAACTCATAAACTCAAAATTCATAAACTTATAAACTCTAAACTCATAAACTCAAAATTCATAAACTTATAAACTCTAAACTCATAAACTCTAAACTCATAAACTCAAAATTCATAAACTCAAAATTCATAAACTTATAAACTCTAAACTCATAAACTCTAAACTCATAAACTCTAAACTCGTACACGTATAAACTCATACACTTATGAACTTAAACTCATAAATTAATAAACTCTGAACTTTACTCATTTAAACAAACTCTAAACTCATAAACTCATGAATTCATACACTTATAAACTCATAAACTTATGAACTTTCATGAATTCATAAACTTATGAACTTTCATGAATTCCTACACTTATGAACTTTCATGAATTCATACACTTATAAACTTTTAAACTCATAAATAGTTCACCATAGCAACCACCCAGAACACCCTAGCAACCACCCAAAATATCTTAGAACACCCTAGCAACCACCCAGAACACCCTAGCAACCACCCAAAATACCTTAGAACACCCTAGCAACACCATAGCAACCACCCAAAATACCTTAGAACACCCTAGCAACCACCCAGAACACCCTAGCAACCGCCCAACATACCTTAGAACACCCTAACAACACCATAGCAACCACCAAAAATACCTTAGAACACCCTAGCAACCACCCAGAACACCCTAGCAACCGCCCAAAATACCTTAGAACACCCTAGCAACACCATAGCAACCACCCAAAATACCTTAGAACACCCTAGCAACCACCCAGAACACCCTAGCAACCGCCCAAAATACCTTAGAACACCCTAGCAACCACCCAAAATACCTTAGAACACCCTAGCAACCACCCAGAACACCCTAGCAACCGCCCAAAATACCTTAGAACACCCTAGCAACACCATAGCAACCACCCAAAATACCTTAGAACACCCTAGCAACCACCCAGAACACCCTAGCAACCACCCAAAATACCTTAGAACACCCTAGCAACACCATAGCAACCACCCAAAATACCTTAGAACACCATAGCAACCACCCAGAACACCCTAGCAACCACCGATAAAACCTTAGAACACCCTAGCAACACCATAGCAACCACCCAAAATACCTTAGAACACACTAGCAACCCCCAAAATACCTTAGAACACCCTAGCAACCACCCAGAACACCCTAGCAACCACCCAAAATACCTTAGAACATCCTAGCAACACCATAGCAACCACCCAAAATACCTTATAACACCATAGCAACCACCCAGAACACCCTAGCAACCACCCAAAATAGCTTAGAACACCCTAGCAACACCATAGCAACCACCCAAAATACCTTAGAACACACTAGCAACCCCCAAAATACCTTAGAACACCCTAGCAACCACCCAGAACACCCTAGCAACCACCCAAAATACCTTAGAACACCCTAGCAACACCATAGCAACCACCCAGAACACCCTAGCAACCACCCAAAATACCTTAGAACACCCTAGCAACCACCCAGAACACCCTAGCAACCACCTAAAATACCTTAGAACACCCTAGCAACACCATAGCAACCACCCACATCACCCTAGCAACCACCCAAAAAACCTTAGAACACCCTAGCAACACCATAGCAACCATCCAGAACACCCTAGCAACTGCCTAACAACCACCCAGAACATCATAGCAACCGCCTAAAAACCAACCAGAACGCCCTAGCAACCAAACAAAATACCTTAGCAACCACCCAGAACACCCTAGCAACCACCCAGAACACCTTAGCAACCCACTAGAAACACCCTAGCAACTTTAAATTACCTAAAAAATAATACTTTTAAACTACATTAAACTTTAAACTAATTTATAAACTATTAAACTACTTTAAACTACTATTAAAAAACCTACTTTAAACTAACTTTAAACTACTTCAATTTTAAACTTTAAACTACTTTAAACTATTTTAATTAAACTTGAAACTAATTTAAACTTCAAACTACTTTTAAAAAACAACTAATTTAAACTTAAACTAATTTAAACTTTAAACTACTTTTTTTTAAAAAAAATTAAAACTTTCTGTCCAAAACTTTCACAAGCCAACTTAAAGTTTGTCTTGACGAACTTTTTAATCTAGTTATTATTATCATTCTTCTTCTTTCTCTTACTCCTCCTAGAGTTTTAACTCTACAAACTCCAAACTCGGGTCAGACCTTCAGACTGTTCTGACTTAGT
Source organism: Chrosomus eos (assembly GCA_036326025.1). NCBI lineage: Eukaryota > Metazoa > Chordata > Actinopteri > Cypriniformes > Leuciscidae > Chrosomus > Chrosomus eos. Next base: position 29,188,592 of record CM070819.1, read on the forward strand.
GTGCTATATCTTTTCAGACTGATTTGACTTTCAGATTTCTTAAAAATTAATATTAAAAATCATAAAAATCCCATTGACTTTCATTGCAAAGTAGTCCCAGTAGTGTACAACACAAAAACTCAAATCTAAACTCCCTGAAGCCCTAGACTCAATTCAACTATCTATCTATCTATCTATCTATCTATCTATCTATCTATCTATCTATCTATCTATCTATCTATCTATCTATCTATCTATCTATCTATCTATCTATCTATCTATCTATCGGTTACTAAATATATCTATCTTTCTTTCTAACTAAGCTCTAACTAATCTATCTTTTTCATTCTTTCTTTCTAACTAATCTATCTTTCTTTCTAACTAATCAATCTATCTTTCTTTCTAACTAACCTCTAACTAATCTATCTTTCTTTCTAACTAATCTATCTTTCTTTCTAACTAATCTATCTATCTTTCTTTATAACTAATCAATCTATCTTTCTTTCTAACTAACCTCTAACTAATCTATCTTTCTTTCTTTCTAACTAATCTATCTTTCTTTCTAACTAATCAATCTATTTTTCTTTCTAACTAATCAATCTATCTTTCTTTCTAACTAGCCTCTAACTAATCTATCTTTCTTTCTAACTAATCTATCTTTCTTCTAACTAATCTATCTATCTTTCTTTCTAACTAATCAATCTATCTTTCTTTCTAACTAATCTATCTTTCTTTCTAACTAATCTTTCTTTCTTTCTAACTAATCTATCTTTCTTTCTAACTAATCTATCTTTCTTTCTAACTAATCAATCTATCTTTCTTTCTAACTAACCTCTAACTAATCTATCTTTCTTTCTTTCTAACTAATCTATCTTTCTTTCTAACTAATCAATCTATTTTTCTTTCTAACTAATCAATCTATCTTTCTTTCTAACTTATCTATCTTTCTTTCTAACTAATCTATCTATCTTTCTTTCTAACTAATCAATCTATCTTTCTTTCTAACTAGCCTCTAACTAATCGTTCTTTCTTTCTTTCTTTCTTTCTAACTAATCAATCTATCTTTCTTTCTAACTAGCCTCTAACTAATCTTTCTTTCTTTCTTTCTTTCTAACTAATCTATCTTTCTTTCTAACTAATCTATCTATCTTTCTTTCTAACTAATCAATCTATCTTTCTAACTAACCTCTAACTAATCTATCTTTCTTTCTTTCTAATTAATCTATCTTTCTAACTAATCTATCTTTTTTCTTTCTAACTAATCTACGTATCTATCTTTCTTTCTAACTAATCTTTCTTTCTTTCTAACTAATCTATCTTTCTTTCATTCTAACAAATCTATCTTTTTCTTTCCAACTAATCTTTCTTTTTTTCTTTCTTTCTAACTAATCTATCTTTTTCTTTCCAACTAATCTTTCTTTTTTCATTCTAACTAATCTATCTTTCTTTCATTCTAACAAATCTATCTTTCTTTCTTTCTAACTAATCTATCTTTCTTTTATTCTAACTAATCTATCTTTCTTTCTTACTAATCTATCTTTCTTTCTAACTAATCTTTCTTTCTTTCTAACTAATCTATCTTTCTTTCTTTCTAACTAATCTATCTTTTTTTCTCTTAACTAATCTATCTTTCTTTCATTCTAACTAATCTATCTTTCTTTCTTTCTAACTAATCTATCTTTCTTTCTAACTGATCTATCTATCTATCTATCTTTCTAACTAATCTATCTTTCTTTCTAACTAATCTATCTATCTATCTATCTATCTATCTATCTATCTATGTGTCTATCTTTCTTTCTTTCTAACTAATCTATCTTTCTTTCTAACTAATCTATCTTTCTTTCTTTAACTAATCTATCTATCTTTTTTCTAACTAATCTATCTTTCTTTCTTTCTTTTTTTCTAGCTAATCTATCTTTCTTTCTAACTAATCTATCTATCTATCTATCTATCTATCTATCTATCTATCTATCTATCTATCTATCTATTATCTATCTATCTTTCTTTCTTTCTAACTAATCTTTCTTTCTTTCTTTCTTTCTAACTAACCTTTCTATCTTTCTTTCTTTCTAACTAATCTATCTTTCTTTCTATCTATCTTTCTTTCTAACTAATCTCTTTCTTTCTTTCTTTCTTTTTTCTAACTAATCTATCTTTCTTTATTTCTAACTAATCTATCTTTCTTTCTAACTAATCTATCTTTCTTTCTAACTAATCTATCTTTCTTTCTAACTAATCAATCTATCTTTCTTTCTAACTAACCTCTAACTAATCTATCTTTCTTTCTTTCTAACTAATCTATCTTTCTTTCTAACTATCAATCTATTTTTCTTTCTAACTAATCAATCTATCTTTCTTTCTAACTTATCTATCTTTCTTTCTAACTAATCTATCTATCTTTCTTTCTAACTAATCAATCTATCTTTCTTTCTAACTAGCCTCTAACTAATCGTTCTTTCTTTCTTTCTTTCTTTCTAACTAATCAATCTATCTTTCTTTCTAACTAGCCTCTAACTAATCTTTCTTTCTTTCTTTCTTTCTAACTAATCTATCTTTTTTCTAACTAATCTATCTATCTTTCTTTCTAACTAATCAATCTATCTTTCTAACTAACCTCTAACTAATCTATCTTTCTTCTTTCTAATTAATCTATCTTTTTAACTAATCTATCTTTTTTCTTTCTAACTAATCTACGTATCTATCTTTCTTTCTAACTAATCTTTCTTTCTTTCTAACTAATCTATCTTTCTTTCATTCTAACAAATCTATCTTTTTCTTTCCAACTAATCTTTCTTTTTTTTCTTTCTTTCTAACTAATCTATCTTTTTCTTTCTAACTAATCTATCTTTCTTCATTCTAACTAATCTATCTTTTTCATTCTAACAATCTATCTTTCTTTCTTTCTAACTAATCTATCTTTCTTTCATTCTAACTAATCTTCTTTTTTCTTTTAACTAATCTATCTTTTTTTCATTCTAACAAATCTATCTTTCTTTCTTTCTAACTAATCTATCTTTCTTTCATTCTAACTAATCTATCTTTCTTTCTTACTAATCTATCTTTCTTTCTAACTAATCTTCTTTCTTTCTAACTAATCTATCTTTCTTTTCTTTCTAACTAATCTATCTTTTTTCTTTTAACTAATCTATCTTTCTTTCATTCTAACTAATCTTTCTTTCTTTCTAACTAATCTATCTTTCTTTCTAACTGATCTATCTTCTATCTATCTATCTTTCTAACTAATCTATCTTTCTTTCTAACTAATCTATCTTTCTATCATCATCTATCTTCTATCTATCTATCTATCTATCTATCTATCTATCTATCTATCTATCTATCGATCTATCTATCTATCTATCTATGTGTCTATCTTTCTTTCTTTCTAACTAATCTATCTTTCTTTCTAACTAATCTATCTTTCTTTCTAACTTTCTTTCTAACTAATCTATCTTTCTTTCTAACTTTCTTTCTAACTAATCGATCTTTCTTTCTATCCTTTCTCTCTTCTAAGTAATATATCTCTTTCTTTCTAACTAATTTATCTTTCTTTCTTTTTTTCTTTCTTTCTAACTAATCTATCTTTCTTTCTTTCTTTCTAACTAATCTATCTTTCTTTCTAACTAATCTATCTTTCTTTCTTTCTAACTAATCTATCTTTCTTTCTAACTTTCTTTCTAACTAATCGATCTTTCTTTCTTTCTATCTTTCTTTCTAGTAATATATCTCTTTCTTTCTAACTATCTCTTTCTTTCTTTATTTTCTTTCTTAACTAATCATCTTTCTTTCTTTCTAACTAATCTATCTTTCTTTCAACTAATCTATCTTTCTTTCTTCTAACTAATCTATTTTTCTTTCTAACTAATCTATCTTTCTTTCTTTAACTAATCTACTATCTTTTTTTCTAACTAATCTATCTTTCTTTCTTTCTTTTTTCTAGCTAATCTATCTTTCTTTCTAACTAATCATCTATCTATCTATACTATCTATCATCTATCATCTATCTATCAATCTATCTATCTATCTTTTCTTTCTAACTAATCTTCTATCTTTCTTTCTTTCTAACTAATCTCTTTCTTTCTTTCTTTCTTTCTTTCTTTTTTCTAACTAATCTATCTTTCTTTATTTCTAACTAATCTACTTTCTTTCTAACTAATCTATCTTTCTTTCTAACTTTCTTTCTAACTAATCTATCTTTCTTTCTAACTTTCTTTCTAACTAATCTATCTTTCTTTCTTTCTTCTTTCTATCTTTCTTTCTAACTAATATATCTCTTTCTTTCTAACTACATCTTCTTTCTTCTTTTTTCTTTTTCTTACTAACTAATCTATCTTTCTTTCTTTCTTTCTTTCTAACTAATCTATCTTTCTTTCTAACTAATCTATCTTTCTTTCTTTCTAACTAATCTATCTTTCTTTCTAACTAATCTATCTTCTTTCTTTAACTAATCTATCTATCTTTTTTTCTACCTAATCTATCTTTCTTGTTTTCTTTTTTTCTTTTTTTCTAACTAATCTTTCTTTCTTTAACTAATCTATCTATCTTTTTTCAACTAATCTATCTTTCTTTCTAACTAATCTATCTTTCTTTCTAACTAATCTATCTTTCTTTCTAACTTTCTTTCTAACTAATCTATCTTTCTTCTAACTTTCTTCCAACTAATCTATCTTTCTTTCTTTACTATTTTCTTTCTTCTAACTTTCTTTCTAACTAATCTATCTTTCTTCTAACTTTCTTTTCAACTAATCTATCTTTCTTTCTTTCTATCTTTCTTCCTTATAACTAATATATCTTTCTTTCTTTCTAGCTAATCTATCTTTCTTTCTTTTTTTCTTTCTAACTAATCTATCTTTCTTTCTTTCTTTTTTTTCTAACTAATCTATCTTTCTTTCTAACTAATCTATCTTTATTTCTTTCTTTCTAACTAATCTATCTTTCTTTCATTCTAACAAATCTTTCTTTCATTCTAACTAATATATCTATCTTTCTAACTAATATTTCTTTCTAACTAATCTTTCGTTCTTTCTAACTAATCTATCTTTTCTTTCTAACTAATCTATCTATCTATCTTTCTTTCTAACTAATCTATCTATCTATCTTTTCTTTCTAACTAATCTATCTTTCTTTCTAACTAATCTATCTTTCTTTCTTTCTAACTAATCTATCTTTCTTCTTCTTTTTTTTTCTAACTAATCTACCTTTCTTTCTAACTAATCTATCTTTCTTTCTAACTAATCTATCTTTCTTTCATTCTAACTAATCTATCTTTCTTTTTTCTAATTCTAACTAATCTTTTCTTTCTTTCTAACTAATCTGTCTTTCTTTCTAACTAATCTTTCTTCTTTCTTTCTTTCTAACTAATTTTTTTCCTTCTTTCTTTCTAACTAACTTTCTATCTTTCTTTCTAACTAATCTATCTTTCTTTCTATAACTATCTTCTTTCTTTCTTTCTAACTAATCTATCTTTCTTTCTTACTAATCTATCTTTCTTTCCTATCTAACTATATCTTTCTTTCTAACTAATCTATCTTTCTTTCTAACTAATCTATCTTCTTTCTTTCTAACTAATCTATCTTTTCTTTTCTTACTATATCTATCTATCTTCTTCTTTACTTCTTTTCTAACTAATCTATCTTTCTTTTCAACTAATCTATCTTTCTTTATTTATTGTTTCTAACTAATCTATCTTTCTTTCTTTCTCTAACATAACTCTTTATTCCTTCTTTCTAATAATTCTCTTTCTTTCTAACTAATTATCTTTCTTTCTTTTTTTTCTAACTAATCTATCTTTCTTCTTCTAACTAATCTATCTTCTCCTTTCTAACTAATCTATCTTTCTTCTTTCTAACTAATCTATCTTTCTTTCTTTCTAACTAATCATCTTTCTTTCTAACTATCTATCTTTCCTTTCTAACTAATCTATCTTTGTTTCTAACTAATCTTTCTTTCTTTCTTTCTAACTAATCTTTATTTCCTTCTTTCTAACTAATCTATCTTTCATTCTAACTAATCTATCTTTCTTTCTTTCTTTCTTTCTAACTAATCTTTCTATCTTTCTTTCTAACTAAACTACCTTTCTTTCTTTCTTTCTAACGAATCTATCTTTCTTTCTTTCTTTCTAACTATTCTATCTTTCTTTCTAACTAATCTATCTTTCTTTCTTTCTTTCTAACTAATCTATCTTTCTTTCTTTCTAACTAATCTATCTTTCTTTCTTTCTAACTAATCTATCTTTCTTTCTTTCTAACTAATCTATCTTTCTTTCTAACTAATCTTTCTTTCATTGAAACTAATCTTTCTATCTTTCTATTATTTATCTATCTTTCTACCTAATCTTTCCTTTCTTTCTAACCAATCGTTTTCTTTTTTCATAACTATTCTTTCTTTCTAACTAATCCATCTATCAAACTTCAAACTACTTTAAACTTCTTCAAACTCTCTGGTCCGGCTTTCTTAAGCCAACTTAAAGTTTGTCTCATCAAACTTTTTTTCTAGTTTAATGTACTAATGTTGCAGGCTATCATTAAAATAAAAAGCGTTTGTGCTCCACTGACTTGATGTGATTTTGAAGCCTTGAGTTCATCTGCCTTAGCAAAATAATTAAGGTAACACTTTCATAATATATGTAAATAATAAAATAAGGTACTACTATAGCTAATTTTAACAACTCTGACTGTATTGCACATTGATACCACAATCAACTGCAAATAGTGTAAAACATACTTTTTCAGTCTTTATTGTCTTAAGATTTGCATAGCAAAACATTTAAGAAAAAAAATCGTACCAATAGATGGAAAATACAACAAAGAAATACATAAATATTAGAAAGAAGAACTACAAAAACAGGAAGACAGACAGCTGGAATTATAATACAGTGATTAATAAAATGTTTGAGGCCTTGGGTCATGTTGGAGATCGAGCCTTTACACAGGTTGTACGATTAAAGAAAACACAGGTCTAACAAGAATCTTGCGTTTCCATTATAAACCAGATGAGATAATCACAGTCAAAATTTGCAAGCATGTGCAAAATTGACAAACACTGACAAGTGTTTAGATACTTAAAGATACATAATGAATTATGAAACCACATCACATGGATGACCCCCAGACAAGCACAAAAAAAAAATGAAAAAAAACAGACAAGCACAAAAGTATAACATTTCAAAGCTAATAATATTATCAGTAACATTAGTAATATACTCTTCTGCATTAGGGTTAATTACATTTCTGCCATGAAAAAGGCTGCAGGGGAATTCCATACATATATGCACTAAAAACAAACCCACCCTTGTTCTCACAATCAATAGCTTTATAACATTTGGAAGCATGAATATATGAAGGTTGGGCAAAACTTGTGAGCAGTGTTGTTCAAAATGTGTGTGACAGGGTCAATGCTGAGATATTGAATCAGTGTTAAATCAGTCAGTTGAATTTGACTCTGTTTACCCCCCCCCCCCCACCACCACCACCACCACCACGGCATCTTAAATATTGTCGTAATATTAAAAATTCTGGATGCCAATGTTAAATTAAACTTAAAGCAGTTCCTAAAACTCCTTGTGATATTATGCCAGTCAGGAGTGAATAAAACCTGGGACTTAAAGATACATACCTTTTTACCTTTTCTAACACAAACCTAGATTTACCTTTCATACTGTAGCACCACATTCACTTGTTATGAGTATCCCTCCAGCTGACCCATGGTATTAGCTAAATGTTAAATGCAATTGGTAGGCCACCGATACCTGTATGCAGATCAGTGCCTAAGTTGAAGTGTATTTGTTGGAGGCACGGCTGTTGCTTTGTTCGGATCCTCGCTCTGTCACCTTCAGCTTCATGCAGGACTGCTTGTCATCCATGGCTAACATTTCAGGAGGCAGGCACCAGCAACACAGACATGACTGGAAGGGAACAGAGGAAGAAAAGTGTTATTTATTATATAAACTGCTGCAGGATGCATAGCTCACACTTGCAAGAAAATTAAGATTAAATGAATAAGGCCTTAAAATATACAGGCGAACAAACTAAATATTGAAATCTTTGAAAATTGTTTACACTGAAAAAAGAATACATGCACAATCGTCTCGGTTACGTATGTAACCCTCGTTCCCTGAGTGAGGGAACGGAGACGTTCCGTCGGATGACGACGAATGACGAATGGGGTTTCGCATAGAAAGCCTATCAACTTCGAGTATACAAAACGAGCCAATGGCAAGCAAATGCCATGGGTCTGCGGAATTTGCATGACGTAACTCCGCCCCACCTCGTGGGTATATAAGGAGGAAGTCCTGCATCTAGCAGATATGTTTCTTCGCTGAGGAGCCAAGACTGAGCTCAGGCGATCCCCGCGGTATACAGCGGAAGTGGCAAGAAGACGGAACGTCTCCGTTCCCTCACTCAGGGAACGAGGGTTACATACGTAACCGAGACGTTCCCTTTCGTTCGTCACTCCGAGTTCCGTCGGATGACGACGAATGGGGTTACCAGTCTAATCACGCCACCTTCACAGCTGTCTTCCAGTGCCCTGCGTAAATCTGAGATCCCTGTCATACTGGACAAGTGGGACTCCTATTTAACACAGGAATACCAAGGTACACTGGGGAGCATATCCCAAGATATAGAGGAGTATGCAGGATATACCCAGCCCAACGGGGGGGGGGGAATTTAGAATACACATATGACCCGAAGGATTCATACGGGAATACACTGGGGTATCCAGCCGCAGGTGGAAAAGTTTTAAACCCCAGGGGGTGGCAAGGTGGCTTGCCAAGGGAAGACACATGCTCAGAGAGGCTTACAGTGGGAATACACATGTGGGGGTAGCTCCGTAGAGGGACCATGCACACGGGAGGCACCTAGCCGACGCACAGGTACAAAGACACTGGGTCGACGTCAGGAGTGCAGGAGGAACTCAGGGCTTTCGGAGAAGCTCACCTGAGGAAAATATCGCACGTATCCAGTCCGTGGAGTGGAATGGCGAGCAAGCGAAGACACCTGAGCGGGTCCTAATGCCGGCTGTTTGAAGCGAGCACACGAGAGGACACAGGCTCCACTCGGAGATTATAGAATCTGGCGAATGTGTTGGGTGTCGCCCAGCCTGCAGCTCTGCAGATGTCTGTTAGCGAGGCGCCATGCGCTAACGCCCAAGAGGATTCCACACTCCGGGTGGAGTGGGCCGTCACACCAAGGGGGCACGGTCGACCTTGCTGCTGGTATGCCAAAGCAATGGTGTCCACTATCCAGTGAGACAACCTCTGCTTGGAGAGAGCTCTTCCCTTCAGCTTCCCACCATAACAGACAAAGAGCTGGTCTGAGGTCCTGAAACACTGCGTCCTGTCTACATAGGTGCGGAGAGCACGTACTGGACAGAGCAGTGCCAAGGCTGGGTCTGCCTCCTCCGGGGGCAGCGCTTGCAGGTTCACCACCTGGTCCCGAAAGGGAGTGGTAGGAACCTTGGGCACGTATCCAGGCCGGGGTCTCAGGATCACGTGAGAGTAAGCCGGCCCGAATTCAAGGCACGCTTCGTCAACGGAGAATGCGTGCAGGTCCCCAACCCTCTTAATAGAGGCCAGTGCAACCAGGAGCACTGTCTTCATTGACAGGAGCTTGAGCTCCACTGTTTGCAAAGGCTCAAAGGGAGCATGCTGCAGGGCAGTTAAGACCACTGCGAGGTCCCAGGAGGGAACGAGAGGGCGGCGAGGAGGATGTACTCCTGGCTCCTCTCAGGAACCTGATGATCAGGTCGTGCTTTCCCACAGACTTACCTTCTATGAAGTCATGGTGTGCGGCGATAGCGGCAACATAGACTTTCAGGGTGGAGGGAGACAGCCTTCGCTCCAACCCATCTTGAAGGAAGGAAAGCACGACGCTGATCGGGCATTTCCGGGGGTCTTCTCGGTGAGAAGAGCACCAGCTGACGAAGAGGTTCCACTTCAACGCATAGAGGTGTCTCGTGGACGACGCTCTAGCGGAAGTGATGGTAGCCACCACCGGAGGTGGTAGGGTACTCAAACCTACCTGGTCCCGTCCTTTTTACAGGTCGGGACGAGGGTGCCATAGGGTGCCCCGTCCCTGAGAAAGAAGGTCCTTCCTCAGAGGTATGGGCCAAGGAGGTGCTGTCGCGAGGAGTATGAGTTCGGAGAACCAGGTCCTGGTGGGCCAACAGGGCGCAACCAGAAGGACCTGCTCCTCGTCCTCCTTGACCTTGCGCAGGAAATGCGCAAGAAGGCTCACTGGGGGAAACGCATACTTGCGGCCCCGCGGCCAGCTGTGCGCCAGTGCATCCGTGCCGACCTCGGTCAGGGAATAATACAGGGCGCAGTGGGTCGAGTCGTGGGAGGCAAACAGATCTATCTGTGCGTCGCCGAACTGGTCCCAAATCAGCTGAACCGTCTGGGGATGGAGTCGCCATTCGCCAGGGAGGGCTGAAACCGTGAGAGCTCGTCGGCTGCACAGTTCAGGGCTCCGGGAATGTAAATAGCATGAAGGGACCTCAGATGCTTCTGACTCCATAAGAGGAGGTGGCGAGCGAGTTGCGACATACGGCGCGAGCGTAGACCACCTTGATGGTTGATGTACGCTACTGTGGCGGTAATGTCTGATTGGACTAGTACGTTTTGGCCCCTGAGCAGCGCTCGAAAGCGGTGCAGGGCAAGGCGTACGGCCAGCAACTCGAGGCAATGACATGCCATACTGCAACATTACATGCGAGTATCACCGGGCTTCAGGAGCAAGCTTGCTCAACACCTAAGTGTGAAGAAATTCACTGAACCTTCAGGGGCATTTCTGCTCAACACCTGAGTGTGATAAATCTCACTGAATTTTTCAGGAGCATTTCTGCTCAACATGAGAGTGTGACAGCATGTCCATTGCACATGGCGCCCCAGCCCGTGGTGGCATCTGTTGAGACAACAACCTGCCGGGAAGCTCGTTCTAGGGGCACTTGGGCCCGTAGAAACTGAGGTTCGCCCACGGGTTGAGTAGTGACGGCAGGCCGGAGTAACTGGTACTCGAAGGTGCCGCGAGCCATGTCCACCTCGGGACTCGGTCGCGAAGCCAAAGCTGAAGCGGTCTCATATGAAGCAATCCGAGCGGCGTTGCCGCGGCTGCAGATGCCATATGCCCCAGGAGCCTCTGAAAAGATTCAGTGGAACCGCACTCTTGTCCTGGAACTGTCTCAGACAAGTCAGCAGTGACTGTGCGCGCTCGCTCGTAAGCTGCACGGACATGGCGACCGAGTCGATGTCCATACCGAGAAAAGAGATCCTCTGCACGAGGCAAAGTTTGCTCTTTTCCCAGTTGACCTGAAGGCCCAAGCGAGCTAGGTGCCAGAGCACAAGGTCCCTGTGTTCGCAAACCTGGTCTCGAGAGTGAGCTAGGATCAGCCAGTCGTCGAGATAGTTCAGGATGCGAACCCCGTGAACCCGAAGGGGAACAAGGGCTGCCTCGACGACCTTCGTGAAGACGCGAGGAGACAGGGCTAGCCCGAAGGGGAGAACCGCGTACTGGTATGCCCGCCCCTCGAAAGCAAACCGGAGGAACGGTCTGAGTCGAGGAAGAATGGAGACATGAAAGTAGGCGTCCTTCAGGTCGATCGCTGCAGACCAATCCTGGGGCCGCACGCATTCGAAAATGCGTGGCAGTGAGCATCTTGAACAGCATCCTGTATAAGGAGCGATTCAGCACGTGCAAGTCCAGGATCGGTCGTAACCCACCGGTTTTCTTGGGGACAACGAAGTAAGGGCTGTAGAAGCCGGACCTCATCTCGGCTGGAGGGACAGTCTCGATTGCACCCTTCGCCAGCAGGGTGGCAATCTCGGCTCTCATGATAGGGGCATTGCCACCGACCAAAGTGGAGCGGACTCCCCTGAAGCGGGGAGGAGACCGTGCGAACTGAATCGCATAGCCGAACCTGATGGTGCAGGCGACCCGGCGGACAGACGGGGAAGCTCTACCACAGGCGTCCCCCCGGAGGGGCAGCGAAGCGGAGTAACTGGCCCGGACGTGGGTGGCATAGCGGCCCGGTGTGGGGGCACAGTTAGGCTCCGCGCCCGGACAGAGGAGGCCAGGGAAGGACCAGCGTTCCACGGGGGCGTGCTCTGTCGGGGGTCTGGCGACAGAGGGGGACAGGGCTGAGGCGGTCCGTGGACGACCCGCCGTGTCAACCGCCTCTGGGACAGAGGGGGACGAGGAGAGCGTGGCTTGTGGGCGGCACTCTGTGTCGTCCGAGAACTCTGTATGCTCAGAGACGAGAAATCAGTTCTTGAGTGAGGATTCTTCCCCAGCCCTCCACCGGGGAAAGGAGTGGCCCTGCTACCAACTCCTGGAAGAACTGAGACTTATCTCTGAGCAGCCCATCTCAAAAGCGCCGCTTAACCTGGCATTTAGCGGGGGGGGGCGGGGCTGGAGAGGGCTGTGGCACCTTCCCTACGGTCTTCCAGAGCCAGCCCATTTCTGGTGAACGGGGGGGTTGGAACCATGGGAGGGCGCCTTCGGCGGTGGGCAAACTGAGGGATCTGAGCGGACGGCGGGGCCGTCGGGCAGAATAACGTCAGTCTGCTCATGGGCGGTTGAAAGCTGTTGGGCGAAAGCAATCAACCGCACCGCCGAGGAGGCCGACCTGGGATATAGAGGTGTCGAGGCAGACGGATCTGCCGACATTCTGTACATCAGACCGGTCAGCCCCCAAAGGTAAGCATCACCCGACACCGAGAGCGTACGGCCACTTTCGTCGCTCGGAGAGCAAGGTCAGTGGCGGCGCGCGGCTCATTGAAGAGCCTCGGGTCAGTCCCGCCCTCGTGCATGTCCGTGAGCATCTGGGTCACGTAGACCAGCAGAATGGCGACGGACGCAGTGAGGCGGCTGCCTGTCCTATGGCGCTATAGCATTTCGCCACAGATTAGTGTAGACGAAAAAACTACAGGCTTCGGACGGGTGCTTAGGATTGCGCCGGGAAGCACTCTGAGGACACAGTAGCATCGCAACAGAGCGTTCAACCGGGGGGACCCCAGTGTACCCATGGGCAGCTGCCAGTGAGGGGAGGAAAGGCGGGTGAGACCAACGAGCGGTCCCGAGAAGACCAGGGGGTCTACCAGGACTTCGAGATCTCATCATGCACGTCCGGGAGGAAAGATATTGGGGTTTGCCGTGGACGCGGGTCGGCGGCCTCACCCAAAATCAATCGTCCCAGGAAAGCATGGCCGCCTAGTGATGCTGCTGCAGACACAGCATCATCCTCTGTAGCTTCAAATGAAAACGCACGGGCCACCCGAGGGTAGACTCGTGGAATCATCAGTTCACTAGCGGGCACCGTCATTGAAGAGGGGGGCTGGGGTCGTGGACTCTTTTTACAGAGTCGGCGTCCTTGTTCCAGACCAACACCCTCAGGTCACCCTGGCCACCAGCCGAAAAGACGGGGGGTGGAAGAGGGGACTCTCACTCTTGCGAGTTCACCGAGTCTCGACCTATATGACGCGATGATCACGTTCCCAGAGAGAACATGAGTCATCCACGAGCGCTGTTCAAGCATGATCAATAGCCCAACACACTAGACAGCGCTCGTGCCCATCAGAGTCCGATACCAGTCCGCTGCAACCTATTTTTAGAAATGCACGGGCGAACCGTCTTTAAAAAGACGTGCCGCGTGCGAGCTCTTTTGTGAGAGGAGAGAAAACTCTGCGATGTTGAAGCGGGCGGGGAGACACACACACACTGGCAGATCACTGCACAGAACAGCAGGCACTGTGAACTCGCCGCAGATCGCCGTCACACCAACACCGGAGAGAAAGGCTCGTCTCGTAGAGTGAAGTCAGAGATGACTGTGGAGTGAAGAAATACTCTTGGCTCCGAAGCGAAAACATATCTGCTAGATGCAGGACTTCCTCCTTATATACCCACGAGGTGGGGCGGAGTTACGTCATGCAAATTCCGCAGACCCATGGCATTTGCTTGCCATTGGCTCGTTTTGTATACTCGAAGTTGATAGGCTTTCTATGCGAAACCCCATTCGTCATTCGTCGTCATCCGACGGAACTCGGAGTGACGAACGAAAGGGAACTTAAAACTTCTTGTTAAACATTTTATAAAATGGCATGACATGGCATCATGAAAATTACATGGCATCATAAAAATGTGGCTTTCACACGCAGCATGTTGAAAGCTAGCAAGACACCCGTCTAATGCATATTATACCGAAAAACAAAAAGTAGTGCAGAGGAATGCAAAAACATGTTCTGTGGGATGTGGCCCTATGTATTAAACATTTTTACTATCATATGTAGATATTATCTCATTATTATCATGCAGAGACTTTCATTTCAGTGATAAGATCAAAAATTAAATATTTTTGTTTTCACTGACAACATCATATAAATGTGAGCCAAATATCTACATTATTTAGTACATTGACATAGGATTTTTTATTTTACCTAAATTTGCCAATATGTTATTGGTAACATATTGTCTGTCAGTCTGTTCTTACCCTGAAGCAGCTCTTGAAGCGTTTGCTAACCATGTACAAAGCGATTGGGTTTATGCATGAGTTCACTGATGCCATGTTGATCCCGATATAATCAAGAACCAGGAAGAAACTACAGGTAAACAAAAACAAAAACAAACAAACAGGCTCATTATTATTAAGACTATGATTTACCAAAAATATAGAGATTATTTGTTTCTTAGAGATTAGAGCCTTTGAATATAGTTGATGTGAATTTACCTCAAAAGCTCACAGCGATTAGGGTCTCTTTCATCATAAATGGTAAGCTTTAGAATACGGCTGAGGTGCAGTGGAAGCCAGCACAGTGCAAAGACTAGCACCAGACAGAACACGGTTTTAGCCACCTCACGCCTCTGTAGAGCACAATCATGTCTTTTGCCTATTTATTTTGATTTAGAGACAATCATAGTGGATTAAGACATAATGACAAGTAAACTATCAAACTAAAAAACGTCCCATTGGCAGGATAGAATTGTCTTTATTTTGTATAAGGAGTGTATGTTCTCTCAAAAGAATATACAGCACTTTCAAAAGTCAAAGAGGACAGAGGGCTCTGACCTGTTTTAGGTGATCATTAAGTGCAATTTGGACTCCATTCTTCTTTCGAAGCATTTCACAGGTCATAAGAGTGTAGAAGATGGCAGTACACATCAGCGGCATGCAGAAGTAGAAACTGAAAAGCCACCAATCTTTGGCTGACTTATAAAACTGAAAATGAACAAATGTACCAAATTACCACTGACAAGCTATTATTATCATATTCAGGGTTGTCCAATTAGTATGTGTCATGTCCAAAATTTTGTTGATCCAACTATTGTATGACATGCAAACTGACCTGCATGAACTTGTTTTTCTGCATAGGGTGGAGCAAGCAAATTCTAAGCAGCTCTCCTTTGTAGTCCATTGTGATCATATCAAAGGCAATGGGCTCCGGCACTGCTAGTATAATGGACAGCATCCATATCAGAATTATTTCAATAGCGGTCCATTTGGGGACGCCGATGCCTTTAATGCGGTTCCACGATGCAACTGCTCGAAACCTTGTGACAATGATCAGTGCCAGAAGCAAAATTAATTAGTGTTACTAATATTATCTAAGAGCTAAAAACAAACAAATACAACAAAATACAGATACCTGTCTATGCTCAGTGCACACAAACTCAGCACTGTGATGCCAACTGATGCCTTTTGTATAAAAGGAACCAGTTTGCAAAGTCCAACACCAAATGGCCAATCTTCCGCCAGAAGCTGAAAGACAGTTACTTTTGTATCAATAATTGCCAACAGAAAATTACAGTGGAGCTGTTATGACTCCACAATTATACCTTGTTTTTAGTGAGCCAATTTTTAAAAGCCCAGTGTTGAAGAGGATGTGGGACTTCCTAGTTTGTAAAACAATAGTTCCGCAGTTTCATGGAGTTAGATCATGGATGTTTTGATGAGCTGGAGCTGTAATTGTTTCTCAGATTGCTCTACATACTTTATAAAGGGCTAAAAGCCGGGCCACAGCCCATAAGAGAAAATATTGGTTGACTTTGGTGGGTTATTTTTGGTAACACTTTACTTAAAGCCTTTATATATAATGCATTTTAAAAGTGTAACAGAAGCAAGCTAGTAAGAGCTGTGCATGTAAACCTGACTCCCCTGGCCTCAAGAGGCGCAATAGTGACCGACAATAGGCAATAGTGACTAGAGACTGCTTTCTATAGCGTACTTGTTAGGGCGCACGCCTACCATGGTGGAGAAGCCGGTTCAAGTAGGACCGGTTAGATAAGCATTTTTAATGAATTATTATGCCTTGTAATGCACCTTATAATAATGCATTGTATGGTCTCATGAATAATTGTAACCACAGTTATAATACATTATAATTCTTATCTATTCATTGAACACACCTTTAGAAAGCATAATGCATTTAAACACATGGTAACACTTTATTTGAAGGGGTGTGCATAAGACTGACATGACACTGTCATAAACATGACATAACACCTGTCATGAACATGAAGGAGTCTTTATGAATGTTTATGACTGTTGTCATTGAGTGTCATTCGGTAAATTATGACACTTTTAATGCAAAGTTGACATTGTTTAAAATGTCTTTGTTATGACAACTTGACATTAACCAAGACAAAAATGTCTTGATTATGACAACTTGACATTAACAAAGATAGAAATGTCTTTGTTATGACAACTTGACATTAACCAAGAAATCATAACCTGTCAACATGTCACAAATATGTCATAACAGGTCTGATTATCAAACTTAAAGATGTTATTTAGCTTTGCATTGACATTACATTACCCTGTCATCTGTGGTTGGTTTTGACTTTGGCCGTCATGACACCATTATAACTGTGTCATGAATATTTTTCTTTTCCTCAAGTAAAGTGGAACACATTGTACTAGTTATAAAGATGTCATTAAGGGTTATTACACTGTCAAATGCTTTGACAACAGTGTCATTAATATTTCCCCTTACCTCAAGTAAAGTGGAACATGTTGGACTAGTTATAAAGATTGAGGACAAGTAAAATATTCATGACACAGTTATAATGGTGTCATGACGGCCAAAGTCAAAACCAACCACATATGACAGGGTAATGTAATGTTAACGCAAAGCTAAATAACTTCTTTAAGTTTGATAATTAGACCTGTTATGACATATTTGTGACAGGTTGACAGGTTATGATTTCTTGGTTAATGTCAAGTTGTCATAACAAAGACATTTCTATCTCTGTTAATGTCAAGTTGTCATAACAAAGACATTTTTTGTCTTTGTTAATGTCAAGTTGTCATAACAAAGACATTTTAAACAATGTCAACTTTGCATTAAAAGTGTCATAATTTACCGAATGACACTTAATGACAACAGTCATAAACATTCATAAAGACTCCTTCATGTTCATGACAGGTGTTATGTCATGTTTATGACAGTGTCATGTCAGTCTTATGCACACCCCTTCAAATAAAGTGTTACCAAACACATGACAGACAAACAATTTCAGATGTAACAAGGAATGTCCAAATTGAATGCATTTTAACTTTGGTTACAGTTATTTATGAAAAGATGCATTATAATCATACATTATGGATACCATTATAATGCATTATAAATAAAGGCATTCAGTAAAGTGTTACCGTTCTAATTGTGTTAGAATAAGTGTTAATTGTTAAATATGAAATTCGATTTAATCTTTATATGAATCTTATATTCTCCCTTATTAATGCTGCATCACATTTGTTGATCAATAGCATGTTAGATTTTTGTGTTGAGATATACAGTAACAGTCAAAAGTGTGGACACATTACTATTTTTTTATGTTTTTGAAAAAGTCTCTTATGCTCTTCAAACCTGCATTTATTTGATCAGAATAATACAGGGGGGGAAACCCATTAATATTGTGAAATATTATTACAATTTAAAATAATGGTTCTCTTACGAGAGTATCTCTCGTACTGCGTAATATCTTACGCTATGGGGAAATACTCTTTCCTCGAGATATTGAAGCCAAAAATTATCCTTAATTTTTTAAACATGCAAAACGCTTTTGCAGCAGCAAGCAGACAAGGGCGAGACAGCTCGCGCGCCCATTGGCTGCCCCGCTGGAAAAGCTGCAGCCTATCGAGTGAGGCACTGCGTGACGTAATGACGAATGAGGACGCTTCGCGCTCATTTCGTCATGTCCCGCCAGTATAGGCGTGGTCTCGCCCTATAAATACCCCCTCGATAGCTGTATTTCCTCTGATTTTTTATTCTTCACGCGAAGCTCACGCATCGCGGGATCCAGAGTGAGAAGCCGCGCCGTTGACTTGTATCCTTCTCAGCGGGACGTGCCATCTTCTGAAGTCGCTGGCCCAGCCGCCTTCAACCGCCGTACCTGCTGCGCTTTCCGGCGTACTATATCCTTTACTCTGCTAAGTGTGTGTGTTTGCTTACGTGACGCAACACCCATTTCTACTGTTCTAAAAGAGCTGCGTCTTTTTAAAGATGCCTTCCTGTGGTTCTTGCCGAGCCCCACTCAGCGACGAGGACCGCCACGTCATCTGCGTGTCCTGCCTGGGTGAGGATCACGCGGCCACCGCGCTCGCTGACGGCGGATGCCATCATTGTGAACGCTTGCCTATGGTGACTCTGCGGACTCGCCTAGCTTCGTTCTCCGAGCCCGCATCCCAGCCCGCCGTGATGCCGCGCCGCAAGAAGCGCCGCGCCCAGCGCGCGCCCGAGCTATTTCCAGCCCGCCAAAGCTCGCCGGTTCGCCCGCCAGCTTCGCCGGCCTCGCTCGAATCGCTCCCAGACGGACAGCGGCCGCCGTCTGCCGCCGCGTCCGCACTTGAGCTCGACGAACTTACCGGAGACGGCATTGAAACTGAGCCGATGCGTCCGCTCTCTCAAGCCGTGGATTACATCGGCCTCGACTGAAAGGCGCTCGCGCAACTAACGCGCAATAGGCTGGACGGACGCTTTCTCGGGAAAGACGAAGCTCCGTCACAGTCGAGACCCGCGCCTTTCCCCCCTGAATGCTGAGATAAAGCCCGAGGTCTCAAGGCCTTCCTAGTCTCTCTAGGAAAGCGACGGTGTTCAGTTCCCGCTGCGGCCGGATTTCCACCAAAACTTCTCGCTCGTTCAGTTCCAAGCAATGTGACTGTTCCAGTGTATTTCGCAGTGAGCAAGCTGGTTCCACAGCCCGCTTGCCTGCGCACAAAGGCCGTCGTTTCGGCTAACTAGCAGCGCCGCCAGGCCCGAGATCGAACACCGCGCTCTCGCTCTGCTGGACGCCGCCCCCCTCAGCGCGGGCCCCGGCCGAGGATTGAGGTAAAGCCCGAGGTCTCAAGGCCTTCCTAGTCTCTCTAGGAAAGTGACGGTGTTCAGATCCCGCTGCGGCCGGATTTCCCACCAAAACTTCTCGCTCGTTCAGTTCCATGCGTTGTGACTGTCCCAGTGTATTTCGCAGTGAAGCAGCCGGTGTCTCAGCCCGCTTGCCTGCGCACAAAAGCCGTTTCTATGGCTACCCAGATAAATCCAATAAAGAGTGCATTTTCTGGTGTTCCGGCCACGGCCGATGGTGTTACGAGTGTTGTAAGAATGCCCACGTCCCAGTGCCCATTCCCACACCCAGACACAGCCCGCCACGGTGCAGGGCTAGCACAAATAAAACCAACTCATGTTGGTTGTGCAGAAAATATAGTGAACGCGCCCATACAATGCCCGCTTACACTATACGATGCGTGTCCCTTGGTTTCTGTAAAAACGAAACTAACACACATTTAGTCGGCGCGACCCGACAGTGTTCTCAGTGCAGTAAATGTGCCCGCTGTTCCGCATTTCCTCACTGACACGCCGAATCCCACGGGATTCACCCCCGCTCGCTTTCTATGCACAACCCGTCACAGAGAAGCTGAGCGCGGCCAGGCTGCCCGCTGTGATTAGCGCGCACCTCGCACGCTGTGAACACAGCGTTGATTCAGTCGGCGCGAGCCGAGTGTTCTCCGTGCAGAAAATGTGCCCGCTGTCTCGCGCCCGCATTTCTCACAGACACTCCGATCTCACGGGATTCGCCCCCGCTCGTCTTCTCTGCACAACCCGTCACAGAGAAGCTGAGCGCGGCCAGGCTGCCGGCTGTGATCAGCGCGCGCCTCGCACGCTGTAAACACAGCAGTGATTTAGTCGCGCGAGCTGACAGTATTCTCAGTGTAGTAAATGTGCCGCATTTAGTAAATGTGCCCACATTCCCTCACACGCGCCGAATCCCACAGGATTCGCCCCGCTCGCTTTCTCTGCGCGTCCCGCCATAGAGAAGCTGAGCGCGGCCAGGCTGCCCGCTGCGATCAGCGCGCCCCCCGCCTCGAATGCTGTAAACACGGTGCTGTGTTCCCAGTACACAGGGGCTCTCGAGCCGCCGTCCTGCCGCGGCCAGAGCCCAGATTTCATTCTACCCCTAGCTATTCACGCAGATGCGTGGTCAAGGCTTCCCGGGGTATCAGAATGGGTGTTAAACACTATAACGAGAGGCTGTTCGCTACAGTTCGCTCGACGCCCCCGCCGTTATACGGCGCGAGTCGAAACTACGGTGTATAGCGAAGTGTTTCATCTACTTCGAGCCGAGATAGCGAAACTACTGAGAAAAGGGGCTATAGAACCTCTATCTCAGGGCGAAGGGGGCTTATACAGCAGATATTTTCTGGTGCCGAAAAAAGATGGTGGGCTCAGACCCATTCTAGATCTGCGACTGCTGAACAGAACGCTCGGGAAGCGCCAGTTCAGAATGCTTACGACCAGGAAGCTCCTCGCACAAGTGCGCCTAGGAGACTGGTTCATGTCAATAGATCTGAAAGACGCCTATTTTCGAATACAAATAGCGTCCCATCACAGGCGATTCTTGAGATTCGCCTTCGAGGGCCAGGCATATCAATACACAGTCCTGCCGTTCGGCCTGTCCATAGCACCCCGTACGTTCACGTAGTGCATGGACGCGGCCCTCGCCCCCCTGAGACTTCGGGGCATGCGAGTTTTGAACTACTTGGACGATTGGCTGATTCTAGCTCGTTCACGAACGGAGCTCATAGAACACAGGGCCGCATTACTCGAGCACCTCGAGGAGCTGGGCCTTACAGTCAATTGGGCGAAAAGCTCACTGCTCCCCAGTCGGAGAATTTCCTTTCTGGGAACAGTGTTAGACTCGCTATCCATGACAGCACGCCTGTCACCGGAGCGCGGATTGAATATTTAGCACGTCGCGAGATCCTTCCGCCACGGCTCTATAGTCCCGCTCAGAAGGTTTCAGAAAATGCTGGGTCTGATGGCCTCAGCAGCCTCCGTACTCCAGTTGGGCCTGCTCCGCATGCGCCCACTGCAGCTATGGCTAAAAGCACGAGTTCCCCCAGGGCGTGGACCGCGGGTCTATTTCGCCTCAGGGTCGACCTTCAGTGCGTTTTCAGCTCTGAAACCGTGGAAAGTGACCGACTGGTATCAGTCAGGTGTGAGTCTGGGGATCGCCTCGGGTGTGAAGGTGGTGTCTACGGACGCCTCCACATCGGGGCGGGGAGCGCTGCTCGAGGGCAGACCGCTAGCTGGCCTAGGGTCAGTACGGGAGAAGCTCCTTCACATAAACTGCTTGGAATTAATAGCAGTCGACAAAGCGCTAAGGCGCTTCTGTCCCCAGATAATAGGCCACCACGTATTGGTCCGGTCGGACAACATGTCAGTGGTGGCGTACATAAATCGCCAGGGCGGCGTCAGGTCCCGAAACCTTTACAGGCTGACGGAACGCCTCCTGGTCTGGGCTCAGCACAGCCTGCTCTCGCTGAGAGCGGCGCATGTGTCTGGTCACCTAAAAGTGGGGCCAGACAGGCTGTCCAGAAACAACGTCCCAGCAGGAGAATGGTCTCTACACCCGCAGAAGATCCAGCTGCTGTGGGAAATGTTTGGCAAAGCGCAGGTGGACCTGTTCTCGTCCCAAGAAAACGCTCACTGCCCGAGATTCTTCTCGAAAAGCCGGGACGCGCTGGCCCATGTTTGGCCCCGCCGCCCCCCCTATATGCTTTTCCCCCCTGTCTCACTCCTGCCTCAGGTGTTGGAGCGAATCAGGAGGGAGGGATGCCCAGTGCTACTCATAGCTCCGCTCTGGACAAACCAGTCGTGGTTCCCTGTCCTGATGCAGCTGACCAGCGCTGCCCCATGGCCTTTACCGTTGAGGAGAGACCTCCTCTCTCAGGCGGGAGGCTCGATTTGGCATCCTCGCCCGGATTTGTGGTCCCTGCACGCATGGGCCATCAACGGGTACCCGCTGACCTCCCAGAGGGAGTGTTAAACACGATCGCGCAGGCTAGAGCCCCGTCTACCAGACGGCTCTACACCTCGAAGTGGTCTGTGTTCTCTGCTTGGTGTCAAGCGCAGAGCTTTTCACCTGTAGACTGCGGGGTTACGGAAGTGCTTTCCTTCCTTCAGGAGCTACTGGATAAGGGCAGGACCCCTTCCACGCTCAAAGTATACGTGGCGGCCATAGCAGCGTTTGTAAAACCGGTGTCTGGCCAGTCACTAGGAAAGAACGACTTAGTCGTGCGTTTCCTTAGAGGAGCTCGGAGGCTAAACCCTCCCAGGCCCCCTTCAGTCCCGACATGGGACCTTTCCACGGTCTTGGAGGCCATGAAAGGTGCCCCATTCGAGCCAATCCAGTCGTCAGACATCAAACACTTGTCTTTCAAGAAAGCGTTTCTTATGGCTCTCGCTTCAGTGAAGCGCGTAGGGGACTTGCAAGCGCTCTCAGTGAGCGCGTCATGCATGGAGTTTGGACCTAATGACTCAAAGGTCATACTCAAACCGAAGCACGGCTACGTGCCAAAATCCCTCAACACACCGTTCAGGGCACAGGTGATTTCCCTGTCTGCCCTTCCGGTTCTCAATGAGGAGAAGGACGCGAGTCTCCTTTGCCCTGTCAGGGCACTAAGGGCTTATGTGTCCCGCTCGTCTGGTTTCAGACAGACTGAGCAGATTTTCGTTTCGTTTGGCGGCCGTGCTAAGGGACTTGCCGCTTCGAAACAGAGCCTATCCAGATGGATAGTCGGTGCCATAGCGCTGGCTTACACTTCTAAGGGCCTACAGTGCCCTTTGGGTGTTAGAGCGCACTCCACAGGAGGCGTGGCCTCCTCGTGGGCATGGTCTAGCGGGGTTACCCTGCAAGATATTTGTATGGCCGCGGGCTGGGCCTCGCCGTCTACATTTATAAAATACTATAACCTGGAGGTTCCCGCCTTGCAAGCTAAGCTTTTGGCGGTATAAAGTTCAGTGCTATCTGCCCGCTGTGCGGCTCAGATACTGAGTTTGACCTGCGTATTGCTCACTGACCGGTACAGCAGCTCATTAAAATGTCGACACACTTGTGGCCACCCAGTTCAGGCTGAATGTTCACCCTGACGGTATGGTCTATTTGTCACATGATCAGCTCCTTCGGATGCTATTTACAGGGAATGATGCTTCTAGCCTCTCTTCCCTCACTCTCTGTGAGTTTCTGGTGATTACGCACTATATGCGCCCCGGGCTTCGGCCCCTGGGACTTTGGTGTTGGATCCCTACCAGCACGGCGTGTTGCATGGGGTTCCACATATCGTAAGATATTACGCAGTACGAGAGATACTCTTGTAAGAGAACGTACTCGGTTACTAACGTAACCTCGGTTCTCTCTAGAGAGGGAACGAGTACTGCGTATCTTGCCGTGCTTGGAATATGCTCTGGTTCACTTCGGCGTACAAAATCAGAGGAAATACAGCTATCGAGGGGGTATTTATAGGGCGAGACCACGCCTATACTGGCGGGACATGACGAAATGAGCGCGAAGCGTCCTCATTCGTCATTACGTCACGCAGTGCCTCACTCGATAGGCTGCAGCTTTTCCAGCGGGGCAGCCAATGGGCGCGCGAGCTGTCTCGCCCTTGTCTGCTTGCTGCTGCAAAAGCGTTTTGCATGTTTAAAAAATTAAGGATAATTTTTGGCTTCAATATCTCGAGGAAAGAGTATTTCCCCATAGCGTAAGATATTACGCAGTACTCGTTCCCTCTCTAGAGAGAACCGAGGTTACGTTAGTAACCGAGTACGTTTTCTATTTTAATTTACTTTACTATACAATTTATTTCTGTGATGCAAAGCTGAATTTGCATTACTCCAGTCTTCAGTCAAAAGATCCTTCAGAACTCATTCTAATATGCTGATTTGATACTCAGTTATTATCAATGTTGGAAACAGTTGTGCTGCTTAATATTTTTTATAACCCGTGATACATTTTTCAGGATTCATTTATAAATAAAAAGTTAAATAGAACATTTATTCAAAATAGAAATTTTATCTAAACATATAAATCTCTACTATAACTTTTTATCAATTTAATAATTTAATTTGCTAAATAAAAGTTCATTTATTTCAAAAAAGCAAGAAAAAAAGACTGAACCTAAACATTTGGACGGTGTATATATTGTTATGAAAGATTTCTATTTTAAATAAATGCTGTTATTTTTTTAATTTTACTTTCTTATTAGTCAGAAATTCATACAAAAAAAGTATCACACGTTATTAAAAAAAAAAGCAGAACAACTGTTTCCAATAATGATAATACAGTGCATATTAGAATGATTTCTGAAAGATCATATGTCACTGAAGACAGGAGTAATGCTTAACAGAAATAAATTATATTTTAAAGTATATTAAAATAGAAAACCATTATTTTAAATTGGAATACTATATCACAAAAGTAGTTTTTTTATCTGCATTTCTGATCAAATAAATGTAACATTAGTGAGCAGAAAAGACTCAAAAACATAAAAATAGTAATGTTTCCAAACTTTTTACAGGTACTGTATATGGATCTCATTTCAACTTTCAGATGTAGCCTATATGTCCCCATTTAAAAGGCAACTAATGCAAAGCCCATTTCATGTAGTAGGTTTTGAACATCTACATAAAGATGAAAGCACAACAAATTGTAGTTCATTGTTAAATGTAAATCAACATGCAATTGCTTTGACAATTACTTTTTAAATTAAATAGACTGTTGTTAAAAAACTGCTGTTTCAATTGGACATAAATAGCCTCAAGCCTTCCCAAAGTTAAATTAAAAGCATGTGTGAATTTATCGACATAATTGGTTGAATATTGGAATGCTCATGAAATGTAATTGACCTGTTTCAGATTTCAAAACTGTGAGCTACCGTTTATTAACGTTGCAACCAAGTAAACTGAGATTACAAGTTAACATCTGTTCGTTAATATCTTCAAGTCATAAAATGGAAAAGGGGTTTTATAAAAGAGAAAACGAAAGGTGTTTTTTTTAAATGAAAGACTAAATAAATAAAATCTGTCGTGCAAACTGTGCTTACCTTATACACGTTGATGGGTATGTCTATCACGATATGCAACAGGTCCCCGAGCGCCAGACTTGCAATGAGGATATTAGGACCGTTACGCATGCATTTGTTTTTATAAATGATTCTGAGCAGCGTAGAGTTTCCGATTATCCCAACAACAAACACAAGGCATGAAACCACGGTGTTAATATACTTGAAAGTATCCCTGATTTCCGTGGGACCAGTGCACATAGGCGGCAAAACTCTTGGTCGTCGAGGCATGGACTCATTGACCACATTGTCTTTTCCAAATGCAGATTTGAGAGTTGGAGACACGGGTCCCGTGGAAAATTGCCTCTGATTAAAATCCTTCCCTTGAGCACTTATCAAGACGAGGTGACCAGACAGGAGAATGAGCAAACAAACAACGCATTTTGTGTCCATCGTTTAATATTCAACGTAGTCTATGGATAATAAAAACGATGGGGTAAAACTTATCAATTCAATCATTAGATTGACAGGCAGCCAAATGTCTGGTGCTAGAATTACAAAGGCTTTAATAAACCAATGGCAATAGTCTCTTCACGATAATATTAGTTGCAGATTAAAAAGATAGCCTGAACGTAGCTATTTGTTGCCTACCCTTCGCAAGTTATTCGTAGGCTATAGAGAAAATCGAGAGAAAGTCCTTGACGTCTCTTGACAAGTTAATTCATTAGAACTCCAGATTACTTAATTTAGCGCACTTTCCTGCAAAACGCAAAAAAAAATAAGTTTCACATAACCACAACGTTACACTTAAGTGTTGTATCCCTGTTGTACTATCTGTGCAGCGTTTCCTCAAGACTACTCTCCCTCCCTGGCCCTCTCAATATCTTGACAATCAGAAAGGACCACGCAGAGTATAAGGAGAGGGATGGTGACCGCGTGTATGTAATTACCCAGCAAACATGGTATGTTCTGACTGCGTCGCTAATTTAGTCGTCCTTTGGTTAGCGTGACATATTATGGGGTTACATTTGTGCCAAAAATGAGTCGACTGCTCTGTGCTTTGTACTATACATTTGTCCTTGACAACAGTCATTGCCTAGTTGTTCAGATAAATTAGTATAGCCTATGTTGATATGTATGTTCTCTGTTTATGTCATCTATCTAGATGTCGTCTTGTTCTGTCATCTTAACTGTCGTCTCTTTCTGTCATTTGGTTCTGTCATCTTTACTGAACTGTCACCTTGTTCTGTCGTCTTTGTCGTCTCTTTCTGCCATTTGGTTCTGTCATCTTTACTGAACTGTCACCTTGTTCTGTCCTCTTAACTGTCGTCTCTTTCTGTCATTTGGTCATCTTAACTGAACTGTCGTCTAATTCTGTCATCTAGTTCTCTCCTCTTAACTGAACTGTCATTTGGTTCTGTCTTCTGTCGTCTTAACTGTCACCTGGTTCTGTCGTCTCTTTCTGTCATTTGGTTATGTCGTCTGCTGTCTTGTTCTGTCGTCTGGTTCTGTCATCTTAACTGAACTGTCGTCTTATTCTGTCATCTTCGTCTTAACTTTTGTCTTGTTCTGTCGTCTTAACTGTCGTCTTTACTTAAAATTTGTAATTTGAGTAAAGTTGGCAATAAATTCACAGATTCGAATTTCCCGGATTAATAACTCGTGAGCTAAACGTTGTTACTACACAAATAACACCTAATTTTAATCGTAGTAACGTAGACAAGCTACAACCTAATTTTCCTCAAAACGAGCTTTCCTTTGCAGTGGGCAAAATACATTGATCTCAATGTGCAGGCTGAGAGACAGATCTGAAGGGACCGTCTGCAAAGTGCAAAACTCGAAAAGCATTACTATAAAAACAGTCAATCCCTTCAGTAGTCTGTATAAGGCACAACCTGTCTTAAAATTATTTATGGTATTATGCCAGCTGTTTTTTATGACCGGAAATGAGGATGGGGAGGGGTTTATGACAGGATATGAGCATGGGGGAGGGTTTTATGACAACAGGTGGTTTGTGTACCCTTTTGGCCGTGCTTGGTTCCGGTGTGTTTATGATGTGTGTATATGAAGCCCCAATCTGCTTTGTGTGACTGTTAGGAATGTTTTCAGGGGGAGTTTTTATTATATCTGGATAATGTTCACAGAACGCTGAAATTATGAACAGAGGATCCGTGGATATGATTTTCAGCCGGCACTGTATCATCCATATTGTCTGTGGGAGAGAATGAAACAAAATGAGTTTAAAGAAATAGCATTGATGACACTCATATTAGATAAATAAATGAATTTAGATGTGTGTATTTAGATAAGTGTATTAAGCATTTAAAACATGTGTTGAACTTAATGATGCGGCTGTTATGCGTCTATCTGGTTAGTCACAGACTCTTAAATCTTTCTGATCAGATGAAATGTCACAAATGAGTTTTAAAAATAAAAAGCATTACGTTTAAATAAAACATATAAATTAGTTAATAATAGTTCATATTATATGAAATAAGATGTTAAATTATCAAGCATACATATTTTAATCTATTACATCGGTGATATAGGAACATCATTGCGACACCATGATATACTGACTTACATAGATAAATAAAACATTTAAAATAATTGAAACAAGTGTTAAATTACCAAGTATACACATTTTAATCTAATACACAGCGAAATACCGCCTTACACAGATAAATAAAACATATAATAGAGTGAATAAATAGTGTGTATTATTGAAATAAGATGTTAAATGATCAAGTATAATCAGTGTTGGGGTAACTCATTACAAGTAACTTGAGTTACGTAATCAGATTACTTTTGCAAGTAACTAGTAAAGTAACGCATTACTTTTTCAATTTGCAACAAAATATCTGAGTTACTTTTTCAAATAAGTAACGCTAGTTACTTTTTCACATGTATTGACTGACAATTCTCCTGTCCTCATATTGATAGAAACAAAGTGAGGAGGTGGTGTGTGTGTGTGTGTGTGTGTGTGTGTGTGTGTGTGTGTGTGTGTGTGTGTGTGTGTGTGTGTGTGTGTGTGTGTGTGTGTGTGTGTGTGTGTGTGTGTGTGTGCGTGCAGAGTAAACATGATGCTTATTGTAGATCTAGACTAAATATGAACATGCATTTACTCATCTCACTTGCAGGAAAACATTCAGCATTCCTCAAAATGAATAAAAACAGTAAAATGCAATCTCAGAATGTTATGCAAAACTTTTATAATTAACTATAGTAAATTACACAAATATATTTTATGTATTTAATCTCAATTTATTAACCAATGCTGCTAACCTTCAATTATCTAATTCAACTATACTAATAGGCAAAAATTACTCAAGATTAGATGTAGAAATAAGCGTGTTGAACTTCCTTCTCCTGTATCCTATTGTTCTGTAATGAAGAATGGCTGAACAGTTTGTTTGAGCGGCGCCCTCTACTGTACAGGATTAAACATGCATTTCCTTGCATTTATCACTTTTGGCCTGAAAGGGCCTTAACATTTGCCAAAAATAGAACTTTTTTTGTTGTTATTAAAAAACAAACAAGCAAGCCCAGCCCAAATGAGAAAAAGTAATGCAAAAGTAATTTAACGCATTACTTTTCATAAAAAGTAACTAAGTAACGCAATTAGTTACTTTTTTTGGGAGTAACGCAATATTGTAATGCATTACTTTTAAAAGTAACTTTCCCCAACACTGAGTATAATCATTTTAATCTAGCACCCAACAATATACTGTATTACCCTGTTAAAGAAAACATAAAATAATTGAAACAAGCTGTTGAATTACCAAGTGTACAAATTTTAATCTAATACAGCGCGAAATACTGCCTTACACAGATAAATAAAACATAAAATAGTGAATAATACTTAATTTTATTTGAAATAAGATGCTAAATTATCCACGATATACTGTCTTACAGTGTTAAATAAAACATATAATATAGTGAATAATAGTTCATTTTATTTGAAATAATATGTTCAATTATTAAGTATAAGTATTTTAATCTAATTTATCCGAGATATAGGGTCACGCCACATTATACTGACTTACAAAGATAAATAAAACATAAATTAGTGAATAATAGTTCATATTATTTGAAATAAGCTGTTCAATTATCAAGTATACATATTTTCTTCTAATACACAACGGAATAATGCCTTACAGATAAATACAACATAAAATAGTGAATATTATATAAAATAATCTGTTAAATTATCAAGTATTTTAATCTATTACATCAGGGATATAGGTTCACACTGCAATATACTGACTTACATAGATAAATAAAACATATAAATTAGTTCATATTATTTGAAATAAGATGCTAAATTATCAAGATACATCTAATACACCATGGAATACTGCCTTACACAGATAAATAAAACATATAATAGAGTGAATAGTATGTATTATTGAAATAAGATGTTAAATTATTAAGTATAAGCATTTTAATCTAATGCACAACAACATACTGTTTTACACCAATAAATAAAATAGTGAATAATAGGTGATATGACACCATGTGATACCGCAATATACTGGCTTACAGATAAATGACCACATCAAATAGTAAATAATAGTTGATATTATATTAAATAAGTTGTTTAATTACCAAGTATACCCCATTTTAATATATTACATCAGGGATATAGGTTCACACGGCAATATACTGACTTACATAGATAAATAAAACATATAAATTAGTTCATATTATTTGAAATAAGATGCTAAATTATCAAGATATATCTAATACACCACGGAATACTGCCTTACACAGATAAATAAAACATATAAAACAGAGTTTATACGAAATAAGATGACATTTTATTAAGTATTTAAAACTAGTTTTAAATGTATGTTGAAGTGTACCTACCATTGGTGAAATTAGGAGGTCTTTTTGGCTCTGGTTAAAATCACAGATCCTTGAATTTCTGAGGTGAAGAGATGTTTGTTCTCCGTTTGCTAAATTGAAAATGAAGATTGTTTCCAGCATGTCCGGGGCCCCAGGGTCCGCCCCTTCCTCTCTGTGTAGCTGCTAAGTATTAGCATTAGCAGTTTGTTTCAGAAAACATCAAGCAATAAAAAGATAGTTAGGCCACATGGTGTTTTACAATCAAAGACCACAACTGTCCCCAACCATAAAATCTTCTGATCTGAAACATTCCTGTCTGGCGGGGAGACCCCAAAATGGGGCCATTTTGACACTTCACACGAACCAGGCTGTAAGATCAATATAATTAGATGTTTATACCGGTGTCTTCAGGAAAAAGCCAAAACAAAATGGTCGCAAAGTTACATATTATATAGCATACTATTATCCATTGATTGTAATGACAAGATAAAGTGTCCTTATTTCTTGGGGAGTTGTCCCCCATCCTGTTTTTCTTGACACCTCAATGACTCCTTTTGAAGAGCAGATTTATTTTTCTAACATTTAAACTTAACACATTAGAACATCCTCTGACTTCATGAATACACATAAATGACAGCTTAATGTTTTTATATTTTTG
Organism: Chrosomus eos; assembly: GCA_036326025.1. Lineage (NCBI taxonomy): Eukaryota > Metazoa > Chordata > Actinopteri > Cypriniformes > Leuciscidae > Chrosomus > Chrosomus eos. The sequence continues at coordinate 29,219,397 of CM070819.1, forward strand.
TGCATTTATTTAAAGTCTGCATGTGGCCCTACCATTCTGACACTAGTGATACCTTACTTCTTTGATAATATTAAAGGTTTTTTACGAAATATTATTTCAAATTTTTTCAACACGTGTAGTCAGTCACAGAAAATAATAGTAGTGCAAAAAATAAGGAGATTATGTTTTATTTATTTTAATCAGGTTTGTTAAAAGTATGCCTGAATGATGTTAGTCAATCTGCACTGACATGTATTTGGTTTAACAATGATAACAATATCCTTTAGATCTTAACTTTGAGTGCAACAGAATTAAATGGATGTAAAATTATCAGGTCACATGTGACATTAACATGACAGAAAAGACAGTAACACCAATGCCACACATGAGATCATAATTAGATGAGACTAAATTGTTACATTTGTCATACAATCTAAATGAATAGCTTTGAATAAAGTTTATCTTTAAATGGGGGTCACCGGTGTTATCCCATAAGAAAAGTGACATCGGTGACAATTTTCACGAAATTTCATTTTACAAAATGGATGATACAACAGGTCAAACCACATCTTGTCAATCGTAGTATAATAACCAAATTAGTCTAATCCATAAGCATTCTAGTTTATTATTTTTTAAATATCATTTACATAATATATTTGATAGTTATGTATACATTATTGTATTTTAAATTTGTGATAAACTTGTCATAGGCATTAAATTAAAGCATTTTCCCTGCACGACTGTGGGGCCCGTGCACTTCCGTGGTGCGTGAAATTCTATATAATTAATTAAAATCAAATATTGACGGACCAAGAAGGCGTAATTGGTCAAATAAGATATTGTTTTTATTTTAAAATGTAAACAAAAATTATAACCCTAAAGTGTTTTTCAAGTGTGATATGTCTGTAAAGATAGGGACAGAAAATGGACATTTCCATAGAATGACACAGAAATGATTTTGCATAAATTTTAACCTAAGGTAATATTTTACTTAACAGCATCTGATCAAAAACTTTACAATTTTAATGCAAAACTGTGCTTAGTCCGATCTAATATATACAAAGATATGCATGCAGTATTTTGTCCTTCGACACACCAGCAAGCAGTATTCCTATTACCGTAACTCCACTATCAAAACATTTCAAATGGCAGCATTCGATAATATACGGCTTATTACGGTAATTTCAGGCTTTCCTCCAGCAAATGACGCAAGCTTTCTGGCAGAGACCCGGGTCACGGAAGGATTTGAATGTTGAACAGAGAGAGATACGGAGCGCTACAGGATAGGGTGTTTTGGACAGCATAAATAATAAAATATAAAACGAACAAAAACATCGAGATTCAAGCGGTAGACAACAGGTGAGGCGTTTGGGATGAATTTTTATGAAACTTGGGAGGCGGATGGCCGAATACTCTTTCATGTATCTTAGCATGTGGGGTCCTACGGTAAAGTTGTATGTAACAAAAGTAAATGAAAACTGTGCAACCCCGTGTCACACACACACACACACACACACACACACACACACACACACACACACACACACACACGCACGCACGCACGCACGCACGCACGCACGCACGCACGCACGCACGCACGCACACACACAACACACACACAAAAATACTTGTAGGCTATATATGCATTATAGTTAATTGTTCAACTTAAAAGTGTTAGCTTTTATTTATTTATTTTTACGATTTTTTTTTCTAAATAAAAATCAGTAATTTATTCAAGTTTCTATTATTTGTCTATTTAAATTAAACATGTAAATAAATTTACAAACACACCACACACACTAATGGCCAATAACTGTAATTTATTGAAATTCATCTTTTTCTGAAAAGATAATTCCTACTTAAAGATAGCACAATGGTTTATAATTTTACAGTCAAAACAAAATATGCGAAAATCACCCATTTTAGTTCTTCAGGTTCTAAAGGGGTAAGTTGTATCTTTTAGAACTTTGCACACATTTTCAGAGACAAGATGTGTACTTTCACAGAGCTATTGGTTATTTTTGAACAAGAGAATAATGATACCAAATACGTCTGACACAATGTTTTAAGAAAGGCAGTGTTTAAAATACAGATGATTTTTCTTTTGCCAATGTTTAACATCAAGAAGTATTTTTTTATGCAAAGACGAATTAATTAAAAAACAACAACAATACAAATAGCTTAAGTCGACATAAAACGATAATAAACAAAACACCACCAGATCCTTCCATATTGTAGTAAACATTTACAATATGTAAATAGATTCTGACAGATTTGTTATCAATCACATTTGAGGACTAATCTTACCCGTCCCTTGTAAAGGCTATGGATAAACATCAAGCATAATCTTTATGCAACAATCACGAGTGCACAGTTTACTACAACAGTGTGTACGGGGTATAAGAAAAGAGGGCTGAAAAGCTCTGTTTATAATAAACACACAAAAGTGTGCAAATGACGGTTTTATTACTAGATTTTGTCATCTTGTTCAGACAGCAGATGATACTGTTTCCCATTATGTATGTTGGACTGTATGTGTTTTAGGTGAAGACTTTTCTTAAAGAGCTGTCAACATTCTGCGTTTTATAGGAATAAATGACAATTAATTTAAGTAATAGTCTTTCTGTTTGAGAATATTTGACTAAGCTGATACTTTGTTTAGGTCAACTTTCCCTCTATCTATGATGTGGAATCACACAGAGTATTAACAGAAAAAGTAAGTGCATGCTGTTTTTACACTTAAACTATACAGCACATCTGACTATTGCCCTGAGAGATGTTATGCCCAATGCAGTTGTGACTAATGTCCTTATTCATTAAAGCATGAGGTCGGTAAACAAAGTTCCACACTTCGGTAAAACTTGCAGATAAAATTGCACAAAAGCAAATTCTAGAGGTCAAATGGCTAAATGTTGTAAATACAACATGAGCCATTTAAAACAAATACAGAAACCCTTTCTTCCGATTTACTGCAAAAGTTTGTAACCATGATTGAATGTTATTTTTCCCCACTAGCGAATGACACTGTATACAGCTTGTTTCTTTGTACAGTTTTTGACAAAGACTACTCTTTGAGCAGTGTCAAACATGTTCAGGAATTAACGAACAAATACAGCATAAGAAAATTACAAAAATTTTAACTGATATTATTTTAGGTCTGACTACGAAGAGGTCACAAGACACATAAGAGGCCCAGCATGAAAAGTGAGGCTTGATTTTTTTCTGTTACATATATACAACTGTTACACTTAAAACAAACCTATCGACTAGCTATACACATTATGAGTCAAGGTGCCACAGAAACACAATTTATCATGCTAGTCTTCACAATCGGGGATTCTTTAAGTAAAACAGTTTTTGTCCATCATCAGTGAATACCAAATTTGTTTAACATAGCTCAATCTCACAAATATTCACAATTGGGAAAATTAAGATATGTTTTTTCGAAAACAGGACGTTTTGAAACTTTTTACCATGGTATCATTCTTAACAGCAGCATTCTTATTGTAATGCCTGGGTGTGATTGTAATGCTTGTGTGTGGTTTTCTTTACACTTTGCCCATGGATATCTGCTTCCTATGTCATGTTAGTGAACTCTAGGTCTTCTCGCCTTTTATTTGTTCATATACAACAGTGTTCACATGAATTTGCGTGATTTAATAACTTTGAACGCAGGGTATTATATCCATATCTATGCTACACAACAGCTTTTCAACAATAGACAAGCTGTTTAAGTTGAGTGTAAGCATAGGTAAGTGTCAACATGTATCGAAAAGACCATTGTGTTACAGCAAAACCACTATTTGTAGAATGATATTGTAACGTATAGAGTTCCTGCATCGGTTTTCGTGTTACCCGGCATTATCGCAGAGTTTCTTGCTATATGTTTATTTGTTTTTGTTTAACCGTGATCCAATTTTCAAAGAATCTTACAGACGTAATATGTTTATTCAGAATTTAGACTACTTTTTAAAAGTGGACGTGTAGGGTTATACAATCAGAACATTGTGTTTTAATTTCACTATAGAGTATAATAAACGCTTCAGGGACTAAACTTTAGCATTTTAATGGTACTTTTAACTTTGGTAAAAGTTACCTTAGAGTCTGCACAAAAAGAAATTACATCCTAACTATCCTTTCTAAATGCATGCTACGGATCTATTGAGAACAATTAACCCGTGCATATGTTTGACCTTGTAATGTTTAGTCAAAATTTTGTTGAAAAATCAAAAATATATGGTGGATTTACTTAACTTTTGTCTTCAACAGTTTTTACAACCTTTAAAAATATTATCTAATAAGATAACCTTTTACAAAATCTTTACTCAGTTAAGCCTCTTATTGTTAGGCTTTTGGTAGAAGATGGTTTTGTTACATTCATTGCATGCCCAAAGTAGTAGTTTTATTATTATTAAAACCACTTTAATTATTGTTAGCACGTCCTCACCCAAGCACAATGGTATACACTTTACCACATTGGTAACATCCAAAACATTAACATATCAGAAATTATTTTAAATATAAACATAAAAGGGCATTAACAAGTCGCCAATTTTTTATCTTGATGAAAAACACAGATAAATAACGTTTTATTTCATTGGTCTACTTAACTGAAGAATGTTCTTTCAACATGACAATATTGAGTTAAGTCAAACGCAATTGTTTCAAGTCAGTTTAACGCAATGCATTGTGTTTAATAAATGAAAATTATTTTAAAATTAACTGAACAGTTTCGTAAAATAATTTTCGACTGAATTCTCTCGGGTGACATGCAGGACATGTTGTTTATGCAGGACCTAGTTATTTATGGCTTCCTGAAGACATCCCCTGCACACACAAGTGGGCGAGGGCGGACCCCAATCACAGGCCTGATAAACTCTACGATCAGGCTCAGTTATCGCACACAAGCCAGTTTTCCTAACTGTTGTGTGTGGGTGGTAACGCTGCTAAACCCGGTTTCGACGCTACAGGCGGTTGCTTCATCGACATTGGATTCAAAAATCTCATTGATCAGGAGTTGAAGGAACATTTGGTTGTTACATGGACTGCCAAAGACCGCTTCAACATTCCTGTATACCTGAGCATGACACGAAATGTGCTTCTTCGACTAATAACACTCTGGAGGATCTGACCCATAAACCCAAACCTCAGAGTGTTAATGCACAAGACTTGGACGATTGTGCTGCAAGGACTTAATCACATGACATTCCAGGAACTATCCGAATCTTTCAACATCGAATAGGGGACAAAGTTTACACCATCCATGAAGGTGAGTTCTGAAGATGCTGCGCACAAGCCTACGGTGTATGAGTGTGCCACGAGCAAAGAGTGTCGTTTAAGAGATACAATAGTTTGTATTGAAGATTATTTTAGAGCTCAGATGGTTGACTTGATGCATAAGATCATCGATGGTACGTGTGTTTCGAATAACGACTGTGCGGGAGATGCCAGACGTGTAAAAAATCTCAAAAATGAGATGATTGTAAGAGGCCTAACATATTCTTGGCCTGATGTTACGATTGTGTGTCTTAATGCCAACTTCATCCTAGAGCAAAACAAAAATTTATGCAAAAAATTATTTTCTGGTTAGACAACCTTTAATATCATTACTATTGTTTTACTTTTACTTATTGTTTAACGCTTCAATTATGAATATAATGTATAACGCTTCAATTAACTGTATATCAATATATTGTTTAAATAAATTGTTTTTAAAAAAATATATATTTTTTGGTCATGTCTGAGTCATATACTGACATCTTGGGACATGTTTTGACCATACGTCAATATCCGCCTTTTTAGGGTACCCTTAAACGTCGGTTAGATGACGTTATCGGATCCTAACTCTACCCCAGACCTAAACCTACCCCTAAACCTACCCCGTCACCTACTGACGTTAAAGGTAAAGCGTCAGTTGTATGACGTCCCAGGATCGTCATTTACCGACGTTTAAGGGTACCCTAAAAAGGCGGATATTGACGTATGGTCAAAAGACGTCCCAAGACGTCAATATATGACTTCTTGGGATGAGACTGTGTTATCTGAGATCATAAAACCTATACAACCATTGTAACCCTAAACCATTTGGAGGTATTAAATAATAATAATATTAATTTAATCTTCATTCATTGTTTTGCTGCATTTTAAAAATACTACATGATTTAAGAGATTAAATATTTCAGAGATCATATATCACCCGAGAGAATTCAGTCGAAAATTATTTTACGAAACTGTTCAGTTTATTTAAAAATAATTTTCATTTATCAATCACAATGCATTGCGTTAAACTGACTTGAAACAGTTGCGTTCGACTTAACTCACAATGCAGAAGAGCAGAGCGCATGTGGCGGAAGACAAAACTTGTAGTCCATTATAACATCTACAAAGACAGCATCCATGCTTTTAATATGGAACTAGGCAAAGCTAGACAGACTTTCTTCTCAAATATTATAAACAGCAACTTAAACAACACACGCACTCTTTTTGCTACTGTAGAGAGACTGACAAACCCACCAAGCCAGATTCCCAGTGAAATGCTCTCAGACAGCAAGTGCAGTGAGTTTGCTTCTTTCTTCTCTGAGAAAATCAATAATATCAGAAAGGTGATCAGCTCATCCTTGAGTTGCGCTGGGGTCAAACAGATCAGACCACTACCTGAGAAAGTAGTTAATATGTCTGTTTTCGAAGAAATTGATGGCAAAATTTTGGAAGAAATCGTACAGCACCTTAAAACATCAACCTGCGCCCTTGACACACTTCCCACATCTTTTTTCAAAAGTGTGTTAAACAGTTTAGAAGCAGATCTACTAGAAGTGGTAAATGCCTCACTTTTCTCTGGGAGTTTTCCAAACTCCCTGAAAACTGCAGTTGTCAAGCCCCTCCTGAAAAAGAGCAATCTTGATAAGACCATATTAAGCAATTATAGACCGATCTCAAATCTTCCCTTCATAGGCAAGATCATTGAAAAAGTTTTCTTCAATCAGCTGAACAAATTCTTAAGCTTGAATGGTTACTTTGACAATTTTCAATCTGGTTTCCGATCGCATCACAGCACAGAGACAGCGCTCATAAAGATAATAAACGATATTCGCTTAAATTCTGATACAGGCAAATTATCAGTGCTGGTACTACTCGACCTCAGTGCTGCATTTGACACTGTCGATCACAACATACTTATTGACAGGCTGGAAAACTGGGTGGGGCTTTCTGGGATAGTCCTAAAATGGTTCAGGTCTTACTTAGAAGGGAGAGGTTATTATGTGAGTATAGGAGACCATAAGTCTGAGTGGACATCCATGACATGCGGAGTCCCCCAGGGCTCAATTCTTGCGCCACTCCTATTCAACCTGTATATGCTCCCGATGAGCCAAATAATGAGAAAGAACCGAATCTCTTACCACAGCTATGCAGACGACACACAGCTCTACTTAGCCCTATCGCCTAACGATTACAGCCCCATTGACTCCCTGTGCCAATGCATTGATGAAGTAAACAGCTGGATGCGCCAAAACTTTCTTCAGTTAAACAAAGACAAAACTGAAGTCATTGCGTTTGGAAACAAAGATGAAGTTCTCAAGGTGAATGCATACCTTCACTCTAGAGGTCTAACAACTAAAAATCAAGTCAGGAATCTTGGTGTGTCTCTAGAGTCAGACCTTAGTTTCAGTAGTCATGTCAAAGCAATAACTAAATCAGCATACTATCATTTAAAAAATATTGCAAGAATTAGATGCTTTGTTTCCAGTCAAGACTTAGAGAAACTTGTGCATGCTTTCATCACCAGCAGGGTGGATTACTGTAATGGACTCCTCACTGGCCTTCCTAAAAAGACCATAAGACAGTTGCAGCTCATACAGAACGCTGCTGCCAGGATTCTGAGCAGAACCAGAAAATATGAACATATCACACCAGTCCTCAGGTCTTTACACTGGCTCCCAGTTACATTTAGGATTGATTTTAAAGTATTATTACTGGTATATAAATCATTCAATGGGCTAGGACCTCAATATATTGCAGATATGCTCACTGAATATAAACCCAACAGATCACTCAGATCATTAGGATCACATCAGTTAGAAATACCAAGGGTTCACACTAAGCAAGGAGAGTCTGCTTTTAGCTACTATGCCAGCCGCAGCTGGAACCAGCTTCCAGAAGAGATCAGATGTGCTCCTACAGTAGTCACATTCAAATCCAGACTCAAAACACTTCTGTGTAGCTATGCTTTTACTGAATGAGCACTGTGCCACTGTTCGTCCGACTGTTTTTACTGTACTTTATTTTATTTTTTATTCTAAACTGTTTTAATTATTCTCATTTGTTTTGATTATTTTATTTTCTCCTATGTAAAGCACTTTGAATTACCATTGTGTATGAAATGTGCTATATAAATAAAATTGCCTTGCCTTGCCTTGCCTTAACTCAATATTGTCATGTTGAAAGAACATTCTTCAGTTAAGTAGACCAAAAATAACATTTGATGCTTGATCAATTTACTTAAGTAAATGGAGTCAACCATTTTACTTAATCCATTGGAGTTGTGATTACATAAATTAGTGTAGTTGTGTTAAAATAGTAATATAGAAAACTAGGAACAGGGGAAAGGGGCTGTAATGTATGCTGGATAGGGGGTGTACATTTTGAAATAAAACGTTATTTATCTGTGTTTTTCATCAAGATAAAAAAATTGGCGACTTGTTAATGCCCTTTTATGTTTATATTTAAAAGAATTTCTGATATGTTAGTGTTTTGGATGTTACCAATGTGGTAAAGTGTATACCATTGTGCTTGGGTGAGGACGTGCTAACAATAATTAAAGTGGTTTTAATAATAATAAAACTACTACTTTGGGCATGCAATGGATGTAACAAAACCATCTTCTACCAAAAGCCTAACAATAAGAGGCTTAACTGAGTAAAGATTTTGTAAAAGGTTATCTTATTAGATAATATTTTTAAAGGTTGTAAAAACTGTTGAAGACAAAAGTTAAGTAAATCCACCATGTATTTTTGATTTTTCAACAAAATTTTGACTAAACATTACAAGGTCAAACATATGCACGGGTTAATTGTTCTCAATAGATCCGTAGCATGCATTTAGAAAGGATAGTTAGGATGTAATTTCTTTTTGTGCAGACTCTAAGGTAACTTTTACCAAAGATTAAAATGCTAAAGTTTAGTCCCTGAAGCGTTTATTATACTCTATAGTGAAATTAAAACACAATGTACCGATTGTATAACCCTACACGTGCATTTTTAAAAAGTAGTCTAAATTCTGAATAAACATATTACGTCTGTAAGATTCTTTGAAAATTGGATCACGGTTAAACAAAAACAAATAAACATATAGCAAGAAACTCTGCGATAATGCCGGGTAACACGAAAACCGATGCAGGAACTCTATACGTTACAATATCATTCTACAAATAGTGGTTTTGCTGTAACACAATGGTCTTTTCGATACATGTTGACACTTACCTATGCTTACACTCAACTTAAACAGCTTGTCTATTGTTGAAAAGCTGTTGTATAGCATAGATATGGATATAATACCCTGCGTTCAAAGTTATTAAATCACGCAAATTCATGTGAACACTGTTGTATATGAACAAATAAAAGGCGAGAAGACCTAGAGTTCACTAACATGACATAGGAAGCAGATATCCATGGGCAAAGTGTAAAAAAAACCACACAAGCATTACAATCACACCCAGGCATTACAATAAGAATGCTGCTGTTAAGAATGATACCATGGTAAAAAGTTTCAAAACGTCCTGTTTTCGAAAAAACATATCTTAATTTTCACAATTGTGAATATTTGTGAGATTGAGCTATGTTAAACAAATTTGGTATTCACTGATGATGGACAAAAACTGTTTTACTTAAAGAATCCCCGATTGTGAAGACTCACCTTGACACCTTGACTCATAATGTGTATAGCTAGTCGATAGGTTTGTTTTAAGTGTAACAGTTGTATATATGTAACAGAAAAACATTCAATTCAATTCAATTCAAATTTATTTGTATAGCGCTTTTCACAATACACATTGTCTCAAAGCAGCTTTACAGAAAGTGCATTTCAGAAATGTACATAGAAAAATACAGTTAGTTAATCATGTATTAATTTAGGGCATAACATATCGCCGGCGTTGAGTCGTCTCTTCACAGGCGTCGAGTCGTCTCTCCACAGGCGTTTAGTCGTCTCATCACAACTTGGGGCATCTGAAGTCTCCGTGAGAGGCTGGATACAAACTGGAGCTGACGAAAGCTATTTACCTCGGGACTAGCGTCCCGAGATAACAGCAGAAGAGCAGATGGGAAATAATTAGCATAGCTGATGTTCATAATGTTAATGCATTCGAACTGATTCAGCAGTAGTATAAAAGGTAAGCATTAAGTGAATGCTTGGTTAAAAAGATGCGTCTTTAATCTAGTTTTAAACTGGGACAGCGAGTCTCGAACAATATCTGGAATCAAGGCTATTCCAGAGTTTAGGAGCTAAATGTGAGAACGCCCTCCCTCCTTTAGTGGACTTAGATATCCTAGGAATGACCAGAAGCCTCGAATTTAGTGATCTTAAAGAGCGCGATGGATTGTATGGCGATAGAAGGTCTGTTAAATACACAGGAGCTAAACCATTTAGGGCTTTATCGGTCAGTAGTAATAATTTGTAATTGATACGGAACTTTATAGGTAACCAGTGTAGAGATGATAAAATTGGTGTTATATGATCATATTTTCTTGACCTAGTAAGTACTCTAGCGGCTGCATTTTGCACTAACTGTAGCTTGTTTATTGAGGATGCAGGACAACCACCTAATAAAGCATTACAGTAATCTAGTCTCGAGGTCATGAATGCATGAACTAACTTTTCTGCATCAGAAACAGATAGCATGTTACATAGCTTAGCAATGTTTCTAAGGTGGAAAAAGGCTGTTCTTGTAACATATGAAATATGATTTTCGAAAGTCAAGTTGCGGTCTAGCATAACACCCAGGTCTTTTACTGTGGTGAATTACGGTAACGGTGAAAAACATCAAGCCTCACTTTTCATGCTGGGCCTCTTATGTGTCTTGTGACCTCTTCGTAGTCAGACCTAAAATAATATCAGTTAAAATTTTTGTAATTTTCTTATGCTGTATTTGTTCGTTAATTCCTGAACATGTTTGACACTGCTCAAAGAGTAGTCTTTGTCAACAAGCTGTATACAGTGTCATTCGCTAGTGGGGAAAAATAACATTCAATCATGGTTACAAACTTTTGCAGTAAATCGGAAGAAAGGGTTTCTGTATTTGTTTTAAATGGCTCATGTTGTATTTACAACATTTAGCCATTTGACCTCTAGAATTTGCTTTTGTGCAATTTTATCTGCAGGTTTTACCGAAGTGTTTACCGACCTCATGCTTTAATGAATAAGGACATTAGTCACAACTGCATTGGGCATAACATCTCTCAGGGCAATAGTCAGATGTGCTGTATAGTTTAAGTGTAAAACAGCATGCACTTACTTTTTGTGTTAATACTCTGTGTGATTCCACATCATAGATAGAGGGAAAGTTGACCTAAACAAAGTATCAGCTTAGTCAAATATTCTCAAACAGAAAGACTATTACTTAAATTAATTGTCATTTATTCCTATAAAACGCAGAATGTTGACAGCTCTTTAAGAAAGGTCTTCACCTAAAACACATACAGTCCAACATACATAATGGGAAACAGTATCATCTGCTGTCTGAACAAGATGACAAAATCTAGTAATAAAACCGTCATTTGCACACTTTTGTGTGTTTATTATAAACAGAGCTTTTCAGCCCTCTTTTCTTATACCCCGTACACACTGTTGTAGTAAACTGTGCACTCGTGATTGTTGCATAAAGATTATGCTTGATGTTCATCCATAGCCTTTACAAGGGACGGGTAACATTAGTCCTCAAATGTGATTGATAACAAATCTGTCAGAATCTATTTACATATTGTAAATGTTTACTACAATATGGAAGGATCTGGTGGTGTTTTGTTTATTATCGTTTTATGTCGACTTAAACTATTTGTATTGTTGTTGTTTTTTAATTAATTCGTCTTTGCATAAAAAAAATACTTCTTGATGTTAAACATTGGCAAAAGAAAAATCATCTGTATTTTAAACACTGCCTTTCTCAAAACATTGTGTCAGACGTATTTGGTATCATTATTCTCTTGTTCAAAAAGAACCAATAGCTCTGTGAAAGTACACATCTTGTCTCTGAAAATGTGTGCAAAGTTCTAAAAGATACAACTTACCCCTTTAGAACCTGAAGAACTAAAATGGGTGATTTTCGCATATTTTGTTTTGACTGTAAAATTATAAACCATTGTGCTATCTTTAAGTAGGAATTATCTTTTCAGAAAAAGATGAATTTCAATAAATTACAGTTATTGGCCATTAGTGTGTGTGGTGTGTTTGTAAATTTATTTGCATGTTTAATTTAAATAGACAAATAATAGAAACTTGAATAAATTACTGATTTTTATTTAGAAAAAACAATCGTAAAAATAAATAAATAAAAGCTAACACTTTTAAGTTGAACAATTAACTATAATGCATATATAGCCTACAAGTATTTGTGTGTGTGTGTGTGTGTGTGTGTGTGTGTGTGTTGTGTGTGTGTGTGTGTGTGTGTGTGTGTGTGTGTGTGTGTGTGTGTGTGTGTGTGTGTGACACGGGGTTGCACAGTTTTCATTTACTTTTGTTACATACAACTTTACCGTAGGACCCCACATGCTAAGATACATGAAAGAGTATTCGGCTATCCGCCTCCCAAGTTTCATAAACAATCATCCCAAACGCCTCACCTGTTGTCTACCGCTTGAATCTCGATGTTTTTGTTCGTTTTATATTTTATTATTTATGCTGTCCAAAACACCCTATCCTGTAGCGCTCCGTATCTCTCTCTGTTCAACATTCAAATCCTTCCGTGACCCGGGTCTCTGCCAGAAAGCTTGCGTCATTTGCTGGAGAAAGGCCTGAAATTACCGTAATAAGCCGTATATTATCGAATGCTGCCATTTGAAATGTTTTGATAGTGGAGTTATGGTAACAGGAATACTGCTTGCTGGTGTGTGTCGAAGGACAAAATACTGCATGCATATCTTTGTATAAATTAGATCCGACTAAGCACAGTTTTGCATTAAAATTGTAAAGTTTTTGATCAGATGCTGTTAAGTAAAATATTACCTTAGGTTAAAATTTATGCAAAATCATTTCTGTGTCATTCTATGGAAATGTCCATTTTCTGTCCCTATCTTTACAGACATATCACACTTGAAAAACACTTTAGGGTTATAATTTTTGTTTACATTTTAAAATAAAAACAATATCTTATTTGACCAATTACTCCTTCTTGGTCCGTCAATATTTGATTTTAATTAATTATATAGAATTTCACGCACCACGGAAGTGCACGGGCCCCACAGTCGTGCAGGGAAAATGCTTTAATTTAATGTGACAAGTTTATCACAAATTTAAAATACAATAATGTATACATAACTATCAAAAATATTATGTAAATGATATTTAAAAAATAATAAACAAGAATACTTATGGATTAAACTACTTAATTTGGTTATTATACTACGATTGACAAGATGTGGTTTGACCTGTTGTATCATCCATTTTGTAAAATGAAATTTCGTGAAAATTGTCACTGATGTCACTTTTCTTATGGGATAACACCGGTGACCCCCATTTAAAGATAAACTCTATTCAAAGCTATTCATTTAGATTGTATGACAAATGTAACAATTTAGTCTCATCTAATTATGATCTCATGTGTGGCATTGGTGTTACTGTCGTTTCTGTCATGTTAATGTCACATGTGACCTGATAATTTTACATCCATTTAATTCTGTTGCACTCAAAGTTAAGATCTAAAGGATATTGTTATCATTGTTATACCAAATACATGTCAGTGCAGATTAACTAACATCATTCAGGCATACTTTTAACAAACCTGATTAAAATAAATAAAACATAATCTCCTTATTTGTTGCACTACTATTATTTTCTGTGACTCTGACTACACGTGCTGAAAAAATTTGAAATAATATTTCGTAAAAAACCTTTAATATTATCAAAGAAGTAAGGTATCACTAGTGTCAGAATGGTAGGGCCACATGCAGACTTTAAATAAATGCACAAAAATATAAAAACATTAAGCTGTCATTTATGTGTATTCATGAAGTCAGAGGATGTTCTAATGTGTTAAGTTTAAATGTTAAAAAATAAATCTGCTCTTCAAAAGGAGTCATTGAGGTGTCAAGAAAAACAGGATGGGGGACAACTCCCCAGGAAATAAGGACACTTTATCTTGTCATTACAATCAATGGATAATAGTATGCTATATAATATGTAACTGCGACCATTTTGTTTTGACTTTTTCCTGAAGACACCGGTATAAACATCTAATTATATTGATCTTACAGCCTGGTTCGTGTGAAGTGTCAAAATGGCCCCATTTTGGGGTCTCCCCGCCAGACAGGAATGCTTCAGATCAGAAGATTTTATGGTTGGGGACAGTTGTGGTCTTTGATTGTAAAACACCATGTGGCCTCACTATCTTTTTATTGCTTGATGTTTTCTGAAACAAACTGCTAATGCTAATACTTAGCAGCTACACAGAGAGGAAGGGGCGGACCCTGGGGCCCCGGACATGCTGGAAACAATCTTCATTTTCAATTTAGCAAACGGAGAGCAAACATCTCTTCACCTCAGAAATTCAAGGATCTGTGATTTTAACCAGAGCCAAAAAGACCTCCTAATTTCACCAATGGTAGGTACACTTCAACATACGTTTAAAACTAGTTTTAAATACTTAATAAAATGTCATCTTATTTCGTATAAACTCTGTTTTATATGTTTTATTTATCTGTGTAAGGCAGTATTCCGTGGTGTATTAGATATATCTTGATAATTTAGCATCTTATTTCAAATAATATGAACTAATTTATATGTTTTATTTATCTATGTAAGTCAGTATATCGCAGTGTGAACCTATATCCCTGATGTAATATATTAAAATGGGGTATACTTGGTAATTAAACAACTTATTTAATATAATATCAACTATTATTTACTATTTGATGTGGTCATTTATCTGTAAGCCAGTATATTGCGGTATCACATGGTGTCATATCACCTATTATTCACTATTTTATTTATTGGTGTAAAACAGTATGTTGTTGTGCATTAGATTAAAATGCTTATACTTAATAATTTAACATCTTATTTCAATAATACATACTATTATTCACTCTATTATATGTTTTATTTATCTGTGTAAGGCAGTATTATATGGTGTATTAGATGTATCTTGATAATTTAGCATCTTATTTCAAATAATATGAACTAATTTATATGTTTTATTTATCTATGTAAGTCAGTATATTGCAGTGTGAACCTATATCCCTGATGTAATAGATTAAAATACTTGATAATTTAACAGATTATTTAATATAATATTCACTATTTTATGTTGTATTTATCTGTAAGGCATTATTCCGTTGTGTATTAGAATAAAATATGTATACTTGATAATTGAACAGCTTATTTCAAATAATATGAACTATTATTCACTAATTTATATGTTTTATTTATCTTTGTAAGTCAGTATAATGTGGCGTGACCCTATATCTCGGATAAATTAGTTTAAAATACTTATACTTAATAATTGAACATATTATTTCAAATAAAATGAACTATTATTCACTATATTATATGTTTTATTTAACAATGTAAGACAGTATATCGTGGATAATTTAGCATCTTATTTCAAATAAAATTAAGTATTATTCACTATTTTATGTTTTATTTATCTGTGTAAGGCAGTATTTCGCGCTGTATTAGATTAAAATTTGTACACTTGGTAATTCAACAGCATGTTTGAATTATTTTATGTTTTATTTAACAGGGTAAGACAGTATATTGTTGGGTGCTAGATTAAAATGATTATACTTGATCATTTAACATCTTATTTCAATAATACTCACTATTTATTCACTCTATTATATGTTTTATTTATCTATGTAAGGCAGTATTTCGCTGTGTATTAGATTAAAATGTGTATACTTGGTCATTTAAAGGGGGGGGGGGGGGGGGTGAAATGCTGTTTCATGCATAGTGAGTTTTTTACACTGTTAAAGAGTTGGATTACCATGGTAAACATGGACAAAGTTTCAAAAATGAAGTTGTAAGTTTGATGGAGTATTTCTGTTCCAAAAATACTCCTTCCGGTTTGTCACAAGTTTCGGAAAGTTTTTTTCGAATACGGGACTATGTGACGTCAGAGTGGGCGGAATTTCCTTATACGGGTCTTAAGGGCACTTCTCCCGGAAGGGCGCGCGCGCAGCTGTAGCCTAGAGCGTACGAAAGCGTCCATCAGAGCGCTGGGCTCTGCTGCGCTGCAATCAAAAAAATGGCACAAAAAAGTGTGTTTTTGGTTGCCAGGGCAAGACAACACTGCACAAATTTCCAAAGAACCCAGAGTTAAGGGACCTGTGGATGGATTTTGTTTTTCCAGAGCAGCAACGGAGTTGCGCAAGTGTTCTTATTTGTTCCCTTCATTTCGGCGGTAGCTACTAATAGTTTTATAAACAAGGCACAGTTCGACGATTTGCAGATCGCCTAATACTTAAAGATGGAGCAGTCCCAACGATAAAGGTTCACGGAATCGGAGGCGGTGAGTAAAACTGCTTCAAATGTCTGTGTTGTTAACTATCGGCATGTAAGCTAAGCACAGCAAGTAAACAACATGATCACGTACAGTTAATGTATTGATGGAGCATGCGATGTATGGTGTGTGTTTGTTTTAAATACAGTTGTTTAGCTGGCCACTGTAGGTGTCAGTTTGTTTATTGTAAAACTAAATCATGTCCTCATAAACCACCAGTCTGTCTGTTTACAACACACGCAAAAGCTTCGCGCGCCTCCCGCCCACACGGCACGCCTCCACCCGCTCGGGTTTTTCCGGAAAGACTCGGTACAGCCTATCTTTCTTTTATAAATATAATAAAACTAAAGACTTTTTGGAGATATGAAGGATGCAATACTACTCTATAGGTACTCAAGATTAACATGAGATTGAGTGAAACTGAGTATTTCACCCCCCTTTTAACACTTGTTTCAATTATTTTAAATGTTTTATTTATCTATGTAAGTCAGTATATCATGGTGTCGCAATGATGTTCCTATATCACCGATGTAATAGATTAAAATACGTATGCTCAACCCATTCTCACTCCCAAGGCGTCAACAACTGAAGCATGGTCAAGCGCCCGAGGCGTCACATAGCAGACGCCGAAGGCGCCCCTTGGCGTCACTCTAGATGACGCATTAGGAACTCCATTACTTTCAATGGGAAACCCGTGGCGGCAATAACAGACGCGAATTTTATCAGTAGGAAATAGCGCTGAAGAAGTCTCACTCCGAACACATCGCGATATTTGGCATCAGGACACGTGTGCCAGATGTTGGTAAGTAGTCCTAAATATGCTGTCCAAATAATGTTTGTTATAATGTCTTTTCTGTTTGTCGATATTAATCAGATTAGCTCTCTCATGTGCAGTCACTGCATTATATCTGTCATCTCCACGGACGCTTTGCGTTTCATTGGTTTCTAATTAAAAACACATTACTAAACTAACGTGATTAAACACTGTCTGTCACGTGACATGCCTAGACCTTCAATCAGTTAACTTACCATGCTTTTACCACAGTATTTGCAGTTTTAATGTGTCATTTGTTGTAAATGCACAGTAACCAAAACACTTACCATGCTTTTACCACAGTATTTGCAGTTTTAATGTGTCATTTGTTGTAAATGCACAGTAACCACAACACTTACCATGCTTTTACCACAGTATTTGCAGTTTTAATGTGTCATACACAGTAACCACAACACTTACCATGCTTTTACCACAGTATTAGCAGTTTTAATGTGTCATTTGTTGTAAATGCACAGTAACCACAACACTTACCATGCTTTTACCACAGTATTTGCAGTTTTAATGTGTCATACACAGTAACCACAACACTTGCCATGCTTTTACCACAGTATTTGCAGTTTTAATGTCATTTGTTGTAAATGCACTGCAACCACAACACTTACCATGCTTTTACCACAGTATTTACAGTTTTAATGTGTCATTTGTTGTAAATGCACTGTAACCACAACATTTACCATGCTTTTACCACAGTATTTACAGTTTTAATGTGTCATTTGTTGTAAATGCACTGTAACCACAACACTTACCATGCTTTTACCACAGTATTTACAGTTTTAATGTGTCATTTGTTGTAAATGCACTGTAACCACAACACTTACCATGCTTTTACCAGAGTATTTACAGTTTTAATGTGTCATTTGTTGTAAATGCACAGTAACCACAACACTTACCATGCTTTTACCACAGTATTTACAGTTTTAATGTGTCATTTGTTGTAAATGCACAGTAACCAGAACACTTACCATGCTTTTACCACAGTATTTACAGTTTTAATGTGTCATTTGTTGTAAATGCACAGTAACCACAACACTTACCATGCTTTTACCACAGTATTTGCAGTTTTAATGTGTCATTTGTTGTAAATGCACAGTAACCACAACACTTACCATGCTTTTACCACAGTATTTGCAGTTTTAATGTGTCATACACAGTAACCACAACACTTGCCATGCTTTTACCACAGTATTTGCAGTTTTAATGTCATTTGTTGTAAATGCACTGTAACCACAACACTTACCATGCTTTTACCACAGTATTTACAGTTTTAATGTGTCATTTGTTGTAAATGCACTGTAACCACAACACTTACCATGCTTTTACCACAGTATTTACAGTTTTAATGTGTCATTTGTTGTAAATGCACTGTAACCACAACACTTACCATGCTTTTACCACAGTATTTGCAGTTTTAATGTGTCATTTGTTGTAAATGCACAGTAACCACAACACTTACCATGCTTTTGATGACTGATAATTTAAAATCCACAAATTGTAAGGTTAATCTGTAATTTTTCCTTTAAATAATCCTATATATTATACATAACGATATTTTATTTTCTCTTTTTTCAGGTGAAAAGACCAAAAGGGCCTTTCAGACTCAGTCAGCTCATTATTGTTTGAGGAGAAGTAAACAGAGGAGACGAAAAGCTGCAAAGGCAAATATTCACAATGGTATGTATGTGTTGGTTTTAACCCGTAATCATTTTTATCAACCATTTGTTGTTTCTTAAACCTTTTCTTACAAAACCCATAAGCCCAATCAGTACAAACATAGTCTCTAAGTCTTAATAATTCACAAGATTTAAGAAGTTCTCAAATTCATACGATGCTCATACATATTTGTATATTCGTACATAATCCTGTGGCTTTTACTCCTACTGCTGTCATTGGCTACTGCCTCAATTCCTCTACATATTTATCGCGATATTTGCAAATCAGTTGCGCCCCTTCTTGGAAAGTAGTCAGAAAGTTTATATTAATTGCATTGTATTATTTAAAATTATTACAAATTGGACCCTGTCTGTTCATGTTCCAATGATACATGATGTCTCTCCACACCTCATGACCTTCCTCTGTTTGCAAGAGTGGAAAAGCTAATCTGACTTGTCACATGACATCAGATACTCGATTATTTTGTCATGATTAGATCAGTTACACTGCTGATAACTGTCCCGTTTGCATGTAAATCATGTTATTTTTAAACAAATTCATATGATTATTACTTGCTATTAAAGACATGCTTTTAATCATGCCCACATATCAGTAAACTTTTTACATAAATGCATTTAACATTTAATTATGCAACACTCTATACAGAAATAAATCCTACAGTTATATATAATCTTTCTACTTGCATGTAATATAATAAAATTACCTTCCTTTCTGTCTTGCAGGATTACCTTTTTTTAAGATCTCTACAACATCAAACTCAACAGATCTTTTAAGAGCCGAGCCTCACAAGAGCTCCAGTACTAGCGAGTCGCAGCGAATCTTGCGTTCTCCTTTTTGAGGCGGAGAGTTTACTTCCAACCATAATTGAGCACACCTGAAATTTTTAACCAAAGTCTTCAGGTTTACTTAAGTTATAGACAATCGGCAGGTGGGTTTGAGTTTGGAGCTAAATCTGCAGGACAGTGGACACTGAGGGCCAGAGTAGCCCATCACTGCTATAACACACAACATAAGCTGACCTGACTGCCCATTAAACAACTTCATTTGAATTGTTTGTGTTTTTTGTCTTACTTTCAGAGCAGGACTGGAGAACGTCTGACGATGGAATGTTGAGACTTAGTTGTGTTGTTGAGAAAAAGCTACACCACATCAGTGATCACATCTTCTGTTCATCTGTTGTACTGTAGGGTACAACTGAACAAACTGTTTAGATGAGGAAGAAGAACATGAACACGATAAAAACATGTCCAGGGAAGAGCAAGAAAGCTGTGATAATGAGTCATTATTTTCCAACACAATATCAAATCTGTTTTCTGTATCATAGGTGACTGAATATGATTCTCTGGCCCTCATTTTGTGGCTTCAGCAGCTGTGAATGGATTAATGTGATGTTAATGTAATTTTGAAGACCCATTTTTATTTATCTTGAATCTCATTTGTCTTTATGCTACTTTATCAACTTTATGCTGTGTCCTCCAATAAAGTATTGTGTAATAAAGTATGGTGAATATTGTGTATTGAAAGTGGTGTTTGGTACAGTACATGTAATATTTTATTTGAGAAATTTTAATTTCTTATGAGTTTAATTCATAATTTAAAAATAAACAGGACATAAACATTTTTGATCTGGTTAATGACATTTGTGACAACAATGCACTAAAAGTTGCACATACTTGCATGTTGTGAGAAGTATGCCAGTTTTCAGTGACATAAAGGGTGTGTGGTGTGTGAATAACAAGAGGCTGCAGAGGGTTAAATTACTACAAACAATTCAATCATAATCGAAGATGATCCATGTTGATCATTCTAGTACATCTACTGCATTTAGTATAAAAACATAGATATTACTGATGTCAGGCATATAAGAAGCAATCAGAGGGGGTGAAAAGGAAATTTTGGGACTGTTTCTTTGTTGTTTTACTGAATGGTGCATTATCCTTGTGTAATAGTAAAGTGTAATAAATATATAAATTGATTTTTGTTTACTGCCAACACTGGAAATTGGACATTGACAAGTTGTTGCAGGTTCATCCATTATATTTATTGGTGTACATAAAAAAAAGCAAATACATAGTTATTATTATTGTTATATATTACAGCATTTCTTTAAAATATTTCCATATCAGATGGTCTCACAATACCCATCAAAACCTAATACAAGCATGATGTTAGAATAGAAAAGGGGGGGAAAGATAAAATAGTCTGGTATTTAAATGTGACTAAACAAAGTTTGTTGTCCATGATGAGAGAATAGATGTGTGTAGATTGCACTGCCCTTCCACCCTCAGGGGCCCAGCAACGGCCCCCGGAAGAGCAAACAAATATACATTTCAAATGGGTGTAACTCAAAGTCTGGTTAGTGTATCAAAGAGAAAATCGGCAGGACAAATGCTTATGCTAAGCTTACTAAATAATGTTGGGCACAGTTTTCAGACATATATGAAAAGCTGGCATAAAGGTTTTTTAAAAGTCCTCACATTACAATATACAATTTCAGCTTGTCCCTCATATATTTCATAAAGGTTTGTACAATGAACAGATTTTGATATCCAGTTGTCCATTAAATATATTATTTATTTAAACATTTCTTGTTTCATTGCTAAATGTTTTAACCTGTTAACCTTCGCCAGAGCGAGGGCGCTCTGAGCGTTTTTTTTTTTAAATCGTTCAAAGTTACTATCAGATTCAATGTTAATACCTTGACAAACTATACATCATTAAAAAGATATAAGACTGAAGGTTTAGTATTTGACCACTATTGTATTCTGAGAATCTTATAGTGACAGTTATGTCTTAATTTGTGTCTGGAGTTATGTAATCAAAAAATGAGTCGATACCTTTGATATGAATTATGAGCGTCAGCCGCTTCCATTCAGAAAAAAACTCCAGTGAGATCGTCACGACCAAAGACATCATATAGGTAGACGCCCTATTGAGTGCTACTGCCTATTGGCACGGACGAGAATTGGAGCCGCCATCTTAAACCGGTCATCCGCTCCGCTCAGTGTAATCTGAATGGCAGGTGAAATGAGCTGTCAGCGCATTAAATTTATCATATCTCACTGAATACTGAACTGATTTTCACGCTGTTTTTTTTCCTGCAAAGGTAATTCATGTAGCTATGATAAGTAGGCTTAACAGTAATATAATATTCTGATATAAGTTATAAAGTGACCAGACACAATATGTGTGATGAAGGATATAACTTATTTGATAAATCACACACTATAAATATAATAAAGAAGCAGAAACAGATAGTTGCAGTAAAGTAAGATATTTTAATAAGTTGAAGAAACAATTTATGGTATGTGACACGCACACACGAACAGACACACAAACAAACACGAACAGACAGTCTCTCTCTCTCTCTCTCTCTCTCTCTCTCTCTCTCTCTCTCTTCTCTCTCTCTCTCTCTCTCTCTCTCTCTCTCTCTCTCTCTCTCTCTCTCTCTCTCTCTCTCTCTCTCTCTCTCTCTCTCTCTCTCTCTCTCTACCTGTAATAAAAATTGAGAAGATCGCTTTTCAACGTGTTTGCATCAGTAATTTCTATTGGACAACATTAAGCCTATACTTTTTTATTGTATGTGGATGTGGGAGGGGAAAATGTCGAGACCAAAGCCCTATTCGGATTAACTTTACAAGGGTAGATGGAGTAAGTTAATGATGTAATTTTACCACAGGACTTCTGTAATATCAATAGCCAAATCGCATGTGATAAGATATAGGTTATCAATAAAACTAGAAGTTGGAGGGGTAACTCAATTTGTGCATCGCTGTCATGCGTGTATTAACGTTACATTGCTTCCTGATATCATGTGCGCAAACACAAATAACCTATACAACAGGGCAGTTGAATGCGTATCTGATAACCTAGAAGCTCTTGTAATTATTACTTTAACAGTTACCCCACCTCTCTCCATGCCGGGTGAACACCGGCTGATGCAGTAAACAGCATTTCACAACGATTTCAGTACAGTAATAGCAAATATCCTTGCTCCTTCTCGATTATCTGGTAATATTCTATTCACAAAATACAACCAATAGTACGGTAATATTAAGACTTACTTGTGAAAAGCCCTATTTTCGATGGTCTGGCGATTAGAACAGGAAAATGCTCCACAAAGCTCTGGCATCTTATTTGCTGCCACGCAATGAAACTAGGAATACGACCGGTTCAAGATGGCGGCCGGATTTCTCGGTTTCCAGCGGCCAATAGGGCTTCTAGTCTCTATATGATTTCTATGGTCACGACAGAGCTTGACAAAACAACGTCCATCAGGGCTTTTAGCTCAAAAGTGTACAGATTTGGAGAAATATTGATAGATTCTCATAGGTTTACATCAGATTTATATAGACAGGAATCATATTTATTGAATATCTACCCAAATGCGTCGATTTAATCATTATGAGCGCTGGAGACTCTGATGTACTGTGTTTTCAATACATACAGGCAGCCTGAGGGCGCCCTGTGCACATATGCAGTCCAAATTTGGAACACGAAGAAGAATCATATCATGTGACATTTCAGGAAGTCCATCACGACGTAAACACTAACAGAGATCGCTGTAACACGCAGATACAGATGTTTTGAAGACAATAAACATGATTGCAATTATATTTGGGTTACCTGTGTTCTTCGAGCCATGTCAGGTATTTTCATAATAATAGATTATATTTATAATGTAATGCTAATCTATATAGACAATCGTCGTGAAGATACTATAAAATACTATATTTTCTGTCCGATTTTTTTTATCTGAAGCCAAATCAGAGCACAGAAGGTTATTTAAAACACTCGACTTGTGCTATAAAGTAAGTTTTAGAGCACAAACATGGTTTTAATCTCATAAATTGTCGTGTATTGATGGTGTGCTAAGCTAACATGCTAGCTAGCCCTTGGTGCACCTGCTACCTAGCTGTTATATTTATGAATATTTCTAAATAGGACTGCTTGCTGAAATGTTTCTTTTTTCAAGAAGGTCATTTTATATAGTTTCAAATGTAAGGTCAGAACTTTGAGAACTTTCCCTAAAAGAGATTAGGGGTTGAAACAGTGTGAATAGCCAGCCATTAGTAATTATAATGCAGACAAAAGAAAGCATATTTAGAGCAATAACCAGAGGCTGGATAGGTGTGAATGTGTGCAGGGGAGACTGACACTGAATGGAGATCGTTTAGACCACAACACAATAGAGAAAATAGACTGAATAGATGCTTAGAAAATGGCAATAAACATCAGTTTGCTTTTTAGAGTCTAATCAAAATAAAGTCGTTTGACATGATCTTGAAAAACATTTAACTAAATAAAGAGTTTTAGACATATCATCTTCAGATTTTAAATATAACATGGTCAGACATGTGGCTTTAGCTGCAGTGCATTTCTAGATTGCTACAGGGCCAACTTCAATTTTATTTTCATGAAAATATTTCATAAAAATAAATTTCTAATAACTTGACAAAACTTTGAAGCTATTTATAACATTTATTTTTCATTATGACAATAATTAATTCTACATTTGCAATAAACTGCCAGGTGTCAGCTTTCAAATGAGATCATACTTGTGCTTTTAGAACAAATGGTTCATGAACTGTATCTGTTTCAGTTTGGGTATGCCATTTCTGGGTATTTTTCAAAATTGGGGGTGAAGCTTAACATTACCCACATATCTCTGTCATTCTATCAATGGAACAGGAAACGTGGTGCTGTAGTTCATTGAAATGTGCAGAAATGCTTAGGGTTAAGGGTTGGGATCTCGGTAAAGGAGTAATTTCTCACAACATAGAGACATTTTATAGTTAACTTAATGTATAACTAACGTAATAATAACACCAAAACATACGTTGTAATATGAAGCGCCGTTTTATATGGGTTAAAAGATAGTCCAATCACAGCAAGTTCTGCGACAAAGTCACAGCCAATGACAACCCAGCTGAACAGATGCGTCACACTTACTTGCCCATTTATGGTAAATGATGACAGCTCTCTTCTGGTTCCGGTTGCAGGGATAGATTTTAATATTTGGCCTGTTAAATATGTATTCCTTCTAATTAAATAATAAAACTTACTTTTAAGTTACATTACATTCTTTATGCCATTCTCCACCATCTGAACTCTTGGAATTCAAATAAATGTAACAAAAGCATAATGGAATGCACCCAATTTTGAAAGCATAGTCCAAAATTTAATGTCAAACTGTTTAAAAGACAAATGTAGTGCCAAAACTACTGCACAACTGTATCAATATCAGTTAATAAAAAAATAGCCAGATACAGAGGCAATCTATTACAGTTACACATACAGTAACATAAAAAAAATCGCTATGATGAAGTAATAATATTTTTTACAAACCAAGAGATGAGATTCAACTTTGTTATGTGAAAATATATTTGTTTCTTCCTCCCTTTAAAGAACAAATAGGCAAAAACTTAAACACAACATTTTACATTCTCAACTTTAGTTTTATATCCTTGTGATTATTGTTCAC
Organism: Chrosomus eos; assembly: GCA_036326025.1. NCBI lineage: Eukaryota > Metazoa > Chordata > Actinopteri > Cypriniformes > Leuciscidae > Chrosomus > Chrosomus eos. The sequence goes on from CM070819.1 coordinate 29,245,068, forward strand.
TTTTATTAAATGAAACTAAATGAAAGCAAAACTTAAAATATTTAATGATTATAAATGTCAGCAAGAAAATGCTTCTATAAAATACATTCACGGGTAAATTGCATTTACTTTAACCAGGCAGTGATATAATGATACCATAGATGTAGTTATGGTGGATATTTACTATAGTAACCACTGTAATAAAAGGTTTAATGAAGCTAAATGCAAGACATTAAGTCCATCTAAATGTAAAGGTAGCAAACTCACAGAATAATGTCCAGTTGTCAAGTGTGTCATTTCTGTAATACTCATACAGCACCAAACAGAATTCCATAAATATTGATTGTTTTCAAAAGGTTTTCTTGAACACCCTCAGTATCTTCAATTGTTCGGACAAACACCTGCTATACACTTGCCAAAATATACATTTGACTATTGCATCATGAAGTCGCTGCATAACTAGAACTAATGGATGACAATGAATATGTCCTTTACCAAAACTCCTGGTGAGCACTGATGCTTATTTGATAAAGGCATTAGGCAGACATCAAGTACACATCCTACACATGCCCAAACAACACCGCCCAAAGACAGTAATGAAGTGGACACCACCAGGAGGATCAGGAGACAGCGAAGACCAAGGAAGACATGGAGACAGATGTTTCACGAACACCTGAAGAATGTCAGTGTCCCATGGGAAGATGGGAAGAACTTGGCCACAGATCGAATATGCTGGAGGACACTTGTTGCCCAATGTGCCCAGCACAGGACTTGATGATGATGTTGTGAGTTTATCCATAACTGTGGGATATTTTTCTGTAAAGAGGTTGGATAATTAAATGTTAAATGCATTTATAAAATAAGTTTACTGATATGTGGGCATGATTAAAAGTATGTCATTAATAGCAAGCAATAATCATATGAATTTGTTTAAAAATAACGATTTACATGCAAACGGGACAGTTATCAGCAGTGTAACTGATCTGTTATCTGTCAGTATATATATATATATATATATATATATATATATATATATATATATATATATATATATATATATATATATATATATACTGATCTGACAAGTCAGATTAGCTTTTCCACTCTTGCAAACAGAGGAAGGTCATGAGGTGTGAAGAGACATCATGTATCATTGGAACATGAACAGACAGGGTCCAATTTGTAATAATTTTAAATAATACAATGCAATTAATATAAACTTTCTGACTACTTTCCAAGAAGGGGCACAACTGATTTGCAAATATCGCGATAAATATGTAGAGGAATTGAGGCAGTAGCCAATGACAGCAGTAGGAGTAAAAGCCGCAGGATTATGTACGAATATACAAATATGTATGAGCATCGTATGAATTTGAGAACTTCTTAAATCTTGTGAATTATTAAGACTTAGAGACTATGTTTGTACTGATTGGGCTATGGGTTTTGTAAGAAAAGGTTTAAGAAAGAACAAATGGTTGATAAAAATGATTACGGGTTAAAACCAACACATACATACCATTGTGAATATTTGCCTTTGCAGCTTTTCGTCTCCTCTGTTTACTTCTCCTCAAACAATAATGAGCTGACTGAGTCTGAAAGGCCCTTTTGATCTTTTCACCTGAAAAAAGAGAAAATAAAATATCGTTATGTATAATATATAGGATTATTCAAAGGAAAAATTACAGATTAACCTTACAATTTGTGGATTTTAAATTATCAGTCATCAAAAATTTTATTTTCTATAAAATATGAATAATAAAATGTTTTACATTGTACATTTTCATAAACTCAAACTTCTATAACTTTTTTTCTGTTTCACTTTCTTAATTTAAGAAAATCACTTCTACAAAAATCTGCCAAATGTCTTCTTTATAACGAGACCAATCTTATGTCTATATTCCAAAGCATCCTTGAATTACAACCATTTAAGTTTGAAATGTGCATTTTCATGTATATTCAAAAAAAGGGGGGGTGACACTTAAAGGGTTAAAACTGTAAATACTGTGGTAAAAGCATGGTAAGTGTTGTGGTTACAGTGCATTTACAACAAATGACACATTAAAACTGTAAATACTGTGGTAAAAGCATGGCAAGTGTTGTGGTTACTGTGTATGACACATTAAAACTGCAAATACTGTGGTAAAAGCATGGTAAGTGTTGTGGTTACTGTGCATTTACAACAAATGACACATTAAAACTGCAAATACTGTGGTAAAAGCATGGTAAGTGTTTTGGTTACTGTGCATTTACAACAAATGACACATTAAAACTGTAAATACTGTGGTAAAAGCATGGTAAGTGTTGTGGTTACTGTGCATTTACAACATATGACACATTAAAACTGCAAATACTGTGGTAAAAGCATGGTAAGTGTTGTGGTTACAGTGCATTTACAACAAATGACACATTAAAACTGTAAATACTGTGGTAAAAGCATGGTAAGTGTTGTGGTTACAGTGCATTTACAACAAATGACACATTAAAACTGTAAATAATGTGGTAAAAGCATGGTAAGTGTTGTGGTTACTGTGCATTTACAACAAATGACACATTAAAACTGTAAATACTGTGGTAAAAGCATGGTAAGTGTTGTGGTTACTGTGCATTTACAACAAATGACACATTAAAACTGTAAATACTCTGGTAAAAGCATGGTAAGTGTTGTGGTTACAGTGCATTTACAACAAATGACACATTAAAACTGTAAATACTGTGGTAAAAGCATGGTAAGTGTTGTGGTTACAGTGCATTTACAACAAATGACACATTAAAACTGTAAATACTGTGGTAAAAGCATGGTAAGTGTTGTGGTTACTGTGCATTTACAATAAATGACACATTAAAACTGTAAATACTGTGGTAAAAGCATGGTAAGTGTTGTGGTTACTGTGCATTTACAACAAATGACACATTAAAACTGTAAATACTGTGGTAAAAGCATGGTAAGTGTTGTGGTTACAGTGCATTTACAACAAATGACATTAAAACTGCAAATACTGTGGTAAAAGCATGGCAAGTGTTGTGGTTACTGTGTATGACACATTAAAACTGCAAATACTGTGGTAAAAGCATGGTAAGTGTTGTGGTTACTGTGCATTTACAACAAATGACACATTAAAACTGCAAATACTGTGGTAAAAGCATGGTAAGTTAACTGATTGAAGGTCTAGGCACGTCACGTGACAGACAGTGTTTAATCACGTTAGTTTAGTAATGTGTTTTTAATTAGAAACCAATGAAACGCAAAGCGTCCGTGGAGATGACAGATATAATGCAGTGACTGAACATGAGAGAGCTAATCTGATTAATATCGACAAACAGAAAAGGCATTATAACAAACATTATTTGGGCAGCATATTTAGGACTACTTACCAACATCTGGCACACCTGTCCTGATGCCAAATATCGCGATGTGTTCGGAGTGAGACTTCTTCAGCGCTATTTCCTACGGATAAAATTCGCGTCTGTTATTGCCGCCACGGGTTTCCCATTGAAAGTAATGGAGTTCCTAATGCGTCATATAAAGTGACGCCAAGGGGCGCCTTCGGCGTCTGCTATGTGACGCCTCGTGTGCTTGACCATGCTTCAGTTGTTGACGCCTTGGGAGTGAGAATGGGTTGGTATGCTTGATAATTTAACATCTTATTTCATATAATATGAACTATTATTCACTAATTTATATGTTTTATTTAAACGTAATGCTTTTTATTTTTAAAACTCATTTGTGACATTTCATCTGATCAGAAAGATTTAAGAGTCTGTGACTAACCAGATAGACGCATAACAGCCGCATCATTAAGTTCAACACATGTTTTAAATGCTTAATACACTTAATATCTAAATTCATTTATTTATCTAATATGAGTGTCATCAACGCTATTTCTTTAAACTCATTTTGTTTCATTCTCTCCCACAGACAATATGGATGATACAGTGCCGACTGAAAATCATATCCATGGATCCTCTGGTTATAATTTCAGCGTTCTGTGAACATTATCCAGATATAATAAAAACTCCCCCTGAAAACATTCCTAACAGTCACACAAAGCAGATTGGGGCGTCATATACACACATCATAAACACACAGGAACCAAGTACGGCCAAAAGGGTACACAAATCACCTGTTGTCATAAAACCCTCCCCCATGCTCATATCCTGTCATAAACCCCTCCCCATCCTCATTTCCGGTCATAAAAAACAGCTGGCAATACCATAAATCATTTTAAGACAGGTTGTGCCTTATACAGACTACTCAATGTCACTGTCACGGGAAGAATCACAGGATCCAAATGCAAGTAAAAGTCATTTATTAATTGACTGAGTGAACAGTGAAACAGGAAGGCTGGAGAAGTCCTTGGTCAGACGACAGATGCCTTGTAGGGATGGCTGACGCGAAACAGTCGTTCCGAAGCTTTGTGAGATCCCGAAGCGCAGATGTTTCGAATCACTGTGTCATAACGTGTCCCGTAGAGATCAAGGGGAGGTGGTAGATAGGCTCAGGACTCAGATATCATCCCAAAGAGGATTTTATTAAATGCCAGTGGAGAAGTAGGGGTGTACAAACTCCCAGTGAAGTGTCACAGAAACAATTACAAAAGTAAACCAAAAAGAAATATTTACAAAAATAAACATACACTGTACTCAGTGCAAACTTTGATGTCAAAACCAAAGAAAACAAATTGCTACAGGCAGCAAAATCTTCATGATACGTTTCAGCAATATAACCCCAACCTCTCATCCCAAGGTTCAGTTTAGACTGTCTTATATAGCCTAGAACAGGCTCATTACACTCAAGACCATACCAACTGCAGGGGTATCAATACAAAACCTTTGTAGCTTAAATATATGACCATTATCCCATTCACTTTTAAACATCAAAAATAAATAAAATAAACTCATTCAGCAACTTAAACTAAATACAAACAGCATAAGACATTTCTCCATGCATACATTACCAAGGGTTAAGTTCCCTTCTTAATAGAAATGGTTTAACCCAACACAAGAAAAGGGGAAGCTATGATCCCGCCCCTTCCTTTGAGTCACAGGAACAAGATCTGGTGAGTAGACAACATGTGGGTAACTGTTTGCCATGCAGGAATAAATACAGATTTGAAATAATAAATAACAAAAATGCATAACTAAAAACTTGTCTATGTGTGGTTAATGAGAAAATCAAAGAGAAACTATAATAGACATAACATGTTGTGAAGACCACTGATATGTGCACCTATCTGTAATCAACTCCAACAGCATATCTTGAACTTATTATAAATGAGAATTATAGAATAATGATCCTAAGGGACTGCACCCTAGTCAACAGAAACACAAAACCATAAATAACAAATGTAAAGAAACATAAGTCCATAAACAGTTTGTAATGACTACGGCAGTGATGACGACATCTTAGCACCCGTCATCACACACCCCACCCCTTAAGCCCGTCACTCGTCATAGTGACGGGACAAAAAGTCCGCCACAACATTTTGAGCTCCAGCTCTATATTTCACTTGAAATTTAAAAGGTTGCAGTGAGAGGAACCAGCGGGTAATGCGGGCATTGCTGTCTTTCATCCTATGGAGCCATTGCAAGGCCCGATGATCAGTCTCCAAGACGAAATCCTTACCAATGAGGTAATACTTCAGAGTATCTAATGCCCACTTAATCGCCAGAGCCTCTTTCTCCACCGTAGAATATCTGACCTCACGGGGGAACAATTTCCGACTAATATACTGCACCGGCCTTCGATTTTCACTGTCACCTTGCAACAGGACAGCTCCTAGACCTACTCCCGATGCATCCGTTTGCACTGTGAAAGGAAGGTCAAAGTTGGGGCTCTGCAACACTGGCCCCTGACACAAACAGCCCTTGAGATCTTGAAAAGCTGTTTCACACTCAGGCGTCCACACAACCTTTTGGGGGCTAACCTTCTGAGTGAGGTCAGTGAGCACAGCTGCTCGGGTGGAAAAGTTAGGAATAAAACGTCTGTACCAACCTACGAGACCTAAGAAAGACCTCACCCGCTTTTTGGTTGTTGGAGGTGGGCAAGAATGCACTGCCTCCACTTTGTCCACTTGAGGTTTAATTACCCCACCCCCCAGCACATATCCCAAATAAGACACTTCAGGCTTTGCCAAATGACATTTACTGGCGTTAACCACAAGTCCCGCATCATGAATTCTGGAGAATACAGCTGACAGGTGCTCAAGATGGTCTGCCCATGACGAGCTGTAAACAACCACATCATCAATGTAGGCTGCTGCAAAGTCCTCAGTACCTCTCAGTACACAGTCCATAGTCCTCTGGAAAGTCGCTGCGGCCCCATGAAGGCCGAACGGCATGACCCTAAAATGATAGAGCCCACTTGGGACCCTGAAAGCAGTTAGCTCCTTGGAAGTGTCAGTCAAAGGAATCTGCCAATAACCCTTACATAAATCCAGTGTGCTCAGATACTTGGCTTTACCCAAACGCTCTATGAGTTCGTCAACCCTTGGCATGGGGTAAGGGTCAAAGGCAGAAATAGCGTTCATCTTGGAGAAATCTACACAAAATCTCAATGTGCCATCTTTTTTCGGTACCAAGACGACTGGGCTGCACCATTCACTCCTGGAAGGCTCGATCACCCCCATCTCCAGCATCGCCTTTACTTCATTCTTTAACTCAGGTATGAGTCTTGCAGGAACTCTACAGCAAGTCTGTCGGACTGGACCCTGTGATAGAAGGTGAATGTTATGCTGCATCACCTCTGTCCTGCCTGGTCTGTCGCTGAATAGGCCCCCTGGAACCCGTGATTGGAGTTTTTCCTGCTGCTCTGATGTCAAATGACTCAACTCAGGGAAGACCGGAGAATGCACAGCTGTAGGGAAATATTGCTCGTTAGACTCCTCCTCCTCCTCGACTTTCCGTGCAAACAGCTGGTCTGATAGTGGCCCTGGTCTATCTTGCCAGGGTTTCAGCAAGTTGATGTGAAAGACTTGCTTCTTTTTCCGCCGTTCAGGCAGGTATAGCTCATAATTGACAGGACCCATCTTTCTCAGTATCTCATAAGGACCCTGCCACTTAGCGAGCAGTCCACTGTCTGACGTTGGGAGGAGGAGTAGCACTTTTTGGCCAGGGGTCAAAGTTCTTTTCCTGGATGACTGGTCATACCATGACTTCTGATGTTGCTGGGCCTTAGCCATATTGGTATGGACCAATTCGGCCATAGAATCCATTTTCTCTCTCATTTTCAAGACATATGAAACAACATTCACCTGTTCCCTTGACTTGTCTCCCTCCCAGGCCTCCTTCAGGATGTCCAGCGGTCCCCGTACCTGGCGACCATAGAGCAATTCGAACGGCGAGTAACCTGTTGAGGCTTGGGGCACCTCTCTATAGGCAAAGAGGAGATACGGTAGCCACTGATCCCAGTCTGAGCCGGTCTCAGATACGAACTTGCGGAGCATTGCCTTTAAAGTCTGATTGAACCGCTCAACCATGCCATCAGTCTGGGGGTGGTACGGAGTGGTCTTAATGGCCTGTATACCTAACAGTGAATAGACTTCTTTCATCTGTCTGGAAGTGAAATTTGTGCCTTGATCTGTAAGGATTTCTGAAGGTATCCCTACCCGTGAAAACAATTGCACAAGCGCATTAACAATTTGCCTGGTCTTAATCTTTTTAAGAGGAAAGGCTTCAGGGTACCTTGTAGCATAATCGCACACAACCAAAATGTAACGGTTCCCTGACCTACTTCTCTCTAAAGGGCCTACTATGTCCATGGCTACTCTCGTGAAAGGTACATCAATTATGGGTAGGCTGACCATCGGTGCTCTGTCACCTTTCTTAACAGGGGCTGATAACTGACACTCTGGGCATGACTTACAAAAGTCAATCACATCCATGTACAACCGGGGCCAATAAAATCTGCTTGAAATTCTCGTCAGAGTTTTCTGTTGCCCTAGGTGCCCTGACCAAGGAATGGAATGGCCCAAATGCAACACTTTAGCTCTCATAGACTGTGGGACAACTAGCTGATCACCACTATCTGTTTGTCGGTACAACAAGTTATCCTTCAACACGAAGAATTCTTTGTCTTGAAATCTATTTCCCGACTGTGAACTACCAGCTTTCTGAAATAGACCTTCAAGTGTAACATCCTGCTTCTGCAAATCATGAGGGATGTCATACAAGTCATTCCTATCCGGTTCAGGGAGTTGCTCTGCAATAACCGTTCCCCTGACTTTTTCCTGTCTTTTCTCCCTTCTGGACCTTTTAGCTTTGGGCTCCTCCGAAAAAGGTAACAAATTAAGGGTCTGTTTATGCTCTTCTGCCTGTCTTGTCATTGCTCTTGTAACTGCTCTGACCTCAGCTACAGCAGTCTGCCTTTGCAACAAATCAACAAGTACTGGCACATCCCTACCCAAGATAACAGGATAAGGGGCTTGGTCCACAATGCCTACTGTCAACAGGTAGGGTTGACCCTCGACCTCCATCTTCAAGTCAACAGTAGCATACTCTCTCTCATCTCCATGAACACAACGTACCCTTAGCTTAGCTTGACTGGACATCTGTAGATCCCCAACACACTCCTTTCTCACCAGCGTCTGACTGGATCCAGTGTCTACCAAAGCCATAAACTGCTTACCTCCTATTTTCACAGGAACAATTGTGTCTATATTCTGACCTGCTTCAACTATTTGAGACGGTCTGGGATCATAACAAAGACTGCATTACTGACTCTTTGTAATGTACATTCTGCCTTCTTGTGCCCTGCCTGTCCACATCCATGACATATAAGCACTGACTTCTCTTTGTATTGACCTTCTGACTGTGGATAACTTTTAGGGTAAGATTTGAATTGGGGTGTCTGTGAACTTAGGCCTTTAGTGACACTATAAGGTTGACCACTACCGAACCCCCTCCCAGACTTACCCGTCGTACTGTAGGCGCTGCCATGACTGTGACCCAGCTGGTAAGTTGACCGTCTAGCAGCAATGAAAGTCTCAGCCAGCTCAGCTGCTTGTTTAGAAGAAATGGGATTGTGCTCACAAATCCAGGTTCTGATTTCGGGGTTAATCACTGCAAGAAACTGTTCCAGCACAATCATTTCTCCGATTTCCTCCTTGGTCCGCTGTCTGGGTGTTATCCATTTGTCATACAGGTCTTTCAATCTTGCCTGCAGCTCTTTAGGCGTCTCCTCTTGTCGTAGGGCCTTTGCCCTAAAACGCCGCCTGTAAGTCTCTGCATTGATCTCAAACTTATCCAAGATTGCTTCTTTCACTCTAGCATACTCAAAAGTGTCATCAAGATCCATGGCAACATAAGCCGCTCTTGCCTTGCCTGTCAGCAATGGCACTAGATGCAACGCCCAATCTTCAATTGGCCATCTACAGGCTTGAGCAATCCGCTCAAAGGTTGTTAAATAGTGCTCAATGTCATCATCCTCTTGAAGAGGTAACATCTTTGGGCCTTGCCAACCCATCCATTGCGGTGGAGTAACCCCTTGCATGGTCACAGGTGATGTAGTCTCTTGACCCCCTCCTTCATCGCTCCGCCTTCTGTGAAGTACTCGATTGGGAAGGGCTGTATTGCCTATGGAAGTCAAAGGGGAAAAGCCTTGCGCTGCCACACCTCCCAATGTTTGTCGCTCTTGCCGCTCCCTCTGCACCTCCATCTGCAACTGCCCGAACTGATGTTGAAGAGTACGCCACCTGTGTTCTTGACGCTGCGCTTCTTTTTCCAGATGCGACTCTTTGGTATGCTGTGACTGCATGAAGCTCTCAACAGTCTTTCTGAGCTGATCCATTTTCTCCCCCGTTGAGTCTGCCATCTGTGAAGTAGTGGCCACTGACACTATCCCTTCCTGGTCAGGCATTGACTCAGCACCATCGTCATCTTCCTCCACCGTTCTCTGAATGGTCTGCCTCTTGGGTGGCATCCTGGCGTTTCACTGAAGCCTTCTACTGCACTAGACAAAACCGCTGCCACCATTTGTCATAACGTGTCCCGTAGAGATCAAGGGGAGGTGGTAGATAGGCTCAGGACTCAGATATCATCCCAAAGAGGATTTTATTAAATGCCAGTGGAGAAGTAGGGGTGTACAAACTCCCAGTGAAGTGTCACAGAAACAATTACAAAAGTAAACCAAAAAGAAATATTTACAAAAATAAACATACACTGTACTCAGTGCAAACTTTGATGTCAAAACCAAAGAAAACAAATTGCTACAGGCAGCAAAATCTTCATGATACGTTTCAGCAATATAACCCCAACCTCTCATCCCAAGGTTCAGTTTAGACTGTCTTATATAGCCTAGAACAGGCTCATTACACTCAAGACCATACCAACTGCAGGGGTATCAATACAAAACCTTTGTAGCTTAAATATATGACCATTATCCCATTCACTTTTAAACATCAAAAATAAATAAAATAAACTCATTCAGCAACTTAAACTAAATACAAACAGCATAAGACATTTCTCCATGCATACATTACCAAGGGTTAAGTTCCCTTCTTAATAGAAATGGTTTAACCCAACACAAGAAAAGGGGAAGCTATGATCCCGCCCCTTCCTTTGAGTCACAGGAACAAGATCTGGTGAGTAGACAACATGTGGGTAACTGTTTGCCATGCAGGAATAAATACAGATTTGAAATAATAAATAACAAAAATGCATAACTAAAAACTTGTCTATGTGTGGTTAATGAGAAAATCAAAGAGAAACTATAATAGACATAACATGTTGTGAAGACCACTGATATGTGCACCTATCTGTAATCAACTCCAACAGCATATCTTGAACTTATTATAAATGAGAATTATAGAATAATGATCCTAAGGGACTGCACCCTAGTCAACAGAAACACAAAACCATAAATAACAAATGTAAAGAAACATAAGTCCATAAACAGTTTGTAATGACTACGGCAGTGATGACGACATCTTAGCACCCGTCATCACACACTGATTCGAAGCGTGATTCAAAACACCCATGTCACGTGACTATGGCCAAACGAAGCCTCGAAGTGTTTCACGAAGTGTTTCATCAGGTGTGATCCGCCGAATCAGCGTTTGATTGACACGGTCGGAAACAGACCACACAATCGCACATCTGTATAAAAGTGAAATTAACGCATATTGACATTGTGGGTTTTGTGAGAGGAGTTTGATTTTGAGATAGTGGATTTTTGGTGATATAGTGACATTTATAGTGCGATTTGTTTAGTTATATTTAGGCATACATTTAAATTTACACAACACATTGACTGATAGGCTAGAGACACAGAGTATAGCCAACATATAGTGACACATTAATAGATACATATGTATAGACAGCTAGATTAATAGATAGATAGATTCATATATAGATAGATTAAAGATAGGCTACATATATAAATATTATAGAGACATAGATTATAGATACATATCTAAATACACAGATAGATTATAGATACATATTATATACATATCTAAATACACAGATAGATTATAGATACATATTATATACATATCTAAATACACAGATAGATTATAGATATATATTATATACATATCTAAATACATAGATAGATTGTAGATACATATATCTAATTACATCGATAGATTAGAGATACATATCTAGATAAATTTGGATAGATAGATAAAATGGAGGCTCCCCAGAAGAGATGCTGTACATCTCTGGTGTGGGAGCATTTCCATTTAGAAACAACAAATAAAGTGAGATGTGTGTATTGCGATCGGCAGCTCGCCTACTGCAACAATACATCATCCATGATGTGCCATTTGAGAAGTCCTTCCACAGCAGAGAAATTTATATTTTTGAATAAAAATATGTACAAAAGACAGACATTGTGGCTTGATTTATTTTATTAATATTCATTTTGCAGGACCAAAATAACATTATGCACAGTGAGGGGGGGGGGGGGGGGGGGGGGGGGGAGGGAGGTCTAGTCTAGTGACATGCCCCCACGGAAGAAAATTGTGAAAAATAACCCCTGAAATTCATACGTTTTATAGCACATTATAAATGCAACTTATTAGGCAAAGTTGCATTATATTTTTATAAGTTGCACAAAAATTTGTATAGCAAAGTAGGCTCAATCTATATACAAGACTTAACCACTCAGATATATAAAGGCTATCATGATCATTTTGTCAAAAATGAACCATGTATTTGTTAAGTTCATAATACGTTTTATTTTTAACTTAAACAAATACGTATTATACGGAACAGTTGGCAACCCATGAGGCACATTTGCGCACACACGTAAGGTCGCTCTCTCCCTCTCTGCCGGTTTGGAGCTCGCGAGCTCTAGATTGCAGGAGATTTGAACTAATTTGCGGGCATCAGGGAGCCGCTATCAATATGCGGGAGACTCCTGGAACTTCCGGGAGACTTGGGGTATCTGTGAACGCATACCTCTCTGTCCAATCATCTTTGAAAACTCTATTTTCTTCATCAACTTTTCTTTTCCTGGACAATGACATCCTCCACACCCATTCAAACGCTTACTGCGGTGAAGTGTCGCGTACTCGCGTTGCGCCCCTTTTTTCAGTTTATGGTTGCGCCTGATTACGTCAAAAGTCATACGCTTACTGGATGTCATGGCAACTAAATCACGGAGGAAAACATTAAATATCTCGCCTTAGTTTTAATTTCGGACCATCTCAAAAAATAAGCAAATGATTTTAACATGCGTTTATCAAAGTAGGAAATCCACACTTTTAATCCCTTACACACAATTAGTGCTCTTGAAATACGAAATGGAGGCGGGTCCGGATTGAATTCCCTCCGGGTCCGGATCCGGACCGGAGTCCGGACTTTGAGAAGTACTGCACTATAGTGTCACCAAATTCAGTTCACACATCACTGCTGTCCTGATGGTTATACTACAACACTTATTTTGGTATATATATATATATATATACAATTAAATGTATAATTTTGATGATTTTTATTATGAAAAATATTCAATAACTTCCCTGTTATACACTGTACTCTCACCAAATTCAGTTCACACGTCACTGTTTTCCTGTTGGTTATACGTCAACACTTATTTTGGGAATACAATATTTTTGTATAATTTTTCTGAACTTTATTTATGAAAAATATTCAATAACTTCAGTGTAATTAACTATTTATGCCTTGCATTTATTTTGTTATTTTTATTTATGACAAATATTAAATAACTTCACTGTAATTCACTATATTGTTGCCAAATTCCGTTCACACATCACTGCTGTTCTGATGGTTATACCACAACACTTATTTTGGGAATAATATAGACAGAACCAGATGACAGAAAGAGACAACAGAACCAGACGACAGAATAAGACTACAGTTCAGTTAAGATGACAGAACCAAATGATAGAAAGAGACGACAGTTAAGACGACAGAACCAGTCAAGTCAAGTCAAGTCGCCTTCATTTATATAGCGCTTTTAACAATATGGACTGTTTCAAAGCTGATTTACAGTGATGATAGGTAATTAAAGTAACATAGATTGTTTTGGCTTTACAGCAGCTCTAGAATAAAGTTATTGTCCAGCTAAAGTTTTGATTGATTCCCTTCCATCGCAACGATCATTAGTTATTAACTTAGCTAATACAACACATTCTAACAGAAAACCTTCAATGCAATCCAGCCGCTCATTTGCATAAAACAGAGATTTGTTTTAATCGCTTCCGCGTAGCCACGTGAATCGGAATTATCCCGACAACGTTTTATCAGTACAGAGGTAAAAGGAGGGAGGCCTTCAAAAGGGAGAGACTAAGGGGGCTTTTACACTCGGCTCGTTTGCTGCAGTCCGAGCCCGAGCGCGTTTGTTCCCGGCGCCCCCCGTAGCGTTGGTCTGGTTTCACACTACACTTGATTCTATCGAACCCTGGTGCGTTTGCGTGCATATTACGTCATCGAAAACGTGCACGGCGCATGATAGAAAACAGAACGCAGGTCAATATTTTGTTATTTATTAATGCGCTGCTATTATGCGCAGTTGAGTGAACAATACAGGTTTACTGTGCGTGTGTCACATAAGGTGAACTTCTGCTGCTTGCAAACGGACTCTTTTGAGGAGGCAGTGGATTTCCAAATTTGTTGCCCTCACGGTTCGGGAGCAACCGAACTCAGACAACCTCCTCCAGGTAGTCTCAGGTTCGGTACCCCAGTGCGCACCTAGGTCCCATGACAACGTTCACATTAGCGATTTTTCATGCGAACCGTGCCCCGTTCCGAACTAAATTGCCAGCGTGAAAGCCCCCTAATTGACACTTCAGGACTGCGTTGTTGTCGTGTCCAGGCACAGGTCCTTCATAATTTCCAGGTACGGAAAAATAGATAAATAGGAAGAGATAAATAATTCACGAATCCGCACACATGGACATACATCTTGGTGAATAAGTTTATCAACTATTCATGTTTCTAATAGAAGTAGGCACAACACTTGTCATGGCTCTCTTAGTCCTGAATACAGTCGTGCCCAGAATTAATCATACCCCTGGTAAATATGATAAAAAATGGCTATAAAAATAAATCTGCATCGTTTATCCTTTTGATCTTTCATTAAAAAAATTGGCAAAATCCTAACCTTTCATTGAAGTAAAAGATTTGAAAATGGAGGAAAATCACATTATGAAATAAATGTTTTTCTCCAAAACACGTTGGCCACAATTATTCATACCCTTTTATTAAATACCTTTTTGCAATTTCCTTTTGCAAAGATAGCTGCTCTGATTCTTCTCCTATAATGCCTGATGAGTTTGGAGAACACCTGACAAGAGGTCAGAGACCATTCCTCCATACGGAATCTCTCAAGATCCTTCAGATTCCCAGATCCATATTGGTGCTTCTTCTCCTCAGTTCACCCCTCTAATTTTCTATATGGTTCAGGTCAGGGAACTGGGATGGTCATGGCAGAAGCTTCATTTTGTGCTCAGTTACACATTTTTGTGTTGTTTTGATGTTTGTTTTGGATTGTTGTCCTGATGGAAGATCCAACCACGGCCCATTATAAGATTATAGCAGAAGGCGTCAGGTTTTGATTTTTTATCTGTTGATATTTGATAGAATCCACAATGCCAAGTACCTGAATAAGAAGTCCAGGACCTCCAGCAGAAAAATAGGCCCACAACATTAAAGATCCAATGGTATATTAAATTGTACACATGGGGTACTTTTTATTCTTGTGTGCACCAAACCCATCTAACGTGTTCACAGCCAAAAGCTCTTTTTTTAGTTTAATCTGACCACAGAAACCTGTGCCGTTTGAAGTTCCAGTCGTGTCTGACAACTGAATATGCTAGAGTTTGTTTTTGGAGGAGCGAGGAACATATTTCTTAAAACTCTCCCAAACAACATGTGGTGATGTAGGGGTTGTTTGATTTTTTTTCTCTGCAATTCTCCATCTGTGATCGTTGGAGAGTCTTTGGCCACTCAAACTTTCATCCTCACCGTCCATTAAGAAAATATAGACACACGTCCTCTTCCTGGCAGAATCGTAACATCTTTAGTTGATTGGAACTTCTTAATTATTGCCCTGATGGTCAAAATGGGATTTTTCAATACTTTAGCTATTTTCTTACAGCCACTTTCTATTTTGTGATGCTCAACAATCTTTAGATGCACATCAGAACCATGTTCTGTGGTTTTATTCATTGTGATGGATGATTAAGGGAATTTGTAGTAGTAGTAGTTAGTAGTAGTAGTAGTAGTAGAATTTATTGTCACTAGTCACAAGTACCAGCGAAATTAGCCATCAACCTGTCCATATAGGCATACATACAATATGACAAGGGGGTAGACAGGACAGGAATACAGAGCATTGAGGAAGAAAATACAGCATAACATGGGGAGAAGTGAGGAGAAAAAAAAAGGCAACCCCCAGACTATGCTCCTGTGAGGAGTACAGTTTGGGAACAGTAAAAAACACCTCAGCAACATTAGCACATATCAGTACAACATGAACACATAAGACTTGCAACAGGGTAGGGGAGTGGGGGATGGAGGTGACCCAGCACAGGCAGGCAGCCATCCGGTCCTGCAGCCATTTTCGGCGCTGGTCACAGACCCGCCTGTCAGACTGGTGGTACAAAGCGTTGAAGGCGAGGGATGGGGGGTGGGGGGTGATTGCATATCTGTATATATGTAAGAGTTTGTGTATGTGTAGGCCTGCAGAGAGTCGCTAAGCCAGCACCATAATAGAGGTGCCTCAAGTCCACAGGATTGTCATAGCGATACACAGCAAGTTGCCATGGAGACGACCCTGATCAGGTCCCAGACAGAGTCAACAATCAGCAGGTGTCTGTGGGGAGTGGGGGAAGGAACGCAAGAGCGTCTCGCTGCAGTGCTCTTCCGGGGGAGTTGTTGTTCCAACAGCGGCCTTGGCCAAGGCCAGTGCTGGATGAGGGGGGCCGAAAGCAGATAAGATTGGGGTTGTTTGGTCTTGGGACGGTAGCCGCATTCCGATTTACACAGCTACTGGTCCATTTTGGTCTCCAAAACGATCCATTTGCCTTTGCAAAGCTGTGAGCTTCTCCATTAAGTTATCCATATAGTGGTTCATAGTCACAGTCTGAGTGCTGACAGCTCTGCCCACCACTTCAATCATGACGGGCAGCCTTGTGGGGCTTTGGACAGCTGTCACAGTCTTCTTAATTCCTTGATAAACCAGGGCAATGCCCGATCCAATCAGCAGAAAACCTGTTATCATGGTTCAGAATAGGTAGATATCTTCAATGTCCTCCACGGAAAGAGCCGCCAGACACACGACCCGCCACCTCTCCCACGCGTCCATCGTGTAGCCAGCTGCGAACGTTCCGGCAGGGCAGTCAGGTTCCCCCGAACCCAAGCTTCTCGTCGAGATGATGGTGTCAATTGCGTTGAGACCAGTTGATCAAATCCATAATTTCTTAGTTTGGAGAGCAGTGCTGCGAGAGTCTCTCAAAGTACAAGACAGTAGACGAGACGAGAGGAGTAAAGCAGGGGAAGTAAGGGAGAGGAGGGGAAGAAAATGCAACCGCCTTCGTTGAGAGCCAAAGCAAGAATGCACATCAGAACCATGTTCTGAGGTTTTATTCATTGTGATGGATGATTAAGGGAATTTGGCCTTTGTGCTTCCTCATATTTAAACTCCTGTGAAACAAGAAGTCATAGCTGGACAATTTTATGTTCCTAGTCACCCTGGTGTGCTAAAAAAGGTAAATATTAATGGGAATATACTTCATAGATATTTTATTCATAAAAAATTCTAGTGGTATGAATAATTGTGGCCAACGTGTTTTGGAGAAATATATTTATTTTATAATGTGATTTTCCTCCCCATTTTCAAATCTTTTACTTCAATGAAAGGTAAGATTTTTGCCAATTTTTTAATGAAAGATCAAAAGGATAAACGATGCAGATTTATTTTTTACAGCCATTTTTGATCATATTTACCAGGGGTATGATTAATTCTGGGCACGACTGAAAGAGTGATCTGTATCTCTGACCTGAGGGTAAAATACTATAGTGACTGTGCAATGTGTGAGTGGTGTCAGAGGCTATTTGTGTTCCTTTTTTTGTCCTCCTGTTGTAAATACTGATAAGTGATTCCTGCACCTGTCCGATTATTTTACTACTCATTGTTATGATTTTGTTTAGTGTGTTGCCATGAATATTGGGTAGTGCCCATACGGAAATGTAATATATGACATATATGTCCCTATATCGCAAGTGATGCTGTCATATATGCTAAATATAAGACAATATATTACTATCACATATATAATTATATCTAGATATATGTTGATATAGGTTTATAACATATATAAATTGTCCATATTAAATGAGTATATTGACATATATTAATACAATATATATGATTATTGTTTATATAATATTGTATGTTATAACCATATATTTCACCAATATGTTTAATTTATATATGCCAATTTATTTAAACAACATACATACATTTTACATGCTTATGGTTCCTTATTAATTCATTCCTTGTTTTCCTTATTTGAACATCTTGAACTTTGAACAAGTAATTCAAACGCAATCAAAAGACCGCCAAATTACGCGCATTCAGAGACCAACGGATGAAGAATGTTCGCTCTTGTCGAGTGGAAAGAAGAAACGGATAATGAAAGTTGGAGCATTGTTCCAATATCACACATAAAAGACTGTATTATACATGCATAAAATATATGGGCTAGTTTTATATGTCAATATATGAAATTGTTCCATTTTCTAATAGGTTTTATATATGGCCAGATATATGTAGGCTACATATATGTTTTCACTTTCTATGTGGATATATGTAATATATGTATATTTCATATGTGTACATATATTACATTTCCGTATGGGTGATCCAAACCAGGCTGATATGTTAAAGGTTATTACAGACTCAATGAAGCATTTGTAGAAAGCTATCAGGACTGACTGGTGAACCTGAAGTCTACGGAGCTTGCTCAAGAAAAAGAGGCGCTGCTGACATCTAGAAAAAATGTTTTCACTGTTTAGTTGGAAAGTAAGTTTATGATCGAGTGTTGTCCCAAGGTATCTGTATGATTCAACCCTTTCTATTGGCTGGTTGTTGACTAACAGAGTGGGAATGATGGAAACATCTTTACCAGGGCCGGACTGGGACCAAAATTCGGCCCTGGCATGTGTGGTTTTCACCGGCCCTAACTAATTGATGACGTTAAAAAAACGTCCCCAGAATCTGAACATTTTTCCCACGGAGACACACCATACAAGGCAGCAATTTAGGCGAGTTTCCATTACAGATTTGCGCAAAACTTTTGCGATTTTTTTTTCTTTTTTTTTTCTAAATGTCGATAAAATCTATTGCGAAATGACGGCGTTTCCATTAACTGATGTTATGCGATACAACATCCTTTTTTGCTGTCGCGATAAGTCATTAAACATCATGGCAACGGGTAGGTTAGTCTATCAACCACCACCACACTAGACATTATTATTATTATTATTATTATTATTATTAATGGAAGGAGACGTGGTGTGTTATCCAAGCATTAATGGCAGGGGATACTGCGAACGGCATAAGGAGTTTCTGGGTTTTTCTCTCTCATTTCTGCTCCGAGGTCTTGATTGTGGCATTTCTTTGAGGTTTAGAATCCAGTATTCCTAATTATTGTTTCTTTTATGAATTTAATAAAGAACTCTGTCCAAACGGTCAGTGTCCATTTGTGTCCATTCGTTTTTCCTTATTTAACCCGTATTGCAAAACGAAAAATGAACGGTGGTTGTTTTTTTAAAAGGCAAAGTTGAACACCATTTTTTTTTTAATTTGAACTGTACACAAATGCTGTGCAAAAATAATAATTCGACGAAATTTCAGATGTTTGTTTATGACTATTTGCCCCTTTATGAAACATTTAAAATATTCCCAACTTAATACGAAAAAAAGTCGATTTTAATGGTTTTCTAAGGCAAAATTAGAACCTGGAAATTATATTTTTCCCGCAGTGCTGAATGAGAAGAGCCATATTTATGTCTCTGGAACCACAGCCTACAGAAAGGTGATTTAGGTGAGTTATAGGCTAATGATAATAAATGTGTCTGAAAAAATAACGAGGCATTTTAATTGTTTATTAATAAACTATTGTTTTCTAAATTGTCGGCTAAAAACATATATCCATCTCCGCTGAGGCGCGCCGCGCGAATGCACCTTTAGAGAGAAATGCACCTTTCATACGGATTACATAAGCAGAAGGTATTAGCTTTCGATTCGAATTTGTTCGTTATAAAGTGGACCGTACAAATTCGTACGAATTGGTCGTGAGATAGCGTTGCAACGGCTATACTTTGTTTCAGTTCTCGCGCTCCAGTTCACGGAGATCATGAAAGCGCGCATGATTGTTTTATTTTCTTTTACAAAAGCACAACGTTTTCTTGTTATTGTGAGTTTACACAAATAAAATCATAGTTGCGAATAATGTATTATTTTCTGTATGTTAAATTATACAGTAGGCCTATTTTAAGTTGTTATACTGTTGATAGGAAAAAGCAAGTGTTCGCGGCCGTGCCTCCGTTCCATGCGCGCTCAGCAAACACTTGGATATGCGTCAAAATCTTGTGTTTATTTGTGATAATCTTAGCCCTGTATTATTATTGTCTAACCATTATGAATGACATTTGACGAATTGCTTTGTTCCTTTTTTGGATAAAAGCGTCTTCTAAATATGTAGCCTAATAACCGTTATAATAATGATGATATTTATTAGCCTATTATTATTTGCATATATCATGGACCCCAAACACACCGCGTCTTCTAAGTCAGGTGACTGTAAATGCGCAAAAACTGTTTCCATTGCAGTTTTGCGAAATATTCCTTTTTCGAATTGCCTGAAAAACCTCCTCATGCGAGCGTAAATTTTTTTTTGTAAATAAAGGTGTAGCAACGTGGTCAGCTCGGCCCAAATCAATAGAAAATCACACCGGCCCTTCTGGCATGTGCCAGAATTGCCAGATGGCCAATCCGGGCCTGATCTTTACGAAAGTCAACAACCAGTTAGGAAAATTGTTCCAAAGTTTTGGTGCTAAATAGGAAAAGGATCTACCACCAGCAGTCGATTTTGACTTACAAAGGATTTTGACTTCTAGGTATTATAAACTGGCCGGAATTTAGAGATTGTAATAGACGTAAAGGACTATAATGCGTTATAGATACAATATGTAAGATTTTTTGCCACTAGAGGGCGCAGTTTCCAACAATAACAAAGGCATATCTTCATGACGCAGTGACGAGCTGAATGATGGGACTTGCTGTCAAGCTGATGGATCTAATAATGTTTATGGATGAGTGTAAACATTCACGTTTTTTAACATTATAGTGGTATGAAGCAGGTCGCGATTGCTAAAGAGACAGATATCACACGCGAGTCCCGCCGATATAAAGTAGGCCTATATCACACGCGAGTCCCGCGGATATAAATGATATCACTCACGACTCCCGCGGATAGAAATGATATCACACGCGAGTCCCGCGGATAGAAATGATATCACACGAGAGTCCCGCGGATAGAAATGATATCACAAGCGAGTCCCGCGGATAGAAATGATAACACACGCGAGTCCCGCGGATAGAAATGATATCACACGCGAGTCCCATGGATATGATATCACACACGAGTCCCGCGGATATAATGATATCACACGCGAGTCCCGCGGATATATGATATCACACGCGAGTCCCGCGGATATAAAGGAATAAGAAATTTAATTCTACCGAACTACCCGCAAGTGCTGGATTACTCACACAGGTCAGGTCAGTTTATTAGACGAATTCAACTTGTGAGGTAATGTAGCGCTGCTTCACTTGGTCTAACGTTACACTATCACACTAAACGGCATTTAAATGTGTGTTGAAAGTTATTATGTTATTCTGTGTGTAAGTTCGTTTGCTATACGAAACTAGCAGTAACGTTAACGTTAAGCTACATCAACATTATAATAACATACTGACCATATTCTAACATTTCATCATGTTGAGCTAACGTTATATATCATTGATTCATTTTATGTACATTTGCTCACCTGTCTAATAAAGCTGTCAAGTCGTGACTCGTGAAGCTCTGTCAAAGCCAAGTTAGTCGTGGACGTGGAGCTCTCAGCATCACAAAAACACCACGCTGATATTGATCCTTATTTCAATTCTCCTTGTTTGTCCCAAAGTCTGCTTGCCATGGTCTATAATGTTTGAACGAACATTATTTAAAATTGGAATTTCTCTGAAATAAAAAATCTTTGGAGACTTTTGGGATATTGTAAGTACACAACTGCAGGAAATATATCACACTGTGCAAGTGATTTTTGAATATTTTATTACAAAATTCTTACATATTGGACCTTTAAAAGCATCCATACCGGTGTGATGACTTCGACCCCTAACCAGATGGAACTGGATAAATATTGTTAAAGTTCTGATCCAATCTAACTCCTGACCTATAAAACTGCCTGAATCATAATCATACACAGTTTGTTCGTTGGCCAGAGGAGAACTGGTTCTCCCAAGGTTTTTTTCTCCATTATGTCACCTGATGGAGTTTTGGTTCCTTGCCACTGTTGCCTTTTTCGCCTTTGTCACCATTGGCTTTTGGCTTGCTTAGTTGGTTAGTTTAATTTTATATTTAACAATATTATTACAACATTATTTTCCTGTTATCTCTGTAAAGCTGCTTTGAAAATCTGTATTCTAAAAAGTGCTACATAAATAAAGGTGACTTGACTTGACTATATGTTAAAACGTACTCGGTTACTAACGTAACCTCGGTTCTCTCTAGAGAGGGAACGAGTACTGCGTAATATCTTACGCTATGGGGAAAACTCTTTTCCACGAGATATTGAAGCCAAAAATTATCCTTAATTTTTTATTAATGTAAAACGCTTTGCAGCAGCAAGCAGACATAGGCGAGACAGCTCGCGCGCCTATTGGCTGCCCTGCGGCAATAGCAGCAGCCTATCGAGAGAGGCTCTGCGTGACGTCACGACGAATGGGGGCCTTTCGCGCCCATATCGTCACGTCCCGCCAGAAAGGGCGTGGTCTCGCCCCATATCTAGGCTCGATAGCTGCTCTTACGTTGGTTTTCATCGCCGAAGCGAACCAGAGCGTATTCCAAGCACGGCAAGATACGCAGTACTCGTTCCCTCTCTAGAGAGAACCGAGGTTACGTTAGTAACCGAGTACGTTCTCTTACGAGAGTATCTCTCGTACTGCGTAATATCTTACGCTATGGGGAACACAATGCAACACGCCGTGCTGGTAGGGATCCAACACCAAAGTCCCAGGGGCCGAAGCCCGGGGCGCATATAGTGCATAATCACCATAAACTCACAGAGAGTGAGGGAAGAGAGGCTAGAAGCATCATTCCCTGTAAATAGCATCCGAAGGAGTTGATCATGTGACAAATAGACCATACCGTCAGGGTGAACATTCAGCCTGAACTGGGTGGCCACAAGTGTGTCGACATTTTAATGAGCTGCTGTACCGGTCAGTGAGCAATACGCAGGTCAAACTCAGTATCTGAGCCGCACAGCGGGCAGATAGCACTGAACTTTATACCGCCAAAAGCTTAGCTTGCAAGGCGGGACCTCCAGGTTATAGTATTTTATAAATGTAGACGGCGAGGCCCAGCCCGCGGCCATACAATATCTTGCAGGGTAACCCCGCTAGACCATGCCCACGAGGAGGCCATGCCTCCTGTGGAGTGCGCTCCAACACCCAAAGGGCACTGTAGGCCCTTAGAAGTGTAAGCCAGCGCTATGGCACCAACTATCCATCTGGATAGGCTCTGTTTCGAAGCGGCAAGTCCCTTAGCACGGCCGCCAAACGAAACGAAAAGCTGCTCAGTCTGTCTGAAACCAGACGAGCGGGACACATAAGCCCTTAGTGCCCTAACAGGGCAAAGGAGACTCGCGTCCTTCTCCTCATTGAGAACCGGAAGGGCAGACAGGGAAATCACCTGGGCCCTGAACGGTGTGTTGAGGGATTTTGGCACGTAGCCGTGCTTCGGTTTGAGTATGACCTTAGAGTCATTAGGTCCAAACTCCATGCATGACGCGCTCACTGAGAGCGCTTGCAAGTCCCCTACGCGCTTCACTGAAGCGAGAGCCATAAGAAACACTGTCTTGAAGACAAGTGTTTCATGTCTGACGACTGGATTGGCTCGAATGGGGCACCTTTCATGGCCTCCAAGACCGTGGAAAGGTCCCATGTCGGGACTGAAGGGGGCCTGGGAGGGTTTAGCCTCCGATCTCCTCTAAGGAAACGCACGACTAAGTCGTTCTTTCCTAGTGACTGGCCAGACACCGGTTTTACAAACGTTGCTATGGCCGCCACGTATACTTTGAGCGTGGAAGGGGTCCTGCCCTTATCCAGTAGCTCCTGAAGGAAGGAAAGCACTTCCGTAACCCCGCAGTCTACAGGTGAAAAGCTCTGCGCTTGACACCAAGCAGAGAACACAGACCACTTCAAGGTGTTGAGCCGTCTGGTAGACGGGGCTCTAGCCTGCGCGATCGTGTTTAACACTCCCTCTGGGAGGTCAGCGGGTACCCGTTGATGGCCCCTGCGTGCAGGGACCACAAATCCGGGCGAGGATGCCAAATCGAGCCTCCCGCCTGAGAGAGGAGGTCTCTCCTCAACGGTAAAGACCATGGGGCAGCGCTGGTCAGCTGCATCAGGACAGGGAACCACGACTGGTTTGTCCAGAGCGGAGCTATGAGTAGCACTGGGCATCCCTCCCTCCTGATTCGCTCCAACACCTGAGGCAGGAGTGAGACAGGGGGAAAAGCATATAGGGGGCGGCGGGGCCAAACATGGGCCGCGCCTCCCGGCATTTCGAGAAGAATCTCGGGCAGTGAGCGTTTTCTTGGGACGCGAACAGGTCCACCTGCGCTTTGCCAAACGTTTCCCACAGCAGCTGGATCGTCTGCGGGTGCAGAGACCATTCTCCTGCTGGGACGTTGTTTCTGGACAGCCTGTCTGGCCCCACATTTAGGTGACCAGGCACATGCGCCGCTCTCAGCGAGAGCAGGTTGTGCTGAGCCCAGACTAGGAGGCGTTCCGTCAGCCTGTAAAGGTTTCGGGACCTGACGCCGCCCTGGTGATTTATGTACGCCACCACTTACATGTTGTCCGACCGGACCAATACGTGGTGGCCTTTTATCTGGGGACAGAAGCGCCGTAGCGCTTTGTCGACTGCTATTAATTCCAAGCAGTTTATGTGAAGGAGCTTCTCCCGTACTGACCATAGGCCAGCTAGCGGTCTGCCTTCGAGCAGCGCTCCCTGCCCCGAAGTGGAGGCGTCCGTAGACACCACCTTCACACTCGAGGGGATCCCCAGACTCACACCTGACTGATACCAGTCGGTTGCTTTCCATGGTTTCAGAGCCGAAATGCACTGAAGGTCGACCCTGAGGCGAAATAGACCTGCGGTCCACGCCCTGGGGGGAACTCGTGCTTTTAGCCATAGCTGCAGTGGGCGCATGCGGAGCAGGCCCAACTGGAGTACGGAGGCTGCTGAGGCCATCAGACCCAGCATTTTCTGAAACCTTCTGAGCGGGACTATAGAGCCGTGGCGGAAGGATCTCGCGACGTGCTGAATATTCAATCCGCGCTCCGGTGACAGGCGTGCTGTCATGGATAGCGAGTCTAACACTGTTCCCAGAAAGGAAATTCTCCGACTGGGGAGCAGTGAGCTTTTCGCCCAACTGACTGTAAGGCCCAGCTCCTCGAGGTGCTCGAGTAATGCGGCCCTGTGTTCTATGAGCTCCGTTCGTGAACGAGCTAGAATCAGCCAATCGTCCAAGTAGTTCAAAAACTCGCATGCCCCGAAGTCTCAGGGGGGGCGAGGGCCCGTCCATGCACTTCGTGAACGTACGGGGTGCTAGGGACAGGCTGAACGGCAGGACTGTGTATTGATATGCCTGGCCCTCGAAGGCGAATCTCAAGAATCGCCTGTGATGGGACGCTATTTGTATTTGAAAATAGGCGTCTTTCAGATCTATTGACATGAACCAGTCTCCTTGGCGCACTTGCGCGAGGATTTTCCTGGTCGTAAGCATTCTGAACTGGCGCTTCACAAGCGTTCTGTTCAGCAGTCGCAGATCTAGAATGGGTCTGAGCCCACCATCTTTTTTCGGTACCAGAAAATATCTGCTGTATAAGCCCCCTTCGCCCTGACATAGAGGTTCTATAGCCCCTTTTCTCAGTAGTTTCGCTATCTCGGCTCGAAGTAGATGAAACACTTCGCTTTACACCGTAGTTTCGACTCGCGCCGTATAACGGCGGGGGCGTCGAGCGAACTGTAGCGAACAGCCTCTCGTTATAGTGTTCAACACCCATTCTGATACCCCGGGAAGCCTTGACCACGCATCTGCGTGAATAGCTAGGGGTAGAATGAAATCTGGGCTCTGGCCGCGGCAGGATGGCGGCTCGAGAGCCCCTGTGTACTGGGAACACAACACCGTGTTTACAGCGTTCGAGGCGGGGGGCGCGCTGATCACAGCGGGCAGCCTGGCCGCGCTCAGCTTCTCTATGGCGGGACGCGCAGAGAAAGCGAGCGGGGCGAATCCCGTGGGATTCGGCGCGTGTGAGGGAATGTGGGCACATTTACTACATGCGGGCACATTTACTACACTGAGAATACTGTCAGCTCGCGCCGACTAAATCACTGCTGTGTTTACAGCGTGCGAGGCGCGCGCTGATCACAGCTGGCAGCCTGGCCGCGCTCAGCTTCTCTGTGACGGGTTGTGCAGAGAAAACGAGCGGGGGCGAATCCCGTGAGATTCGGAGTGTCTGTGAGAAATGCGGGCGCGAGACAGCGGGCACATTTTCAGTACGGAGAACACTCGGCTCGCGCCGACTGAATCAACGCTGTGTTCACAGCGTGCGAGGTGCGCGCTAATCACAGCGGGCAGCCTGGCCGCGCTCAGCTTCTCTGTGACGGGTTGTGCATAGAAAGCGAGCGGGGGTGAATCCCGTGGGATTCGGCGTGTCAGTGAGGAAATGCGGGACAGCGGGCACATTTACTGCACTGAGAACACTGTCGGCTCGCGCCGACTAAATGTGTGTTAGTTTCATTTTTACAGAAACCAAGGGACACGCATCATGTAGTGTAAGCGGGCATTGTTCACTACATTTTCTGCACAACCAACATGAGTTGGTTTTATTTGTGCTAGCCCTGCACCGTGGCGGGCTGTGTCTGGGTGTGGGAATGGGCACTGGGACGTGGGCATTCTTACAACACTCGTAACACCATCGGCCGTGGCCGGGACACCAGAAAATGCACTCTTTATTGGATTTATCTGGGTAGCCATAGAAACGGCTTTTGTGCGCAGGCAAGCGGGCTGAGACACCGGCTGCTTCACTGCGAAATACACTGGGACAGTCACAACGCATGGAACTGAACGAGCGAGAAGTTTTGGTGGAAATCCGGCCGCAGCGGGATCTGAACACCGTCACTTTCCTAGAGAGACTAGGAAGGCCTTGAGACCTCGGGCTTTACCTCAATCCTCGGCCGGGGCCCGCGCTGAGGGGGGCGGCGTCCAGCAGAGCGAGAGCGCGGTGTTTGATCTCGGGCCTGGCGGCGCTGCTAGTTAGCCGAAACGACAGCCTTTGTGCGCAGGCAAGCGGGCTGTGGAACCAGCTTGCTCACTGCGAAATACACTGGAACAGTCACATTGCTTGGAACTGAACGAGCGAGAAGTTTTGGTGGAAATCCGGCCGCAGCGGGAACTGAACACCGTCGCTTTCCTAGAGAGACTAGGAAGGCCTTGAGACCTCGGGCTTTGTCTCAATCCTCGGCCGGGGCCCGCGCTGAGGGGGGCGGCGTCCAGCAGAGCGAGAACGTCGAGGAACACGGAGCGCTCAGCTTCCATCATCTCGGATAGCGTTAGCCACAAATGTTTCTCACCATTCAGGGGGGAAAGGCGCGGGTCTCGACTGTGACGGAGCTTCGTCTTTCCCGAGAAAGCGTCCGTCCAGCCTATTGCGCGTTAGTTGCGCGAGCGCCTTTCAGTCGAGGCCGATGTAATCCACGGCTTGAGAGAGCGGACGCATCGGCTCAGTTTCAATGCCGTCTCCGGTAAGTTCGTCGAGCTCAAGTGCGGACGCGGCGGCAGACGGCGGCCACTGTCCGTCCGTGGGCGACTCGAGCGAAGCCGGCGAAGCTGGCGGGCGAACCGGTGAGCTTTGGCGGGCTGGAGATAGCTCGGGCGCGCGCTGGGCGCGGCGCTTCTTGCGGCGCGGCGTCACGGCAGGCTGGGATGCGGGCTCGGATAACGCAGCTAGGCGAGTCCGCAGAGTCACCATAGGCAAACGTTCACAATGATGGCATCCGCCGTCAGCGAGCGCGATGGCCGCGTGATCCTCACCCAGGCAGGACACGCAGATGACATGGCGGTCCTCATCGCTGAGTGGGGCTCGGCAAGAACCACAGGAAGGCATCTTTAAAAAGACGCCGCTCTTTTAGAGGGGTGGGAAAAAAAGGCAGATAATGCAATCACACACACTCTAAGCAGAGGAAAGGATATGTACGCCGGAAAGCGCAGCAGGTACGGCGGCTGAAGGCGGCGAGGCCAGCGACTCCAGGCTCGATGGCACGTCCCGCTGAAGGCTACAGGTCGACGGCGCGGCTTCTCACTCTGGATCCAGCGATGCGGGAGGCTTCGCTGAAGAGATGAAAATCAACGTAAGAGCAGCTATCGAGCCTAGATATGGGGCGAGACCACGCCCTTTCTGGCGGGACGTGACGATATGGGCGCGAAAGGCCCCCATTCGTCGTGACGTCACGCAGAGCCTCTCTCGATAGGCTGCTGCTATTGCCGCAGGGCAGCCAATAGGCGCGCGAGCTGTCTCGCCTATGTCTGCTTGCTGCTGCAAAGCGTTTTACATTAATAAAAAATTAAGGATAATTTTTGGCTTCAATATCTCGTGGAAAAGAGTTTTCCCCATAGCGCAAGATATTACGCAGTACGAGAGATACTCTCGTAAGAGAACCAGTGTTTTGAATTCGATACGTGCTTGTATAGCCAGCCAATGCAAGTAGCATTGCAGGTGAGATATGTTGCTGCTTAATTTTGCAGTCCAATACATGCTTAAAGGTCCCCTGACATGGGGTTATTTTATTATTTTATAATGTTTCCTGGGTTGCCCTTATAATTTTAGTATGTTTTTTAGATAAAAAAAGTCATAATTTAGAAATAAAAGGCATTTTTCCTAGCCTGATTTTAGCCTATGATTTGAACGCTCTGTTTGAAGGGGCGTGTCTGCTGTGGGATTCAGTGTAACCGGCCACTGCTGTGATTGGCTGACATGCTTGCATATGAAATAGCAATTTGAAATAGCATATTAAATGTGAAACTCTCTCGAACACTTTTACTACAGCTATTATATGTTTTTACTAATACAGCTATCGAGATTAACGAATCGTGAGAAGTTTTTAAAGTATTTAGATCTATTCCCATCAAATAAAATGTTGCCATGATGAGCATTGAGCAAGCAGATGACAGTCTGTTGATCGCGAGACTGAAGATCTTATCATTGCAACGCAGTTTCTGCACTCTCTCTAATGCTTTCACCAATGCAAACACAATGATGTACATTCAGTGATGCGTCATTGATTTCATAACGAGTTGTCCAGATAAACTCGTGCTGTGTGGAAAGATTGTTCTTTGATCGTCCTTTGATCGTTTTCTGTATATAATTTGTTCACAATTTAAAGCTGCTGTCCGTAACTTTTTTGGTTAAAAATTATCCAAATTCATACTAATTAAAAAAGTGTTAAAAAATATCTGCTTGCCTTTGCTCGATTCAAAACGGTTAGCTTGTAATAATGATTTTAATTCCAGTGGTAGGCTACTGGTGGATTTCCGCGGGAAATTCGAACATGTCTTTGCATCATTACATCTGTACACATAAAGGAGTCTCGGCTAGTCGGCTATATTGCGTGTGAGGATGTTAGAGGTGGACATTTTTAGCCTTTTCTCACAGCACTTTAAATAATTAAACTTATGGCGGATCCAGAAAGGTTCAAACACAATCACCAGTGACAACTGGAGATTCACCAGTACAGTTGTAAAATAATTCGGACTTCGGAGTGGGTAGAGAAAAAAAGAGACTGTGACCGGGCCCACGCGAAAACAAGGATAAACATCGACAGGGATTTTCGAAGGGGTTCAAAACGGACGCAGAGACGGATTTTTTTCTGTTGGACAGGTAAGACATTTCAATAGTTCAATCGTGTAACAGTAGCACACTTGTTTGCTTTCACACAGTTACGGAGTTTCCTCCTAAATATGAATTATTTTGTGCTAGGTATGAGAGGGAGCAATTCACCTCTACTCCAAGAAAACCAACCGCCTCCTCCAAGATTATATATATTCCAGTTTTAAATATGCATCGGATTACAGATGTTTTTTTTTTTATTTCAAAGAAAACCAGTAAAGAAAATTTAATTTATTAGTATGGCAATCAGAAAGACTGCACAGAAATGGAAACTGAACTACAGGTAGCCATAATACACATGTAGTCACGCAATGCTGATGTTGTTAACATTAACAATTTGAGAACAAATTAATTTGAAAGGTTCGACGCGATTGACAGGATTGTTTCATAAAGCAATGCTGGTTTCTTATTCATAGACCGCACATTTAATTGAGTCTGATTTTAGAAATTGCATTCTTATCACGTTTATTCTCTGAGGACATACGTGGATATGATAGATTAGACATACAGATGCCACGGGAACTTAGATGTCCAGGTCTCCTGGAATAGGAGCAAAGCATATTTATACAAGCCGGCAGTCCATATAAGTTCATATGTAACGGGTACCGTGGCGACGGCACCTGTAAGGGACAGATTATTCTCCTGTAACACAGGAGAGAAACGAGGAGACAGTGTCTCACGTTCAAGCACTCTGGAGTAATTTATTCACAATATGTTCATTAAACAAATATCTGTTTCTCAGTCACATTGGCCCTCATTTATCATTCTTGCGTAGAAACGGGCGTATATGTTGACGTAAGATTATGCTTACACTCCTCTCACCGCCTGATGTATGAAGCTGTGCGTACCTTTGAAATCCTGGTGTACGCAATACCTGCCCTTGATAAATGCAGCGGCTGAAAACGATCTTCATTAGAATAACACGCCTCTAAATATTCAAGTCTCCGCTTCCCCCACGCCCTCATTTTACGCCATGGACACACGGAAGACGGCAAAGAAGAGAAACTTCTCCGACGTGGAGATCAAATGACCTATCACAATGCATTATTTTACAGCACGTGTTTTGAAACAATTAGCATTTAATTTCATATCATGTACAATAGTGATGATGATGTGATGTGGAGTAGCCTACCATTCATTCACATTAATAATTGCATGTCCATTTGTAATATTCTTATTCTTATTATTATTCGTGTTCGCATTTATGAGGAAAAAACAATGATACGGACATGAGCGCTCTAAAAGCGGCACTAAAATATATTTTAAAACTTTCACAGAGACATCAAACATAAAGCACAAAACCTTTCTTTAAACTGAATTTCGTTTTGTATTAATTGTATCTTAATTTTAAACAATGTTTCGTCAACCAATTAGGCCTACCTGGATTTAACAAATAGGAAAGTAAATAGCAGATGATATGAAAAGGAGGACGCGTGAACTGAGCTCATCTCATAAATAAACCGAAACTCAGCGTATAAGGTGCCTCAGACATGTCTACTTTTAAACAGAACAATTCAAAACGAAAGAAAACAGACTGCAGACTGCTCTCTGCTTATGTAATCTGAAATGTGCATTTCTCTCTGGCGCGTTCACTACTGCGAAGATCGCGATTCAGCATCTCAACTTCATCTTTGCAGCCGACACAAAGAAAACACTTCTTTATTAATAAACAATTAAAATATCTCCTTGCTATATTTTACATATTCATAATCATTACTTTTGCCGGTTCTTGTGACAGATTTTTACACTGAAGTTTATAATTAGCCTATGTTGTTGTTGTTGTTTTTTTGTCATATGTTTTAGTTTGTCAGCGCATTTTGTGGTGTTAGGAATTGTGTTTCTGCGCGTTTCCGCACTAACTCAAACGTGCGTACACCACCTCCTGAGCTGGCGTGGGATTTGAGCGTGCCGTACGCCAACGTCCATATTGATAAATCTCAAAGTCACCGTGGTTTAGGGTGTACGCCAGGTGTACGCTCGAAATTTGGTGTACGCACTTTTGATAAATGAGGGCCATTATGCTTCACATATCACATTTTCAATGTCTTCTTAATATTATAATGACTTTCAATGTTCATGTCAATTCACAATCTGCTATATAATAAACTTCTCAATTTCACATTCATGTACACTGACTCTGTATTTTTATTTTACACTATTCATCAAAAAAGAAATACAAAAACCATAGTAATATACTTTAATTACTTCTCTTGAATGATTAATCATTTCTGTTCACAATATTTTACTAGTATCACATTAATTCGATGCTGCAAATCACTCTCAGAATTATTAATATACTTCAAATATAACTTTAAACCTTATGTAACAGATTAACCATTATCAATCGATCTTCAAACACACATATATAGTACGTTAAACAATACCTATTAACCTTTAAAGCTTATAAAATACCTTCATGTGCATTTCTATAAGGCAAAATGTATATTTTCAACTGATGCGTTCGTGCGTTTTCAGTAGGCCGCTAATCGGTCGAGCTTTTCTCTCTTGCTTAAATCAAACTCAAAAACAACCTCTGACGAGCATCACTTCTCTAAAACAACTCACTTAAATTCTAAACACATTTCAGCATGGTTAAATTCAACTTTAAAGTGTTTTTATATATTTACCCACCTGTAACACAGGAGAGAAACGGAGACAGTAGCTGTGTCTCAATGTGAAGGCTATTCGTCCTTCGAAGGACGCACCATGTAGCCTTCGTAGGATTTCCTAATTGCGCATCCAGGTGTTCCCGATTACTGCTCCATGGCGCCAAGCAACAGTGAGAGACGGAGCTGCCATCCTCCTGATCATTAATTTGTTATAATTGAGTAAACAGCTGGAGTCAGAATTGGCTGTTGTCATTTTTATGTTTTATATTTTACTGAGGATGTTTCACCTCAGGCGCCGCCGGGTCATTTATTTTCGGCTTAGCCAAAACCATGGCCAGAGCTGGTTTACTGCGTCCCACTTCAGAGGATGCGTCCTTACTCCTAAACTGCCGGATTACAATTTAAACTGTTCAATTATTGGGCGTTAATTTACGTAAATAATGTAATGAAATATATGAAAAGAAAAGAAAACACATTAGGCGTATCGATTTGTGGCCTCTCCCCCAGTTTGTGCCAAACTGGCCTTGTTTATGCGGGATGTATTTCATTATGTTTAAACTTAATATTTCTTGAATTTTCTAAAAAAATGTTTTTTTTTTAGGAGGAAAAAGCTCAGTATAATAGAATAAGCAAAAACAAAACAAAAAAGAAAAAAAAAATACCACATGTAAAAAAGAAATATAACTGGTAAAAAACAAGGTTAGGTTATATAATAATAAAACATTCATCAATTATTTTATGATTAACATATTACTGTCTTCAGTGAACTCAATGCAAATGATAATAATATTATTATTATTAGCCTACATTTAGGGTACATATTTAGAAGGCACTTTTATCCAAAAAAGAAACAAAGAAATTCATCAAATGTCAGTCATAATACAGGGCTAAGATTATGTTACCCGCCTCCAGACTGGGGAGCCTGGATGGATAATCTGAATGAACCACCCTTTGCCAGCGTTGTTTCTCTGTAGAATAACAAAGCAAACGCTGTGAGACAGGAGTACTGTCTGCAAGCTCCGGAAAAGTTTAATTAACTCTCAATATTTTCACAACAGTAATGTGACGATCTGCTGCTGGAGTGCCCGCTTATGCCTCTGGGGGGCACTCCTTCCTAGTTTGTTTCCATTATGTTTTACCCTGGACTGATTATGGTTGATTTTATGCACCTGTGTTTTATTATCTTGTTTAGCGCACCTGTCTTAAGCCTGAGTGGCCCTTTGTTCCTTTGCTCAGTATTGTATGTGTCTGACTGCATTGCCTAGTGTAGCCGTTATTAGTAATTGCCGTTGGCATAATGACGGGGCGGGTCTTTCGCATGATTTAGTTAGACTATAAAAGCAGCGCTTAGTGTCTTTGGGATGTGCGTCCCATCGTCACGAGTGACGTTATCCATTTCCGGCGTGTCACGGAAGTGTCTGTTTGGTAAGGAGCTGCAGTTGTGGCTGTACTTCTACGTATTGATCTTGAGTAAAGTTTTTAATTACTGATCTGGCTCCTTTCCCTATAGTGTGGACTGAGGACCCCGGTGACACATTATAGCGACGCGCGTTGCAATAGGATGTTTTAGTACTGCAAGTTCAAACCGGTAGGTTGTTTTTATTATCACTCGTGTTCTTATGGGGTGGGTTAATTAATCGTCTCCTTGTCTTTCCATATGACAGAGTGCGAGACGTTGCAGTGGGCTTTCTGTTGGCTGCTCCCTTTTGCTGGTGCTGCTTTCTTTGTTGCTGTTCGTATGGTTGGGATTTGGGCGGATAAATCCTCGCATGACGACGCTTGAAGCGTGCTGAATCTCCCTCAGCAGGGTGCTGCAGTATAGACCGTCAGATCGACTGCACCTTGCCGGTGATCAGTGCTCACGTGCTGTTGCGTGATGTTTTGCCGATATTATGTGAGTTCCGAAGCTGGACACTTTAAACGTCTGCTGGAGTGGCCGCCTGGTGTGTCGCAGATTCGGCAACGTAACTCGCTCTCTCTTCCCCCACAACTCCTCGAAACGGTTTGACCATTCACTAGCCATTCACTAGCCAACGTCGAGATGGAAAGTGCTTTTGTAACTTTTAATGTTTCCTCTTAATTGGTATATTTCTTTATTTTGTTTCTTTATGATGACTGTGAAATGAGAACTGGTATAATTTGAATGATTGATTCATTGTTGTGAATTATTTTTCTTTATTTGTGCTAGCCAAGTTTCTGTGAATTTGTTTATTTAACATCCCGAGTTTGGTTGGCTCGCTTTGTGTATTTTCTTTTTTTTTTGTATTTTCTCTGGACAACACGTTTGTGTATATCTTTTTTTTTTTATTATTTTCTCGTGGGATAGTGAGTCTTTTTTTTGTGATCTGGTTGATTGCTTACCCAGCACTTTAAATCAGTCATTAAGTAATCTCTCTTTGACCCAGTTTGTGAATTTACTCAGTTGTGCATTTATTATTTACCTTTGTTTAAGGTTGTGTATGTTATGATTGCCTGTTCTTTTCTTTAAGTACCAAGTTTGAGAAAATAAGTGTGTTTAATTGGAACTTTCACTCTCTCCCTCTCCGGGGGTCGGGGACCCAGATCTGTGTGTGTGAACGAGCCATCCTCTCTGTTTGGTGGTGGTCTCCTCTTCCGTGTGCGGTGGTTTACATTTGGGGTGCAGTGTGAGTGCACGTGTGATTGCCGTGGTTTCTTGAGGTTAGGCGAGTGGTTCCCAGCCCTGGAGCAGGTGTAGCAGTGTGTGTGTGATATCCTTTTTTACTTGACTATTGGTACATGTTTAATGATTGTTAATAAAATTATTTTTTGTACGACAACTCTGTTTCTGATCTTGACTCAGCCGTAACCGAACTTGTGTGCTTTAAATTATTCTGAAAGGCGATTCCCTGGTAAATGTTGCCTCCGGGGTGGCGTAGTCAAGCATTTTAGAGGTGTAAATTTGGTTTCAGTTTACACTCCCCCTATCAAATCATAGAGCTGCCACACTAGCCTTGTTCTAGTTTTCTCGTATTCTAGTGTTTCGGTTCCCTGTTTATCTGCCTGTTCCCGGTTTCCCGTTTGCATTATCCCTGCATGGATTTGATGTTTGTCTGGACTGCTTACCTGGTTTTGACCCCTGCCTGTTTCCTTGTACCTGTCTCTAGATTCTCCTCATAATAAAGCCTGCGTTTGGATCACCACTGTCTGTTTCCACTGAGCAGTTCATGACAGAATACTGAGCCACCACTGATCCAGCGGCTGAGAGGAAACCGGACCTTAACATGGATCCTACAGCGCAGATTGTAAGCCTCCGTCAAGGAGAACATCCTCTCAAGGTTTTTGTGATGGATTTTTTGAAGCTCTCTCGGCAGTCCTACTTAGATGATTTCTGTTTAATGATGCTCTTTCGGGGAGGACTGTCTGAACCGCTCGGCTCTGCTATACCGTTTCCTAGTTCAAGCTGGACTCTTATCCAATATATTGACCTGGCCCTTTCCATGGGCGGTTCACTTTTTACGGTGGATTTTTTTGGAACTTTTGCTTCACAGAGAACCCCACGATTCGCCATTGTACAAGGTACCCACTGAATCCATGCATCAAGTGTCTCCCGGTGAACCAGCGCGTCACACGTGCTCCGCCAAGTTTGCGCTACATGAAAGCCCAGTTGAACCAGCGCTTCGTAAAGGGTCCGCCGTACCCACGCAACATGTGAATCCCGACGTTCTAACACTTCACGTGAGTTCCATTTGTATTCCTGCCTCAAGAATTTTCTGAGTCTGAGCGCGTGCCAGCCGAATCAACTACCGAGTCAAGTTCGTCTGCCGAGTCAAGTTTGTCTGCCGAGTCAAGTCCGTCTGCCGAGTCAAGCGAGTCAAGTCCGTCTGCCGAGTCAAGCGAGTCAGTGTTGCGAGTCAGCGATCAGTGTTGCCGAGTCAAGCGAGTCAAGTCCGTCTGCCGAGTCAAGCGAGTCAAGTCCGTCTGCCGAGTCAAGCGAGTCAAGTTCGTCTGCCGAGTCAAGTCCGTCTGCCGAGTCAAGCGAGTCAAGTTCGTCTGCCGAGTCAAGTTCGTCAAGCGAGTCAAGTTCGTCTGCCGAGTCAAGTTCGTCTGCGAGTAGTCGTCAAGGAGTCAAGTCGTTCCGGTCAAGCGAGTCAAGTCCGTCTGCCGAGTCAAGCGAGTCAAGTCCGTCTGCCGAGTCAAGCGAGTCAAGTCCGTCTGCCGAGTCAAGCGAGTCAAGTCCGTCTGCCGAGTCAAGGAGTCAGTCGTTCGATCAGGAGTCAAGTCCGTCTGCCGAGTCAAGCGAGTCAAGTCGTCTGCGAGTCAAGTCAAGTCGTCTGCCGAGTCAAGGAGTCAGTCGTTGCGAGTCAGCGAGTCAAGTCCGTCTGCCGAGTCAAGCGAGTCAAGTCCGTCTGCCGAGTCAAGCGAGTCAAGTCCGTCTGCCGAGTCAAGCGAGTCAAGCCGTCTGCCGAGTCAAGCGAGTAAGCCGTTGCGAGTCAAGCGAGTAGCCGTCTGCCGAGTCAAGCGAGTCAAGCGTTGCGAGTCAGCGTCTGCCGAGTCAAGCGTTGCGAGTCAAGCCCGTCTGCGAGTCAGCGTCTGCCGAGTCAAGCCGTCTGCCGAGTCAAGCCGTCATGCGAGTCAAGCCCGTCTGCCGAGTCAAGCGTCTGCGAGTCAAGCCCGTCTGCCGAGTCAAGCGTAGGCGGTCATGCCCGTCTGCCGAGTCAGGCGAGTCAAGCCGTCTGCGAGTCAGCGAGTCAAGCCCGTCTGCCGAGTCAAGGAGTCAAGCCGTCTGCCGAGTCAAGCCCGTCTGCCGAGTCAAGCCCGTCTGCCGAGTCAAGCCGTCTGCCGAGTCAAGCCCGTCTGCCGAGTCAAGCCCGTCTGCCGAGTCAAGCCCGTCTGCCGAGTCAAGCCCGTCTGCCGAGTCAAGCCCGTCTGCCGAGTCAAGCCCGTCTGCCGAGTCAAGCGTCAGGCGAGTCATGCCCGTCTGCCGAGTCAGGCGAGTCAAGCCCGTCTGCCGAGTCAGGCGAGTCAAGCCGTCTGCCGAGTCAAGCCCGTCTGCCGAGTCAAGCCCGTCTGCCGAGTCAAGCCCGTCTGCCGAGTCAAGCCCGTCTGCCGAGTCAGGCGAGTCAAGCCCGTCTGCCGAGTCAGGCGAGTCAAGCCCGTCTGCCGAGTCAGGCGAGTCAAGCCCGTCTGCCGAGTCAAGCCCGTCTGCCGAGTCAAGCCCGTCTGCCGAGTCAAGCCCGTCTGCCGAGTCAGGCGAGTCAAGCCCGTCTGCCGAGTCAAGCCCGTCTGCCGAGTCAAGCCCGTCTGCCGAGTCAAGCCCGTCTGCCGAGTCAAGCCCGTCTGCCGAGTCAAGCCCGTTGGTCAAGCCCGTCAGGCGAGTCATGCCCGTCTGCCGAGTCAGGCGAGTCAAGCCCGTCTGCCGAGTCAGGCGAGTCAAGCCCGTCTGCCGAGTCAGGCGAGTCAAGCCCGTCTGCCGAGTCAGGCGAGTCAAGCCCGTCTGCCGAGTCAGGCGAGTCAAGCCCGTCTGCCGAGTCAGGCGAGTCAAGCCCGTCTGCCGAGTCAGGCGAGTCAAGCCCGTCTGCCGAGTCAGGCGAGTCAAGCCCGTCTGCCGAGTCAGGCGAGTCAAGCCCGTCTGCCGAGTCAGGCGAGTCAAGCCCGTCTGCCGAGTCAGGCGAGTCAAGCCCGTCTGCCGAGTCAGGCGAGTCAAGCCCGTCTGCCGAGTCAGGCGAGTCAAGCCCGTCTGCCGAGTCAGGCGAGTCAAGCCCGTCTGCCGAGTCAGGCGAGTCAAGCCCGTCTGCCGAGTCAGGCGAGTCAAGCCCGTCTGCCGAGTCAGGCGAGTCAAGCCGTCTGCGAGTCAGGCGAGTCAGCCCGTCTGCCGAGTCAGGCGAGTCAAGCCCGTCTGCCGAGTCAGGCGAGTCAAGCCCGTCTGCCGAGTCAGGCGAGTCAAGCCAGTCAGGCGAGTCAAGCCCGTCTGCCGAGTCAGCAGGCGAGTAGAGTCAAGCCCGTCTGCCGAGTCAGGCGAGTCAAGCCCGTCTGCCGAGTCAGGCGAGTCAAGTCCGTCTGCCGAGTCAGGCGAGTCAAGTCCGTCTGCCGAGTCAGGCGAGTCAAGTCCGTCTGCCGAGTCAGGCGAGTCAAGTCCGTCTGCCGAGTCAAGTCCGTCAGGCGAGTCAAGCGAGTCAAGTCCGTCTGCCGAGTCAAGCGAGTCAAGTCCGTCTGCCGAGTCAAGTCCGTCTGCCGAGTCAGGCGAGTCAAGTCCGTCTGCCGAGTCAAGCCCGTCTGCCGAGTCAAGTCCGTCTGCCGAGTCAAGCGAGTCAAGTCCGTCTGCCGAGTCAAGCGAGTCAAGTCAAGTCCGTCTGCCGAGTCAAGTCCGTCTGCCGAGTCAGGCGAGTCAAGTCCGTCTGCCGAGTCAAGTCCGTCTGCCGAGTCAAGCGAGTCAAGTCCGTCTGCCGAGTCAAGCGAGTCAAGTCCGTCAGGCGAGTCAAGCGAGTCAAGTCCGTCTGCCGAGTCAAGCGAGTCAAGTCCGTCTGCCGAGTCAAGCGAGTCAAGTCCGTCTGCCGAGTCAAGTCCGTCTGCCGAGTCAAGCGAGTCAAGTCCGTCTGCCGAGTCAAGCGAGTCAAGTCCGTCTGCCGAGTCAAGTCCGTCTGCCGAGTCAGGCGAGTCAAGTCCGTCTGCCGAGTCAGGCGAGTCAAGTCCGTCTGCCGAGTCAGGCGAGTCAAGTCCGTCTGCCGAGTCAGGCGAGTCAAGTCCGTCAGGCGAGTCAAGTCCGTCAGGCGAGTCAAGTCCGTCAGGCGAGTCAAGTCCGTCAGGCGAGTAATGTTACTCAAAGACTATAAACCGCCGCGCAACACGCGCGCCCAGAAACACGTGACCCTTACACACACAAAGGACTCTGTCCAAACTACGCATTTCTCGTCCATTGATGTCTTATTGTGTTTTGTATGCATATTATGTTTGTAAATATATATATATATCATGTAACAGTAGTAAATATATAAGTAGACATGCCTTTATTAAATACACTATATTGACTGATGAATTCATTCTCTTTGCTCATTCTCAAGTCTCTTAAGTGCCAAAGATCTAAACTTATGCTACACGCTTTACAAATGAAACATACTTTGATTAGTATGTGTTTATAGGGCAGGAAGCCCAATTCTTCTAGCTAGAGAATTGCGTTTCCTGAAATCCTATAAAGTAAGACAATATTGGGGAACCCCACAATATTATTCTGACAATTGAGCTAATTAATTTTGCCTGCTTTGTAAGACGTGATCTGTGTAATTAACTGCAATCAACTTGTCGTTAAAATGAAAGGATTCACATGTATACATTCAGGTAAAATGACATTCTCCCTTAGAGGGAGATTTATTAACATGTAAGACTGATCTAATCCAAACATGTATGAATAATTATTAATTACCAATTATTAATTATGATATGCAAATTCCCCACGGATTAGTTCCCCCCAGAGTCTTTACAAGGAGAATGGTCTCTGCACCCTCAGACGATCCAGCTGCTGTGGGAAACGTTTGGCAAAGCGCAGGTGGACCTGTTCGCGTCCCAAGAAAACGCTCACTGCCCGAGATTCTTCTCGAAAAGCCGGGACGCGCTGGCCCATGTTTGGCCCCGCCGCCCCCTATATGCTTTTCCCCCTGTCTCACTCCTGCTTTAGGTGTTGGAGCGAATCAGGAGGGAGGGATGCCCAGTGCTACTCATAGCTCCGCTCTGGACAAACCAGTCGTGGTTCCCTGTCCTGATGCAGCTGACCAGCGCTGCCCCATGGCCTTTACCGTTGAGGAGAGACCTCCTCTCTCAGGCGGGAGGCTCGATTTGGCATCCTCGCCCGGATTTGTGGTCCCTGCACGCATGGGCCATCAACGGGTACCCGCTGACCTCCCAGAGGGAGTGTTAAACACGATCGCGCAGGCTAGAGCCCCGTCTACCAGACGGCTCTACACCTCGAAGTGGTCTGTGTTCTCTGCTTGGTGTCACTCTCTGCCATAGCAACGTTTGCAAAACCAGTGTCTGGCCAGTCACTAGGAAAGAACGACTTAGTCGTGCGTTTCCTTAGAGGAGCTCGGAGGCTAAACCCTCCCAGGCCCCCTTCAGTCCCGACATGGGACCTTTCCACGGTCTTGGAGGCCATGAAAGGTGCCCCATTCGAGCCAATCCAGTCGTCAGACATGAAACACTTGTCTTTCAAGACAGCGTTTCTTATGGCTCTCGCTTCAGTGAAGCGCGTAGGGGACTTGCAAGCGCTTTCAGTGAGCGCGTCATGCATGGAGTTTGGACCTAATGACTCAAAGGTCATACTCAAACCGAAGCACGGCTACGTGCCAAAATCCCTCAACACACCGTTCAGGGCCCAGGTGATTTCCCTGTCTGCCCTTCCGGTTCTCAATGAGGAGAAGGACACGAGTCTCCTTTGCCCTGTCAGGGCACTAAGGGCTTATGTGTCCCGCTCGTCTGGTTTCAGACAGACTGAGCAGCTTTTCGTTTCGTTTGGCGGCCGTGCTAAGGGACTTGCCGCTTCGAAACAGAGCCTATCCAGATGGATAGTCGGTGCCATAGCGCTGGCTTACACTTCTAAGGGCCTACAGTGCCCTTTGGGTGTTAGAGCGCACTCCACAAGAGGCATGGCCTCCTCGTGGGCATGGTCTAGCGGGGTTACCCTGTGTAAAGTTTCCGGTCCATAAGCTCTTTATCAATTTTAAGTTTGGGGATAGATATTCAATAACTATTAATCTATGATCAACAAATTATTGAATACAGTTTGAACCGGGCCCTTACGTTAATAAATTCCCCACGAAGGGGTGTACAGCGTACCCGTCTGTTCAGGGTAAGTATATAACAATTAAACACAACGAATTATGGTTAATTATTAATATACATCCTACACAGAGGAATGGCTGATCTTCAACAATACCAAAGCATTTGACCCCTCCTCGCTCATTCACACGTCCGCCGTGTATTCAGGCTAGAGGATGCAAATGACTTATGGTCTATTTTAGCTTAAATTAACTGACAATGTTTTGTGCACTTAAACGGATTGTAGCTAGGATCTTTTATATTAAAGAGGCTTTGTTATACGAGCAACAACCACAGAGTCAATAAAGTATAAAATGAGGTTTAATGAATGAACTAGACTACAGTTTCAGGATATAGATTAAACAAAATGAAATAAAACAATAAGAAAAGAAAAAAACACAAGGAAAATACAATTGCTAGCACAGTTTAGAGTAAACCCTTTAGAGACAGCCACAGGAGATATACTTTACAACGTCTAAATTTTGTATTGAACAAGTTTTTGCATTCAGACCTGTACGTTTTGGTGTGCGGAAGCAACGTGCGGCGTCCCGGAGATGGAGGTCGGGTTTCTTTGGGTCCCAGCGTGGTTGGTTCGCGGGAGATTCAAACGTCCTGACTTAGTTCGGTATGCGTGAAGGGAGTCTTTTCACCGGAGTGCTGGAAGACTTACGAAACGCACGTGGAGGTCTCAGTCGGGAGACGAGAACACTAAGAGCGGACTGGCTATGCGCAAAATAAAACGAAGTTACAATAAAACAGGAACATTAAAATAAAATACGAAGATTACAAAGAATACACAGGAACAGGAACACACGGACAGAGAGAGCGATTGTCTCTGTGTTGGAGAATTTAAAGATGAGCTGGGCACGCCTGGGTAAGGCGCGCCGGCCAATGATAATGGCCCATCTCGAGGAGCGCGTACGCCCCTGAGCGGGTGTTATTCGGAGTCAGTTTGCAACTTTATGATCAAGAAGAAATTAAGCTTGCTTTGGGAAATGGGATTATACATGTGATTAAAC
Source organism: Chrosomus eos (assembly GCA_036326025.1). Lineage (NCBI taxonomy): Eukaryota > Metazoa > Chordata > Actinopteri > Cypriniformes > Leuciscidae > Chrosomus > Chrosomus eos. The sequence goes on from CM070819.1 coordinate 29,287,151, forward strand.
ATTTCACGATATTGATATACAGCTTAATGGATAGATCAGATTAAAAGGGTCACAACCGTATCAAGCATCATACGTTAAAAACATACACGTGCAGAATTACATCTCAAAGCGTATTTTCAGGCACTTATAAGTATTTTACATTCATGAAAACATTCGTAATACAAGTTTGCACATTTACAGTTCTTCTACATGTACTTTAACACACTGAAGATGTTTTAGTAATGACTTAGGATGTAAAAGTCCTACGTTTAGAGTTTCCTGCGTGTGTAAGTATGTGCGTAGGTGTATGTGCGTGAATGTGTATTGCTCTCGGCGGGAAAACAGACAAAGGAACGTATGTTCTGCGCTTCCCCCCCCCCGTTTCCGTCCGGGGTGGGGTGAAGAAGGCCTGTTTGTTGTCTCAAGTGAGAGGACCGCTGTTTGGGGAGCACTTAAAACCATTTGTCAGCCTAAATGGCACCTTTAGGGTGTCATTCTAGACTCTGAGACGCCAGTTCGGGAGATAGGGGTCCCTTGGCTGACCACATGGCCTTTTAGGAATGTTTGTTAAAGTTAGGGTCCTTTGTTCTGAATTTAAATTTGTTGCGAGTTCGTGATTCAATAAAAGAGAGTTCATGATGATTGCATCCAGGATCTCTACAGTTTTCCCCCCTTTCGGGAGATGATGTCCCTGGGGGAAGATCGTCTGCCGACAATCATTGCATGGGAGGATGGAAGGTGAATCATGAATTCGGATAACAGGTGATTATCAGGGCTGAGGGCTTAGCTCAATGAGGTTACCGGCGGCTTCTTGCGTGTTATCCTCCTTCCGGGGGTTTCGTCGGAAGCCTCCGGACACGGCTTTGGTGAGCCTGATGGTAGATGCTCGTGTCTCGTTAAGTCTCCTGTATAGGATGAAAGCCAAGCCCAATGTTAAGATGTGACTGACTACCATGGAGAGGCACAGCGCGGTGTCGGCTGCAGTCCAAGCTCGGGCAACAGGTGAGGCAGTCAAAGTGGGCTGTCGAGACAAAGCTTGTAGGGCGGAGTCAAGAGGAGCAATGTCAATTAGCTGTGACCCCCCTGTCTCAATTTCCAGTTCCAGCTCTGGACTCAGGGTGAAATTGTGGTCCTTGAAGAAGGAGGGAATTTCCAATTCTGTTTCGTACTCGTGGCTCGGAAGATGATACGATGCCAGATCGTCTACGTGGAGGATGGCACCTTTAGGTACTTGAATCCACATGCTCTGGTTGAGTAGGCTGACACGGGTAGCGGTGTCATGTTGGTCATAGGTGAGAGTGGCAGTGAGTACCGGAGTGTTGACAAGCCACCGGTCACCGATGATCTCTGCTCGGGTTTCTTCCACTTGTATGCGAGGCTTAGCTTCGGCAGGGCAGCGGTTGTCGCTGGACATGGTTTGCAGTCCGCAAATTCCATCAGTGTTATCTCTAAGGAAGGGTTTGCTAGGGCACAGATAATGAATGTCTTTCGTCAAGGTGCACATGTGCAGGTTTGGAGCCAGGTACAGCTGAGGATCGCTGTCGTGGTAGGCTACCACCTCTGGAGTGCGGATCTTGATGTGCGTGTTACCTTTCCAAAACCCGACGTTGACAATGTCTTTGAGTCTGTAGATTCGGCTTGACTCGATGATGGGTAAGTTCAGGAGGAATCCCATTTCTCTCTGCTCTGGGTCGACATAGAGTGGGATGGCGCTGCCCAGAGAGTAGGCCAGGTGTACTTGCAGCGGGTCAGCTGGCGTGGTGATGGCGGAAGCCAGCACGTTCTGGACAAGGCTCAGAGGTATGAGGTAGGGTGGGATCCTACCCATGGCTAGGCTGTCAATGGATGAGCTCACCTCCCTTAACATGTCCGTCATCAGGGCGGTGACCAGCTGAGTTTGGGCAAAGTCATTTTGGAAAACAGTGAACAGCTGTTTCATGGAATTCACAGTCTGGTTCAGCATGACGCTGTGGGTGTTGAGAATGACCACAGTTCCCCTTAAGGTCCTTCCGATGGTCTGCAGGGAAGCACTCTGCACGGTGAGCTGCTCTTTTAGCTGTGGAATCTCTGTTTGAATTTCAGCCACATGTCGTCTCACGGTGGCTAGGTTAACAGCGTTGACGCTTGACATACCAATGTTGAACAGAGTTCCCACTGCAGCTGCGGCTCCCAGGAGGGCTCCAAGGAACCGTTTGGGGCGGCGGTTGTGTCCGCCTAATTCCGCTTGGGTGACGGTCATCTTTTCAAGTTGGTTTAGCATGTGCCTGACATCGGCCTCGGCGTGGGCGATGGCGTCCTCTGTCCATCGGGCTCCAGCCCAGCTGTACTGGGCTACTGCGCTGGGGTAATGTGCCCGGTACACGTTGCGGGGGTCGAGTCGAACGTACACCTTCTGGGTGTGGGTCCGACAGTTGGTGATCAGGAGGCCTGGTTGCTCCCTCAGTACGATGCCTGTCGCCGGACCTGGTGTGATGACGTCAGGTGGCGGTTGCCCTCTGGTGGACTGGAGGCACAGGAATGTGAACCATAACAGCATCCTATTAGAGTTGAAAGGGGAGATGTGGAGAGAGAGAGAGGGGGAGAGAGAGAGAGAGAGGCAGGGTGTCAGCGAGAGTTGTCCTTGGTTGGACAGGGCAGTCTTTTTACTTTGTGGGCGGCGACTGGGTTTAGGTCGCCTTGGCCCATCTTTCGCCACATCTTGCTGTTGGCATGTCGCTTGTTTCAGTGTCTTGTCAGTGACTCTGGTGCTGTGGTTTGCAGCGCATGATGCGTCGCGGACGTACATTGGCCTCATCCCCCCTTTGCGCCATGGCAACACAAGCCTTTGCGTTGTGGTGTCCGATGGTGCACAGTAATGACTGTTGTTCTGTGCACGCAGCATGTGCTTGGTGTCATGCCGTGGTCCGAGTAACTGGTTGTTAGTTAGTGTAGACGGCGTGCGAGGGTGGTTGGAGGGGTCAGAGAGGCGGTTAAACAAAGTCTTTATTGTGTCCGAAGCCCGCTTGTCTGCTATGCTGGGCATTGTAAATGGCGGAGCCCGCGGAAGCGGCTGTGAGGTAGGCAGTTTAGTCCGTAAAGGTGTCAAGCAGTGTGTGGTCGCTTCATATAGCTGCAGGTCAGTCATGACCTTTGGGCAGGTGTCACAGTTTTTAGGTAGCTGAAAGGTGCCGGGTAGCACAGTTGAAACTTGACCTGGTGCTGAGTTTGGCTTTGCTGTAGTTCTCGTGACCTCTGTGACCTGCCAGTCTGGCATTGATGGCCTGTGTGACTGGAGGGGGAGGGGTTCTTGAACTTGGGCCCAGATCATCAGGTGTTTGAAGTCTAGTAAAGGCTCAAAGCGCTCTAGCAGATCTTTGCCAATCAGGAAGGGGTAAGTGTCCATTTGTGAGATGTACACTGGGTGGGTAAGACTGAAAGGACCAAGTGTCAGGTGGATGGGAGCTACCTGTTCAAGCCGGATGTCGTTCTGGCTGTACGACTGCACGTTCAGCTCACAATTCTGAGATTTTAAAGTTCTGTTCTGCTTGTTAGCTGCAAATCTGAGTCTTTCAAAAAGTTCGGCTGATATCAAAGTGAGATCCGATCCGGTGTCAACCAGAGCTTCGAGCCTCACCACATTTTCCAATGTGATAGAGAGATAAGGTTTGCGTGCTAGTCCTTTTTCGACCAGGTTCCCTAGGAGTTTTAATGTGGGGGCTTGTGTGGCGATCGATAAACAGTTAGGGTCAGTGTCTTGGGATTCGTTGGGGAGACACACGACCAAAACAGCCCTTTCTGGTATCTCTGGGGTTTTCTCACTGGTATGCTGTGTTGGATTGTCCGCTTCTGGATGTGCGGTTGTTGACAGCAGTGAGTGGGTGTCGCTGTCACTTGGTGTTGTGACAGCTGGTTCTGTGGTCTGTGTCAGGAAAACAGTGTTCGTGGTGCTTGGTTCAGCACTTACGCTTAGACATAGGATGCCTGGCTCGTCCCTCCAGTCTCCCTTGTGAAGTTTCTCGTGCAGAATCTCTTTCAGCACCTTTAGGATCTCTGCTGTCTCTGATGTGGTTTCCCCCTTTTGGTTGTGGGGTGGCCGTGGGCTGCCGTATGATCTGTCAGAGCGCCCGCTCTGATGCTTAGGACGAGCACCATCGCGGTTGCGTTGCCCTCTGCTGGCTTGAAACGGTCTTGGCTCGTTACTAGAAAGTCTGTTAGTGTGGTGTTGTGGGGTGCCCTGTAGTGACAGTTCTGAGTGCCGATCAGTGATAGGGCAGATAGAGGGAGTTTTTACAGTCTTTTCAGAAGCAATTTTCTGCTTGATGAACGCTTTGTGGGCGAGATCCCTCAGTTGCTGGGTAGACATTGTGCGAGGACAGGCCAGGACCCCTAAGTGATGGCTCACAGTGGGATGCAGGTTGCGGAGAAACAAAGTTCTGAAGTTAAAGTCCTCCTCCATCCCGGGATCATTCCGTGCCCCAAAGTATGCTTGTCGGAGGCGAGTGTAAAAGGCCTGCGACGTTTCCAAGCGTGCCTGCTTGAGGCTCATCGCGGTGATGAGTCCTTGATCGGTGTCAGGATCAGAGAACTCCCTGATGAACGCCTGTCGCAGTTGCTGATAATCCGACTTGACTGTGTCTGGTTGGCGATCCAGAAAACTGCGTACATCCCGACTAGACGTAATCCGAAGCAGGTATAACCGGTCCCACGGGGTGACATGGGGAACAGCGTATAGGTGGAAATCAATGTCTTTTAAGTAGGCATGCACATCGTGGCCTCCGGCAGGGTCTGGGGTGAAGGTCGGAATGTTCCTGGCAAGCTTGTCCAGTTCTTTAAAGTCCATGCCGTGGTAAGTGGCAAGGGTTGGCTGTGGCGCCCCTCCTCTTCCTGAGGGCGAGGGCTCTTGTAGGCTGTTAGTTGATATCTGGAACGGCGGACGATCGTTTCCCTTCATAGTTCTTTGTTTTTGGCGGAAGGGCGCAGACTGACCGGTCAGGGAAAACTTGGTAGTGTGTGTTTCCCTTTCCTGGTCACTCTGAAGTTTATAAGACTGTTTCAACTCACGGTAGACAGCGTCGAGCTCGTCTCTGTAAGAGTCTTTTAGCTGGATAAGTTCATTGATTTCAGCTCTAGCCGCCTTTAAGTGTTCCTCACAAGCTTTGGCTTTGGCGTCTCTTTCTTTTAATGCATTGAATGCTCTCTCGAGGAGAACTTCACATTGTTGCACGTTTTCGGTGCGTGTCTCTCTGGCTTTCCTTTCTTTTAATTCCTTTTGGTCGGCGTCTAGACGAAGGCTTTCCAGAGCAGTTTGAAGTTCTTCTACTTCTTTCCGTAGCTCTGGGTCCGTTTCCTCCTCGTCCCGCTCCTCGTTCTCGAGTAGTAGCTGATCTAGCCGACTTTGGGTCTTTGCTTGGTCGCGCCGGGCCTCCTCCGCTTGGAGACGTAGAGTTGCCGTCTCCTGTTCCAGGTCGATGGCGTGTCTCTCGTGAAGGCGGGCTTGTGCGACGAGTGTGTGGGCCAGGTTTCCCACGATTCGGGCCCATTCTTTGTGGTTGTAGCTTTGTGTTGGGTCGTGTCTCATCAGCAGGTCCAGGTCGGTGTCCAGCTGCGCCTGGTTCCGGGGCTCGGAGTCGCCGGTATCCTCGGGCAGGACGGTGGCTTTCATGGCCTTCAGCCATGTCTCAAGGCTGTCCCAGTGGGCTGCGGGGCTGGGAGACCGGGACATGCTGGCTTACTGCAGGCGAGAGGAGCACAACACACACAAACAAAACACACAGAGACCAAATGCAAATTTGTTCTACAATTTATGCGCTTATACCCTTAATACGGGCGATGCCGTTTACGGTACTTTGACTAACTGATGCAGGCAGTTAGGTAGGGACAAATTGTTTAGGTCAGCGCAGGGCCTAAATAAAGATTTTGACAGGACCGGAGCCTAGTAGGTCACGGTTGGTGCTTACGGCTCGGCTGTCAGTCTGTTATTTAGCTCTCCTTGGGTGTCTCTATAGGCTCTGTCTCTGGTGACCTGGAAGGCACAGTTCACACAGAACAGAGAGAAGTAACAGAAGAATAGCAAAGGAAAAACTTAAGGTGAGATTAAACAAAAGGAATTACTGGATCTGTTAAGATAGAGTAAACAATAGTACAGAAATGGTTACGGGGACTAAGAGGGCTTGAGCCGACTATGTGTGGTTTTCTGAGAAAAAGGGGTGGACACTTCTTAAAGGTCACGGGAGAATATCTAATATTCTTGTGGTTTATGCTAAGTGGATGTCTTTGCTTTACCTTAATTTAGCTTGTCTGGGGTGACCTGAAATCACACTAGCGGGAGCCAGCGTCAAGGACAATCTTTCCGTCGCTCCAAGCACTTAACCGAGATGTTCACGGCCTCTCCTGTGCGTCAACCACCATGCGCCCTCTCAAACAACATAGACTTTAACACAACTGGCACGCCCGGGAGGTCACCTGCTTACGACACTGCAAAGGGGACTTTTCCCCAGAACCCTCTTTCGAGTGGCCCCCTATTAGGCCCTGGTTTGTGTACTAGGTCCGAAATTGCCTTGTGTCTTATCGCGTGGTGAGCCTCCCCTTTTTGGGAGCGCCAAATTGCTGATGTCTTATTGCGTGCCGCACCAATGGAGAGACAGGGAGGTCCGCGACTCACCCACAGCAAGCGTTGGTTACGCCGGTCAGACGACCCCGCCCACTGGACACCAACCAGATATGACGGTCAGATCACACCAGCGCAAGAGAAATCTACCTGTAGATAACAAATGTGATAGAGAAAGGTGACTCTAGAATTACTTCAAAGCTTACTTTGTCTAAAACAAAATTGAGTATCTGTATGTGTAGAAAATACAAAACCTTGTTACCTAATGGGAGAGAGAGAAGCAGAGAGGGAATTGTGACACTGTTAGTTGTCAGAATAACCTACGGAGAAGGGTCAGTGAGTAAGGCAGGATAAACACAGGAGTAAGTAGGCTGTAGTGGCGGTTTTGGGCCACAAGAGGGGGTACTTTCCAGTGGTTAGCCGGCTAGGGAAACAACTTAATTGAAATTGTAAATCAACTGGTTTGAATTCAATTCAAATAAGCATAGACGGTGATGTTGAATAACACCTAAGATAGTGTGGGTACCGTTGTGATAGAAATATCACTTAAGAGACGGCAGGGTTGAGTGCGAGAAAGAGAGAGAGAGAGAGAAAAAAAAAATTAATAAAAAAAAAAATTATATATTTTTTTTTGGAAGAGAAAAATTAATTTAAAAAAAAAAATAAATAAATAAAAAAAAAATTAAAAAAAAAAAATTAATAAAAAAATTATTAATTAAATTTTTTTTGGAAAGACGATTAATAAGAGTTATCAATTTATTAAAACAAATTATCAAACTCATTAATTTATCGAGAAGGAAAAAGGTAAAGAATTTAATAAGATTTATTGATTTATCTGAGGGACAATCAATAACCTTATCCGGACAGAAAACGAAATCAAGTAGAATTATTCGTAACCTAATTCATAAAGTGAAGTGAGAATTTAATTCAGTTTTACCTTCAAAGTTTTTCTTTAGACCAATCTGAATGAGACTCTGAAAATTAACGGATGGATTACTTCTAATGCTAATCACGACTGCTGTAAGGTAATCAGTGACAGCCTTAGAACAACCCAACTGAAAATAGGCTGGAATCTCAAACAGAAATCGAGAATTACAAAGAGCTGACTCAGCGTTGAAGGCCACAAGGGGGCGTTCCCCGTGAGTCACTTCCTGTGAGGAACTACAACTGACTTAGAAAGGAAAAATTCAGGAGAGCGTGACTTTATCTGAGAGCGTCCATACGGTGGCGCTATTACGCTCACGTCGAAGAAGAGGGTGTGGCGGTGATTTGAGACTGAGGCGCAAGGCTGCGCTCTAGTGTTCAGCAACAGAATCACAACCACACGCTTCAATTGTACCTTTTTAGGGCACGCGCAAAATCTTATACTGCATATAATTTAGGTTCAGGCGGATTTACAGTGCTATGTTCCACGGGTTTAGTAAAGCAGATTTAATTCACTGCACTTACATAACAATACCAACAGGAATTGACGTCTGTAGTTTAATCTCAATACATTTATCATTTAGCACTTTAATGATTTAAAATGTTTTGGTTTAACGTTTGGTTAGCTCAGCCAAAGTTGAAACCAGGAGTTTTCGTTAATCTAACGATTATATATATCAGGCCTTTCAGGTTGAACACAGGAGCATCGCTGTGTTCAATTCCTCTATCGCACTGCTCAAAAGATTCTCGTTTTGAAAACAGGCTGATTAAAGACAATATCTTAACATGTAAACGTCTTTACAGAGGTAATATCTCTTTTGTTGCGAACTACAGTTTACATTCAATACTTTAACCGTGAATATCAGTATTACGAACTGTAATTCATTTTAGCAATTACAACGATTACACGCTTAGGTGAATTTAGCAGTTGTAATGTGCTCAGCTGAAACTTGGCTTTCAGCTTGCAACATGCGCGGCTTCAAAACACAACAAAATACACAATATTGCCACTGCATTAATTGCTCACACAACAAAGCTTAAAATATTGCCCGCATTCTCCACCAAAAATATGTAAAGTTTCCGGTCCATAAGCTCTTTATCAATTTTAAGTTTGGGGATAGATATTCAATAACTATTAATCTATAATCAACAAATTATTGAATACAGTTTGAACCGGGCCCTTTCTGTAATAAATGCCCCAAGAAGGGGTGTACAGCGTACCCGTCTGTTCAGGGTAAGTATATAACAATTAAACACAACGAATTATGGTTAATTATTAATATACATCCTACACAGAGGAATGGCTGATCTTCAACAATACCAAAGCATTTGACCCCTCCTCGCTCATTCACACGTCCGCCGTGTATTCAGGCTAGAGGATGCAAATGACTTATGGTCTATTTTAGCTTAAATTAACTGACAATGTTTTGTGCACTTAAACGATTATCAGATTGTAGCTAGGATCTTTTATATTAAAGAGGCTTTGTTATACGAGCAACAACCACAGAGTCAATAAAGTATAAAATGAGGTTTAATGAATGAACTAGACTACAGTTTCAGGATATAGATTAAACAAAATGAAATAAAACAATAAGAAAAGAAAAAAACACAAGGAAAATACAATTGCTAGCACAGTTTAGAGTAAACCCTTTAGAGCAGGGGTCTCCAACCTTATTTCATTTGAGAGCTACTTTTTAAAAATTAAAGTGGCTGAGAGCTACTCGTATTATCCAACACTTAAATCTCTTAAATAATATATAATAACTCTCAAATTGACAAAAATCAAAACTGTTATACGCCTGAAAGTTTTTATATACACATCAAATTTAATGACAGAGTTAAAAAAAAAACAATAATTACACTATAGTTGTCAACAAATAACAGTTACATATTTATAGTGCATCTTAACTCTAAATTGAGCAAAAAATACTACACCTGAGTTTTTGTAAACTCATTTCACACGTTAAATTTACAGAACAGTATCAGAGAAGTTGTTGGCTAAAAATACCACCAGTTGTTTATAGTTCATCATCATAACTCTCAAATAAGCAAAAATGCCTGAAATGCACCTGAGTTTTTGTAAACTCATTTCATTCTTTAAATTTACAGAACAGAATTGTTGTTGGCTACACATAACTATTTGTATGCATTAATAAAAGTCAAGTTCAAAGTAAATTAAACTGGGAAACAAACAGCAGAACAATTTCAAATGTTGGTCTTCATTCTGAACTAATATGTATGCTACATAAATATAAGAATGTAGCTAAATGACAAAAGTTCATGAAGGGACACATATGATGTGCATTCACAATTCTTACATTTAATGAGCTGACTGACACTGCATTGATTCCACAAGAGAGGTATATGCTGGTGTGTATGCACTTAGGTTCACTCTTATGCACTCATTCAAATGTTCATCTGTCAGTCTTGTTCTGAATTTACATTTAATCACATTCATATCAGAAAATGCTGCTTCACAAAGGTATGTAGATCCAAATAAAGCAGATGCTTTGAGGGCAGCTTGGTGAATGTTCTTGTAGACTCCTGAGTCTACCAGACTCCAGAAATGTGGTAAATGTTGCTGAGATTTTAACTGGATATTATTTTGGAGATTAATAACTTCCATCTCCATCTCTAAAGCACTGACATTAAAGAGTTCAGCTATCTGTTTTGAAATGTTAGCAATGTCCATCTCAGTAAAAGGTTTGGCAATGAATGCCACACATGGCTCAAGTTTTTCAAAATCACTGAACCTTCCCTCAAATTCCTGCCCAAGCCTGGACAGGAGGTCACAATACTTGTGTACATCAAAAACTTCAGTTGCATCTGCATGGCTTTCTAACATCTTCAACACTGAAGGGAAGTGCTGCAATCTGTTGCTTTTCAATTGGTGAACGTAAAATGACAGTTTTGCTTTAAAAGCCTTCACAGCACTGATCATATCACATAAGGATTTGTCTTTACCTTGTAACTGAAGATTGAGCTGATTGAGTTTCTCTGTCACATCAGCCAAGAATGCGAGATCAAACAGCCACCCAGCATCAGACAACAGGTTGGTGTCTTCCCCCCTTGCTTCCATAAAAGCTTTAATTTCACTCAGCAGGGAAATAAAGCGGTGAAGTACCTTACCCCTACTCAACCATCTTACTTCTGTGTGAAATAAGAGATCACCATACTCTGCAGAAAGTTCATCAAGAAACACTTTGAAGCATCTGTGTTGTTTGGACTTTGCGCGAATTGAGTTGATAATCTTAACAACCGGAGTCATGACATGATCAAAACGCATAACCTTACTGCAGATTGCCTGCTGATGAATGATGCAGTGATAGTTCAGAAATGCAGGAAAATCTGGGTCGTTCTTGCAATGCGCAATAAATCCAGAGTGGCGCCCTATCATGGCTGGCGCTCCGTCTGTTGTCATAGATACCAGCTTTTCAAGGGGCACGCGTTTTTCCACGCAGTACGTCTTGAAAACGTTGTAGATGTCGACTCCTCTGGTCGTAGTTTTCAGAGGAAGCAATGTCAAAAACTCCTCTTTGGAGGAAAAATCATGAAAAACCATCCGAATGAAAACAGCCAACTGAGCTGTATCACTCAAGTCCACCGATTCATCGCACTGAAGTGAAAACCACGTACACCTTTCCATGTCCCGTTCTAATTGTCCGATCGCATCTGAAGCCAGTAAAGAAACTCTCCTTGCCATGGTGTTGGCACTGAGCTGGACATCAGCAATAGCAGACAAAATATCCGCCTTGCTTTTGTGGTCCTTGAATAAAGTTTCAGCCACCTCTGTCATCACGTCCTTTACCATGGCGCCATCGGTGAATGGTTTCTTGTGTTTTGTTAATATGCGCGCCACTTTAAATGACGCCTCCGTAACAGCATTTCCTCTCTTTATCGGTTTGATGAATAAAGATTGCTGTTTTTGTAGTGTTGCTTTCAGCTGTTTTACCTTTTCAGTCCGCAGCCCGCTACCTGCAGGAAAGTCTCGTGCTAAGTTCCCGTGAACTTGGGTGAAATGCCGCTCAACGTTACACTTTTTACAGACAGCAATGCTAGCGCCGCAAATTAAACACACACATCTTTCGTCTACATTTGTAAAGAAAAATTCACTTTCCCATTCTTCATGAAAATAGTATGTTTTTTTCCTTTTCTTTGCATGGCTGCTGTCTTTACTCATTCTGATCAGATTCTGATACTGTCTGGTAGCCTTATTAGCGTGATGACGTGCTTGAAACATTGACGATACGTCCATAGTTTTTTTTTTTTTTTTTTTTTTTTTTGTTATAGTGTAAAACATCTGTATGCAAATAAATAAAAAATGACCTCAAAGCATGTCAAATAAATGTCAATATGTCAAATAAATACTTAATTTGCACTGGAGCGGTGGGACACACAACTATATTGCCTGACTCTGATTGGATGAAAAGTACGTCTTGGCGAGCTACCAACAATCAGGCCGCGAGCTACCGGTAGCTCGCGAGCGACGTGTTGGAGACCCCTGCTTTAGAGAGAGCCACAGGAGATATACTTTACAACGTCTAAATTTTGTATTGAACAAGTTTTTGCATTCAGACCTGTACGTTTTGGTGTGCGGAAGCAACGTGCGGCGTCCCGGAGATGGAGGTCGGGTTTCTTTGGGTCCCAGCGTGGTTGGTTCGCGGGAGATTCAAACGTCCTGACTTAGTTCGGTATGCGTGAAGGGAGTCTTTTCACCGGAGTGCTGGAAGACTTACGAAACGCACGTGGAGGTCTCAGTCGGGAGACGAGAACACTAAGAGCGGACTGGCTATGCGCAAAATAAAACGAAGTTACAATAAAACAGGAACATTAAAATAAAATACGAAGATTACAAAGAATACACAGGAACAGGAACACACAGACAGAGAGAGCGATTGTCTCTGTGTTGGAGAATTTAAAGATGAGCTGGGCACGCCTGGGTAAGCCGCGCCGGCCAATGATAATGGCCCATCTCGAGGAGCGCGTACGCCCCTGAGCGGGTGTTATTCGGAGTCAGTTTGCAACTTTATGATCAAGAAGAAATTAAGCTTGCTTTGGGAAATGGGATTATACATGTGATTATACATTTCACGATATTGATATACAGCTTAATGGATAGATCAGATTAAAAGGGTCACAACCGTATCAAGCATCATACGTTAAAAACATACACGTGCAGAATTACATCTCAAAGCGTATTTTCAGGCACTTATAAGTATTTTACATTCATGAAAACATTCGTAATACAAGTTTGCACATTTACAGTTCTTCTACATGTACTTTAACACACTGAAGATGTTTTAGTAATGACTTAGGATGTAAAAGTCCTACGTTTAGAGTTTCCTGCGTGTGTAAGTATGTGCGTAGGTGTATGTGCGTGAATGTGTATTGCTCTCGGCGGGAAAACAGACAAAGGAACGTATGTTCTGCGCTTCCCCCCCCCCCCCCGTTTCCGTCCGGGGTGGGGTGAAGAAGGCCTGTTTGTTGTCTCAAGTGAGAGGACCGCTGTTTGGGGAGCACTTAAAACCATTTGTCAGCCTAAATGGCACCTTTAGGGTGTCATTCTAGACTCTGAGACGCCAGTTCGGGAGATAGGGGTCCCTTGGCTGACCACATGGCCTTTTAGGAATGTTTGTTAAAGTTAGGGTCCTTTGTTCTGAATTTAAATTTGTTGCGAGTTCGTGATTCAATAAAAGAGAGTTCATGATGATTGCATCCAGGATCTCTACACCTGCAAGATATTTGTATGGCCGCGGGCTGGGCCTCGCCGTCTACATTTATAAAATACTATAACCTGGAGGTTCCCGCCTTACAAGCTAAGCTTTTGGCAGTATAAAATTCAGTGCTATCTGCCCGCTGTGCGGCTCGGATACTGAGTTTGACCTGCGTATTGCTCACTGACCGGTAAAGCAGCTCGTTAAAATGTTGACACACTTGTGGCCACCCAGTTCAGGCTGAATGTTCACCCTGACGGTATGGTCTATTTGTCACATGATTAGCTCCTTTCGGATGCTATTTACAGGGAATGATGCTTCTAGCCTCTCTTCCCTCACTCTCTGTGAGTTTACGGTGATTATGCACTATATGCGCCCCGGGCTTTGGCCCCTGGGACTTTGGTGTTGGATCCCTACCAGCACGGCGTGTTGCATTGTGTTCCCCATAGCGTAAGATATTACGCAGTACGAGAGATACTCTCGTAAGAGAACGTACTCGGTTACTAACGTAACCTCGGTTCTCTCTAGAGAGGGAACGAGTACTGCGTATCTTGCCGTGCTTGGAATACGCTCTGGTTCGCCTCGGCGATGAAAACCAAACGTGAGAGCAGCTATCGAGCCTAGTTATAGGGCGAGACCACGCCCTTTCTGGCGGGACGTGACGATATGGGCGCGAAAGGCCCCATTCGTCGTGACATCACGCAGAGCCTCTCTCGATAGGCTGCTGCTGTTGCCGCGGGAGCCAATAGGCGCGCAAGTGTCTCGCCTATGTCTGCTTGCTGCCGCAAGCGTTTTCATATAAATAAGGATAATTTTGGCTTCATATCTCGGGAAGAGTTTCCCAATAGCGTAAGATTTACGCAGTACTCGTTCCCTTCTAGACGCAAACCGGTTACGTTGTACGAGTACGTTATTCGCAAATTCCACAGGATTATTGTTTTTTTCCTGTCTACCATTGGTTTATTCGGTGTTACTGTTTTATTATTTAAAATTTCCTGCCAATAGGTCATGAATATTACAGTTGCATACAGTATATTTGATGAATTCAGAAAAATCGTGAAATCAAAGTTGTTTTCTGCAATTCCAACAGATCATTGTTCTTCTATCTCACTGTCTACCACTGTGGTGATTTTCATGTTGATTTACTGTTTTATTATTTAATAATTCCTGCCAAAGTCATAATATTTACATTGCTATCCAGTAATATTTGATAAATTCCTAAAAAATAAATCAAATTGTTTTCTGCAATCCAACAGATTAATGTTCTTTATCTACTGACTACCACAGTGGTGATTTTCATGTTGATTTACTGTTTTATTTTTAATAATTGCCTGCCAAAGTCATGAAATTTACATTGCAATCAGTAATATTTGTATAAATTTGATTAAATAATGTTTTTGAATTTATCAAATATTACTGTATGCAATGTAATTATTCATGACTTTGGCAGGGGAATTTTCAATAATTAAAACAGTAAATTCACATGAAATAACCACGTGATAGTCAGAGAGATAAGAACTTTTAATTGATTGAGTAAGTTTGCAGAAACATTTGATTTCAATTGTTTTATGAATTTATAAATTATCTACTGTATTGCAATGTAAATATTCATGACTTTGGCAGGGAATTATTAAATAATAAAACAGTAAATCAAAATGAAAATCAACCACATGATAGTCAGTGAGATAAAGAACATTAATCTGTTGGAGTTTGCAGAAAACAATTTGATTTCACATTATTTATGAATTTATAAATTATCACTGTTTTGCAATGTAAATATTCATGACTTTGGCAGGAATTATCAAATAATAAAACAGTAAATCAAATGAAAATAACCACAGTGATAGTCAGTGAGATAAAGAACATTAATCTGTTGGAGTTTCAGAAAACAATTGATTTCACATTATTATGAATTTATAAATTATCACTGTTTTGCAATGTAAATATTCATGACTTTGGCAGGAATTATTAAATAATAAAACAGTAAATCAAATGAAAATAAACCACATTATAGTCAGTGAGATAAAGAACATTAATCTGTTGGAGTTTTGCAAAAAACAATTGCATTTCACATTTTATGAATTTATAAAATATCACTGTTTTGCAATGTAAATATTCATGACTTTTGCAGAGAATTATTAAATAATAAAACAGTAAATCAACATGAAAATCACCACAGTGGTAGACAGTGAGATGAAAGAACAATAATCTGTTGGAGTTTGCAGAAAAACAATTTGATTTTACATTTTTATGAATTTATAAAATATGACTGTTTAGCAATGCAAATATTCAGGACTGTGGCAGGAATTATCAAGAATAAAACAGTAAATCAACATGAAAATCACCACAGTGGTAGACAGTGAGATGAAGAACAATAATCTGTTGGAGTTTGCAGAAAACAATTTGATTTCACATTTTTATGAATTTATAAAATATGACTGTATTGCAATGTAAATATTCATGGACTTCAGCTGTGACAGGGAATTATTAAAGAATAAAACAGTAAATCAACATGAAAATCACACAGTGTTAGACAGTGAGACGAAGAACAATAATTGTTGGAGTTGCAGAAAACAATTTGATTTCACATTTTTATGAATTTATCAAATATTACGAGCAATGTAAATATTCATGACTTTCAGACTTTGGCAGGAAATTATTAAATAATAAAACAGTAAATCAACATGAAAATCACCACAGTGGTAGACAGTGAGAGAAGAACAATAATATGTTGGAGATTTAGAAAACAATTTGATTTCACATTTTTATGAATTTATCAAATATTACTGTATTGCAATGTAAATATTCATGACTTTGGCAGGGAATTATTAAATAATAAAACAGTAAATCAACATGAAAATCACAAGATTGGTAGTTAGTGAGATAAAGAACTTAATTGTTGGAGTTTGCTAGAAAACAATTTGATTTTAATTTTTTATGAATTTTAAATATTACTGTATTGCAATGTAAATATTCATGACTTTGGCAGGGAAATTATTAAATAATAAAACAGTAAATTAACATGAAAATCACCACATTGTAGTCAGTGAGATGAAGAACAATAATTTGTTGGAGTTGCTGAAAACAATTTGATTTTATTTTTTATGAATTTTTAAATATTACTGTATTGCAATGTAAGATTCATAAATTTGGCAGGAAATTATTAAATAATAAAACAGTAAATTAAGCATGAAAATCACCACAGTGGTAGTCAGTGAGATGTAAAACAAGAATTGGTTGGAGTTGTGAGAAAACAATTAGATTTAACATTTTTATAATTTATAAAATATTACTGTATTGCAATGTAAGCATTCATAAATTTGGCAGGGAATTATTAAATAATAAAACAGTAAATCAGCATGAAAATCACCACAGTGGTAGTCAGTGAGATGTTAAACAAGAATCTGGTGGAGTTTGCAGAAAACAATTAGATATAATTTATTTTTTCATATATTTTTTAAAGGTCTGCTGACACCAAGCGCATAAACCTTTCGTCTACCACGCAACCTTGTGTAGACGCGCAATATATTTTTAAGCGTAGATGGCGCGACCGCACTTCTCCGAAGCACAGATGGCGTGACCGCAGTCTCTTTTCTCGCACGTTTCACCAGTGGCCATGCTTTTTTTCTTGCGGCTCGTTCTTCCGAAGACAGATCTTCTTTGATGTTTAGCCCGTTTTCCTTCAGGTAGGGGTTGTCTTTGGCATCTCTCCAAACTGTATCTCGATACAGACGCATGGCGAACTGAATAATTATCACTCTAGGGCGACCATCACCTCTTCCCTGTCCCAGTCTATGAACCGAATCCACGACATCTGGAAGTTTGTGCGCAATCTTCGGAGACACTCTGGAGAGGATCGTGATAACAATATCTCGTGTGTTAGTGTTACTCTCCTTGTCCGGATTACTTTCCTTTAACCCGTAATCCTGAGATCCCATCTTCTTTTGTAGTTCTGCATCCCCATATACACACCTCCTTCAGTTGCTTATTTTCTTGCTGCAACGCAGCAACATTTTTTTCCGAGTTTCAGAATCTTCTCTTTGTGGGACATGCTCTCACGTAACAGATCACTTACGGTGGAAGAAAGAGATGCAATAGAAGAAGCCATAGTTTCCAATACCTTCTCCATGGACTCAACTCTCTAAAATGTGCCGTCACACTTCAATGTAAGTTCAGCGACAGCATTAATGAGTGAATCAATTTTCTCATCAATGTTAAAGGGTTAGTTCACCCAAAAATGAAAATTCTATCATAGTTTACTTACCCTCAAGTTGTTCCAAACCTCTATGTGTTTATTTGTTCTGCTGAACACAAAGGAAGATATTTGGAAGAAAACAGATTTCATTCCCCATTGACTACCATAGTATGTATTTTTTCCTACTATGGTAGTCAATGGGGAATGAGATCTGTTTTCTTCCAAATATCTTCCTTTGTGTTCAGCAGAACAAATAAACACATAGAGGTTTGGAACAACTTGAGGGTAAGTAAACTATGATAGAATTTTCATTTTTGGGTGAACTAACCCTTTAATCTTTAATTTCCCTTTTTTTCCCGGTGGACTTTTACTCGGAGTGCATGGAAAAGATGTCGCAGATTCTTCTTCTGTGTCCATCTCGTCGACACTTTTGCATTTGTCAGTCGCCATGTCTGTATTATCCTCCTGAGTCTTATCTCTGTTTCTTTTCTTACCCCATATGGGCCTGACAAACCACACAGTAGTAGAAGAACAACTAAACTAATAATCGGTCAAATTTGTCAGGGTTTTCAGAAGTAGTTTCATGTTAATCTCTTAGTTGCCTGACGACACGCTCAAAACGTGTCTGCACAGATGAACGCCATCTTGCCCCCCCCCTTCCGAATAGCCGCTCCCACGCTATAGAGGGTATGCGCATGGCGTCACCATTGGCCGGAGTGAATGCGGTCACGCCCACAAGTGGCAAAAAGCAAATTTTTGAAATCAGGCTTATATAAATGTCAGGAAACACGATTTCTGGCTGCATGTCAATATCCATGGATCACTGGATCTTTGATAAGTTGTAAGGAACACTATGTCGAGTCCAACGTTTAAACTGATAATAGTTTGTTTTACTTGCTTTTCGCAGTTTCCCCTATTAACTCCAGCCACGCAGCAGCTCTTTTGCGACTCAGTCCGGCTGAGGGGGGCGTGTTCTGGCGGGAAAGTGACGTTAATGCATTCCCTCTATAGGTGATAACCGTGACTCTGTGATACTATTTACATATTACTGAGATTGGAAGGAATTGTTTCTATGATAAATAAGCTCTTTTAAGTGAAGGAACATTTCAATATATATATTGGAGTGGAAGTTGGATCGGAGCAGAGTATAATTTCTTATAAGAGATACAACCATGATCGGATAAGAGCAAATCATTTGTGACTTTAATGAGAGCAGTCTCAGTACTATGGTACGACGGTCTAAATCCGGACTGAAAATTCCTGCAGATATAATTTCTTTCAAGAAAGGAACACAGTTGTGAGGATACTGCTTTTTCTAATATCTTTGACAGAAAAGGCAGATTCGAGATTGGCCTGTAATTGACTACATCAATGAAATGTAAAATCGCCAACAATTAGGACTTTATCTGCAGCCAATACTAATGCTGATAGAAAGTCAGCAAAATATTTGATAAAGTCTGCATGTGTCATGAAACACCAGACTGAGGCTATGTTTACACGGAAACGAGCTGAAGAGAAAACACAAAAGTGGCGTTGCGTTGTCACTTTTTATTCTGCGTTTAGACGAGCGTTATGGAAGGGAAATCTGCGTGCATATGGTGACGCAAAAGTGTGTGAAATACGATGTAGTATGCACTCCAGGCGGCTAGGTGGCAATGTGAAGCACTGCAACACAACAAACCAATGTCTGAGAATATTTTGTACAACTGCTGAAAAGACTCTAGTTCGTTTATCAGAGCTGTTAGGGCAACTTGAAGGTCCGACGTATGGAAATAATTCGACATGTTGGTTGTTATTTTCCTGTACTTGCGCATGTGTGTGACGTAAACGCGAACGCGACCAGAGCCAACGTGAGCAGATTTGCGTTTTTACCGTTTAGACGGGAGCGTGACGGCGGAGCGTTTTTGAGATTTCCACTCTGAAGGGTGGTTTCACTCTTTTGCGTTTTTAAGCCCCCAAACGCCGTCGCCGTGTAAACGAAAGGCACATCCGTAAAAATATTTTTACGTTTTCACTCATAATCGTTCTCGTATAAACAGGGCCTCAGAGGGATCCAAATGCAGCATTAAGTTTAAATCACAGATAGGTCAGACAGGCAAAGGTAGCAAACACGGGCAGGATAACAGACTAAAAAACGCTCTGACATGTACACAACAGTGAATCATACATTCATACAAAACTAAGCAAAGAGTGATAGTGACAGTGAGGTATAAATGTGTGTGGAGCAGCGTGTGGAACTAGATGCAGGTGTGAGGGTGATCAATGGAGACAGGTGTGTGCGTAATCAGTTCAGGGTGTGTGCGTGATCAGTCCCAGGGAAGGCAGTGCAGGGGTATGCCCTCTAGTGAGGCAATCCAGCCGAACATCGTCACATAGCGGCTTCCAGACGCTCCAAAGAAGATCCAGGCGTGGGGCAGAGCGAAGACGATCCTGGGGGAGGGACGGAGGGCCAGGCCCGTGCAGGGGAACGGGACCAGGAGGTGGCCAAGGCGGGCCTGGGCTGCAGAGCGTAGGCAGACCAGACTGGGCCGGTGACTAGGGCGGAGCAGGATGAGGCGAAGGCCAAGGTGGAGCCCCCTCAGGCTTCCCTGGGTGTGAAGACCTCACGGACAGCCACGGCAGAGACGACCCCTCAGGGGACCACGGTGGCACGCCCCTCATGGTCCCTTCGTGGCCCCTACTGCCCCCTCCAAAAAATACTTGGGGGAACCTACAGGGACATAGGCTGGGACTGGAGGCTTCGGGGGTTTGGCTGCAGGCTTCACTAGAGGTTTCAGAGGTTCGGCTGCGCTCAAGTGAAGCACGGGTTAATCGGGGCTTACGTGAAGCACGGCCTCGGCTGGGCTGACGAGAAGCGTGGGCTCGGCTGGGCAGATGTGAGTCGCGGGTTCGGCTGGGCAGACGAGAAGCGCGTGTTCGGCTGGGCTGATGAGAGGCGCGGGCTAGGCCGGACTGTCACGAGTTGCAGGCTCGTCAGGGCTGATGTGCTGGCTCGTCGAGGCTGACGTGAATCTCTGGTACCGCAGGGCTGACGCGAAGCTCAGGTACGTCAGGGCTGACGTGGAGCGCAGGCTCAGCAGGACTGGACGGGACCAGCGGTGAAGGCTCGGGGACAGGCTCTGGCTGGACAGGCTCGGCGGGACAGGACCCTGGAACGATGGCCCACTTGGCAGCAGGTGCTGAAATCAGCGGGGAATCAGCCACGCTGGACACCAATCCTGGACGGCCATAGGCCGATCCGGTGGCTGGCTTGATGGTTGGCCTGACGTGGAGAAACTCAGGCTGGACGGGCGAGACGTGAACTGACTCAGGGGGTACTGTGAGCTTGCAGGGTACTTCATCAGCCAAGCCCACAGTAGATGCCAAACCGCTCAAGAAAAGGGCCAGATCAATAAACCTTTCTAGGGTCCAGCCGGTATAGTCCTCCGGCATCATTTGAGCGATGTCCTCATCCAGCCCGCTCCAAAACAGGTCCATGAGCTGGGTGTCATCAAACTTTTCCAAATGACAGCACGCCAAAAAGTCCCTCACATACCTCTCGATGGGCTGGCCATCTTGAAACAGAGCAGCAAGGAATTTTCTTAGGGCCTGGTTGCTCACAACTGCTGGATCCATTTTGTGGCTTAGTCTTCTGTCATGAAAAAACAGACTCAGAGGGATCCAAATGCAGCGTAAGTTAAATCACAGATAGGTCAGACAGGCAAAGGTAGCAAACACGGGCAGGATAACAGAATAAAAAACGCTCGGAGATGTACACAACAGTGAATCATAGATTCATACAAGACTATGCAAAGAGTGATAGTGACAGTAAGGTATAAATATGTGTGGAGCAGCGTGTAGAACTAGATGCAGGTGTGAGAGTGATCAATGGAAACAGGTGTGTGCGTAATCAGTTCAGGGTGTGTGCGTGATCAGTCCCAGGGAAGGCAGTGCAGGGGTACGCCCTCTAGTGACACTCGAGGGCAATCCAGCCGAACATCGTCACAGTATGGTGCCCTGGTGGCCTGTATACAGTAGCCAGCAGAATTCTCAAATGTGATTTATCGTTTACACTATATATTTTTACATTAAGCACCAACACTTCAAAAGAAGTATATTTAAAACTCGATTTATTAGTGGTTTTGAAAATATTACTATAAATTACAGCAACACCCTCGCATTTGCCTTTCGGACGAGGCTTATGTTTATAACAGTAATCTTGTGGGGTGGACTCATTTGAAGTAATATAATCATTTGGTTTTAGCCAGGTTTCTGTCAAACACCTGTTGAAAAGAAATGGTATTCATCCCTCCTGGGATGGTGCCGCTCTTCTCTCTAGTAATTTGGCTCATAGTCTTAGAGATAAAACATGACAATCTGGGGCTAAGGTCAGGAAGCAGACAGACGGGCTAAACCGACCGTCTGCTAGCTGTCTTACGTATTATGTACATCTAGGTTATAATCTGAAATCATATTATTAACTATGAGCGCTTTTGAATTAAGGGATTGAATATTCAACACCCAAGCTTTATTGTTTGCTTATCTGTATCATATATGTTTCTTATTTGTTGAACATCAATTAAATTTTTAACCTTAGATAGGTTTGGCAGTTTTTTGGATTTCCAAATTCAGGGAACAGACACAGTCTCTATATGATGATATCTAGGTGAAAGAGTCTCTATGTGATGGGATTTATCTGACCTTGGTGACGTAAGACAGCTAGCAGACGGTCGGTTTAGCCAGTCTGTCTGCTTCCTGACCTGAGCCCCATGTCATGTTTTATCTCTAAGACTATGAGCCAAATTACTAGAGAGAAGAGCAGCACCACCCCAGGAGGGATGAATACCATCTCTTTTCAACAGGCCAGGTCTGCCCCAAAAACTTTTCCAATTGTCTATGAATTCTATATTATTTTGCAGAAATAATTATATAAATTGGCCCTCATTTATCATTCTTGCGTAGAAACGGGCGTATATGTTGGCGTAAGATTATGCTTACACTCCTCTCACCGCCTGATTTATGAAGCTGTGCGTACCTTTGAAATCTAGGTGTACGCAATACCTGCCCTTGATAAATGCCGCGGCTGAAAACGATCGTCATTAGAATAACACGCCCCCATAAATTCAAGTCTCCGCTTCCCCCACGCCCTCATTTTACGCCATAAACACACGGAAGACGGCAAAGAAGAGAAACTTCTCCGACTTGGAGATCGAGGCCATCACCAGGGAAGTGAAAAGAAACAAAATTGTTTTATTTGGGAGTTATTTAACTCGAATTACGAGTTCTGTTAATATTGTGTTGGGGTTGAACCATTGAGAAGCGCACTCCAGCATTATTGCTTAATATAGACCAATAGTGATCAAGCTATACGTTTTATTTATTGCTTAATATAGACCAATAGTGATGAAGTTAAGCATTCTTATTTGCATTTTCATGTTTATTGTAGGTGTGAAAAAAAGTGGTCAGATATAAAGATCGCCACAAAGAGGCGCGTCTCGGCACTGAAGAGGAGCCAGAGTCGATTTTTCGTTATGAGTTTTATTATTAATGACGCTTATTGATATTAAGAAGAAGAATGTCGTTATTATTATTATTATTTAAAAGAAGAATGTCGTTTGTATTGTTTTGTCAGTTTGAATTATTTTTTGGTCATTGAAAGCCTTTCATTACTGAACCCAGTCCGTGCGTACGAGCCGGGCCTTACCCGGAGACGTCAGGTAAAGCGCACAGGCTCGCAACTGAAGGAATCAGTGGCGATTTCTTTAAGACTGCAAGGGAAGCTCAGCTTCCCCTACACTACAATGTCAAAAAATGAATGGTCAAATGTGAACTATTGTGTTAACATTTTATTGACTAAAAATGTGTTTCCTTCTCATACATTCCCGTAGCGTCACAGTGCAATTCCCCATTGAAGCTGGGCGTCCATTGACTTCAATGGTGCTGCTTTGAACAGTTTTTTTTCAGTGCTTCGAAACTAGACGGTCATTGGATAAATGCTGCGATTATATCCCACCCACGGACGCTCAGCGTCTCTGGGGTGAATAGAGAAGCGGGCCTGAAGTCCGGGCGTCTGCGTGATGATTGGAGGACTATCTCCTTTTGATTGACAGTGATTTCGTACAATAAAAGTTATGAAGCTATTCGAGATTTCGAGCTCAGTCCCATCGCGGATTTTGAAAGTGTAAGTTACTCGAAAGACAAACTGCTGTAACATATTTTTATTGGTATTTGCAATTTTCATCATACATTTCACAGTTTAACCTAATTCCCACATTTCCTCCGTCGAGGAACCTTGTTACATGTGTGGGGCGTGGTGGTGTTTGAATCACGGCACATCTGTCTAGTTTGGTTTTGGTTTTGTGTCGGAATTTGGACATTCATGCTCCTCGTGTTTGTTTTCTGTTGTGAGCGCGCAGGATGAGCTTTCACTGGTTCGTGCCACAGTCTATGGTGCGTGCATAACGTTCTGTCTTGTCGTGTGAGCGTGCGGTTTCGTGTTCGCTCTGTCCACGTGTGTTGTGTTTTGTGTAGCACGCGGTTCGTGTTTACAGCGGCCGCGTGCTTTCATGTCATGTTTTGTCTTGTGCTGTGTAGCACACAGCTTGTGTGTTAAAGAAAACATACCAGTTTGGTATTTTCACAACGTTTTTAAAACGTTTTATTTTGGTTAGATTTATCCATTTTTAAAAAAACGTTTTAAAAACGTTTTGGAAACGTTGTACTACAACATTACCTAACTGCAACCAAAATACAACGTTGTGAAAAGTTGTAAAAACGTTTTGTGTTTGCTGGGTACTGCTTTACATGCTCATTTTACTCCAAGTTGAACGTGGTTATGGAGAGACACACATTCCGGAAAAGAACTCAACAAGCTGGTGAGTCTATAATCCAGTATGTTTCTGCACTGAGAAAACTGTCGTCTACGTGTGAGTTTACAAATGCAGATGATATGATTCGTGACCAGCTGGTGGAAAGCGTTACTAATCCGCGTATCCGAGAGAGACTTTTGCTGCAGGAGAAGTTAACATTAGCAGATGCCGTTACAATTTCACAACAAGTTGAATCTGCTGGAGAACATGCTAAAGCAATAACGAGTACACAGAACTTTTCCGTACAGACTTTGAATATGCAAAGAAACTTAAAAGTATTCGGACATGGCGCTGGGGGATCTAAAAATAGAACGGCTGGCGCACGCTCCACTGCTTCATTCACATCACCTCGGACGGTGACTTCACGTACCTGCTTTCGCTGTGGATCGGATAAACATCTTGCAAATGCGTTGGAATGTCCAGCAGCCAAGGTAACCTGTAAAAATTGCAAGAAAAAACAGACTGATATCATGAAATAGCGTATGTATAACACGCCAATTCGTATTTCCATTTTTGGCGTGCTATCAACACGCATAATCGCTTTTCAGCGTGTTTATGAACGCCGTTGACTTAACGTTACATTACTGTACATATAAATATATGACCTACCCCAACCCCGTCCCTAAACCTACCCGCCACTGGGGTTAATACCATTAATAAGTGTTCCCCTACCATCCTAGGACAAAAAATATCGCTCGCCAGATGTAGATCTAGGTTTTTCTTTGTTTCACTCGGACATTTAACGCGTGTACATACACGCGTAATCACTCAGACATTTAATGGCGTAGACATACACGCATACACGCGGATAGCTCAAAATGCGTATAGATAACACGCCAGATGTAAGGTATGTAAGCGCTAAACTCCACTGTACTGTTCAAGTCGAAGCTGGTGCGGTTCAGAGGTCTGTGACACTGACTGTTGATACGGGTGCTTCTGTCTCAGTTCTGCCAAAGAGCATTTATGATGATTACTTTGGGGAAGTACCTCTACAGCCACCTGCAGCATGCTTAGTCACTTATTCGCGTACTCCAATCCATGTGATCGGGTGCTTGCACGCAACCTAGTAAAAGACTGCCGCAAATGCTTTGTGAACTTCTATGTGGTGGATAAAGGAACTGCATTAATGGGCATAGATCTCATAACAGCTCTTAAACTGTGCATTAAAGGAGAGACAATCCTGCCAGATCATGCTACAACCGCCACATCTTGCTTTTCAGAACCAGTATTACAGCTTTCTACTCAAGTGGACTCACCCCCAGTTGGCCGCGTTGCAGGGTTTATGCATAAAGTCAAAGTGTCAGATTCAGCCGTGCCAGTTAGACAGAAATTACAGCGCCTTCCCTTTTCTGTGAGAGAAGCTGTGTCTGCTGAGTTGGACAGATTACTTTCTGCTGGAGTTATAGAACGAATTGATGCATCTCCATGGGTGTCACCGATTGTGGTTACAATGAAAAAGACTGGCGGCATAAGAATGTGTGTAGATCTCAGGGAACCGAATAAGGCTGTAATAATAGACAGTTACCCCCTGCCTCACATGGAGGAATTATTGACTGCTTTAGCTGGATCTACAATCTTCTCCACAATCGATCTTGAGAGTGCATATCATCAAGTGCCTTTACACCCTGAGAGCCGTGATTTAACAGCATTTATCACGCATGAAGGACTGTTCGGGTTTTGCAGGGTACCATACGGTTTGGCTTCAACACCGTCGGTATTCCAAAAGATGATGGAGTGCATACTCAAAGGTGTACCAAATGTGCAGAACTACCTCGATGACGTAATTTGCTTTGGACGCACAGTAGCGGAACACGACATTGCGCTGAACACAGTACTGAGCCGTCTAAAGGAGGCTGGGTTACGGTTTGAACGAACAAAAGTGTCAAATTAGGCAAAAGAGCCTGCATTTTTTGGGACACTTGGTTACAGCACAAGGAGTCCAGCCAGATACTGAGCACTTACAGGCAATCGTACAAGCTCCACCTCCTAAGGATGCGCCAACCCTACGTTCGTTCCTGGGTATGCTCTCATGGTATAATAAATTTATACCCAATTATGCTACCATAGTTGAACCCTTACGTGCATGTCTTCGACAAGAGGGACCATTTCAGTGGAGTGAGGAAACAGAGAACTGCTTTGCCACTGTGAAGCAATTGTTGGTTGTAAGTTCAGCATTAGCATTGTACAACCCTAATTTACCATCCATTACGGATGCATCAGATTATGGTCTTGGTGCAGTGTTCACCCAGATTCACCCAGACAACACAGAGCGAAGAGTCGCTTTTGCCTCCAGATCCTTAACTCAGACTGAGAGGAAGTATGCAACAGTGGAGAAAGAGGCTTTGGCATGCGTGTGGGTGGTGGAGAAGTGGAGGACCTATCTTTGGGGGCGCAAGTTTACACTACGAACTGATCATCAGGCTCTAACGACACTTCTCTGTACAAAAGGAGCAGACAGGGTGGGAATGCGCATAGCTAGGGGTGCCGCCACCTGTTATGCTTTAATTATGACGTGGTCTATCGTGCAGGCTCGTTGAACTGTACAGCTGATTGTCTTTCAAGATTGCCCTTGCCATCTTCCACAGACAGGGACTCGGACGCAGAATCTGAGCTAGTTGCCTTGCTATCAATGTCTCTTACGGCAGTTACTCCAAAGGAGTTTGAGGCTGCTTCTATGGCCTGTACTGAGCTTTCTGCCCTGCGTGCTCAGATTGAAAAGGGTTGGCCAGCTTCAGCGACAGCCCTGGATCCCCCACTGCAATCGTACTTCAAAATGAGACATGAACTTTGCGTGACAAACAATCTAGTTTTCCGAGGTTCACGGTTGGTGGTGCCAGTGACATTGCTCAGAACCATGGTCACTTTAGCACATGAGAATCATCAGGGCATAGTAAGGACCAAGCAGCGGTTGGGTGAGTTGTATTGGTTTCCAGGAATAGACGCTATGGTTCAAACTCAGATTGCAGCATGTTCGTTGTGCCAGGAGTCAGATAGGACGGCAAAGACTACTGCATCTCCATTACAGCCGGTGCCTCTTCCTGAGGGTCCATGGTTAAAGTTGGGTTTACATAGTAGGGCCTTTTGAGACAGCTGCTTATGACTGTAGATATGCTATTACGCTGACCGACTATTATTCAAGATGGCCTGAAGTGGCATTTACACCTCCCATTACGACACCTGTAGTCATTGGATTCCTGAATTCTGTTTTCAGTAGGCATGCAAACCCTGAGTGTATGGTAACAGATAATGGACGACTATTTCTTCAATCTTTACCACTTTCTTGGACGAACGAAATATCGCACACACCAAAACATCTGTATACCATCCTGCGGCCAATGGGGCGGTGGAAAGATTCAATAAGGTTCTTAAGTACTGTGTGCAAATGGCCATTTTGCAAAAGCAACCGTGGAAACAAGCAGTCCTGGACTTTTTGCAAACGTATCGTTCTACTGCACATGCAATGACTGGTGTGTCACCATTTGAACTGTTGTACGGTAGTAAAATGAGAACTAAACTTACTGTGATCACATCTCACTCCAGTTCCACACGAGACCAGGAAGTCAGACAACGAGTGTCAATTCGTCAAAACAAAATGAAGCAATACTCTGATGCAAAACGAGGGGCTCGGGTGTCTACATTTCAGGTGGGGAATAGAGTGCGTGTACGCAAACCAACGCATGTTCCCAAAGGACATTCAAAGTTCACACAGCCAGTGGAAATAGAAAAGTAAGTGGGCCCAAGCACGTACAGATTGGCAGATGGAAGAGTGTGGCACTCTTCTCACTTGTCTTTAGTCCCAGAGGCCTTGAAGCCGATCTCAGATCAGTCTGCTGTTGATGCTTCAGTTGCAAATGTTCCGAACACTGAACAGAGCACAGAAAGACGTTCTGTTTGACAGTGCAAACCACCTTTTTGGTTGCAAGATTATGAGACTAAATAAGAGTAAACAGTGGTTTGAATTGCTGACTGTATGTAGGTATAGAGCAGATGGAGATTGAATATAGTCATGTTATTATTCTATAATTCTGTTGGAATTATGAATGAAGACGGGAAATTGGGAATTTAATGGATGCAATTACAGTTGTTTAATTAATGTAAAGGAATTTGGTTGTAATAAGGCGAAAGTTACGCTTATTTGTTCATATTGAAATCTGGAACTGTTTGAGATAATTTGTACTACGTGAAATAGTTTTTTTACGTAATGGGGGAGATGTGGTGTCCTGTTATTCAGTGCAATACTTACTGAGACCACTAGGGGGAAGTAGGTATTAAGAGGGAATACGAAGAAAAGAGAGTAGACGTAGAAAAGTATGAGCACGAGTTGTGAGCACGAGTTCTGTAAGTGAATAATAAAAAAACTATATAATCCGTTCATCTGCTGTGGCCTGGCTTCGTATTGATACATAGAACACAACAGAAAAGATACTCATTCTTTGAAATTCTATTATTGGATTTTCAATTGCCTCTCAGTGATTGTACTCAAAATGCCCTGAGAGCATCTCAATTGTTGCGTCTGCCAAAATATTTAGCATTGTGGTTCTTGTATGTGTGACGATCACAAAAGTATTATAATTGTACATTAAGTATACTCAAAATTATTGGTTTCATTTTGAATATGTTATTGTGTTATTTTGGAAAAAGAAACATTCAGAAGGGTTTTATTCTAATGTGATTCCTTTTAAAAGAAAAAGAGAGAAGTGTGCAATGCTACTCCAGAGTTTTTCATTACTCCAGAGAGCTTGAACGTGACACACAAGCTGTGTCCCAATGTGAAGGCTGCGTCCTCCGAAGGCCGTATTTGAAGGCCGCTTGGCCGCATTTGAAGGCTGATTGCGTCACAGCGGCACATTGGCTGTCCCAATTCAAAGGCTGCATCTTCGAAGGCCGCATTTGAAGGCCGATTGCGTCACCGCGGCGCGATGAAGGCTGTCCCAATTAAATTCCGCATCCTTCGAAGGCCGTAATCGAAGGCCGGTTGCATCATCGCGGCGCGACGAAGGCAACCCTGATTCAAAAGCGACGCCAAATGCACCCCTTCGTTTCCCTGTGAAAGGAAAGATACATAAATGGATCCTTAGCGGCCTATCCTACCCCATAATTCATTGCGCGCCGGTGATGACAGCATTTTTAGTGCAGCATTTGGTGTGTAGCCTACAGTTCAAGTTCAAATGTTGGTGTTCAACTATGCCTTTTCAAAATACAAAAACCGTTAATTTTTCGTTTTTCAATTACGGTTATAAAATTAAAAACAAATGGACGCAAATTTACACGGACTATCAAACTAAATCAAACTTTAGTGATAGTTATTACTATTTTTAGTGATAGTTTTTAGATTAAAGTCTTTTACTAGTATTTTGATTGGCTATCAAACCTTTCTACAAATACATTATTTGAAATATTTAACAATATAGTAAGGTTTGCGTCCATTCGTTTTTCTTTTTTTAACCCGTAATTGAAAAACTAAAAATGAACGGTTGTTGTATTTTTAAAAGGCAAAATTGAACACCAAAATTTGAACTGTAGACTACACAAATGCTGCGCAAAAAAAAAGAAGACTTTTTGCCTCTTTATTAAACATTTAAAATATTCACAAATTACTATGGGTCAAATGTCGATTTTACTGGTTTTCTAAGGCCAGATTAGAACCTGGAAATTATATTTTTCCCTCAGTGCTGAATGAGAAGAGCCATGTCTCTGGAACCATGATTTATAGGCTAATGATAATAAATGTGTCTGAATAAATAACAAGGCATTTTAATTGGTCGTTTAAAAGTAAACATTTCAAGCTTTAGGCTAGGTATATTTTGTTTCAGTTCATTTATGAGACCCGCGCTCCAGTTCACGGAGATCATGAAAGCACACCTGATTGTTTTATTTTATTATATTTTACAAAAGCACAACGTTTTCTTGTTATGTAAGTTTGGACAAATAAAAGTAGTTGCGAATGGTGTATTATTCTTTTCTGTATGACCAGAGATTATAGGTTATTTTTAAAGTTGTTTCCATTGTTGAGAGGAAAATACAAGTCTTCGCGCCCGTGCCTCCGCCAGTGCGCGCTCACACTCCCACACACACTTGCGTTAAAATCTTGTGTTTATTTGTGATAATTGTAGTAGGTTGAAAAAGTGTCTAGTAAAAATAAGAGACAGGAAAAAGTACCCCCCCCCCCCCCTTTAAAATTTTGTATTGTTCAAAAAGGTATGAGCCTTCGTTAGAATTTGGTTCCAACTATTGTTAAGGAGAGGTGGTGCCAGGCGGGGATGCAACAGAAATGGAACTCTATGACTTCGTTGATTTCATGCGAGGAGAACAACTGCAGAGTCTAGAGGACCAAGGAATGGCCCACTTGCTGACGCTCCATGACCTCGTTCGTGAGTTGACTGCTACAGAACAAGGTTTCGCTTCCAACGTCGAAGAAAATGAAGAGACTGTGGGACTGGTATCGCAATCTGCATCGACATCAGTAGCTGCCAGGGTGCAGGTAGCACAAACTACAGGTCTTGCATCACATTCAAGAGCTAAACAAACTGTTCCACTGCCTAGAGTGTCTGAACAAATGACTGGTCTGATCAAATTCTCTGATGTGGCATCCTATCTGCCACGTAGAGAGTTCAAAATTTATGGTGGACAAATTTCTGATTTAAATTCAGACTTGAGTTTCAACAGCATTTGTAAGCAAATTGATGAAGGTATTGCAGAAAATTTCACAGAGTCAGAAATCATTCGAACAGTCTTAAAGGTAATCAAACCTGGTACCTTCAAAGAGATGCTTATCACAAAAGACAGCCTTACAGTAGCTGAGTTGAAACGATTCCTTAGAGCTCACCTTAGGGACAAAAGTAGTACTGAATTATTTCAGGAATTGAGTAATGCAAAACAACAAGATAGAGAATCTCCTCACCAGTTTGCGTATAGGTTAATGGGTCTCAGGCAGAGAGTGTTGTTTGCTTCAGGACAAACAGAATGTGAGTTTCAGTATGATCGTAAACTGGCCCAAGGTGTTTTCTTACACTCACTCTATCAGGGTCTGAATGAAAAACACACATTTGTCCGGAGGGATATTAAGGCCGCAATAGCAACACAGGCAGTCACAGATGATCAGATTTTAGAACTGATTACACAGTCTGTTAGTGAGGAAACTGAAAGACAAAACCGAATAGGTCACACACACAAATCCAAAGTCACAATTGCAACAGGATGATGTGGATGGACAATGTTCTCCCCTGAGTCACACAGAAGTTAAAGCCAATCGTGATGCCATTCATGAACTTTCTGTTCAAGTATCTGTGCTGACTAAGAA
This sequence comes from Chrosomus eos, assembly GCA_036326025.1. Lineage (NCBI taxonomy): Eukaryota > Metazoa > Chordata > Actinopteri > Cypriniformes > Leuciscidae > Chrosomus > Chrosomus eos. Next base: position 29,318,697 of record CM070819.1, read on the forward strand.
TCTGGAGAAAGTGTTTATGTCCATGGGGCCTGGTGTTCAACAGCAAACCAAAGTAGTCGCAGCAAGTGCACAACCATCAAAATCAGCAGTGAAGGGTAAATGCAAACAGTGTATCGCCTAAAATGTTGAAATGTGTACTCACTGTTTCTTGTGTGGTCAAGCAGGGCACCGAGCTATGGGATGTCTCATGAAAAGCCAGGCGTTAAAAGAGAGGAGGTCACTGGGAAGGGACCACCAGTGACCGCTGAAGATGCCGTGTCCCAACCGTCTTTCCGTGCACCTAGAAGTGAGCAACCTGGAACGCAAAGTGCATCCAACAGAGCGAATGAGGTTGGAAAAAAACATGTGGCGCAGCTGGTCGGCAGTCGCTGCATGATACTTTGCCAACTGAATGTTGTTCAGACTCAAATGCTGTTGGACAGTGGAGCTCAGGTTAGTATAGTGGGATGGGTGTGGCTAAAGAAATGCTTACCCAACATCAACATCCAACCGCTAGAATCTTTACTAGCAGATAGCCAGCTCCATGTCACTGCAGCAAATGGGACAGTCGTACTTTTTGATGGATGGGTGGAGGTTTTATTAGAAATCACTAGTAAACAAAACAAAATTGCCATCCAAGTTCCCCTTTTGGTGAGTCGCACGTGTCTGGATTGTCCGCCCCTCGGCTTCAATGTAATTGAGGAGATCATAAGGGAGAATAAGAGAGGTGCAAATAACATCAGTTTAACTGACCTTCTTTCTGAGGGCTTGCAGATGCAAAAGGATGCTACTGAAATCTTTGTTGCCACAGTCAACTCCGCCCAGGAATGTACGGCAAGCTGTAAAGTAAAGACGGGGAAGCTAGGAGCCACCATCCCCAGTGGTCAAGTCCGGGAGGTAAGATGTCGAGTAAAAGTGTGGTACCAGGGTGGAACCATGATGTTTGAACCAGCGTCAGAAAGTTCAATCCCAGAAGGTTTGGTGTTATTTCCTGCTATTGTAAACGTACCTCCTGGTACCTCTAAGACAGTGAAAATCCCAGTTCAAAATCCTACAAGTCATAACATCTACCTACCCCAGAGACTTGTGTTGGGTAACATCGAACCCATTATGGAAATGAGACCAATATGTACAGTAGGTAGCCAACCAGAATGCCTATTGCCGCCGCGGCGTCTACCGCGGCAAAAAAAAACCAGTCGCATTTCTAAGTCATTCGCGAAATGACCGCCAGGTGGCGCAAAGGGACATTTAGCGAAAGCAAAACGTATGTAAAAGTAGCCTACATTTTAAATAGAATATAGCAAACTTTTAGAGCATTTTATGAATCAAAATTTAAAAGAGGCCTATCTCGCAGTCAGTGAAAATAAATTAGGTGCAATCAATGATGCTAAACTATTGAGGAATGAGAAGATTGAAGAGTGCATCTGTCGTTTGTGGGCACACTGACGCGTGAACAACCGAGCTTGTGGTCGAGTGGTAGAGCTGAAGGTTTAAACAGTACAAAGACACAGGTTCGAAACCCGAATAAATATGTTTTTTATATAATTACCATGCATTTCCATTTTACACTAAGGAACAAATCTCATCCAAAAGATTGACTGAATTTACGTCTTCAAAAACAGTTCTGTTAAAAAATAAACAAACAAACAAAAAAAACTTCACGGACAGGACAGCAGACAGCAGGACTGGAATTCTTTCCATATGAAGAAATAATTTAAAAAAACATGGTTAAGCAAGGTGCGATTTGCCGGTGGGTGATTCCCCCCCTCCACAGTAGGCTATAGCGAATAGGCCTACCCTAAATAGACCTTATCAAATATAGTATATATATTTTTTAAATATAGCCTAAAACACGCACGTTTAAACAACAAACAATAAAATCTGAACCAGCGCTTCTGCTCCTGTATTGAGAGATAACATGCAGCGCATTTCAGTTACGATCCTGGTTCCAATTGTATTAATACATTCACGGCTTTTTAAAATGTCACAAAGCGTTTTGATGTGGTTTTGAACGAAATATTGAAGTTTATAATTAAGTATTTTGACACACCACACCTAGTGCGTATTCTAAAATGGGGTTTTCTTCTGCCATTGAATTAGAGTTCGACAAACGCCGCATTCACTTGAATTTCTTTTTCTGCTAAAATAACAGGCTATAGCCTACTTCGTTATTTTTGGTCATACAGATAGGATATCATATTTTAAAACTGTAAAAGGTCTATTTTATTCATGTAAAGTAGGATACACTCACAATATGCTAACAAAACATTCTCACTCATTTGAGCGAACACACACTGCATAAACGTTTGGGCTTTTCTCAGTGAGCTTCGACATGGCCGAGTGGTAGAGCTGACGGTTCATCAATCGGAAGACCTGCGTTCAAATCCCGAACAAACATGGACTTATGTAAAAATATATATATTTTTAGGCTATTAATGCAGATTTTTTTAGTTCTAAAACTCTGTTACACCATATATTTTTTTGCTTATATTTATAAAATAATATTACCATGCATTTCCATTTTACACTAAGGAACAAATAGGCTATCCAACAGAACGACTTTAGATCTGTAGCTAATAATACCAATTGTTCAAAAGCAGTTTTGTATAAAAAAAAAGATATATAGGCCTATATATATCTATATTTGTTGTATTCCCTATAGCCTACATAGAGTTTTTAAAAACATGGTTTTAAGCAAAGTTTTCGACAAACGAGGCAGCGCGTTCATTTGATTTATTTTTCTCATAACAGCTAAAATAACTTAATAGGCTATACGTGATTTTTTTTTTGGTCATACAGATAAGAGTAGAGTAGCCTACATCGTTCAAAACTGTAAACTTTTTTTAGGCTAATGACAAAAGTTTATCTGTCGTCTCTGTCCCCGGGAACTGCGCGTCACAAAAATAAACCGAAAGCCACTTGCCTCAGCTCAGACACGATAGGAAATCGGATATGTCTAAGCCTTTAAATGTCTAAATATTTAGGTTAATAAATGTTATCTGATTATGTAATCCATATGAAAACGAGAGCTACAGAGAATCTGCTCAAATATGTTTATGTGATTGTGAGCGCCTCGCAATGAGAAAATGACAAGGTGAAAATCTCGTTTAATTAAAATCGCCCTGAATTAAAATGTAAAAACAGATCAAATCATTTATTCGTCGAAGTGTTGCTATATTGTTTCATTTAAAGTTCATAATTATTATCTAAATGTTATTTAGTTTATCAGCAGTAGGCTACCACGAAGCACCGATATTTATTTGAATAATAATAATTTAAAAAATAACTAATTCACATTTTACATGCCTGGACCGAAAGATCCCTGTAGAATTTAATATTGAGTTGAGCATTTTGTTCATGACAACAAAATGAACATGCGTTTGAAGATTATATTTAGTTTTGCTTGGAAAAAGCTGGCCCAAACCAGTTTTATTTCTTAAATTATTTAAATAATGAAATATTTAGTAATAAACTTTTATGACAGAAATACCACAACATGTAGCTTAAATCATTTAATTCTTTCATTATCAACACTTTTATAGCCTAATGCTAGAGCGATTTAAGTGTGAATTGCGACTTCTCCTTATTTTAAGTCAGACTCAGACTCAGAGTTTTCAAATTTAAATTGAAGTGTTCAATCCAGTTGTTTCAACTGGTTCTGTAGAGTTTAAGAATGTTTGAGCAAGGGAGACTAAATAAACTTGCTGAGATCCAGTGCGAGAGAGGCAAAACTCATGTTTTTAATTTATGTTGCTGTGGACTATTTTCGATTTGTTCCGTTTCGTTTAATTTAGCTGCAATTTCTTTGGCAAAACAAATTTAAAATGTAGCAAGAATAAGATTCTGTGTTTCTTTTTTGCATGGAAATAAAGTCTAAATGCAAGTTAGGTTGCCACCGGTCCCGGTTTTACCGGGATTGTCCTTCTTTTTAATAACCTGTCCCGGGAAATTGAAGCACTCTCCCGGGACAATGAATGTCCCGGTTTTCGAAAGGCTACGTGATTATGCAAGTTCAAACCATAGACAGGTTCAAACTGTGTAGCGCGCGGCCGCTTGCACGGCAGAGAGAGGGAGAGACAGAACACCGGCTAGATCCCCCCTAACTACAGATGGTAGTTGCCGCTCAAAGTGTGGGGCGCGCCCCTCTATGGGTGGGAAATAGCCTAGAGAAGTGACAGGTTGGGCGCGCCAACGGGAGGAACTTTTCCTTTTTATGCCTTTATATCTTTATTCGTTCATGGCGAGTCTACATCGCATCTTCATCTTTGCAGCGACGCAGAAAACGTACTCGGTTACTAACGTAACCTCGGATCTCTCTAGAGAGGGAACGAGTACTGCGTAATATCTTACGCTATGGGGAAAACTCTTTTCCTCGAGATATTGAAGCCAAAAATTATCCTTAATTTTAAACATGCAAAACGCTTTGCAGCAGCAAGCAGACAAGGGCGAGACAGCTCGCACGCCCATTGGCTGCCTTGCTGGAAAAGCTGCAGCCTATCGAGTGAGGCACTGCGTGACGTAATGACGAATGGGGGCGCTTCGCGCCCATTTCGTCATGTCCCGCCAGTAAAGGCGTGGTCTCGCCCTATAATATCCCCTCGATAGCTGTATTTCCTCTAATTTTTCAACGCCGAAGCGAACCAGAGCGTATTCCAAGCACGGCAAGATACGCAGTACTCGTTCCCTCTCTAGAGAGAACCGAGGTTACGTTAGTAACCGAGTACGTTCTCTTACGAGAGTATCTCTCGTACTGCGTAATATCTTACGCTATGGGGAACACAATGCAACACGCCGTGCTGGTAGGGATCCAACACCAAAGTCCCAGGGGCCGAAGCCCGGGGCGCATATAGTGCATAATCACCATAAACTCACAGAGAGTGAGGGAAGAGAGGCTAGAAGCATCATTCCCTGTAAAATAGCATCCGAAAGGAGCTAATCATGTGACAATAGAGCATACCGTCAGGGTGAACATTCAGCCTGAACTGGGTGGCCACATGTGTGTCAACATTTTTAATGAGCTGCTGTACCGGTCAGTGAGCAATACGCAGGTCAAACTCAGTATCCGAGCCGCACAGCGGGCAGATAGCACTGAATTTTATACCGCCAAAAGCTTAGCTTGTAAGGCGGGAACCTCCAGGTTATAGTATTTTATAAATGTAGACGGCGAGGCCCAGCCCGCGGCCATACAAATATCTTGCAGGGTAACCCCGCTAGACCATGCCCACGAGGAGGCCATGCCTCTTGTGGAGTGCGCTCTAACACCCAAAGGGCACTGTAGGCCCTTAGAAGTGTAAGCCAGCGCTATGGCACCGACTATCCATCTGGATAGGCTCTGTTTCGAAGCGGCAAGTCCCTTAGCACGGCCGCCAAATGAAACGAAAAGCTGCTCAGTCTGTCTGAAACCAGACGAGCGGGACACATAAGCCCTTAGTGCCCTGACAGGGCAAAGGAGACTCGCGTCCTTCTCCTCATTGAGAACCGGAAGGGCAGACAGGGAAATCACCTGGCCCCTGAACGGTGTGTTGAGGGATTTTGGCACGTAGCCGTGCTTCGGTTTGAGTATGACCTTTGAGTCATTAGGTCCAAACTCCATGCATGACGCGCTTACTGAAAGCGCTTGCAAGTCCCCTACGCACTTCACTGAAGCGAGAGCCATAAGAAACGCTGTCTTGAAAGACAAGTGTTTCATGTCTGACGACTGGATTGGCTCGAATGGGGCACCTTTCATGGCCTCCAAGACCGTGGAAAGGTCCCATGTCAGGACTGAAGGGGGCCTGGGAGGGTTTAGCCTCCGAGCTCCTCTAAGGAAACGCACGACTAAGTCGTTCTTTCCTAGTGACTGGCCAGACACTGGTTTTGCAAACGTTGCTATGGCCGCCACGTATACTTTGAGCGTGGAAGGGGACCTGCCCTTATCCAGTAGCTCCTGAAGGAAGGAAAGCACTTCCGCAACCCCGCAGTCTACAGGTGAAAAGCCCTGCGCTTGACACCAAGCAGAGAACACAGACCACTTCGAGGAGTAGAGCCGTCTGGTAGACGGGGCTCTAGCCTGCGCGATCGTGTTTAACACTCCCTCTGGGAGGTCAGCGGGTACCCGTTGATGGCCCATGCGTGCAGGGACCACAAATCCGGGCGAGGATGCCAAATCGAGCCTTCCGCCTGAGAGAGGAGGTCTCTCCTCAACGGTAAAGGCCATGGGGCAGCGCTGGTCAGCTGCATCAGGACAGGGAACCACGACTGGTTTGTCCAGAGCGGAGCTATGAGTAGCACTGGGCATCCCTCCCTCCTGATTCGCTCCAACACCTGAGGCAGGAGTGAGACAGGGGGAAAAGCATATTGGGGGCGGCAGGGCCAAACATGGGCCAGCACGTCCCGGCCTTTCGAGAAGAATCTCGGGCAGTGAGCGTTTTCTTGGGACGCGAACAGGTCCACCTGCGCTTTGCCAACGGTTCCCACAGCAGCTGGATAGTCTGCGGGTGCAGAGACCATTCTCCTGCTGGGACGTTGTTTCTGGACAGCCTGCCTGGTCCCACATTTAGGTGACCAGGCACATGCGCCGCTCTCAGCGAGAGCAGGTTGTGCTGAGCCCAGACCAGGAGGCGCTCCGTCAGCCTGTAAAGGTTTCGGGACCTGACGCCGCCCTGGCGATTTATGTACGCCACCACTGACATGTTGTCCGACCGGACCAATACGTGGTGGCCTTTTATCTGGGGACAGAAGCGCCGTAGCGCTTTGTCGACTGCTATTAATTCCAAGCAGTTTTTGTGAAGGAGCTTCTCCCGTACTGACCATAGGCCAGCTAGCGGTCTGCCCTCAAGCAGCGCTCCCCACCCCGATGTGGAGGCGTCCGTAGACACCACCCTCACACTCGAGGGGATCCCCAGACTCACACCTGACTGATACCAGTCGGTTACTTTCCATGGTTTCAGAGCCGAAATGCACTGAAGGTCGACCCTGAGGCGAAATAGACCTGCGGTCCACGCCCTGGGGGGAACTTGTGCTTTTAGCCATAGCTGCAGTGGGCGCATGCGGAGCAGGCCCAACTGGAGTACGGAGGCTGCTGAGGCCATCAGACCCAGCATTTTCTGAAACCTTCTAAGCGGGACTATAGAACCGTGGCGGAAGGATTTCGCGACGTGCTGAATATTCAATCCGCGCTCCGGTGACAGGCGTGCCGTCATGGATAGCGAGTCCAACACTGTTCCCAGAAAGGAAATTCTCCAACTGGGGAGCAGTGAGCTTTTCGCCCAATTGACTGTAAGGCCCAGCTCCTCGAGGTGCTCGAGTAATGCGGCCCTGTGTTCTATGAGCTCCGTTCGTGAACGAGCTAGAATCAGCCAATCGTCCAAGTAGTTCAAAACTCGCATGCCCCGAAGTCTCAGGGGGGCGAGTGCCGCGTCCATGCACTTCGTGAACGTACGGGGTGCTAGGGACAGGCCGAACGGCAGGACTGTGTATTGATATGCCTGGCCCTCGAAGGCGAATCTCAAGAATCGCCTGTGATGGGACGCTATTTGTATTTGAAAATAGGCGTCTTTCAGATCTATTGACATGAACCAGTCTCCTTGGCGCACTTGCGCGAGGATTTTCCTGGTCGTAAGCATTCTGAACTGGCGCTTCCCGAGCGTTCGTTCAGCAGTCGCAGATCTAGAATGGGTCTGAGCCCACCATCTTTTTTCGGTACCAGAAAATATCTGCTGTATAAGCCCCCTTCGCCTGAGATAAAGGTTCTATACCCCTTTCTCAGTAGTTTCGCTATCTCGGCTCGAAGTAGATGAGATCACTTCGCTATTTCACCGTAGTTTCGACTCGCGCCGTGATAACGGCGGGGGCGTCGAGCGAATTGTAGCGAACAGCCTCTCGTTATAGTGTTCAACACCCATTCTGATACCCCGGGAAGCCTTGACCACGCATCTGCGTGAATAGCTAAGGGTAGAATGAAATCTGGGCTCTGGCCGCGGCAGGAACGGCGGCTCGAGAGCCCCTGTGTACTGGGAACACAACACCTTGTTTACAGCGTTCGAGGGGGGGGCGCTGATCACAGCGGGCAGCCTGGCCGCGCTCAGCTTCTCTATGGCGGGACGCGCAGAGAAAGCGAGCGGGGCGAATCCCGTGGGATTCGGCGTGTGTTAGAGAATGTGTGCACATTTACTACACTGAGAATACTGTCAGCTCGCGCCGACTGAATCAATGCTGTGTTTACAGCGTGCGAGGCGCGCGCTGATCACAGCTGGCAGCCTGGCCGCGCTCAGCTTCTCTGTGACAGGTTGTGCAGAGGAAGCGAGCGGGGGTGAATCCCGTGGGATTCGGCGTGTGTGCCAGAATGTGGGCGCGAGACTGCGGGCACATTAACTGTACTGAGAACACTGTCAGCTCGCGCTGACTGAATCAACGCTGCTGTGTTTACAGCGTGCAAGGCGCGCGCTGATTACAGCGGGCAGCCTGGCCGCGCTCAGCTTCTCTATGACGGGTTGCGCAGAGGAAGCGAGCGGGGGTGAATCTCGTGGGATTCGGCGTGTCAGTGAGAGGATGCGGGCGCGGGACAGCGGGCACATTTACTGCACTGAGAACACTTTCGGCCGGAGCCGACTGAATGTGCGTTGGTTTCGTTTTTACAGAAACCAAGGGACACGCAGTGTGTAGTGTAAGCAGGCATTGTATGGGCGCGTTCACTACATAGTCTGCACAATCGACCTGAGTCGATTTTATGTGTGCTAGCCCTGCACCGTGGCGGGCTGTGTCTGGGTGTGGGAATGGGCACTGGGGCGTGGGCATTCTTACAACACTCATAACACCATCGGCTGTAGCCGGAACACCAGAAAATACACTCTTTATTGGATTTATCTGGGTAGCCATAGAAACGGCTTTTGTGCGCAGGCAAGCGGGCTGAGACACCGGCTGCTTCGCTGCGAAATACACTGGGACAGTCACAACGCATGGAACTGAACGAGCGAGAAGTTTTGGTGGAAATCCGGCCGCAGCGGGATCTGAACACCGTCCCTTTCCTAGAGAGACTAGGAAGGCCTTGAGACCTCGGGCTTTACCTCAATCCTCGGCCGGAGCCCGCGCTGAGGGGGGCGGCGTCCAGCAGAGCGAGAGCGCGGTGTTTGATCTCGGGCCTGGCGGCGCTGCTAGTTAGCCGAAACGACGGCCTTTGTGCGCAGGCAAGCGGGCTGTGGAACCAGCTTGCTCACTGCGAAATACACTGGAACAGTCACATTGCTTGGAACTGAACGAGCGAGAAGTTTTGGTGGAAACCCGGCCGCAGCGGGAACTGAACACCGTCGCTTTCCTAGAGAGACTAGGAAGGCCTTGAGACCTCGGGCTTTATCTCAATCCTCGGCCGGGGCCCGAGCTGAGGGGGGCGGCGTCCAGCAGAGCGAGAACGTCGAGGAACACGTAGCGCTCAGCTTCCGTCATCTCGGATAGCGTTAGCCACAAATGTATCTCACCATTCAGGGGGGAAAGGCGCGGGTCTCGACTGTGACGGAGCTTCGTCTTTCCCGAGAAAGCGTCCGTCCAGCCTATTGCGCGTTAGTTGCGCGAGCGCCTTTCAGTCGAGGCCGATGTAATCCACGGCTTGAGAGAGCGGACGCATCGGACGCATCGTTTCAATGCCGTCTCCGGTAAGTTCGTCGAGCTCAAGTGCGGACGCGGCGGCAGACGGCGGCCGCTGTCCGTCTGGGAGCGACTCGAGCGAAGCCGGCGAAGCTGGCGGGCGAACCGGCGAGCTTTGGCGGGCTGGAAATAGCTCGGGCGCGCGCTGGGCGCGGCACTTCTTGCGGCGCGGCATCACGGCGGGCTGGGATGCGGGCTCGGAGAACGAAGCTAGGCGAGTCCGCAGAGTCACCATAGGCAAGCGTTCACAATGATGGCATCCGCCGTCAGCGAGCGCGGTGGCCGCGTGATCCTCACCCAGGCAGGACACGCAGATGACGGCCACGTCCTCGTCGCTGAGTGGGGCTCGGCAAGAACCACAGGAAGGCATCTTTAAAAAGACGCAGCTCTTTTAGAACAGTAGAAATGGGTGTTGCGTCACGTAAGCAAACACACACACTTAGCAGAGTAAAGGATATAGTACGCCGGAAAGCGCAGCAGGTACGGCGGTTGAAGGCGGCTGGGCCAGCGACTTCAGAAGATGGCACGTCCCGCTGATAAGGCTACAAGTCAACGGCGCGGCTTCTCACTCTGGATCCAGCGATGCGTGAGCTTCGCGTGAAGAGTAGAAAAATCAGAGGAAATACAGCTATCGAGGGGATATTATAGGGCGAGACCACGCCTTTACTGGCGGGACATGACGAAATGGGCGCGAAGCGCCCCCATTCGTCATTACGTCACGCAGTGCCTCACTCGATAGGCTGCAGCTTTTCCAGCAAGGCAGCCAATGGGCGTGCGAGCTGTCTCGCCCTTGTCTGCTTGCTGCTGCAAAGCGTTTTGCATGTTTAAAATTAAGGATAATTTTTGGCTTCAATATCTCGAGGAAAAGAGTTTTCCCCATAGCGTAAGATATTACGCAGTACGAGAGATACTCTCGTAAGAGAACACCAGTTTATTAATAAACAATGAAATGTCTCCTTGCTATTTTTTACACATTCACCATTGCCGGCTCGTGCGCTTGAGTGCAGCTTTATAACACTCACTCATTACCTGTATAGCCTATTTAAGTTATTAAATCAATATAAAGGGGTGATTTGTCCACTGATGGCTTAAATAAACAACTAGGCTACTAGTTGACTAGAAAAAAACTAGTCGGAGACAGCATGAGCGCGCGACCCTGAGCGGAATGAGCGAGCCGAGGAATATCCAGAAATGCTCACATGCTCTGATCGGAACAAAGGAATTTTGACATAATCATTAGTTTATATCTCATGCACTGCCCATAATTTTAATCCCATATCAAACACATTAGCCTATGTTATGTCTATTTTAATTTTTTTGTCTTGCCAAATGGATTTCTCTTCTTTTCTTTTTTTAACATTTTGACACAGCAGCACTTTAATTTTCTCTATTTTTGTTTTTGTTTGTTTAGTTTGTATTTAGATACTAGCCTACTTGTTACTTCAATAAATTGGAACATTTTAAGCTTGTTGCGTATTTCATTAGCATTGTGTTGGGGCGATGGGGGCAGTGGGGCTTGAAAATTATGAGTCTATCCATCGGGTGCAGAAAAAAGATTGCATGTGTGTGCTAGTGTGCGTGTGTTTATGAAGCGAATGTAAGAAGCCCCCCCTAACAACCCCCCAGCTCTACTGTAGCAATGTTGTAATATGCCATTGATTATTAAACAAAACGCTTGACTTTAAATAAATAAACAGTTAATAAACTCGCAAATAAAGAGTCACCTATTTAAGCATCAAGAACGGTTAAAGATTAATGCTGTCGGCCAACATGGTGTTATATTGAGATTCGATCTCGGGTCTCTTGGATCTCCGTATCGTTGCGTTAACCACAGAGCCACCGCCTGAACGTTTACGTCAACGTCTTATACTCTTCCAAAGCCTTGATTTAGCCTAATATGTTTCTATTGCAATGTTTTATATGGAAATGTTTTCATTATTTATTCAATTTAATTTAAGTATTGTGATGAATTATTTAACTACATTTCACTTAAATTGATCTGCTACCAGCTTTCAATCGCTCTGAATGAGCCGCGACGCAGCGGCAGATTACGCAATAGAGAGAATAAACGGACACTTTTCAAAGTCTGTGATTGTAGCGCCTCTTAGCGGTTAAAGGCAGCAAATACACCCCGAATTTCACCGCCGCGGCAAAGCGACGGCGTTGAAAGTATTATTCTGGTTGGTAACCTACTGTACGTCACCCAATGTTAAGGATTCAGATAAGCAGGCAGACAACGCGCTATTGTGTTCGTCCCAGCTCACATCCACAGATGATATCGGTAGAGGAGAAGAACATCATGAGAGTAGAGTGGGAGGAAAATGGCACCCACCGGTTGATCTTGAACACCTCAATAAAAGGGAACAAGACATTGCGAGACGAATGTTGTTTGAAGAATCAAATGTGTTTGCTCAAGATGAGGGAGACATCGGATGTATCCACGAACTTCAGCTGAAAATCCATCTGTCAGATAACACACCGGTCCAGAGGTGTTATAATGCTATTCCAAAACCCCTTTATAAGGAGGTCAAGGACTATGTACAAAACCTGTTGGACAGAGGTTGGATCAAAAAGTCATCCTTGTCATATTCGTCTCCAGTGGTATGCGTCAGAAAAAAGGACCACAGCTTGCGCATGTGTGTCGATTTTCGACACCTAAACCGTAAGACCATCCCCGATCGTCATCCCCTTCCCAGGATTCAAGATCTCCTAGACAGTCTCGGTGGTAATACTTGGTTCTCAATTCTAGACCAGGGTAGCGCTTACCATCAAGGGTTCGTTAGTGAAGAGTCAAGACATGTGACCGCTTTCAGCACCCCATGGGGCCTGTACGAATGGGTGCGCATTCCGTTCGGTCTGTCCAATGCACCTGCAGAATTTCAGAGGTGTATGGAGTCGTGTTGGAGAGTATCCGTGATGAGTGTTGCACACCATACTTGGATGATGTACTGTGTTTCTCCAAGTCATTCAGTGATCATGTAGAACATCTTAGGAAGGTACTGCAACAAATGAGGAAGCATGGAATCAAACTTCGTCCAAAGAAGTGTGAGCTCTTCAAAAGACAAGTTCGATACATTGGTCGTTTGGTATCAGGAGAAGGTATTGAAATTGACCCTCAGGACCTGTAAGCGGTGAGAACGCTGAAAAATAAGGAACCTTGAACGGTGGGAGAGGTACGGGCACTGCTTGGATTCTTCAGTTATTACCGATCATTCATCCAGGATTTTTCTCGTCTCGCTAAGCCTCTGTTTGAGCTTCTCCAAGGTTCAACCGAAGCCAGGGGAGGGGTCTCCTTACAGTCTCGTCAGGGAGGACGAAAACACGAAACAAGAAAAGGGACAACTTCATTCAAGGACACCTGTGACCTGGACGGACAAGCATCGGAGTGTTGTATCTACATTCATTGACAAATTGACCAGTCCACCCATATTAGCTTACCCAGATTTTGATTTGCCATTCGTGTTGCACACGGACGCTTCAAACGAAGGTTTGGGAGCAGTCCTTTACCAGCAGCAGGGCAATCGATTTCGAGTTATTGGCTATGGGTCCCGTACGATAACACCTGCGGAGAAAAATTATCACCTCCACTCTGGTAAACTTGAGTTTCTGGCCCTTAAGTGGTCTATTTGTGACAAATTCAGGGACTACCTCTACTATAAACCTACCTTCACAGTGTTCACGGATAACAACCCGTTGACCTACATTCTCAGTACTGCCAGGCTGAATGCTGTAGGACACCACTGGGTGGGTGAGCTAGCAGACTTACATTTTGATATAAGATACCGGCCAAGTCAAACATTGACGCCGACACCTTGTCAAGGTATCCTGTAAGCCTTCAAGATCACCTAAGTGAGTATGACATGACCGTGTCACCGGAAACAGTTGCTGCAGTATGGCAGGGTAATAGAGCAGTGATGGATGACAACGTTCCTTGGATAGCAGCTTTACAACTCCAACAATCCAGTGAAGAACCTACGGGAGAGAGTGGTTTCCTGAGGGTGATGCCAGAAAACATTCAAGCCGCTCAGAGTGAGGATGTGGCAATCGCCAAAGTCATCTCACTAAAGCAAAGAGACTTGACACCAAAGGACAGCAATGGACAGCAGCTAACAAGAGAAAAGCGACGATTATTCTATGAGTGGAACAAACTGGAACTGGAGAAGGGAATCCTGTATCGGAAGACAAGAAAGTTCAAGCAGTTGGTACTCTCTCAGAAGTTCAAGACCTTGGTGATGAAGAAGTTGCATGATGAGATGGGCATGTGGGGGTTGAGAAGGTTCTTCAGTTGGCACGTGAGCGGTTTTATTGGCCTTCAATGAAGCAAGAGATTGAGGACTATGTAATGACAAAATGTGCCTGCATCAAACAGAAGCACCCTCATGTGCATCAGAGAGCACCAATGGGTTCTATTTCATCGAGTGCACCGTTTGAATTGGTGAGTGTAGATTACCTCCACCTTGAGCCAAGGGTGGGTTTGAAAACATACTTGTTCTGATAGACCACTTCACCAGGTTTGCTCAGGCGTACGCCACGAAGAATAAGTCCGGTACGACTGCTGCCGAGAAGATTTTTCAAAATGTTATTCCTCGCTTTGGATACCCTGAGAAACTCCACCATGACCAGGGAAAATAATTTAAGAACAAGCTGTTTGCAAGACTACAACAGTTGTCAGGGATTGCACACTCCCGTACCACTCCATACCACCCTCAATGCAACCCAGTGGAAAGGCTGAACCAGACACTTCTCCAGATGTTGCGCACCTTGGAGGAGGAAAAGAAAAGTGAGTGGAAAGAGTATCTACCTCACATCGTACATGCATATAATTGCACACGGCATGAGGCGACAGGATACTCACCAGTTTACCTGTTGTATGGTAGGCCTCCAAGGTTGCCGGTTGATCTCTTGTTCAACCTAAAGGATGAAACAGAAAAAGGAAATCATCAGGTCTTTGTACAGAAGTGGACCAACAGGATGAGACAAGCTTACCAGATAGCTTCAGAAAACAGTCAAAAGTCGTCAGCTAAAGGCAAGAAATATTATGATCGCAAAGTGAGAGGCACCATTCTTCATCCCGGTGACAGAGTCTTGGTGAGGAACCTGTTAGAGCGAGGTGGTCCAGGTAAACTACGTGCCTATTGGGAGAAGAATGTGCACAGGGTTGTAGAACGCATTGGAGAGGGCCCAGTGTACAAGGTACCGTCGGAAATGGGTAACAAGACCTTACGTGTGCTCCACCGCAACCTATTGATGGCTGTGAATGACCTACCGGTGGAACAACCCTTGTCTGTGGCTAAAGAGACAAAGAGAAGACAGGTAACAACTCAGCCACTAGAATGCTCAGCGACAGATAGCTCGGACGAGGAAGAGCATACTCGTCAATATGATTTGCGGAGAATCCCATGTTACAAACTGGTAGAACTGCCACAAAGGGTCACTGACACAGTACCGGTGTTACCTCATAATCCATCTGACCTTCATCCAACTGCCCCTGAGTTTCAACCAGCAAGAGTATATGATCTACCAGAGAGCGAAGGTCAGGAGTCGGGTCCGGAGGATCAGTTACCCAGCCCAGACTCAGAATTACAGGTTTCGGATGAAGACCGAAGAGGAAGACAGGATGTGCAAGTGAGAGTGGAAGAACATGAGGGTGAACATGGGAAAGAGAAAGAGATGGAGGAGACGACGCATGGAGTAAGAAGATCTCAGAGAACTAATAAACCCAAGGAAATGTTCACTTATGATACTCTGGGTATTCCATCTTACCAACCCTGGAGCGCAGAGTTAAACTCACTACTCCTCACACAGCCATACATATCTCGAAATGGGACACATTACTTTCAGTTTTTGCCTACTCACCCTTGTTGTCATTGGTGTCAGAATGTGTATTGAGGTAGTGGTTTAAAGAACAGAAGGAAAGCATATAAAACAGTTTTAGATGTCAGGAGTCATCTAATAAAAATAGGGGAGAGTGTAGTAGGTTGAAAAAGTGTCTAGTAAAAATAAGAGACAGGAAAAAGTACCCCCCCCCCTTTTAAAATTTTGTATTGTTCAAAAAGGTATGAGCCTTCGTTAAAATTTGGTTCCAACTATTGTTACATTCTTTGTTGTGGGCTAAGGGTGGGAAAATGTTGCTGCTATTATTGTCTCCTGTAGAGGGCGCTTGGCGCTGTTAAAGTAAAGTACTGTACTGGGAGCGTCAGAGTTAATTAAACTTTTCTGGAGCTTGCAGCCAGTACTCCTGTCTCACAGCGTTTGCTTTGTTATTCTACAAGTGAGCAAAAACTATTCAAAAACTGATCGAAACTGATGTTAAACACGGTGTTTCAAACATGTATATGTTGATGGGTTACTGAGAAAAACTGTTAGTTTGATTAATAGGCATGCAGTAGTATTGAGTCATATATTGTATTACACAAGAGTGATAAATATGTGAATTTGAAGTGAAATGAGAGAAAATACTCATGTGAAAAGAGTTTAGGAATGTTTCTAAAGGGTTTTATATGTTGATTGTAATTGGATGATAAAGTTTAAGTGAGTTAAATGTACATTGGCTACTAGAGTTATCTCGAGCCAAAATGGCGGCACATGCGTGCGTGAACTAGAGCCAAAATGGCGACTTCCATGTATAACATGTAGTTAGTATGAAGCCAAATAGGTGAGATTTATTTGTGTTAGTGTGAAAATGTAACAAGAGTTTTGTGATGCGAAAACACTGTAACAGGTCAATGTATTATGATTGATTATAATGTGTTACAGACAAAAGTAAATTTTGAAAATCTTTATTGAAAAGATATTGTCTTTATTGGAATGTGTTGAGTAATAGAAAAATGAGTAATTGTTAAGTTACTTATGTAAAGTTACTTATGTTACTTGTCATGAACTGCTCAGTGGAAACAGACAGTGGTGATCCAAACGCAGGCTTTATTATGAGGAGAATCCAGAAACAGGTACAAGGAAACAGGCAGGGCTCAAAACCAGGTAAGCAGTCCAGACAAACATCAAATCCATGCAGGGATAAGGCAAACGGGAAACCGGGAACAGGCAGATAAACAGGGAACCAAAACACTAGAATACGAGAAAACTAGAACAAGGCTAGGCAATGCAGTCAGACACATACAATATTGAGCAAAGGAACAAAGGGCCACTCAGGCTTAAGACAGGTGCACTAAACAAGATAATAAAACACAGGTGCATAAAATCAACCATAATCAGTCCAGGGTAAAACATAATGGAAACAAACTAGGAAGGAGTGCCCCCCAGAGGCACAAGAGGGCACTCCAGCAGCAGATCGTCACATAACCCCCCCTCTAAGGAGCGGCTTCCAGACGCTCCTAAAATGATCCAGGCGGGGGGTGTTGTAGAAATCTGCTGATCTAAGCATGAGACTTCATAGTCCATAAGGAGAGGCTGGGTGGAAAAGTACCTGAAAAACATGTATGTATGTATTTTTAAAAAAAACATATAAGTTGACATTTGGCCACAGTCAGTCAGCGTGATGTAAAACATAATTGTGGCGAGATGGCAGGGAGGAGCAACAAAGAAAAGATAACTGTACGAGTACTAATTGGACACAAATAGATAAGAAAAAAGGTATAAGACACGAATACTGACCACTGTAAGATTCAGATGACTGGCCTACATCTCACTTTATTGAACTGCTCAATAAAGAACTTCTTCTGAGACCTGAAACCTCGACTCTGAAAGTATTTCTGAGACCTGATCCAGACTTTGAAGATTTGAAACAGGGACCACGAATTTGCCCTGACATAATTGGCGATCTTCAGCCAGGAGCTTCGAGAGGGGAACACCCTTGGTGGCGCCCTGCGGTGACCTCACGAACCAAATCCTGGTCGACCAAATATAAGAGGTAAGCAATTTTGCTTATATTTGCTTCGTGTGGTCTCTGTTGGGGCAGTCACCTTGGCTGGTAATTATATATAATTTTTAATATATTTTATTGCTTAGACCCCGCCGAAAAACGAACCTAAAAGAACGAAATTGAATTATAAAAGAGGAAAAGTCTAGGTTTTGGGTCAGAAGAAAATGCATGCGCAAGTGTGAATGAGTGAAGTCCTATGAGAAGAGTCATAGGTTGATGAAGCATGAAAAGTGTTGTGTTTTATCAGTATGAATGATTAAAATCCTATGAGAAGTGACATAGGTGTCTATGAGAAGTGCCATAGGCTAAAAGTGATCACAAGAAGTGCTGTGTTTCACATGAATGTATGTTACAACCTTATAAAAGAAAGAAATAAGGGGGTAGATCACAAGAAGTGCTGTGAACCTGCCTGTATGAGTGCTAGAATATAATGCTATAACTGTTGTTAGTCTTGTAAGTGTAAAAAGCGTGCCAGCTGAAGAAAAAGTATAAGTTAAAAACCTGCAGTGAATACAGAAGAAAGATAGAAAGCTTTGAGAAACACACCTAGTATAATATTGTTGAAAGAGCAAAGAGGAGGGGGTCTCTTGGCTGTGAGTTCAGTCAGGGTGGGTTTATGACCGGGCTGGGCACACAGCCAACAGAGCACCTGAAATAGTGATAAGCTATAAGGTAAAACCGAGATAAGAAGTACAGCAGAGACAGATAGAAAAATTGTAGACCAAAAAGAGAGAATTAAAAGAAAACAAATAACGAGAAATAGTTGCAGAGAATGAATGGATGATAAAAAAGTAATTGGTGAAAAAATATTACAGAAATACAATTATCAAAAGACAAAAAATATTCCAAGATATTGGTTTTGTCACTTGTTTGGTCACCTACCAGATTGCAAGTTTTGTGACCCTGACAAAGAAACACAACCATTGTTAAATAGAGAAACAAGAAGGTATTAAGTAGTTTAAAAGAAAGTGAGCAAAAGTGTGACTGAAGCCCCGGGGTGTGTGAGTGAGACGTGAGAGATCCATCATTATAATAAAAAGAAAAAGGCTGACAAAACAGAACAAATGTGGCTAGGAGTTAGTGAATATGATAGGGAGAGATATAGAAGGAGAGACAGGCTCCAGAGAGAAGACAAAAAACTTAAACAGGCATCAGAATTGACTAAAGGCATAAAAAATCACTTGTGGTTGGAGAAAGAATTCATAAACGAAAAAGGCAAAAGGCAAATATTGACAGAACAGATAAGAGACGAGCTCTTGCGAGATTTGACCAAGATAACAAACATTGATCAGCTTGAAGAAGAATGGCCGTACATGGACTGGCATGAAGCAATTAAAAGCCAAATAAAATTTGAAACCCTGCGGCCACATTTGAACAAATTTGAGCTCCCCAAATCACTCCTCCTAGAGTCCTTGTTGGTTATATCAGAGATAAGACTGGACCCAGTGAGTGTCCCCTATCTGAAAACCAACATAGGACAGTTTTGGCCCCCAGGACTGGGAGGATCAACAATCTTGCAAAACCTTTATATGGTTTTGGGGTCATGTATAAGACCGGTAAAATGGGAGAGTGATTTAATCAAGAGGGTAGGAAGAGTAGGAGAGGTCAGGCCAGCAATGGTAAACAACTGGACATTAGATAAATTAGTGGTAATGGTGGTTTTAAACAACAAACCCAACAGAATCCGCCATCTGCTGGTAGAAATCCGCCAAAAAAAAGAAGAGCTGGAAGAGATACCAGTGACAGGTGAAGATGGCCCAGGATTGGCCAAATAGATCGGGCAAAAGAGGGTGTAGGGGGAAGAGGCATTTAACCAAAAAACAACGAGAAACACTAATTAATTTATTTGAACCCTTAGAAATAGAATACTGCACCAGAAAGGAACTAAACATATCCATAACTATGTCAAAAAGTAACAGAGTGAAACTGACTCCATCTCTTACCTATCAACATAGGGCGGGAGAAATAACTGCACGAGGCCGCCTGTTTGGGGACACCATAACCTGGGACTTCGAGTTAGTTTGCCTGGGGAAGGACATCATTTGGCAGAACAGTGCTTACAGCAGAGTAGGAGAAGTGACGTCGAGGCCACTGTCTGAGGTACCAATACGAATTATTCTAAAATACCTTGAAAAAACAAAGCAGACACCTGTTGATAGTGATTTAACTGCATCCAAATTTAACTAAACAAGATACAAAATTAAGAGTGCTGAGATAATGGCCTCGATGTCACCTCAAGAGGAGCCTCCTGTAGAGCAGTTAGCATCACAATATCCAATATGCAAAGACACCATTAGAAGTTTGTCAAAAAGTGGGAAAAAAGGACTAAAAAATTAAATACCAAATGGCCAGCAGAGGGAACATTTGATCTAGCAATGTGTAGAGAAATGGGTGCCCTGATAAAAAACCACAAAGCCCAAGATAAAAGCAGAAAGAGACAGGAAAAGCGAGAGAAAGAACAAGAAGTGCTAAACTTATTTAGGGATGTAGGAATCAAAATACTAAAAGAAATAAGAGGAAAGATAGGACGTGGAAATAGTGAGTTAGAGACCCCACCCCCTTATGCACCACCCTATGATATGACTGGAAGACAATTACCTGTGATATCTGGGACTGTAGACATAAAAGGCCATGTGACTTTTGAAGAAGGTGATGAAGAAGGAGAAGAAGAAAGAGAAGAAAGAAAAGCAGAACAGGAAGAAATGAAGGTTGCAGATGAGAAAGGAATCCTAAAAGAACAGCCAGATGAAAGTAAGAGCTGGACTGACGGAGATGGAAGGTTGGTGGACATAAGCAACATCCCAGCAGGGTTCACCACCAGAAGTGAGTGTGGAAGCAGCACACATAGCAGGGGGAAGCCACTGACACCCCGCCAGAGAAACTCCTCACTCTCAGACCCATACTGCGGTGTAAGGAAGGCATTAAGTGAGCTTGACGGGGCGAAACAACAGCAGCTGGAGGCAGACGGTCCGTATATCCCAGAGTCTGAAGTGATAGTACGAAGAAAGATCAAGGGAGATCATGGTGGATCCCATGCCTGCATTGATGTTAAAGAAGTGACTCGACAGATCCAAATGACCGAAGAACAAATTGAACAAATTGAACATGAGGAGCAACGCCTGCGAGACTCACTTAAGAGAGAACAGAAGGAAGACCAAAATCACCAGAGGAGACTTCAGAAGCATCACCGAAGGTCCCACTCTGTCAGCCCCCACAGAGAATACAAGGCAGTATCTGGCACCCTCCTATTGGAAGACGTATATGACATTGAACCACGCTGGAAGAGACAAGGAGGAAGACTGAAAAGAGACCAATCCATGAGACACAGCTTCTATCAAGAAGAAGAAAGTAAAGATTTCAATGGTGCACCCCAGTGTCCCATCCTAATCAAGGGACAACAAGGACAGTATGTACCATGGGCAGGACAAGACCTGGAGGGATTAATCTCTCGACTGCCTGATCTACATGAAGGGGCTGGAAAATGGATCAAACTACTGGAAGAAGAGACAATGGGGAAAATTCTAGCAGTAGGGGGCGCTAAGATGAATGAAATCTTGAGAGATGCTAAACTTGGAACTGCAGTTGACTCAACAAGAATGGATGCCACGCCACTGGATAGACATAGAGCTGACATGTGGTACACCCTTCGAGACCACTATCCAACTCAGATAGACCCAAAGGTCCTGAAAGGAGAGCCCATAGGGGATGAAGAAAACCCTGTCACATATGTCCTGAAGCAGTCAAGAAGGTGGAAACAGGAATTGGAAAAAGACCCTGAGAGGGACACGGTCTTATCAGTACTATTCAGAAAAGCCATAGTTGATGCAATGCCCCCTGCAGTGAAGACCAAGCTGGAAGATGTGGTTGGCTTAAGCTCAAAGGCATTAAGAGAGTTCAGTGATCATGTGGCTCATGCAGTGGACCAATACAGGAAGAATGAGCAGAAACTCAAGAGTCAAGAAAGAGAACTCCAAAGAAGGCTGACCCAACTACAACTGGACGAGCTGGTAAACAAGAAAAAGAAAGTCCAAGCTACAGTAAAGGAAACTGAGGATCTTACTGCGGTGATGGCGGCTGTAAACATCCCAGGCCAAGCGCCACAACCTCAAGTTGTGCAGCAGACACCACAGGTCATCCCACAAGTGCCAACACACATGAGTCAGAATACTCCACAGAATGCCAGCCAACGCCAACAACCAAGTGCACCCACTGTGATTTACCTTCCTGAACAGCAAGATAACAGGAACAGAGGGATGCCAGCACCAGGAAGAGGAAGAGGAAGAGGAAGAGGGAGAACATACAATAGCCAACAAAGAAACCCAGACCAACCAAACATATGCTGGGGATGTAACCAACCTGGACACACCAAGAGGAATTGCCCAGTGAACCCATGGCCACAGGATGAATTTCAGCAAGGCCAGATGCAGCAGGCCTGGCAGCAAAGACCCATGAACCAACAGAACCAGATGACGGGGCCAGTCAATCCATGGCGAGGCCCAGATCATGGATACTAGGGGTGCCCAGAGAATCCTACGGGGAGGAGTCAGCTACCTATGCTGTCAACAAATGCTGACCAAGAACCAATGATGAAAATTGAAATAGAGGACAAAGTGATACCCATTATGCTGGACACAGGGGCAACCTACACGTGCTTGAGCCCAAATTATGCCTCTCACCTCCCCAAGTCTGGAAAATACGTCAAGACAGTAGGATTCTCGGGACTAACACAGTTAATACCAATGACAGCCCCTGTCCGCATTAAAGTCAAAGACTCTGAAATCAAGATTCCAATTTTAATATCAGAACAGACAGCAGTCAATCTATTGGGTAGGGATGCTATATGCAAATTGAAGTTACAAATTTGGTGCTCACCTGAAGGGATATACATTGAAAAAGCAGGGATAAGACAAATGGTAGTGACAGGCGATTCTGAACAAGAAGCCCCACGAACTAATGTATTTTGGGTAGGGGACATCAGGAAGGGAGTAGAAAAAAACACTAGAAAAATGGGGAACCTACATAAAAGAACAGCTCCAGAAACCCATGGCCCTAGCACTGAATACCACTGCACGATGAGATATGACCCATTTAGAGATGAACAAACAGAACAAGAGTGGTTGGAAGCAACCAAAGGACAGTCCATAGGTTTAGAATCAAACTCGATAATTATAGGCCCAGCAGGTGCAGCCTTAAACATAGAAAACTGTGACTTTACCAACACCTGGTTTAGGATAGAAAACTCTGTTCCACATGTCACCCTATTTGTAAATGAAGGTAGTCAGGCACAAGACTTAGGCCCAATGATAATAAAATCCAAGGGAAAGCGCTGGAAAGCTACTGAGAATCCTTATATCTTCCAATCTGAAGATATGATGTACCTACAGATTTGGTGCACAACTACAATGGTAGGAGTCCCACAACTGATAGTAGAGGAAGAAGTAGAGAAAGGTGAACTCAGAACCAGAACAGAGGAGCTTTTAGCTGACATGGAAAAACAAGTACCACCAAAATTATGGTCAAGACATGATACTGATGTAGGGCTAGTGAAATCAGCAAACCCCATTAAAAATCACTACAAAAAATGGAATGCAGTTGCCACGAAAACAACAGTATCCCCTTAGACGTGAGGCAGTGGAAGGAATAAAGAAAACAATTGATGGACTTGTAGAAGCAGGAGTATTGATTGAAACAGAAAGCTACTGTAACACCCCAATTTTACCAGTTGAAAAAGCCAACAGATCAAAATGGAGATTGGTTCATGATCTGAGATCAGTAAATGAAGAATGTTGAAGATTGGCCTGCTGAGGTGCCAAACCCACACACACTTTTGACCAATGTTCCACCTGCTGCCAATTATTTTACTGTGATTGATCTTTGCTCTGCATTTTTCAGTGTTCCATTAGCAGAAGAAAGCAGACACCTTTTTACCTTCACTTACCAAGGTAAACAATACACATACACTAGAATGCCACAAGGATTTAAACACTCTCCCCATGTGTTTAACCAAGTTTTGAAACAAGATTTGGAAGACTTAAGGCTGGATAGCACGTTAATACAGTATGTAGATGACTTATTGATATGCTCAGCAACACTAGAACAGTGCCATCAGGACTCAATCAAGGTGCTAACTAAATTAGCAGAAGGCGGTCATAAGGCATCAAAAGAGAAGTTGCAATATTGTCAGCCACAAGTTGAATACTTGGGTCGACTAATTGCTCACCAAACCAAAGCCATATCCCCTAGTCAACTAGAAGGGATAAGTAAAGCACCACAGCCCCAAACAGTGGGACAGATGATGACATTTTTAGGAATGACTGGATTCAGTGCAGATTGGATTGAAGATTATGCTATCAAAGTGGCTCCATTAAGAGCTTTGATGAAATATGCAGGGCAACAAAATTTGAGAGCACGATTGACATGGGAACCTGAGGCACTGATAGCATTTAACACACTAAAAAAGGAGATGCAAACAACTCCTGTATTAGCAATCCCTAATTATGACAAAGAATTCCATCTGTATGTGTCAGACAGAGTTGACGGATTTGCCTCTGCTGTACTAACGCAGGAAACATGTAGTGGACGAAAGAAACAACCCATTGCATACTACAGCACCAAATTGGACAGTGTTGCTCAAGGCTACCCACCCTGTTACCAACAGGGATTGGCTGCAGTATACTTTGCATATGATAAGGCGTCTACTGTCACCATGGGCTATCCAGTCACTATTTACACCCATCACAAAACTGCTGAGTTGTTAGAACAGGGACGTTTCGTACTGACTCAGGCTAGATGTTTAGCTTATTCAACACTGCTGACTTTCCCTGACATTACAATCAAGAGATGTACTACAGCAAACCCAGCTAATTTTATTCTGCTGGAGGGAGAAGGAACACCCCATGACTGTGTTTCTGTTACCCTGGCCTTTACACGTCTGAGACCAGATTTGGAATCAACACCAATTGTTGATGCAGACGTAACTTACTTTGTGGATGGCTCTTGTTTTAGAGACCACTTAGGTAACCATGCTGGATTTGCTGTTGTGCGACAAGATGAGGACAGTTTCACTCCTGTATTGAGCCAGCACTGTGAGCAACCTTGTTCAGCCCAATTGGCTGAACTCAAAGCATTAACTGAAGCTTGCAAATTGGCTAAAACACAGTTGCTAATATTTACACTGATTCTGCATATGCTCATGGAGTTTGTCACCTATTTGGTGCAGTATGGAAACAAAGAGGGTTCAAGAAAAGTGATGGGACACCAATACAACATGGTGAACAAATTATTGAACTAATCACAGCCCTCATGTTCCCAACTAAAGTAGCCATAATCAAGTGCCAAGCCCACAAGAAAGGAAATGACTTTGTGATCAAAGGAAACAATGCAGCAGACATGCATGCAAAACAAGCCTCTGGATGCCAATTGGCTGTTATGGCACCATCTGTTTTGATTCAGCCTCTTCCCACATTAGATAGCATTGCCCAGATGCAATCAAGAGCAACACCACCTGAAATACACCTATGGCAGCAAAGGGGGGCGTCAAGAGATCCAAATAATATATGGCGATCACACGAAGGACTTATGATAGCCCCAACCCCATTGCTGAACATTCTGATTCCTGATGCCCACAGTTTTGATCACTGTGGAAGGGGGGAGATCTTAAGGAAGATAAAAAGACAAGGATTTTGGTCCCCATACTTACAAACAAGAATAGACGAATTTTTGAATGAATGCGAAGTCTGCGCACAAAACAATATCAGGAAGGGAACAACAACACCAATAGGCTCCATTCCAGTTCCAGAAGGACCTTTCAAACACCTAGTAATGGACTATGTAGACATGATCAAGTCAGTAAGAGGGAAAAGGTACATGTTGGTGATCATAGACAGGTTCAGCAGATGGGTTGAGGCAGAACCATCAGCAGATCAAGGGGCACAGACAGTGATCAAATTCTTGACCAGAGAAGTGATACCAAGATTTGGCATACCCTCACAAATTAGTTCAGACAATGGATCAGCTTTTATACAAAGAACAGTAAAGGCAGTGATTCAACAGTTGAGAATGAAGCAGAGGCTAGGCTGTGTCTATCATCCTCAATCACAGGGCCTGGTGGAGAGGGTTAACGGGACTATTAAGGCCAAGATCAACAAAATCTGTGCTGACACCAAACTTAACTGGGTCGATGCATTGCCCCTGGCCCTTATGAGTTACCGCATGCAGGCAAATAGAGTCACCAACCTATCCCCACATGAAATGCTGACAGGGAGACCAATGCCTGTCCCACATTTGAGAGGTCCATATGAAGGTCCACCCCTAGAACAATTGCAGATGGAACTGAGAATGTACATGAAACAATTGACTTCTATACATGAAGCTATTCATTCACAGGAGCAGAACAGATGGCCCAGAGAAGAAGAAGAAGAGACAGCCCCCTGTCCAGTAATACCTGGGGACCAAGTATACTTGAGAGTGTTTAGGAGAAGGTGGAATGAACCAAGACGAGAAGGACCTTACACTGTAGTTAGGGCAACTCCCACTGCAGTACAGGTAGAAGGCAGTACCACATGGTATCATTTGAACCACTGCACCAGAGTTCCAAGACGAAGACATAGAAGGCAGGAGGAGAACGTAGATAGGGTAGAGGGACAACCAGAGGAAGTAGCACAGGATGTCCAAGCACAGCAAGAGAATGAGAGAGAAGATGATAACAATGCTGATGAACCTCATTCTAGGGAAGCTGAGCATACTGGCCCAGGAGATGAAATGCAGGAGCGGATTGAATTACAACATCCAGAGAACACGCAACCTGAAGATGAGGGAGCTCTTGATCCTGATCATCGCCATGCTTCACCTCCTGCAGCAACTGCCACAGGTACGAGGTCTCCAGGAGACCAATCCCCAGGAGAAGGCCCTTCCAACAGAGAACCATACCAGCCTGAGGAGTATGTCACACTCAACCTCCAGGACATTGACTTCCCAGACATGGAGTTTCCAGGACATGAATTACAAGAAATACCAGGCCTCTCAGAGTGGGATGAGTCCTCTTAATCTGATTAAGACAACAAAAGGTAACAATACACACAGACACATGGTAAAAAGATCTGCAAGGAAAGACAAAATCCCGAAAAAAGGAAATGAACTGAACAAGGTGATAACTATGCAAGAAAGCAAGGCCATGGAGGAAGACTATTTTGAAATAGAACTAAAACAAGAAGCACTACTAGATATGCATATCACAATGAATAGTATAAGTGGGCACAATATACAGTAAAGCAGGCCACAAATCGCAATTGTCTGTTATGTGCTCCATCACCCCTGAAAAAATTGAGAGTAGTTCCAAAGTCAAGTCAAGTCAAGTCACCTTTATTTATATAGCGCTTTTTACAATACAAATTGTTTCAACGCAGCTTTACAGAGATAACAGGAAAACAATGTTGTAATAGTATTGTTCAATTGAAAATTAAATGTCCCCAACTAAGCAAGCCAAAAGGCGAAGGCAACAGTGGCAAGGAACCAAAACTCCATCAGGTGACAGAATGGAGAAAAAAAACCTTGGGAGAACCCCTGCTCAGTCGGGGGGCCAGTCCTCCTTTGGCCAACGAATGAACAGTGTATGATTATGAGTTAGGCAGCATAATGTCAGGAGTCAGATGGGATCAGAACTTTCACGATATTATCCAGTTCATCTGGTTGGGTAGGGTCATCCGGCCGGTGAGGAGATGAGTGGTGAGGTGTCCATGGGCCTTCACAGCCCTGATAATGCGTGTCATCGTGTCCATGTGATGGTCCTTCATCAGATCTGGATATGCCCTGGATCCGGCGGTCTGCGGTAAACCTCGGGATAAACAAAGAGACTAATATTAGC
This sequence comes from Chrosomus eos, assembly GCA_036326025.1. Lineage (NCBI taxonomy): Eukaryota > Metazoa > Chordata > Actinopteri > Cypriniformes > Leuciscidae > Chrosomus > Chrosomus eos. The sequence continues at coordinate 29,346,035 of CM070819.1, forward strand.
GTAGACGCCATCCTTCTTATGATGTACAAAGTACATCAGGAATTATGGGAAGTGTTCCCGGTTCCGGCTGATCTAATCTATGCAGCCTAACATTGAATTATAGAAATCTATAATGTGTAATGTGTATGCTAAGCCAAAGAGATGTTGTTTTTAGTCTAGATTTAACTGACAGACTGTATCTGCTTCCCGGACCGTGTTAGGAAGATTGTTCCAAAGTTTTGGTGCTAAGTAGGAAAAGGATCTACCGCCAGCAGTCGATTTTGATATTCTAGGTATTATCAACTGGCCAGAATTTTGAGATCGCAATAGACGTGAAGGACTATAATGCGTTAAGAGCTCGCTCAAGTACTGGGGAGCTAAACCATTTAGTGCTTTGTAAGTAATCAGCAATATTTTAAAATTTATACGATGTTTAATAGGCAGCCAATGCAGTGTTGACAGAACCGGGCTAATATTCTCATACTTCCTGGTTCTGGTAAGAACTCTAGCGGCTGCATTTTGAACTAGCTGTAGTTTGTTTAATAAGCGTGCAGGGCAACCACCCAGTAGAGCATTACAATAATCTAGCCTTGAGGTCATGAAAGCATGAACTAATTGTTCCGCATTTGTCAGTGAGAGCATATGACGTAATTTAGATATATTTTTAAGATGGAAAAATGCGGTTTTACAGATACTAGACACGTGACTTTCAAATGAAAGATTGGTATCAAAGAGCACACCCAGGTTCCTAACTGACGTCGAAGACTTAACAGAGCAGCCATCAAGTGTTAGACAGTATTCTAAGTTATTAGGTGAGGAAGTTTTTTGTCCAATGATTAGAATCTCTGTTTTTTCAGAATTTAGTAGTAGGAAATTACTGGTCATCCAATTTTTTATATCAGCTATGCATTCCGTTAATTTTGTGAATTGGTAAGTTTCGTTAGGTTTTGAAGAAATATACAGCTGAGTATCATCAGCATAACAGTGAAAGCTAATTCCATATTTCCTAATGATATCTCCTAATGGTAGCATGTACAGAGTGAAGAGCAGCGGTCCTAGTACTGAGCCTTGTGGTACGCCATACTGAACTTGTAAACGATAAGACATCTCTTCATTTACTGATACAAACTGAAAACGGTCAGATAAGTATGATTTAAACCATGCTAGTGCAATTCCGCTAATGCCAACATAGTTTTCTAGTCTATTTAAAAGAATGTTGTGGTCGATAGTATCAAATGCAGCACTAAGATCAAGTAACACTAATAGAGAGATACAACCACGATCGGATGATAGGAGCAAATCATTTGTGACTTTAATGAGAGCAGTCTCAGTACTATGGTACGGTCTAAATCCGGACTGAAAATCCTCGCAGATATTATTTCTTTCTAAAAAGGAACACAGTTGTGAGGATACTGCTTTTTCTAGTATCTTTGACAGAAAAGGCAGATTCGAGATTGGCCTGTAATTGACTAATTCTGTAGGATCAAGTTGCGGTTTTTTAACAAGCGGTTTAATCATAGCCAACTTAAAGGTTTTTGGTACGTATCCTAATGACAAAGATGAATTAATGATATCTAGAAGAGGATCTATGACCTCTGGAAGCATCTCTTTCAGTAGCTTAGTCGGTATAGGGTCTAGCATACAAGTTGTCGATTTAGATGAATTAACAATTTTGCAAAATTCTTCCTCTCCTATAGCAACAAATGAATCAAAATATTCCTCACAGAGACTACAATATACTCCCTGATGCGATACTGTAGTAGACGGTTGCATAGTTATAATTTTGTCCCTGATATTATCAATCTTATAAGTGAAGAAGTTCATAAAGTCATTACTGCTGTGTTTCTTATAAACTTCTGGGCTTGAAGCTTTCTTTTTCGTTAGTTTAGTCACTTGTTCAAATAAATACCTAGGATTATGTTTATTTTCTTCTAATAGGGTTGAAAAATAATTAGTTTTAGCATCTTTTAAGGCCTCTCTGTAAGCAATCGAGCTCTCCTTCCATGAAATCCGAAATACCTCTAGTTTTGTTTTCTTCCAGTTTCGCTCCATTTTTCTGGCTGCTCTCTTAAGGGCCCGGGTGTGCTCATTGTACCACGGCGTTGGACTATTTTCTTTAATCTTCTTTAAGCGCAGCGGAGCAACTGTGTCTAAAGTGCTGGAAAAGAGAGAGTTAAAAGTTTCTGTTGCAATATCAAGTTCTTCTAAGCTATCTGGGATGCTGAGATTATGAAACTGATTTGGAAGATTATTGATAAAGCAATCTTTAGTGGCAGAAGTGATAGGTCTAACATATTTATAACACGGAGTCGGCTTTGCAGCCTTGGCTAAATGTAATTTACACGAGACTAGATAATGATTGGAGATGTCGTCGCTCTGCTGCACAATTTCAACGCCATCAACATCTATTCCATGTGATAATATTTGATCAAGAGTATGATTACGACAATGAGTAGGTCCTGACACGTGTTGTCTCACTCCAATTGAGTTTATAATGTCTTTAAATGCCAATCCCAATGCATCTTTTTCATTATCTACATGTATATTAAAATCACCAACAATTAGGACTTTATCTGCAGCCAATACTAATTCTGATAGAAAGTCAGCAAATTCTTTGATAAAATCTTTATGGTGCCCTGGTGGCCTGTATACAGTAGCCAGCAGAATTCTCAAACGTGATTTATTGTTTACACTATAAATTTTTACATTAAGCACCAACACTTCAAAAGAAGTATATTTAAAACTAGATTTCTTAGTGGTTTTGAGAATATTACTATAAATTACAGCAACACCGCCCCCTTTGCCTTTCGGACGGGGCTCATGTTTATAACAGTAATCTTGCGGAGTGGAATCATTTAAAGTAATGTAATCGTTTGGTTTTAGCCAGGTTTCTGTCAAACACAGCACCTCTAGGTTATAGTCTTTAATCTTATCATTAACTATGAGCGATTTTGAATTAAGGGATCGAATATTCAGCAACCAAAGCTTTATCGTTTGCTCATCTGTATTATATCTGTTTTTTATTTGTTGAACATCAATTAGATTTTTAACCTTAGAAAGGTTTGGCAGTTTTTTGGATTTCCAAATTCGGGGAACAGACACAGTCTCTATATGATGATATCTAGGTGAAAGAGTCTCTATGTGATGAGATTTATCTGACCTTGGTGACGTGAGGCCGCTAGCAGACGGTCGGTTTAGCCAGTTTGTCTGCTTCCTGACCTGAGCCCCAGATTGTCATGTTTTATCTCTAAGACTATGAGCCAAATTACTAGAGAGAAGAGCAGCACCATCCCAGGTGGGATGAATACCATCTCTTTTCAACAGGTCAGGCTTGCCCCAAAAACTTTTCCAATTGTCTATGAATTCTATATTATGTTGCGGACACCAATTAGACAACCAGCCATTGAGTGAACACAATCTACTAACTATCTCATCACTCCTTCGAACAGGAAGGGGGCCAGAGCAGATTACAGTGCCTGACATCGTACTTGCGAGTTCAAACACCTCTTTAATATTAATTTTGGTGATCTCCGACTGGTGAAGTCGAACATCATTAGTGCCGACGTGAATAACAATCTTAGAGAATTTACGATTAGCATTAGCCAGCACTTTTAAATTTGATTTGATGTCAGGCGCTCTGGCTCCCGGCAAACATGTGACTATGGTGGCTGGTGTCTCTATTTTCACGTTCCGTGTAATAGAATCGCCAATTACCAGGGCACAATCAACAGCATTCTCAGTGGGTGTTTCACTGAGAGGGGCAAATCGATTTGTTATGGTAACTGGAACAGAAGAGTGGTTTTTTGATCCGCGACTAGAGCGATTTCTTACCGTCACCCATCTGCCTGGCTGCACAGGCAATAACTCAGCCGGAACCGAATCATGTAAATGGTTCACTATGCTAGGCGCATCCAAAGTAGTATCTAAAGCTCGAGCACACTTACTATCCTCAATTAAAGTTTGGATGCGTGTCTCTAATTCTGAAATCTTCTCCGTCAGCCTGACTGTCTCCTTGCATTTATCACATATAAACCCTATGCCGACGGGGAAGGCTATGGTAAACATATGGCATGATGTGCAAGTGACAATAACAGGACAAGACATTACTCACCGTGTTTGTTGACTGATTCTTACTCACCTGGGCTTTTTATGAACTCAGATGCGCGGGCGCGCACGAGAAAAATAAATAAATAACTGAGCGCACGGGTGGCGCCTTAACAGGCTAGCGAGATACTAGCGTGTTGTGCTAACAATAACGGAAGCTAGCGATGTTAGGTAAACTGTAATTAGTAGTATAAACAACTAGAAATGATAGTAAATGATGGTTCAAAACAGAAAGAAATGCAAGGCTTAGACGGAGCTAACAGCCTCGGAGCAAACACACTCACACAGCAGCAGGCAGTGAGGCAGACAGGAGCAATCGATCGGCAGACAGGAGCACCAAACACTTATGACTACATGCATTGTGCTAGATTTTACTCAAAATACTGTGATAGAATTGGGAACATAATACCCTACTGACCAGCGGACTGTTTGGCAATGTTAGGAAATGATTACTACAAAAGCTTCTTTAACCAAAGTGGGTGGGGGAGTGAATGCCAGAAATTGGATGTAAAAATAGCTGAGAATAAAAGAGAAATCCCTGAAAATTATGTAATAGATAGATCATTGGAGTATGAATGCTTCAGCCAGCTTGTGGGAAACAATGATGTGGGAAAATTTAAAGGCAAGTGTGCCATAATTTGGCATCTAGATTATGAAATGTATTACTCGGGTCAGAATGTACATAAATCAGTTGCCTCAACTTATGCCACAGCCACAGTAAACAACAACATGACAGTAGTACAAATCCAGGACAATTGTGAAAGTGCCACCTTAAGTTTCCCATTAATAGGACCTTTGGTAAATCAGACTGAGGCCATTGCTGATTACTTTTGGATATGCGGAGGAAGACAGCTAAGATCAACCTTAACAGACTGGAAGGGACTGTGTGCTAGAGTAAGACTGGCTCAGGAAGTGGGAATAGTAAGCTGGGACCCAAGTGACCAAAAAAACTGTAGATCTAAGTAGAACAAGTATCAGAGTGAAAAGAGCATATGAAAGAGATCCTAGTGTATACCTTGATACAATTGGACAACCGCGGGGTACCACATGAATTTAAGGCTAGGAGTGAAGTACTGTCAGGCCTGGAATCAATAATTTTATGGATACCTGTGAACAAAAACACTGAATGGATAAATTACATATATTATAATCAGCAAAGATTCATCAATCACACAGATGAGGCACTAGAGGCTCTGGGTCAACAGCTAAAAGCTACAAGCAAAATGACCTGGCAGAATAGAATTGCCTTGAACTGGCTATTGGCAGAGAAAGGCGGAGTTTGTGAAATGTTTGGGTCTGACTGTTGCACCTTTATTCCTAATAACACAGCCCCAGATGGATCTTTCACTAGAGCCATGAAGAAGATTAAGGAACTGAGACATGAAATGGCCACAAATGCTGGGAGGGATAGGAGTTTTGGACACTGGCTTGACTCCATATTTGGTTCTTGGAAAGAATGGCTCATCCAGGTGGGAATAATATTGGCAGTGACAGTTGGTGTTTTCTTTTTGTTGTTCTGTTGTGTTGTGCCTTTTCTCAGATCCATGCTGGCTAGTGCTGCAGCAAAACAAATGATCAATGTGTCAGTAAAACCAACAGGCATTTACATTGGATGTGCCACCTCTGGAGGGGTATACCCGATTGGTCCAGGCTTGGACGAGTTGGACGAGTTTCTATGAAAGAAGTGGGATGGGGAAGTAAGGAGTAAGGGTACCTTATTACTTTCAATTTTAATCTTTTTTCTTAATCTTTCTTAATCTTAATCTTCTTAATCTTTTAATCTTCTTAATCTTTTCTTAATCTTAATCTTCTTAATCTTTTCTTTAATCTTTCGTTTTTGATAAGAAAGGGAGATAGCCCCACTGTGTATTTTAATTTGGGGAAAAATTAGTTAGAGTTATAGCACCTGGGTAGAGTAGGGAGTTAGTTAGAGGGATTTTGCTTATTTCTTTAATTTTTACATAAGGACCCTTACCCTGAATATATTTACTCATATAAGTTTGTTTGAATAGGTTTTAGTCATATAATTTTTTTTGATTAGCTTACTTATACAATCAGATTGAATCGTTTTACTTATAATCACACTAACTGTCACGATTTTTAATATGTGAATGAGAGGGGACGATAGAGGGTCAGAAGCAGGTCATTGCCCGTGCTACGAGGTAATGCAACAAGATTAAAGAAAATGCTAAGAAAGTTTTATTATCTTAATCACTTTTATTCACTTTATGATTTAAAAATGTATTTCAGTAGTTGGTAAACAAATGATATCAAACAAAATTGTGGGTACTAAAAGCCAGGGGGACATGTATATAGTATGGTACAACAGAGGAATTATTTACAAGCGCGGTCATCAATTGTTGAAGAAAACAAGAGTAGACTCAACTGGTGGTTTAAAAACCCGCTGTCTGCTCCAACACCAGATAGCGCTATAGGCATAGCCTAGAGCACCTCTGGCAACGATGGAGCAACCCAGATAGCACTCCAGGCCACCGGAAGCGCCTGTGCAGTTCCTCTGGCACCGTGGGACAGATCAAAGATTCTACAAATGTATACAATGTGGTGCAATGTTTGATGAATTAAAGCATGGCCAAAAGCACCCCCCTTAGAGAGTTATAATAAAAGGAAGGCGGGATCTTTTACTCCATTCCAGACATTTGGGGATGGAGATGTTTGGTCCTGTCATTCCTCCAGAGTGCACCTTCGTGATACAGGTCAGTTTGATAAAGATGGATGGTCTATATTGACCATATTTGGAAGTAGAGAGAGACAGGTTCATGAAGATGCATTCTGGGTGTTGGAGGTGGGACTATAGTAAGTCCCAAAGGGGGGTGTGTTGTAGAAATCTGCTGATCTAAGCATGAGACTTCATAGAATGACTAGTATGTGTATCAAAGATGAGAAGGCCCAGAGTGAGCTATGGGTTAGAAAGCATGTGGAAAACACCTTGAAAATGTTATCTGTAAATAAAAGACAAAGTCCATAAGGAGAGGCTGGGTGGAAAAGTAACTGAAAAACATATAAGTTGACATTTGGCCACGGTTAAAAACTGAGTCAGCGTGATGTAAAACATAATTGTGGCGAGATGGCAGAGAGGAGCAACAAAGAAAAGATAACTGTACGAGTACTAATTGGACACAAATAGATAAGAAAAAGGTATAAGACACGAATACTGACCACTGTAAGATTCAGATGACTGGCCTACATCTCACTTTATTGAACTGCTCAATAAAGAACTTCTTCTGAGACCTGAAACCTCGACTCTGAAAGTTTTTCTGAGACCTGATCCAGACTTTGAAGATTTGAAACAGGGACCACGAATTTGCCACGACAGGGGCAGAGCGAAGGCGATCCTGGGGGAGGGACGGAGGGCCAGGCCCGTGCAGGGGAACAGGACCAGGACACAGGCAAGGCGGGCCTGGGCCGTGGAGTGTGGGCGACCAGGGCGGAGCAGGGCGTGCCGACGGCCAGGGCGGAGCAGGGCGTGCCGACGGCCAGGGCGGAGCAGGGCGTGCCGACGGCCAGGGCGGAGCACACTCAGAAGGGAGCCAGGGCGGAGCTGACTCAGACGAGGGTGAGGTCCATGTCGACGTCGTTTCCATGGCCCCCACAGGGTACCTCCTGCCCCCCCCCCCCCAAAAAAAATACTTGGGGAATACCAAGGGAGGAACCTCCAGGCTGTAAATGAGTTCAAGAGAGGCCTCCCGGAGCTTGAAGGGCGCAGGCAAGGCGAGGCGCAGAGGCGGGTCCGGCAGGGCGAGGCGCAGAGGCTGGTCCGGCAGGGCGAGGCGTCTAGATACACTCACCGGAGCCTGGCGAGGCCGAACGAGTCCTCCTCCTCATGCGGCGGCGTCTCACTTGACTTGACTCGCCTGACTCGGCAGACGGACTTGACTCGGCAGACGGACTTGACTCGCCTGACGGACTTGACTCGCCTGACGGACTTGACTCGCCTGACGGACTTGACTCGCCTGACTCGGCAGACGGACTTGACTCGCCTGACGGACTTGACTCACCTGACTCGGCAGACGGACTTGACTCGGCAGACGGACTTGACTCGCCTGACTCGGCAGACGGACTTGACTCGCCTGACTCGGCAGACGGACTTGACTCGCCTGACTCGGCAGACGGACTTGACTCGCCTGACTCGGCAGACGGACTTGACTCGCCTGACTCGGCAGACGGACTTGACTCGCCTGACTCGGCAGACTGACTTGACTCGCCTGACTCGCCTGACGGACTTGACTCGCCTGACTCGGCAGACGGACTTGACTCGCCTGACTCGGCAGACGGACTTGACTCGCCTGACTCGCCTAACGGACTTGACTCGCCTGACGGACTTGACTCGCCTGACGGACTTGACCAATGAAAGTAGCTCGGCTAAGTTTGTTTCACTTCGTGGAAGTGAACAGAGTTGACTATGGAAAACAAAACTTTGCCTTACAAAGAAAAGATATAAAGATCGGATCGGGTCTCCGGAGGAGACCACGAGATCGGGTTACATGGTGCAGCAGTAACGACGGACGAAGCAAGAGAGAGCGAGAGAGGGAGGGGGAATGATTTATCCCTTTGGATAAAGCCAACCTTCTCCTGTCAGCTTGGCCAATCGGAGAGAGGGAGTTTCGAGCGGGAGTTTAGGTTTTATGATCTTTTGTCTTGTCGAGATCGACTTTGCATGTTTTATGACGGTGACGTAAAATGCGTTCAATTTTACTCCAGAGATGATAAAACATCGTAACACACATCCTATGGTTTGTACACATACAGATATGGTTTGGTCAGATCAAGAGGATTCTAAAGATATGAAGAACAACATAAGTTGGATAATACTGCAAAGTTATACATTAAAAGCCATACTTTCCAAGCATTTGTAGTTTTTTAGGACTACGGTACTGTCGCAGATAACCATGGAATCTGGGTAACAGACACACATATAAGCATATCAAAATATATCTCAATAAAGTCTTTATATGATGACTTTAGAGGTTTGTGTATGTGTGTGCGTGTCCATGAGCAGATGTTCTGAGTAAACTCCTGGTCTCTCTTGAAAGGAGAGGGGGGGGGGGGGGGTGTTTCGTGATAGTATGTAAATCAAGGAAACATTACCCATTAGAGTCTCCAAGGACGCACACACCAAACATAAAGTTAAGTCATGAGATGTACATGTATCACAAGGTTATGCATAGGATATATATATATATATATATATATATATATATATATATATATATATATATATATATATATATATATATATATATATATATATATATATTAGAGTTAAAAATGTTTCATTTTTCCTTCTCCAGGAATCAAGTCCCTGCACATTCTTTTGAGTCATAAATCGGTCACAGGAAACCAAACTCGAACAGTGTTAGCTTGGTTTGGGGGGAAGCTTCATGGTACGTGTGTGTGTGGTGGAATGTGTGTGTGTTTGTGTGGGTTTTTTCAAACTCCAGTCTCTTTAAAGACATTGGGCTTTTAGTTATTCAGTCAATGATTCATCCAAATACCCTACATATATCCCCCTTTTCGTCGGATGATGTCCCTGTGTGTGGGACATAATCTGACGACAAATCATCACCATGGGCGGATGACAGGTGAATCATGATGATTGGGTAGCAGGTGCTGTTAGGCTGAGGCTGAGGGCTCAGCTTGATAAAGTTTGACGCAGCCTCCAGCGTGGTACCCTCTTCCTGAGGGTCCCGTGGGCTTGGCTGTAGATGTTCGTATCTCGTTGAGCCTCCTGTGCAGGATGACTGTCGAGTGTCAGGATGTAGTTGATAGATGTACCCTGCGTAGGATCGGCCACAGTCCAGGATTGGACAGCAGGTGAAGCAGTTAAGGCGGGCAGTTGAGACAAAGCTCGGAGGGCTGTGTTGATAGAAGCAATGTCAATTAGCTGGGATCCCCCTTTTGCAAACCACAATTCCCTTTCTGGAGCTAGGGTTAACGCGTGGTTCTTGAAGGAGCATGGGGCTCCCAGTTTGCTTGAAAGGTGGTACGATGCCGGGTCGTCATGGTGAAGGATGGCACCTTTTGGTACTTGGATGCCATGCTCTTGTTGAGCAAGGCGCACAGGTGTCAGTGTCCTTCTGGTCGTAAATGAGTGCAGCTGTGCGTACAGGGGTGTTAGCGAGCCGCCTGTCACTTACAATCTCTGCTTGGGTCTCAGTGACTTGAGTGCAGTGCTTGGCTTTAGCAGGGCAGCTTGTGCCGCTGATCTGCAGCCCGCAGATTCCGTCAGGGTTGTCTTCTGAGGAAAGATTTGTTAGGGCAGAGACAGTAAATGTCTTTGGTCAATGTGCACATGTGTGGATTCGGAGCTGGGGACAGCTTGGTGTCGCTGTCATGAAAGGCAATCACGTACGGCATGCGGATCTTGATGTGAGTGCTGCCTTTCAAAATCTGACATGGACAATGTTCTTGAGCCGGTGGATTCGGCTTGACTATGATGGGTACGTTCAGGGGACCGTCCCCTTTTCTCTGCTTGTGGTGATGCAGAGTGGGATGGCACTACCCATGAGAGTAGGCAAGGTGTATTTTTAAAGAGTCAGTTGGCGTGGTGATGGCGGACGCCAGCACGGTTTGCATGAGGCCTAAGGGTATCAGGTGCGTTGGGATTCTACCCATGGCGAGGCTGTCGATGGAGGAGTTCACCCCCTGCAGCAGGTTTGTCATCAGGGCTGTTGCCAGCTGAGTTTGAGCAAAGTCATTCTGGAAGGCAGTAAACAGCTGTTTCTTGGAGTTCACTGTCGGGGTCGGCAGAACGCTGTGAGTGTTGAAAGTTACCACAGTTCCCTTTAGTGTCTTGTCGATGGTCTGCAGGGATGCACTCTGTTGTGAGTGGCTCTATTATCTGTGGAATCTTAGTCTGAATTTCGGCTGCATACCGTCCAACGTTGGCAAGGTTTACTGCATTCATGTTGGAGGGGTATGAGAGGTGGTTTCTCATAGTGTCCGCTGTTTTGTCGTCAGTCTTTGGTAAGCTGGAAGGTTAAGGACAGGTGAAGCAGGGGCTCTGTGACATTTTTGTCTTGTGGTGAGAGCCTAATGCATGACCCTATAATTTCAGAACCATGGTTTAATTGGTTCGCTAGGTATGTAGCATAAAGCTAGGTGTTTCACATGTAGCTAGCTAGTGAAGTGTGTCTTGTACCTTATCTTAGCTGTGGATGTTAGGAGGCTAAGAGTTATGTGGTTCCGAGATTATTCCCTGGAAAGGGCATAGCCGAGATGAAATAAATGACTTAAGATGGTTCTTATGACTAAATTATTTCTCTGGACTTAACTAGTGGTTCACTACGGTTTGACGAAGTGAATGATAGGGGAGGAAAAGGACAGCTGTCTTATTCAAATTATGCTTATTTATCAATCCTCTGGACTATAGTTGTGCCCTAGTAAATTGTCGAAATTACTTGTGTTGCAGGGTCACAAAAATGAGTACACTTGTTGAAAATAAACAAAATCACAAATAAAGGTGTCTCTGTTTCCTTTCTGGGCCCTATGGGAAATGGAACCACATTTGAACCAGAGAGGAAATAAAATAAATTTTAAATCATATAGATGACCGAAAAGTAAAGGGAATAGCTGAGTGCTATTAATATCAAGGTCAAAGAAAATAAAAAAAAAATTAAAGAAGAGCCAAAAGAAAACAAAATTAAAATTAAAAGCAAAAATAAACAAAGTGATCAAAACAACGGGAATGATCTGAAGGCGAGAATAATCAGTGGCATTAGTGAATAAACTTTGGATTTGCCTGGGCCAACACTTCATAGTGGGTTACAACGGTTGCGTGTTCGAGGCCACATCGTGTGTGTCCCATCAAAGGATTAGTCACCTGCCGATGAAGATTCCTATTGCTATATGAATTATTCTCTAGCTACACAGTTTACATGTAGTTAACTTAAGTTTAATTAACAGGGTACCTTCAAAGTTAGCCTTCGACGGTTAGCAAGGGCTATGCCTCAACTAGTGAAGGTGAACTTTAGCTAAGAAGAATTGCAAACACGGAACGTGAATAATTAGAAAGCCTAACTGGTGTTAAGGAAAGTATTTTAGAATACTTTGCACTGTGTAAACACAAGCGGTGATTAAGGGCTCAAGTAAATTATGCTACCTGCTAACTGTAAAAGTTATTATTTAGCTTAGCCTAAGCTGGATGGGTGCTGTGTTGGTTTAGCTTAGCGTAAGCTGGAAGGATGCTAGGTTAGCTTAGCGTAGCATAAGCTAGCTGGATGCTGTGTTAGTTTAGCTTAGCGTAAGCTGGAAGGATGCTAGGTTAGCTTAGCCACCTAGGCTGGTTTGTTTACAAAGTGACATCACAAGTTAACACCTCCTGTGACAAGTCGTTGTCATGGAAACTAGAGCATGTCAGACAATTAAACAGTCCCTAAAGGCTGTTTGTACATTTTACATGAATTATGCATGTTTAAACGGGTCAACAGGGTGCACCTTTATCTTTAAGTCTTTCTAGGACTCGGTGTTACATGAAGTAAAATGCAGATGTGTTTTGGCATTAGCTAATTTTACTCATGGAACTCTTCTCTTTATTTTAAGCAGCTTATTCTATTTGTTTACAGAGTAAGGAAATAGATTTGCTGGGAGTCAAAGCTTGTCTAAGCATATATAGTTAGTCCCTCTTGTGCACTACTGCTGACTTTTCAGCGATTAACAGTTTTGATCGCTAGGTAGCTCTCTGCTTGTAGATGCAGCTAAAGTTTAGGTGAATTACATCAATCAAACAATAATTTGTAAGGCCTTTACATTTGTAGAAAGGGGAGCGTCGCCCAGGTCTACCTAGATATAACTTTGTCCTGAGCTGTCTTTGTTAGACACAGGTTTAGTCATACTACAATTTGGATTTCTTTTAAGCAAAGCAGAATAAACATCGGTACAGTTTACAAGCTGCTGAGATGAGGTTTCTTCGTCAAACAGACTTACGCTTTACTGCTTAACATGCTAATTTTAGTTGGAAATCTAAGGCTATTGTAGAGATGTCAATTCCAGCAATCGTTTATCTGCATTTAGACAAACCAGTGATCAAAAATGTGTATTGCACGTTGTGTTCTGGTTGGATCGCAACAATCAAAAGCACGCCCGTAGGTTAACCGTAGTTTAAAGCTCAGGTGGTTTCACTAAACTTCTGACGTCGCAGTGACGTATGCCCTATTTGGAGCTAACGTTTCCTGTAACCCTTCATTGTCATAGAAACTAATGTTTAGCAGTGTCATTTCAACCAGCATGTCGCAAATGCTTGGTTCGAAAGAGTCGTGCGCAGTCTGTTGGCCGGTGAGGCTTACACGTCCATTCAAGATTTTCTTTAAGTCAGTAAAATTCTAATTTTACGAATGCAGAGTCTTGCAACTCTTTGAGCAGACATTTTCATCTACTTTTAAAAGTTCTATGTCCTATGCTGATCATGGACCTTTTTAGCAGAGTCTTGCACTGTGTTCGTGCAGTGTCTTCTGGTTTTGCAGTTCAAAGTCAGGGGGTTTTCGGAATTCTTTCTGAGGGGGCCTTCTGTGTTAGAGGCCTTCTGCATTAGGTCACGCATCGTTGAGTAAGCATTTCGTGGTCTTTGGCGAGCTGGAAGGTGCAGGTTAGCGAACTGGAACCTTGACTTGGTGCTGAGGCTGTGCTGCTGGGATTTTGGGAACTCTGTGACCTTGGAGTATGGCTTTGGTGACCTGTGTGACTGGAGGGGGCAGGGTTCTTGAACTTTGGGCCCCGACGGTCAGGTTTTGGAAGTCTAATAAAGCTCATAGCATTCTAGCAGGTCTTTTGCCCATCAGAAAGGGGTACGTGTCCATTTGTGAGATGTACACCGGGTGGGTAGGCCTCAAAAGGACCAATTGTCAGGTAAGTGGAAGCTCTCTGTTCGAGCCGGAGGTCGTTTTGGCTGTACGACTGCACGTTCAGCTCACACATGTGGGATATAAGAGTTCGATCTTCGCTCTTAGCTTTAACACTGAGTCTTTCAAAGAGTTGAGCTGACATTAAAGTGAGGTCTGAGCCGGGTTTCAACCAGGGTTTCAAGGCTCACCTCATTGTCTGGGGTGATGGGTAGGTAAAGTTTCCGGGCCCACCCCCTTTTGGTCTTTTGGGGTTTTGGACCCAGCTGTGGGAAACTGTGCGGTTTCGATCAGGCTGTGCAGCTGTCAGCTGTGGTGGCTGTGTGCTGCTGTCACTTTGTGATGTGACAGTCTGCTCTGTGTCTGGCGAGCAGTGTTCTGTGTCTGTGGCTGACAAGCAGTGTTATGTGTGCCTGTAGGTCTTACGCTCAGGTACAGGATGTCGGGCTCGTCGCTCTTGTCTTCCTTGGAAGGTCTTTGTGAAGAAGCTCTTTCAGCGACTTCCGGGTTTCGGCTGCCTCAGAAGTGGCGGCACTGTGTTGGTCTGATGCATGCTCAGACTTGGGCTTACCAGTGGCCTGGAACGGACTTGACTCTCCGTAAACAGGGTTATGGTGTTGTGGAGCGCCCTCTGGAGGCATCTCTGAGTAGTGTTAAGAGACAGAGTGGGGTTTTTCAAAGTCTTTTCGGATTCTGGATCAGAGAATTCTTTAATGAAGGCCTGCCGCAGAGGCTGGTAGTCTATAAGAGTGTTTCAACTCTGTGGAAAAATGTCAAGTTCGGCTTTGAGATCGTGTCTCTGTTGAGTAAGTTCATGGATTTCAGCTCGGCCCGTGTGTAAGTGGTTTCAAAGGCCTTGGCTTTAGTGTCTCTTTCTTTGAGTTCAGTCTCTGCTGAACGAGCTTGTGGATGGTAGCACGGACCTCTTGCGAGTTTTTTTTCTTTTTCAGGCCGTGGCTTTCGAGTCTCTTTAAGTTCGGCCTCTGCTCTTTGCAAAGAGGCTTCACTTTTGTCGGAGTTTCTCGTTGAGTTCCTCTCTGGTTCTTTACTCTGACTGCTCTCTTCGGTCTGTGTGCCGATGAAGATCAGACAGGGCAGTTTGAAGTCTTTCCACTTCCTTCTGTAGCTCGGGGTCGTTTTCGTCCTTGGCTTGCATCCTTAGTGTTGCAACTTCGTGCTCCAGGGCGAGGCGGCTCCTTTCACGGAGGCGTGCTGGTGCGATGAGCTGGCAAGCGAGGTTTTGGACGTGTCTGGCAGGTCTTTGTCGTGGGTGCTTTGGCTTGGTTTGTGCGCCATCAGCTTGTCTACGTCGGCGCTGCTCTTAGCTTTGGGGCTCTGGGTCACTGGCGACCTTGGGCAGGAATGGAGGTTCCGTGAATCTCTGCCATGTCTCCAGGTTGTCCCAGCGGGTTGTGGGACTGTAGGACCGGACATACTGGTTTCAACTGTGGGCGAGAGGAACACAACACACACAGAGAGACCAAGCAAATTTGTTCTACGTTTAAACGAGCTATAATACGGCTATGCCGCGTATGAAAATTTTGGTTAACTGATGCAGACAGTTAAATCATTCTGTGGGACAATTTGGTTAGGTCAGCATGGGCCTGAATAAAATTTAACAGGGCGGTAGCTTATGGGGTCACCTGTTGATGCTAGCGGCTTGTTGTCTAATTATTATTCAGCGTTCCTTGTTGTCTCAGATAGGTTCTGTCTTCTAGGTGAACTGAAAAGAACAGAGCACGACAGAAAAGAGCAATGGCAAGATAGCAGAGTTTGAAGTAACATGCAACCATCCAAGATGGGAAGGTCTGTAATGAAATGGCGTTAAGAGTACACAGGAAGTGATATAGGGGGAAAGGAGGCTTAAGCCTGCGGTTTGTGGCTCGGAGAGGAGGAGGGAGCCAAACACTTCAATGACCGGGGAAATCTCTAGATTCTGTGGCAAATATTAAGTGGATGGGTTTAATACCTTTGTCTAGTTTGCCTGGGGTGAATTGAGGTCACTCTGGTTGGAGTTAGCATCGTGGTTGGTCTTTCTGTCGTCCCCAAACGCTTGACAGCAGTGTCCCGGGCCTTTCGCGCATCTGTTCCGATGTGCTCCCTCTCACGCAACCTGACTTTGAATCACAACCGGCAGTGCCAAATTGGTGATGTCGTGTTGCGGGCCGCACTAACGGAGAGATACAGGAAAGTCCGAGACTCGCGCTCAGTCAGTGCTGGTGACGCAGGTCAGATGAACCAGCGTGCTGGACTCCAAGCAGAGATGACTGTCAAATCACCACAGCTCTTTATTGGATTCTACCTATAAATACAGAACAGTGTGAAGCTTACAGTTTTTCTCAATTGTTTACACACATTTTCTGAAAGAATGCCTCATATTCTCAGAACTCTACACACAAATCAAAAAACACACACACAATTGTCAAAACCCCTCAATTCTCCTGCAAAATGAAACTTTACATTCAAAACAATGTTATTTCTTCTCAAAATGGTATTTTGTTTTCAAATGACAAACACAAACCATCATATGAATTGACATTTATAAGAAGCAGTTTAACACTGATGTGCTCAATGTAAAACACTGTGATGAATGGAAAACACTTCTTCTCCATTCATCATAACGACTCAGGCCTTTTTTGTTCAGTGTTACACTTACTACAGACAGTACATACATAAGTGTGTTGTAAAATATTTGAGAAAATTGTTTTTATACCCAGAACACACAAATACACGGCAACAAATATATTTTATTTTTCCCACAAAAACAATGGGAGATAGATTGCACGGTTGCACATTTCGTACATCCCAACCAACACAAAGTTGCACATACAGTGGTCTACATACAAAACAACAGAAAAATGTACTGTATGCAGTTACAGTAAAAAAAATTAAAATATATAACTATGCTGCATCTTCTCTTCTGCTTCGGTATTTTATGCTAAATCTCTGATTGCTAATTGTAAAACTGTGTGACATGTGTTTGCCCATGTGACGAGTCAGTGTGCAGATCTGAATGGCAGTGTGTTCCTTGTGAAAACAAGAGATTTTGTGCATGAAAATTGTGCCAAATGCAGAGAATTGTGTGTAGTGTTTTGAAAAAACGTGTGTTTTAGAACTGCAATTTGAGTGTAAAGCAGGAATTGTGCTTGTAGTTTAGCAGAATTGGTTCAGGGGGTTGGTGAATGAGTTACATGTTGTGGTCATTGTGTCTCAAGTACCAGAAATTGTGTGTAAACAATCGAGAAAAACTGTAACAGTGAATGAAAGCTTTCTTGTTTAAACTGAATTGAGTAATTATGTATGTAGAAAATAGAAGCAAAGGTTTTCCTAAATAATGGTAAAAAGGAAATTATGAAAATGATGTTATTTATCAAAATAACTTAACCCAAAAAAAAACTCTCTTAAAAAAAAATTTACCTTTATTTTTATTTATTATTATTACTTTTATTATTAATAAAAATTAATAATCGAAAGTAATAAAGTAGGATGGACCCCGGGAGAAGACAGGCAGTAGTGGCGCGTTTGGGCCACAAAGGGGTTTGGGTCACTTCCTCCTAGTGGTCAACCTGGCTGACCGAGAACTTGATTTAAATTGCATTCAAACTGGTTTAAATACACTTCAAATCGAGCGTATGCATAGAGGTTAAGTCACTTCTAGAATTGTTGTCATAACATCAAATCAAAATTATTAAAAATAATTTGAGACAGGAAATATAGAAGTAAAGCCATAAAACCCTTCCCCACAGGGAAGGAGACTTAATTCACATTAATCTTGAAATTCGTTTGTTTCAAATCAAATTTGAATAAGTGTAGGAAATTTAAGGTTGGCATTATGTATGATGATGATAATATCCAACATAAAATCAACTGAGAGAACGCCACTTCAAAACAGAAAGAGTAGAAATAAGAGATGAGCTGACTTAGCAGGGGAAGGCCACAAGGGGGCCGCACTACTAAGTGGTCATCAGGGACTGTTAATACTTACTTTTGAATTTTTTAAATTCAAATGTGGTTTGAAATAAATTCAAAATAAGTGTACACAGTCAGGAGTGAAAATCATGTTAGTAACACTGGAACTTGCACATGCATTGAAAGTTGGAAACACAATTTCAGGAATTCACTGGACAAATCTGAAATTGTGATGAGAGAAAATGTTTAGGAAAGGATGACCTTGTTACTAGTGTCCACACGATGGCGACATTTCGCTCATGCAGGATGAAGTCAGGGGGCGGTGCGTAATTCGAGAACTGTCAAGCACTTAGGCCTAAGGGTTGCCCTCTAGTGTTTGTCAGCGGAACAACAACCGGCCTGCTTCCATGTGTGATTCAAATTTGAGCGTGCAGACGCTTTGCTTTCTGTAGCGATCACACTTATCAAAATTAAATCTCAGCGGATTTTTGATGCTATGTTTTAACAAACACGACTTGCAGAAATTGTTTTTTCTGCGCTATGTAGGAGAAAACAGGAATTATACGTCTGTCGGTTGGATCCAAACACATTTATCAAATAGCATTTAATGATTAAAATGTTTTGGAGGTTTTGGATTTTTTTGGTGCTATATTTCACTAAACAGCGTGGCAAGATTTTTTTCCTACACACACACATAGGGTTCACAGGAATTAGGCATCTGTTTTTCGCTTCCCACAAATAATTAACACTATGATTCATACGTGTTCGCTTATAAATTTTAAACCTCGGCGGGTTTTTCTTTTTTCGACACGTGTGCACGGAAGGATTTCTTCGCTTCCCCACATTAATATAGACAACAGGAATTATACGTCTGTCATTCGAATCCAAATAACATTTATCAAACAGCATTTTTTTGATTAAAATGTTTTAAGGTTTTAGATTTTTCTGTGCTATATTCTAACAAACACGTCTGGCAGGGCTTCTGCGCTGCGCATAAATAAAACAGGAATTATTCGTCTGTTTTTTTGACTCCCATAACATATTATCAAATAGCACTTATGATTAGATATGTAGGATATGTAGGATTAGATATGCTTTAGGTTTTACAATTGAGTAGCTAAGTCAATGGTTAACCAGGAGTTATCGTAAATCTAACGATTTAATATAAGGCCTTTTTAAGAATAGTGAAAGAGCATCGTTTCACTAAATCTTGTCTTCACCCTGACAGAAGAACATCGTTCGGACAGGGGAGTTTAATATTAAAAATGTCGTCGTTCAAAAGAGCTTTCTTCGTCTTTTATAGGACAAATTTAATACTGTGAAACTATGAAAACTGCAGTTTACTTCTTAGTTTCGCTGGACTGAAATGGCTTTTTGCCTTTAATCAGTCACGGTGAGTTCGCAATGCGTTCGCTCAACCGAGGTGCACGTACAATATTAAATCACAATATAGACAGATTGAAAACTGATCTCTTTTGCTCAAAAACAAGTTTAAAGTGTGCCTAGCATATTTCTCCACCATTTGTAAAGACTCTGGGAGGAACTAATCCGTGGGGAATTTGCATATCATAATTAATAATTGGTAATTAATAATTATTCATACATGTTTGGATTAGATCAGTCTTACATGTTAATAAATCTCCCTCTAAGGGAGAATGTCATTTTACCTGAATGTATACATGTGAATCCTTTCATTTTAACGACAAGTTGATTGCAGTTAATTACACAGATCACGTCTTACAAAGCAGGCAAAATTAATTAGCTCAATTGTCAGAATAATATTGTGGGGGTTCCCCAATATTGTCTTACTTCATAGGATTTCAGGAAACGCAATTCTCTGGCCAGAAGAATTGGGCTTCCTGCCCTATAAACACATACTAATCAAAGTATGTTTCATTTGTAAAGCGTGTAGCATAAGTTTAGATCTTTGGCACTTAAGAGACTTGAGAATGAGCAAAGAGAATGAATCCATCAGTCAATATAGTGTATTTAATAAAGGCATGTCTACTTATATATTTACTACTGTTACATTATATATATATATATTTACAAACATAATATGCATACAAAACACAATAAGACATCAATGGACGAGAAATGCGTAGTTTGGACAATGGACACACGTGTGAGAGTGAGTGAGGGTGTGAGAGAGAGAATAGAGAGGGAGGGGAGAGAGAGAGAACATTGGCAGAATTCCTCTAGACGTTCACCTTTCCCGATTACAACACGAAACATCATCTTAATGCTTCTTAGAAGCTCTGTAAAAAGATTATACTTGCACAAGTTATGGGTCTCGCTGCGTTGCTGCATTCCTGAAGGCCTGTCCCGGCCGCGTGCGTGAGCAGAGTCCTTTGTGTGTGTAAGGGTCGCGTGTTTCTGGGCGCGCGTGTTTCTGGGCGCGCGTGTTGCGCGGCGGTTTAAAGTCTTTGAGTAACATTACCAATGAAAGTAGCTCGGCTAAGTTTGTTTCACTTCGTGGAAGTGAACAGAGTTGACTATGGAAAACAAAACTTTGCCTTACAAAGAAAAGATATAAAGATCGGATCGGGTCTCCGGAGGAGACCACGAGATCGGGTTACATGGTGCAGCAGTAACGACGGAAGAAGCAAGAGAGAGCGAGAGAGGGAGGGGGAATGATTTATCCCTTTGGATAAAGCCAACCTTCTCCTGTCAGCTTGGCCAATCGGAGAGAGGGAGTTTCGAGCGGGAGTTTAGGTTTTATGATCTTTTGTCTTGTCGAGATCGACTTTGCATGTTTTATGACGGTGACGTAAAATGCGTTCAATTTTACTCCAGAGATGATAAAACATCGTAACACACATCCTATGGTTTGTTCACATACAGATATGGTTTGGTCAGATCAAGAGGATTCTAAAGATATGAAGAACAACATAAGTTGGATAATACTGCAAAGTTATACATTAAAAGGCATACTTTCCAAGCATTTGTAGTTTTTTAGGACTACGGTACTGTCGCAGATAACCATGGAATCTGGGTAACAGACACACATATAAGCATATCAAAATATATCTCAATAAAGTCTTTATATGATGACTTTAGAGGTTTGTGTATGTGTGTGCGTGTCCATGAGCAGATGTTCTGAGTAAACTCCTGGTCTCTCTTGGAAGGAGAGGGGGGGGGGGGGGGTGTTTCGTGATAGTATGTAAATCAAGGAAACATTACCCATTAGAGTCTCCAAGGACGCACACATCAAACATAAAGTTAAGTCATGAGATGAACATGTATCACAAGGTTATGCATAGGATATATATATATATATATATATATATATATAATATATATATATATATATATATATATATATATATATATATATATATATATATTAGAGTTAAAAATGTTTCATTTTTCCTTCTCCAGGAATCAAGTCCCTGCACATTCTTTTGAGTCATAAATCGGTCACAGGAAACCAAACTCGAACAGTGTTAGCTTGGTTTGGGGGGAAGCTTCATGGTACGTGTGTGTGTGGTGGAATGTGTGTGTGTTTGTGTGGGTTTTTTCAAACTCCAGTCTCTTTAAAGACATTGGGCTTTTAGTTATTCAGTCAATGATTCATCCAAATACCCTACATCCTGCTGGGACGTTGTTTCTGGACAGCCTGTCTGGCCCCACATTCAGGTGACCAGGCACATGCGCTGCTCTCAGCGAGAGCAGGTTGTGCTGAGCCCAGACCAGGAGGCGTTCCGTCAGCCTGTAAAGGTTTCGGGACCTGACGCCGCCCTGGCGATTTATGTACGCCACCACTGACATGTTGTCCGACCGGACCAATACGTGGTGGCCTTTTATCTGGGGACAGAAGCGCCGCAGCGCTTTGTCGACTGCTATTAATTCCAAGCAGTTTATGTGAAGGAGCTTCTCCCGTACTGACCATAGGCCAGCTAGCGGTCTGCCCTCGAGCAGCGTTCCCCACCCCGAAGTGGAGGCGTCCGTAGACACCACCTTCACACTCGAGGGGATCCCCAGACTCACACCTGACTGATACCAGTCGGTTGCTTTCCATGGTTTCAGAGCCGAAATGCACTGAAGGTCGACCCTGAGGCGAAATAGACCTGCGGTCCACGCCCTGGGGGGAACTCGTGCTTTTAGCCATAGCTGCAGTGGGCGCATGCGGAGCAGGCCCAACTGGAGTACGGAGGCTGCTGAGGCCATCAGACCCAGCATTTTCTGAAACCTTCTGAGCGGGACTATAGAGCCGTGGCGGAAGGATTTCGCGACATGCTGAATATTCAATCCGCGCTCCGGTGACAGGCGTGCCGTCATGGATAGCGAGTCTAACACTGTTCCCAGAAAGGAAATTCTCCGACTGGGGAGCAGTGAGCTTTTCGCCCAATTGACTGTAAGGCCCCACTCCTCGAGGTGCTCGAGTAATGCGGCCCTGTGTTCTATGAGCTCCGTTCGTGAACGAGCTAGAATCAGCCAATCGTCCAAGTAGTTCAAAACTCGCATGCCCCGAAGTCTCAGGGGGGCGAGGGCCGCATGGCTGCTCCATGCACTTCGTGAACGTACGGGGTGCTAGGGACAGGCCGAACGGCAGGACTGTGTATTGATATGCCTGGCCCTCGAAGGCGAATCTCAAGAATCGCCTGTGATGGGACGCTATTTGTATTTGAAAATAGGCGTCTTTCAGATCTATTGACATGAACCAGTCTCCTTGGCGCACTTGCGCGAGGATTTTCCTGGTCGTAAGCATTCTGAACTGGCGCTTCACAAGCGTTCTGTTCAGCAGTCGCAGATCTAGAATGGGTCTGAGCCTACCATCTTTTTTCGGTACCAGAAAATATCTGCTGTATAAGCCCCCTTCGCTCTGAGCCTGAGATAAAGGTTCTATAACCCCTTTCCTCAGTAGTTTCGCTATCTCGGCTCGAAGTAGATGAGATACTTCGCTTTTCACCGTAGTTTCGACGCGCGCCGTGTAACGGCGAGGGCGTCGAGCGAATTGTAGCGAATAGCCTCTCTTTATAGTGTTCAGCACCCACTCTGATACCCCGAGAAGCCTTGACCACGCATCCGCGCGTATAGCTAGACGTACCTCTAAGGCGGGTGGCGCCGAGAGAGCGAGCGGGGCGAATCCCGTGGGATTCGGCGTGTCTGTGAGGAAATGTGGGCGCGGGGCTGCGGGCACATTTGCTGCACTGAAAACACTGTCGTTTAGGGCCGACTGAATGTGTGTTGGTTTCGTTTTTACAGAAACCGAGGGACACACAGCGTGTAGTGCAAGCGGGCATTGGGACATGGGCGCTTTCACTACATTGTTTGCACAATCGACCGGAGACGATTTTATTTGTGCGAGCCCTGCACCGTGGCGGGCTGTGTCTGGGTGTGGGAATGGGCACTGGGACGTGGGCATTCTTACAACACTCATAACACCATCGGCAGAGGCCGGAACACCAGAAAATACACTCTTTATTGGATTTATCTGGGTAGCCGTAAAAACAGCTTTTGTGTGCAGGCAAGCGGGCTGAGGCACCGGCTGCTTCACTGCAAAATACACTGGGACAGTCACAACGCATGGAACTGAACGAGCAAGAAGTTTTGGTGGAAATCCGGCCGCAGCGGGATCTGAACACCGTCGTTTTCCTAGAGAGGCTAGGAAGACTTTGAGGCCTCGGGCTTGATCTCAATCCTCGGCCGGGGCCCGCGGTGAGGGGGGCGGCGTCCGGCAGAGC
Organism: Chrosomus eos; assembly: GCA_036326025.1. Lineage (NCBI taxonomy): Eukaryota > Metazoa > Chordata > Actinopteri > Cypriniformes > Leuciscidae > Chrosomus > Chrosomus eos. The sequence goes on from CM070819.1 coordinate 29,369,568, forward strand.
GAGACCGCAGTCTCTGATCCCGAGCCTGGCGGCGCTGTGAGGCGGCGGCGGCGGGCGGTGCAGGCTGGGGCTGAGAGCTGCGAGCAGGCGGCTTGGTGCGGCCTGTAGCGGTGCTCGAGCGCTTCGGCAGGAAGTGCTTCATAGCCTGAGAAGTCTTCTGCACCTCAACAAACCTGTCCGCAAAGTCTTTGACGGCAGGTCCGAAAAGGCCCGCTGGGGAAATGGGCGCGTCGAGGAACACAGAGTGCTCGGCTTCCGTCATCTCGGACAGCGTCAACCATAAGTGTCTCTCGGCGACGGCGAGAGAGGCCATATTCCGCCCCATGGCCTGTGCAGCAGCTTTAGAAGCGCGTAGAGCGAGGTCCGTAGCGCTTCTCAGGTCCGCCACGCAGATAGCGCCGGGTCCCTCCTCGTCTAGCTTGAGGAGAAGGACTGCCTGGTAAATCTGCAGAATAGACATCGTGTGCAGCGCTGAAACTGCTTGCCCGGCTGCGGTGTAAGCGCGTCCGTGCAGCGATGATGTCACCCGACAGGCTTTGGACGGGAGCGTCGTCTGAACACGCCGTCCAGCAGAGGGCGGGCAGAGATGTGACGCAACAGCCGTCTCCACCGGAGGAATGGCGAGGTATCCTCTATCTCCCGCACCGTCGACAGCGGAGAATGCCGCGGAGGTAGAGGTACGCATCCTGGCGGAAAAGGGGGCCTTCCACGACTTTGCAACCTCCTCGTGGAGTTCCGGGAGGAAGGGCGCGGGCCTAGATTTTGACGGAGCCTCGTCTTTCCCGAGAAAGCATCCGTCCAATCTGTTGCGCGGCGGTAGCGTGGGTGCCTCCCAATCGAGGCCGATGCTTTCCACGGCCTTGGTGAGCAGACGCATCAGCTCAGCCTCAATGCCGGCTCTCTTCCCAGAGGGTTGGCGGGAAATGTAGCGGAGGGGAGGTCCACGGAGCTCGCCCAATGCTCGCTATCCGAAGCCAAGAGAGAACATGCCTCGGTGTTATCGTCCAACTCGATAGCGGATGCGGCGGCAGACGGCGGGCCGGGCGACCTGTCCGTCCGGGTGGCGACACGAGCGAAGCCGGCGAAGCTGCGGGCGAACCGGCGAGCTTTGGCGGCTGAGATAGCTCGGGCGCGTTGTGCGCGGCGTTCTTGCGGCGCGGCGTCACGGCAGGCTGGGATGCGGGCTCGGAGAACGAAGCTAGGCGAGTCCGCAGAGTCACCATAGGCAAACGTTCACAATGATGGCATCCGCCGTCAGCGAGCGCGATGGCCGCGTGATCCTCACCCAGGCAGGACACGCAGATGACATGGCGTTCCTCATCGCTGAGTGGGGCTCGGCAAGAACCACAGGAAGGCATCTTTTAAAAGACGCCGCTCTTCTAGAGGGGTGAGAAACAGGCAAATAATGCAAACACACACACTCTAAGCAGAGGAAAGGATATGTACGCCGGAAAGCGCAGCAGGTACGGCGGCTGAAGGCGGCGAGGCCAGCGACTCCAGACTCGATGGCACGTCCCGCTGAAGGCTACAGGTCGACAGCGCGGCTTCTCACTCTGGATCCAGCGATGCGGGAGGCTTCGCTGAAGAGATGAAAATCAAACGTGAGAGCAGCTATCGAGCCTAGTTATAGGGCGAGACCACACCCTTTCTGGCGGGACGTGACGATATGGGCGCGAAAGGCCCCCATTCGTCGTGACGTCACGCAGAGCCTCTCTCGATAGGCTGCTGCTGTTGCCGCAGGGCAGCCAATAGGCGCGCGAGCTGTCTCGCCTATGTCTGCTTGCTGCCGCAAAGCGTTTTACATTAATAAAAAATTAAGGATAATTTTTGGCTTCAATATCTCGTGGAAAAGAGTTTTCCCCATAGCGTAAGATATTACGCAGTACGAGAGATACTCTCGTAAGAGAACCATTTGATTTACATTTTTTATGAATTTATCAAATATTCCTGTATAGCAATGTAAATATTCATGACCTTGGCAGGGAATTATTAAAGAATAAAACAGTAAATCAACATGAAAATCACTACAGTGGTAGACAGTGGGATGAAGAACAATAATCTGTTGGAGATTGCAGAAAACAATTTGATTTCACATTTTTATGAATTTATCAAATATTACTGTATAGCAATGTAAATATTCATTACTTGGGCAGGAAATATTAAATAATAAAACAGTAAATCAACATGAAAATCACCACAGTGGTAGACAGTGCGATGAAGAACGTTAATCTGTTGGAGTTAATCTGTTGGAGTTTGCAGAAAACAATTTGATTTTACATTTTTATGAATTTATAAAATATTACTGTATAGCAATGTAAATATTCATTACTTTGGCAGGGAATTATTAAATAATAAAACAGTATATCAACATGAAAATCACCACAGTGATAGTCAGTGAGATAAAGAACATTAATCTGTTGGATTTGCAGAAAACAATTTGATTTGATTTTTTTTATGAATTTATCAAATATTACTGTATAGCAATGCAAATATTCATGACTTTGGCAGGCAATTATTAAATAATAAAACAGTAAATCAACATGAAAATCACCACAGTGATAGTGAGTGAGATAAAGAACAATAATCTGTTGGAGTTTGCAGAAAACAATTTGATTTGATTTATTTATGAATTTATCAAATATTATTACATTGCAATGTAAATGTTCATGACTTTGGCAGGGAATTATTAAATAATAAAACAGTAAATCAACATGAAAATCACCACAGTGGTAGACAGTGAGTTGAAGAACAATAATCTGTTGGAGTTTGAAGAAAACTATTTTTTTTAATGAATTTATCAAATATTACTGTATTGCAATGTAAATGAATGTTGATAAATTTGGCAGGCAATTATTAAATAATAAAACAGTAAATCAACATGAAAATAACCACAGTTATAGTCAGTGAGATAAAGAACAATAATCTGTTGGAGTTTGAAGAAAACAATTTGATTTGATTTTTTTATGAATTTATCAAATATTACTGTATTGCAATGTAAATGTTCATGACTTTGGCAGGGAATTATTAAATAATAAAATGGTAAATCAACATGAAAATCACCACAGTGATAGTCAGTGAGATAAAGAACAATAATCTGTTGGAGTTTGCAGAAAACAATTTGATTTTACGTTTTTATGAATTTATCAATATTCCTGTATAGCAATGTAAATATTCATGATTTTGCCAGGGAATTATTAAATAATAAAACAGTAAATCAACATGAAAATCACTACAGTGGTAGACAGTGAGATGAAGAACAATAATCTGTTGGAGTTTGCAGAAAACAATTTTATTTTATTTTTTATGAATTTATCAAATATTATTGTATTGCAATGTAAATGTTGATAACTTTGGCAGGCAATTATTAAATAATAAAACAGTAAATCAACATGAAAATCATCACAGTGGTAGACAGTGAGATAAAGAACAATTATCTGTTGGAGTTTGTAGAAAACAATTTGATTTCACATTTTTATGAATTTATAAAATATGACTGTATTGTAATGCAAATATTCATGACTTTCAGACTTTGGCAGGGAATTATTAAAGAATAAAACAGTAAATCAACATGAAAATCACTACAGTGGTAGACAGTGAGATGAAGAACGTACTCGGTTACTAACGTAACCTCGGTTCTCTCTAGAGAGGGAACGAGTACTGCGTAATATCTTACGCTATGGGGAAACACTCTTTCCTCGAGATATTGAAGCCAAAAATTATCCTTAATTTTTTAATCATGCAAAACGCTTTTGCAGCAGCAAGCAGACAAGGGCGAGACAGCTCGCGCGCCCATTGGCTGCCTCGCTGGAAAAGCTGCAGCCTATCGAGTGAAGGCACTGCGTGACGTAATGACGAATGAAGACGCTTCGCGCTCATTTCGTCATGTCCCGCCAGTATAGGCGTGGTCTCGCCCTCTAAATACCCCTCGATAGCTGTATTTCTCTGATTTTGTACACCGAAGCGAACCAGAGCATAGTTCAAGCACGGCAAGATACGCAGTACTCGTTCCCTCTCTAGAGAGAACCGAGGTTACGTTAGTAACCGAGTACGTTCTCTTACGAGAGTATCTCTCGTACTGCGTAATATCTTACGCTATGGGGACCCCATACAAAACGCCGTGCGGACAGGGATCCAACACCAGAGTCCCGGGGCCAAGCCCGGGGCACATCTAGTGCATAATCACCATAACTCACATAGAGTAGAGGAGGAGAGGCTAGAAGCATCACTCCTTCATAAAAGTCCCGTAGGGGTACCGACCCGTAAGGGCAACATAGCCGCATTGGCGGCCGATAAGCCCGAAGTTCAGACCGCCAAAAGCTTAGCTTGTAAGGCGGGCACCTCCAGGTTATAGTACTTGATAAATGTCGACGGCGAGGCCCAGCCCGCAGCCGTACAGATATCCTGCAGGGAGACCCCGCTATACCATGCCCACGACGAGGCCACGCCTCTTGTGGAGTGCGCTTTGACACCCAATGGGCACCGCAGGCCCTTGGAAGTGTAAGCCAGCGCTATGGCATCCACTATCCATCTGGATAGGCTCTGTTTTGAGGCGGCGAGTCCCTTAGAACGGCCGCCAAACAAAACGAAAAGCTGCTCGATCTGCCTGAGCTCAGGCGAGCGGGACACATAAGCCCTTAACGCCCTGACAGGGCAAGGAGACTCGCGTCCCTCTCCTCATCGAGAACCGGAAGGGCTGACAGGGAAATTACCTGGGCCCTAAACGGTGTATTGAGGGATTTCGGCACGTAGCCGTGCCTCGGTTTGAGTTCGACCTTTGAGTCGTTAGGCCCAAACTCCAGACATGACGCGCTTACAGAAAGCGCCTGTAAGTCCCCTACACGCTTCACTGAAGCGAGAGCCAATAGAAACACCGTCCTAAGGGACAGGTGCTTCATGTCCGACAGCTGGATCGGCTCAAACGGGGCGCCTTTCATGGCCTCCAAGACCGTGGAAAGGTCCCAAGCCGGGACTGAAGGGGGCCTGGGAGGGTTTAACCTCCGAGCTCCTCGTAGGAAACGCACGACTAAGTCGTTTTTCCCCCAGTGACTGGCCAGACACCGGTTTAGCAAACGGTGCTATGGCCGCCATGTAAACTTTGAGCGTGGATGGGGTCCTTCCCTTATCCATCAGCTCCTGAAGGAAGACAAGCACTTCCTTAACCCCGCAGTCCACAGGTGAAAAGCCACGGGCTCGACACCAAGTAGAGAACACCGACCATTTCGAGGCATAGAGCCGTCTGGTAGACGGAGCTCTAGCCTGCGCGATCGTGTTTAACACTCCTTCCGGGAGGCTAGCGGATACCCGCTGATGGCCCATGCGTGCAGGGACCACAGTTCCGGGCGAGGATGCCAAATCGAGCCCTCCGCCTGAGAGAGGAGATCTCTCCTCAACGGTACAGGCCACGGGGCAGTGCTGGCCATCCGCATCAGGACCGGAAACCAAGCCTGGTTCGTCCAGAGCGGAGCTACAAGCAGCACTGGGCATCCATTTTCCCTGATCCGTTCCAACACCTGAGGCAGGAGCGAGACAGGGGGAAAAGCATACAGGGGACCGCTGGGTCAAGCATGGGCCAGCGCGTCCCTGCTTTTCAAGAAGAATACTGGGCAGTGAGCGTTCTCGCGGGACGCGAACAGGTCCACCTGCGCTCTGCCAAACGTCTCCCACAGCAGCTGGACCGTCTGCGGATGCAGCGACCATTCTCCTGTCGGGACGTTGTCTCTGGACAGCTTGTCTGGACCCGTATTCAGGTGCCCAGGCACGTGCGCCGCTTTCAGAGAAAGGAGGTTGGGCTGGGCCCAGACCAAGAGGGGTTCCGCCAGCCTGCAAAGGCGTGTGGACCCGATGCTCCCCGCCCCGATGTGGAGGCGTCTGTAGACACCACCATCACACCCGAGGCGATCCCCAGACTCACACCTGACTGATACCAGTCGGTCACTTTCCACGGTTCCAGAGCTGAAACGCACTGAAGGTCGACCCTGAGGCGAAATAGACCCGCGGTCCACGCCCTGGGGGAACTCGTGCTTTTAGCCATAGCTGCAGTGGGCACATGCGGAGCAGGCCCAACTGGAGTACGGAGGCTGCTGAGGCCATCAGACCCAGCATTTTCTGAAACCTGCTGAGCGGGACTATAGAGCCGTGGCGGAAGGATCTCGCGACGTGCTGAATATTCAATCCGCGCTCCGGTGACAGGCGTGCTGTCATGGATAGCGAGTCCAACACTGTTCCCAGAAGGAAATTCTCCGACTGGGGAGCAGTGAGCTTTTCGCCCAATTGACTGTAAGGCCCAGCTCCTCGAGGTGCTCGAGTAATGCGGCCCTGTGTTCTATGAGCTCTGTTCGTGAACGAGCTAGAATCAGCCAATCGTCCAAGTAGTTCAAAACTCGCATGCCCCGAAGTCTCAGGGGGGCGAGGGCCGCGTCCATGCACTACGTGAACGTACGGGGTGCTATGGACAGGCCGAACGGCAGGACTGTGTATTGATATGCCTGGCCCTCGAAGGCGAATCTCAAGAATCGCCTGTGATGGGGCGCTATTTGTATTTGAAAATAGGCGTCTTTCAGATCTGTTGACATGAACCAGTCTCCTTGGCGCACTTGCGCGAGGATTTTCCTGGTCGTAAGCATTCTGAACTGGCGCTTCCCGAGCGTTCTGTTCAGCAGTCGCAGATCTAGAATGGGTCTGAGCCCACCATCTTTTTTCAGTACCAGAAAATATCTGCTGTATAAGCCCCCTTCGCCCTGAGATAGAGGTTCTATAGCCCCTTTTCTCAGTAGTTTCGCTATCTCGGCTCGAAGTAGATGAAACACTTCGCTATACACCGTAGTTTCGACTCGCGCCGTATAACGGCGGGGGCGTCGAGCGAACTGTAGCGAACAGCCTCTCGTTATAGTGTTCAACACCCATTCTGATACCCCGGGAAGCCTTGACCACGCATCTGCGTGAATAGCTAGGGGTAGAATGAAATCTGGGCTCTGGCCGCGGCAGGACGGCGGCTCGAGAGCCCCTGTGTACTGGGAACACAGCACCGTGTTTACAGCGTTCGAGGCGGGGGGCGCGCTGATCACAGCGGGCAGCCTGGCCGCGCTCAGCTTCTCTATGGCGGGACGCGCAGAGAAAGCGAGCGGGGCGAATCCTGTGGGATTCGGCGCGTGTGAGGGAATGTGGGCACATTTACTAATGCGGCACATTTACTACACTGAGAATACTGTCAGCTCGCGCGACTAAATCACTGCTGTGTATACAGCGTGCGAGGCGCGCGCTGATCAAAGCCGGCAGCCTGGCCGCGCTCAGCTTCTCTGTGACGGGTTGTGCAGAGAAGACGAGCGGGGGTGAATCCCGTGAGATTCGGAGTGTCTGTGAGAAATGCGGGCGCGAGACAGCGGGCACATTTTCTGCACGGAGAATACTCGGCTCGCGCCGACTGAATCAACGCTGTGTTCACAGCGTGCGAGGTGCGCGCTAATCACAGCGGGCAGGCGCGCTTTGATCAAAGCCGGCAGCCTGGCCGCGCTCAGCTTCTCTGTGACGGGTTGTGCAGAGAAGACGAGCGGGGGTGAATCCCGTGAGATTCGGAGTGTCTGTGAGAAATGCGGGCGCGAGACAGCGGGCACATTTTCTGCACGGAGAATACTCGGCTCGCGCCGACTGAATCAACGCTGTGTTCACAGCGTGCGAGGTGCGCGCTAATCACAGCGGGCAGCCTGGCCGCGCTCAGCTTTTCTGTGACGGGTTGTGCATAGAAAGCGAGCGGGGGTGAATCCCGTGGGATTCGGCGTGTTAGTGAGGAAATGCGGAACAGCGGGCACATTTACTGCACTGAGAACACTGTCGGCTCGCGCCGACTAAATGTGTGTTAGTTTCGTTTTTACAGAAACCAAGGGACACGCATCGTGTAGTGTAAGCGGGCATTGTATGGGCGCGTTCACTACATTTTCTGCACAACCAACATGAGTTGGTTTTATTTGTGCTAGCCCTGCACCGTGGCGGGCTGTGTCTGGGTGTGGGAATGGGCACTGGGACGTGGGCATTCTTACAACACTCGTAACACCATCGGCCGTGGCCGGAACACCAGAAAATGCACTCTTTATTGGATTTATCTGGGTAGCCATAGAAACGGCTTTTGTGCGCAGGCAAGCGGGCTGAGACACCGGCTGCTTCACTGCGAAATACACTGGGACAGTCACAACGCATGGAACTGAACGAGCGAGAAGTTTTGGTGGAAATCCGGCCGCAGCGGGATCTGAACACCGTCACTTTCCTAGAGAGACTAGGAAGGCCTTGAGACCTCGGGCTTTACCTCAATCCTCGGCCGGGGCCCCGCGCTGAGGGGGGCGGCGTCCAGCAGAGCGAGAGCGCGGTGTTTGATCTCGGGCCTGGCGGCGCTGCTAGTTAGCCAAAACGACGGCCTTTGTGCGCAGGCAAGCGGGCTGTGGAACCAGCTTGCTCACTGCGAAATACACTGGAACAGTCACATTGCTTGGAACTGAACGAGCGAGAAGTTTTGGTGAAAGTCCGGCCGCAGCGGGAACTGAACACCGTCGCTTTCCTAGAGAGACTAGGAAGGCCTTGAGACCTCGGGCTTTATCTCAATCCTCGGCCGGGGCCCGCGCTGAGGGGGGCGGCGTCCAGCAGAGCGAGAACGTCGAGGAACACGGAGCGCTCAGCTTCCGTCATCTCGGATAGCGTTAGCCACAAATGTATCTCACCATTCAGGCCGATGTAATCCACGGCTTGAGAGAGCGGACGCATCGGCTCAGTTTCAATGCCGTCTCCGTAAGTTTGTCGAGCTCAAGTGCGGACGCGGCGGCAGACGGCGGCCGCTGTCCGTCTGGGAGCGACTCGAGCGAAGCCGGCGAAGCTGGCGGGCGAACCGGCGAGCTTTGGCGGGCTGGAAATAGCTCGGGCGCGCGCAGGGCGCGGCGCTTCTTGCGGCGCGGCATCACGGCGGGCTGGGATGCGGGCTCGGAGAACGAAGCTAGGCGAGTCCGCAGAGTCACCATGGGCAAGCGTTCAATATGATGGCATCCGCCGTCAGCGAGCGCGGTGGCCGCGTGATCCTCACCCAGGCAGGACACGCAGATGACGTGGCGGTCCTCGTCGCTGAGTGGGGCTCGGCAAGAACCACAGGAAGGCATCTTTAAAAAGACGCAGCCCCGCTGGCACGTCCCGCTGAGAAGGCTACAAGTCAACGGCGCGGCTTCTCACTCTGGATCCCGCGATGCGTGAGCTTCGCGTGAAGAATGAAAAAATCAGAGAAATACAGCTATCGAGGGGTATTTAGAGGGCGAGACCACGCCTATACTGGCGGGACATGACGAAATGAGCGCGAAGCGTCTTCATTCGTCATTACGTCACGCAGTGCCTTCACTCGATAGGCTGCAGCTTTTCCAGCGAGGCAGCCAATGGGCGCGCGAGCTGTCTCGCCCTTGTCTGCTTGCTGCTGCAAAAGCGTTTTGCATGATTAAAAAAATTAAGGATAATTTTTGGCTTCAATATCTCGAGGAAAGAGTGTTTCCCCATAGCGTAAGATATTACGCAGTACGAGAGATACTCTCGTAAGAGAACAATAATCTGTTGGAGATTGCAGAAAACAATTTGATTTCACATTTTTATGAATTTATCAAATATTACTGTAATGCAATGTAAATATTCATGACTTTGGCAGGGAATTATTAAATAATAAAACAGTAAATCAACATGAAAATCCCCACAGTGGTAGACAGTGAGATGTAGAACAAGAATCTGGTGGAGTTTGCAGAAAACAATTAGATATTATTTATTTTTTAATATATTTTTAAAGGTCTGCTGACACCAAGCGCATAAACCTTTCGTCTACCACGCAACCTCGTGTAGACGCGCAATATATTTTTAAGCGTAGATGGCGCGACCGCACTTCTCCGAAGCACAGATGGCGAGACCGCAGTAGAGAAGAGGTCAAGAAGGCCGGCTTTCGAGGAGGATTTGCCTACATTGAAGGGGTTCGCATCAGTGTTCCTGACATTACCTGAGCTAATGGTGCCCGTCAACAGTTATGGATACATATCGGGGTCAACGCAAGTGTTGTGATGTAATGTTTTATGCTTTCTCAGTTTTCACTTTTTCCAAAGGTACTTGTTCTATACTGGTTAATCAGTAAATTTTTGTAACGGCTGATTACACGTTTGGTAAGTTCAAATTAATTTCTTTAAATGTTCGAGGCATTCGTGATGCTGTTAAAAGAAAAGCTATATTTCTTTTTGGAAGACATACAGAAGCTCAAATACTTTTTTTCAAGAATAGAATAGAATAGAATAGAATAGAATAGAATAGAATAGCCTTTATTGTCATTGCACTATAGAGGTACAACGAAATTTTTGTGTGCTCACAGAGCCGCCCCTTGCACCAGACATAGAAAAACAACAACAACAGCAACATGAAAAACAAAAATACATTTGGACAAAAGACAAAAAATGAACTAAACGAGCAAAGTTCTCTCATTTAAAATAATATAATATATGCAATACGTTGTAGCGAACCTACATAATCTAATATACATAAAATGTATTTAAGGGGGCCGGAAGGCCAATTTAGCTCAAAGGGAATGATTCATCGATTTGCAATGAATGATTGACCGAATCACTATGGAACCGAGCAAATGACTCGTTTAGAGTTCATTTGAACGGGCCGTAATTTTAACCTTGGCAACAGATATTTATCCAATCTATAGTGAAACACTATGTATTAGCAAGGTAACTTTAGATCGACAGTACAAGACATTAAATGTGTAAGCACAACACAAGACAAATATCTTTTCAAATATAAACAATACTTTATTGATTATTCTAAACACATAAAACTAAGGTCTAAACACAATCACACACACACATTCATACGAGGCGCAGAGGAAGAGAGAGAAAGAGAGAGAAAGAGTGAGTTTTCAGAGTGAGACGCACTTTGCAAGACATAAACCTGAACGAACCACCAAGCATTAATTTAAACCTTCGTTTCTTAGACAGGTTATTACATGTACATTAAAAAGCACCAGGTCAGTTACAGTCTGGAGTACTTGCTTGTCTTTGCGTTGCTTAGGCCAGGGAATTCCCTATTTGAGGTGCTTCGTCAAAGGGGTTTCCCGGCTGGGTCCGCGTGGCTGGTTGTCTTTGGAGTGCCTGGCTGGAGTTTCTGAACCGCCGGTCACGTGATGTGTTGGCGGATGGATGAACAAGAGTCTTTACAGTTCGAAGTGCGTTGCAGGAGAGACGTGTAAACAAACTTTACAGCAAAACTTAACTTAGAACGAGACTTTTAACGAGAAAATAAAATAAAGCTAAGAAAAAGAAAGAAAAGTGAGACGAAAAGTTTGATGGCTTGAATGAAGCTGTTTTAAACTCCGATCTTGATGGTTTTGTCTGCTGGTCTAATTTGGGTCTGATCGATGTAGAAGCGTACGAACATGAACACTCTCTTGCTGTTTGTAGAGAGAGGCACAAACTTAATTCAACACCGAACCGAACTGCCGAACTGAACCGAACCGAAACTGAACTGCTCTCTGAACTGCACTGAACTGCCTTGTTCAGGTCTTTAACTTAAAGTTAGTCCAACCTCTTTTGGAGAATTCTGGCCAATTGGACAATGGCATCATCTTAGGAGGTGGACCTTGTTTCTTCTTATCGTAAATCAGGCGTTATCTATGATCTGCTTGTTCTCCAACACTAGCAGAGAACAAGAGACCACAGTTTAACATTATAGATTATTATAATCATACAAAGCATTTTACACAGATTTCACTCAAGCCATCTTAAGAATTAAGAATATATGATCTCACTGATATCAAACAAGACACACTTTCATTCATCCATCTAAAGTAACAACATTTGCATGACTTGTATGCTATCTAGTATAATAGACACATACATAGCTACAATATAGGATTAGGTAGTGGAACAATGTTTGATTATAAGTTCGTCAAGAATTGTTCTGGGATGAGTTTATGCATTTTTATATGAGAAGTCTCTTGTCTCTGTGGGTTTTAAGAGGTCTCAACAATGAGGTCATTCAAAAGTCTTCAAGCAGAGGGAAGTCTGTTTTACATCTCGGTGTCATGTTCAGCAGTGGTAATGCTGAGGGAGGTCAAAGGTGGTCAGTCTTGGTCCCTGCGGGGCCATAAAATCCTTTCTGAGGGGTTCTTTTATGGCTATTTGGAGCCAGTTTTGTGACGTTGGAATGTGTTCAGATCTGGATTGCTGAATCACATTTGAATGAATCCCATGAGAGATTAGAAAGATAATTTGTGTTTGGTTCATCCGTAAATTCTCTACATATTTCCCCCCTTCGATCGATGATGGGTTGATGAGAGAAGACATCATTGAACGCTGGAGAAACAGAAGAAGCAAACACACACAGCAAACAACAAGGCAAACACCTCCATGACTGGTCACTTTACTGGTGCAGGGCATTAGATTATCTAGGCCTAAAACAGGTTCACTCTCTCAATATAGTCAATCATGTGGAAAAAGTTTAGTTCGATTTTAGGACCGTTATTCTAGTTTGTTTTAAAACGGTGGTTGATCAACTTTGTGACTAAATTTGATTTGTTTGTTTTATTCTCTTCTAAATTGTTCTAGGTTTAGACCAATTTACCTTTCAAATTTTGATTCGAATGATGCAGGGAGTTCTCTAGGCTAACATTCGTTTTAAGGTGACTTGCAAACATCAGGCGTGGTGCGTCAATCCTTATATGGTAACCTTGACCCTTATGGGGTAACAGGGATTTTACCTAATAAAAGAAGAAGAAAGGGAAGAGGTAAAACAAAACAAAGCAGTTGAGTGACTCCTGTATGGCTACTGTTGTGCAGTGTCAGGTGTCACAATGTAATGAGTTAGTCACACTTGTTGGGTGTATTGCTACATGTTTCCTATGGAAAGGATAGCTAAGTCAGTGTTGCGATTTCAGTGTCTACCTGTGGGAAGAACATGTTTGTTGAATGTTTTTCATGGTAGCTGTGTTTAACTTGTGTATGTTAGTGGTACAGTGTAGTGTAGTGCAGGTACTGCATGTATACTGTATGTATGTCAGATCTGTCTCAGTCTGTTTTGCTCCCCCCTTTTGCTTGATGGTTAAGCTTTGATGGGCTTGTTGCATCTTTGCCTTGGAAAGGGATCTTCTGTGATCTGCTGGGGGTCAGTCCAGTAAGGCAGGAAGTTCTCTGGCAGACATTGGGAGATGGTTTGGCATGGATGCGTGAAGCTGTAGTGCAAAACGTGGTCTCCTTTGTTGCCTTCCTCTTGTGATGCCTTCTGGTTGTGACAGACTTTCTGACCTTCTGTGCTTACTGTCGTTGCTGTAGCACACACATGGTTCTTGAGTTTGGAGCTTGGGGTGTGATGGGTAACCAGGATGGTGTTTTCTGGTACCTCGGGGTGTTTGTCAGTGGTTGACTGTGAGAGACTACTTTGTTCTGGGTTGTTGTGGAACAGGTGGTCGTCTCAGGAAGGTGTACAAGGTGATCACTGGTCTTCTGTGTTCAGCTTGTCTTTGATGAGCACTTGCAGTTGCCTCCGTAGTTGCTCCATGTCTTCTGCGGGGAGACTGTCGTGTTCTTGGGCACACTCAGTGGGGTGTTTGGCTGAGTGGTGCGGAGGTGGGTTTCGTTGTCGCTTACCCACATAGAATGCTTTTGGATGCACTCGTTGATTCCAGTTGTTTCCTTCGGGTGGGCCCCATGACTTTTCCATGTGGTTGGAGTGGTAGCTGTCATCGGCATGGGAGTCACGTTCTCTGTGCTCCTTACGAAGGACTGTGGTGTTGTCATGCCACTGGGTGTCTTCCAGTGCAAGGCTTGTGTCTTGGCTGAAGGAGTTTGAAACTGTGGATGTTTTCAAACCTTTCTTTGAGGACATCTTTTGTTTGATGTAGGCCTTGTGTGTCAGGTCACGTAGCTCCTGAATTTTCATTGTGCCTGGGCAGGCCATGATGCCAAGATGATGACTCAATCCGGGGTGCAGGTTTCTCAGGAAGAGGGTTTTGAAGTTCACATCCTCTTCAAGTTCAGGTTTGTTATGTGCACCTAAGTAGGCTTGTCGAAAGCGGTGAAAATAGGCTTGGGGAGTCTCTTGTCGACCTTGTTTGGTTTCCAAGGCGATTAACACACCGTGTTCTGACTCTGGACCTGTAAATTCTTTAATCAGTGTCTCACGTAGTAGCTGGTAGTTTGACATGACATTAGCAGGTTGTCGGTCTAGGAAGCTTCGTACCTCTGCACTGGATGTGGATCTGAGGAGGTAAAACATGTCTCTGTCAGTCATATGGGGTCTCACCTCGAGGTGGAAGTCGATATCTCGGAGGTAGGCCTGGATGTCGGGACCCTCTGTGGAGTTCGGGTTGAACTGAGTGATATTCTTAACCAGCTGGTTGAGATCTTTGAAGTTCATCCCCTGTGCAGCTTTGGAGTCTGCCTGGATGAGCTCTCTTCGTTTGTTGGCAGTGAACAGTTCTGTGGTGAAGGCCGGTGACGTTTTGGGTTGTGGCCATTCACCTATTTCACTGTATGCTGGTTCTGGGATGGAGGACTCTGTTCTGCTCAGCAGGGGTGATGCTGAGGGAGGTCTCTCCCTTCTTGGCTCTGGTTTCTGTTGGACAATGTGCTGGAGTTCATCTCTGACCGCGTAGAGCTCGTTGTTGGCGTCGTCTCGCTGTTGGATCAGGTGGTCCAGTTCAACGCTGCACCTTTGCAGGTGGTCTTCCAGAGCAGTGATTTTAGAGTTCTTACTTTCAATGTCAGCTTTGGCTTTCTCTAGCTGATGTTCAACAGCCTGGAGTTGGTTCACCAGGTGTTTCTGGACAGTCTTTGACTCTTGTTTGTCACGTTCAGTGACTGCAAGGGCTTCTTGGAGCTTGTCAACTTGTGTCTTTGTTTCTTGCTCCGCTTCGTCAGACACTTTGAGTTTGTCTTGAGCTTTACCTTTGAGCTGGTCTTTGCAGTGTTGAGTGTGCATCAGCTCTCTCAGGAACTCGGTGGTCTTGGAGTCATCCTGGACTTTCACTTCCAGCTTGTCTATGCGGTTCTGGGCACGTGTCAGCTCCTCCTGTAGGTGGGTGACGTGCTGGTGGCTTAGGTTTAGCTGGGCTGTGAAGGCATTACTTAAGGAACAGGTTATCTTGGTTAGTTCCACGTGGTTTTGGTTCTGGCTTGAATCATGTGTCAGGAATCTTCTCAGAATTATGATTATTATTAAAAATAATAACAGTTCAATTGTCTTTGGTGTGAGGCAGTCTGTAATGCCTCTGAGCCAGGCGTCCACGTCTTCCCGTTGGGCAGTGGGGTTTGTCGTCCACGACATGTTGGCACGCTTGGTGAAGAGACTGACACAGATCTGTGTGTATAAGCCTATATGTGGTTGAACGGCTAAGTGTCGTTTCAGTAATTGTACACCAATAGTGAAGTGTCGTGATGACTAAGTGTTGGTCTAAGGGTACACAGTGAGGCTAGTGATGCGAAGATCTCGTCACTCAACTGGGTAAATGAAAGAGAGAGAAAAAGGTTAAAACAAATCTCAAATGGAAAGAAACCCCTTTTTTTTTCAATGGGAGAAATATTTTTATAAATATTTTCTATCAATGAAAAGCTGGTTTCAACTCGTGGGGTGAGGACTTAGTCGCTCAACTGAGTAAGGGACAAAGAGAGAAAAGTTAACAACCAATTTCAATGAGGGAGGGAGGGAAAAAAAAAATTATTAACTAGGGGAAGTATTAATTTCTCATAAATGTTTTTTTTTATCAATGAAAATCTGTTTCCGGAAAGGTAAACAATATTATTGCTTATGTTTGCAATCAAAAATACAACAATAATAATGCTGATACCTCTTTTCTGAGTTTGACAGGATTGACACACACACCTTCAGTTCGACCGCTTACAGCAGGGATTACAGCAGGGATGCTTTGAAGGCGGAGTTTGCTCAGTACTTGTCTCTGTTACTTGATCTTGGATAAGATGTCAAAGTTTAAATTGCGTTACAAATGCAGGGAGAGTATGAAGAACACAAGAGGGTTTGATTAAAAATCAAATATCTAATAATCTGTTTGTTGGGACAGATTATATTTGTCTCTTTTAGAGTCGATTGGTGGTTCTTCCAGGTTTGTTCCTACAAATGTGAAGAATAAGATGGAATAAAGCAGGACAGAACAGGAAAGACGTGATGAGGAAGAAATGAAGCAAGGAGGTTGGATCCCGCTACCTTTACGTCTACCACGAGTATAGAATTGATAGTTGAGGAACAACTAAACACACAAATAAACTTTTGTAAAAGACGATTGTCTCTGGTTTATTTGAAACTCGTATGGAGATGGTAATGTCCCCTATTGAAGCGTCCCGAAAATTAATTAATCAGAACAAATATAGTGGTTAAGTTTATAACCAACAGGACGAAAGGATAAAACGCAATGACAATAATGAGCAAATCTGAGTCTAACACTATTTTTGTAATAGTAATAACAACTTTCAAATTTTAACTTTCAGAGTTCAAGACTTATTCACCTAAAGTGATTAGATCTCAACGAGAAATTTAGAAATTATGAAAATTATGAAATTAGAATTATTAAAAATAAATCTAGAAATCATTACAAATGACCTGTCTAGAAAAATAGAATTTCAATTTTATTTTAACATTTCCTTGTTCTTCAAAACATATTCTAAATTTGACAATTAATAATCATAAACCAGCATTTTCTTTTTCAAGTAAAATGCAGGTAAAGTAATTAATAATTGTAAACCAATATTGCCCTTTCTTTAAAATCAAATTCAAAATTGACAATTAATAATAGTTAACCAGCATTTTCTTTTTCAAGTAACATGCAGGTAAAGTAATTAATAATTGTAAACAAATATTTCCTTTTCCAGTAAAATATAGGTAAAGTGTGAGAGGAAAAAGGAAAAGAAGAAAAGACCAACAGGTCTAAAAGGTCGAGGTGTTTAAATGGTTAGCTAAATCAATTTAACTTTGTTCAAACAGACACTGTAGTTAACTGCTGGGGTTAGTATTGATAACAGTAACTGATGCTAAAGGCTTTAGCACAGGCCTCCGTGCAAGGCTACTGCCTAGCTTAGCGCTTGTTTACACCGAGGGTTGGGTCAAAGTTCACCCGGAAGCGTTGGCTAAGACTTCCGTGTCACGATCGTAACTATAGCGACCAAGCGAACGCTAGTGGGCGAACCGGGAATTGCAGACAGTTGGAAAACAGTTTGTTAGAGTTCCATGCAATATGGGAGCATTTCAACAATGTCCACAGAACATGCATGTACAGTAACAATAGATCCTATTACGGGAAATGTCGGCGCATTTCACACTGTTCAAATAAGATACACCACTCGTAGCTGGTTTTACGACGTGGGGCTTCACTCAGTTTGTCAAGAGTGATATTAACTTTAAGCAAGCGACAGCTTTGCGTTATAATAGATGTAATTAGGACGACCTCGGCGGATCGTCTCTGTGCAAGTTTATCTAGGCACATAAAACAATAACTGTTGGTTCAGTTTCAATGGCAAGCTTTACTTGATGAATTTAAATAAGCACTATTCAAATTACACTCGGACATGCGCAATGTTACACGAGAATTATTTGAACGGACACAAACAGATAAGATTAGTTAAGCCTCGCTGTTTATCACGGGGATCGCAGTGGGACACGCACTGAACCAGATAAATAAATATAAGGCTTATGACTAACTTAGATGAGGAACACGCTCATCGCTCTGTGAGGAGAATATTAGTCCTTATAACGTTAGGGTTATTTTAATTACTGCAGTTTGATTTCGTTCAGTTCTCTAACTGATATAAACACACACACACACAACGTTACAGCTTTCCTGAAAGACTCTGGAACACGCAGAAATCGAACAGCTCTAACGAGGTATTTCTGGAAATGAGGAACACGCTCAATTCTTACCTTATCGTAGTGCGAGGTTTCATATCTTATTTACTGCAGTTAACAAGAGAGCAAATAGGGCGGCAGACTAGACTTTTCAGCTTTCTCTGGGAGCTTCACTCACAGACAACAGCAGCAGCACTCATTCAAACGGGGCGCGCGGCGCGCGCTCCATACGTCACACACAGACTCTCAGAGGTTTGGATCTCGAATCCGAAACAAAATGAAAAGATAAATCTTGATATATCCTTACAATTTAGGTTGAACTGCCCGCATTCTCCACCAACTATGTAGCGAACCTACATAATAATAATATACATAAAATGTATTTAAGGGGGCCGGAAGGCCAATTTAGCTCAAAGGGAATGATTCATCGATTTGCAATGAATCATTGACCGAATCACTATGGAACCGAGCAAATGACTCGTTTAGAGTTCATTTGAACGGGCCGTAATTTTAACCTTGGCAACAGATATTTATCCAATCTATAGTGAAACACTATGTATTAGCAAGGTAACTTTAGATCGACAGTACAAGACATTAAATGTGTAAGCACAACACAAGACAAATATCTTTTCAAATATAAACAAGACTTTATTGATTATTCTAAACACATAAAACTAAGGTCTAAACACAATCACACACACACATTCATACGAGGCGCAGAGGAAGAGAGAGAAAGAGAGAGAAAGAGTGAGTTTTCAGAGTGAGATGCACTTTGCAAGACATAAACCTGAACGAACCACCAAGCATTAATTTAAACCTTTGTTTCTTAGACAGGTTATTACATGTACATTAAAAAGCACCAGGTCAGTTACAGTCTGGAGTACTTGCTTGTCTTTGCGTTGCTTAGGCCAGGGAATTCCCTATTTGAGGTGCTTCGTCAAAGGGGTTTCCCGGCTGGGTCCGCGTGGCTGGTTGTCTTTGGAGTGCCTGGCTGGAGTTTCTGAAGCGCCGGTCACGTGATGTGTTGGCGGATGGATGAACAAGAGTCTTTACAGTTCGAAGTGCGTTGCAGGAGAGACGTGTAAACGAACTTTACAGCAAAACTTAACTTAGAACGAGACTTTTAACGAGAAAATAAAATAAAGCTAAGAAAAAGAAAGAAAAGTGAGACGAAAAGTTTGATGGCTTGAATGAAGCTGTTTTAAACTCCGATCTTAATGGTTTTGTCTGCTGGTCTAATTTGGGTCTGGTCGATGTAGAAGCGTACGAACATGAACACTCTCTTGCTGTTTGTAGAGAGAGGCACAAACTTAATTCAACACCGAACCGAACTGCCGAACTGAACCGAACCGAAACTGAACTGCTCTCTGAACTGCACTGAACTGCCTTGTTCAGGTCTTTAACTTAAAGTTAGTCCAACCTCTTTTGGAGAATTCTGGCCAATTGGACAATGGCATCATCTTAGGAGGTGGACCTCGTTTCTTCTTATCGTAAATCAGGCGTTATCTATGATCTGCTTGCTCTCCAACACTAGCAGAGAACAAGAGACCACAGTTTAACATTATAGATTATTATAATCATACAAAGCATTTTACACAGATTTCACTCAAGCCATCTTAAGAATTAAGAATATATGATCTCACTGATATCAAACAAGACACACTTTCATTCATCCATCTAAAGTAACAACATTTGCATGACTTGTATGCTATCTAGTATAATAGACACATACATAGCTACAATATAGGATTAGGTAGTGGAACAATGTTTGATTATAAGTTCGTCAAGAATTGTTCTGGGATGAGTTTATGCATTTTTATATGAGAAGTCTCTTGTCTCTGTGGGTTTTAAGAGGTCTCAACAATGAGGTCATTCAAAAGTCTTCAAGCAGAGGGAAGTCTGTTTTACATCTCGGTGTCATGTTCAGCAGTGGTAATGCTGAGGGAGGTCAAAGGTGGTCAGTCTTGGTCCCTGCGGGGCCATAAAATCCTTTCTGAGGGGTTCTTTTATGGCTATTTGGAGCCAGTTTTGTGACGTTGGAATGTGTTCAGATCTGGATTGCTGAATCACATTTGAATGAATCCCATGAGAGATTAGAAAGATTAATTTGTGTTTGGTTCATCCGTAAATTCTCTACAACGTACACGCATATACACACATACTCATTCACACATATATAATTAAAATCTAAGAGGTTAAAAATGTTAAAAGTGACTGTAGCTATAGTAGTGCAATTTAAAAGGTGGGCTGATTGTCTGTCGTTCAGAGTGGAATGTAATGAAAGGAGACATGGAGGTAGGGGCTTATGTGTGTGAGAGTCCATGGGTGTTGGCCATTCGTATGGCCCAGGGGAAAAAGCTGTTTGTCAGCCTGCTGGTATGCGATTTGGTTGACCTGTAGCGTCTCCCCGAGGGCAACATATCAAACAGGGGGTGAGCAGGGTGCGAAGGGTCTCTTGTGATGGCCTTAGTTCTCCTGAGGCAGCAGGATGTAGAAATGTTTTCCAGGCTGGGTAGAGGGCAGCCGATGATCCTTTGAGCAGTGTTTATGACCCTCTGCACTGCCTTCCTGTCCGCAGCTGTGGAGCCTGCATACCACACACTTATACAGTGTGTAAGTACGCTCACCACAGAGGAGTGATAGAAGGCCAGTAGTAGCTTCGTGTCCAGATTGTTCTTCCTGAGGACACGCAGGAAGTGTAGCCGCTGCTGAGCCTTCTTAACCAGGGCCCTGATGTTGTAGGTCCATAAGTGGTCAGAAGAGATGTGGGTGCCCAGAAACCTAAAGGTGGTGACAATTTCCACCAGATCTCCATTTATGAGGAGGGGAGTGTAGTCCTGTCTGTGCTTCCTGAAATCCAGAATTAGTTCTTTTGTTTTTAGGATATTCAGGGTCAGGTTATTGTCTGAGCACCAACGCGACAGATCCTTCACCTCTGCCCTATACGCTGTCTCGTCCCCGTCGAAGATACATCCAACCACTGTGGTGTCGTCCGCATATTTTATTATGTGGTTGTTTGGGTGGCTTGGTGAACAGTCATGAGTGTATAGTGCGTACAGCAGAGGGCTCAGAACGCAGCCTTGAGGAGAACCAGTGCTGAGTGTGAGTGTGGAGGAGTGGTGTGGGCCAAGTCTCAAAGATTGTGGGCGGTTAGAAAGAAAGTTTTTGATCCAGATGCAGGTGGTGAGGGGGATCTGTAGCTCTATCAGTTTACTGTAAAGCATGTCTGGAATGATTGTGTTGAAAGCTGAGCTGTAGTCCACGAAGAGCATCACATAACTATTCTTGTTTTCCAGGTGGCTCAGCGCTGTGTGAAGTGTGAGTGCGATGGCATCCTCTGTGGACCTGTTCACCCTATAAGCAAACTGGTAGGGGTCGAAGGAGGGAGGGAGACAGTCTCTAATGTGCTGAGAGACTGATTGCTCCAGGCACTTCATGATTATCGAAGTAAGGGCGATGGGTCTATAATCATTCAAACTGTCTATGGCAGGTTTTTTGGGAATGGGGATGATGGTAGAGGCCTTCAGACATGTGGGGACGATGGCATGTGTCAGGGAGAGATTGAACAGTTTGGTGAGGATCCCTGTCAGCTGGTCTGCACATGCTTTAACCACCGCTCCCGGGATGCCGTCCGGACCAGCAGCTTTCCTTGGGTTCACTGCTCTCAGTTTCTTCCTCACCTCGTGCTCCTGAAGCGAGAGAGGTAGAGTGCTGGGGCCGATGGGAGACAGTGATTGCAGGTGTGTGGTGGCGGGGTGGTGGTCTCGAACCGGGCAAAGAAGCTGTTTAGCTCCTCTGCCAGGGTGCTGCTGCTGGGAGATGTGGGAGGGGGGCGGCCTTTATAGTTGGTCAGGGCCTGGATGCCCCTCCACATCTGTCGCGGGTTGTTGTCGACCAGATGTCCCTCTACTTTCCTCTTGTAGCAGTCCTTTGCCTGTTTAATGCCCCTCCTCAGGTCAGCTCTGGCAATGCTGTAGAGAGCTCTGTCTCCCGTCTTGAAGGCAGAGTTACGAGCTCTTATCAGGGTCTGGACTGCACTTGTCATCCAGGGCTTCCTGTTAGGAAAGATCCGGATGCGTCTCTCCGTTGTGACGTTTTCAATACAGCACTTGATGTAAAAGAGGACAGACTCTGTGTGTGTGTCCAGGTCCTGATCTTCAAATATATTCCACTCTGTACAGGCAAAGCAGTCTTGCAGCTGGGTGAGAATATTTTCAGGCCAGGCTGTGATGGTCTGTGTGGCTGGTTTTGTTTGCCTCCTGAGGTGGGTGTAGGCCGGGGAGAGGAGCAGAGAGAGGTGGTCTGATTGTCCAAGATGGGGGAGTGGAGACACTCTGTAGGCATGTTTAATATTAGAGTAAACATGATCTAATGTGTTTTCTCCCCTAGTAGCACACTGTGATGATGGAATTTGGGGAGAACAGACTTAAGACGTGCTTTATTAAAGTCCCCAGCGATGATATGAAGACTGTCCGGATGAGCCCTCTGTTGTTTATTTACAATGAGCTGAAGCTGGCCGAGTGCCGTGCTAACGTTAGCATTTGGGTTGATGTAAACAACAGTCACAATAACTACCGTTAACTCCCGTGGCAGATAAAAGGGTCGGCACTGGACAGACATGGCCTCTAGGTCCGGTGAGCAATAGGTGTCGATTATTCTACTGTCCGTGCACCAATCCTCCAGTACATAAACACAGAGTCCACCTCCTCTGATCTTACCGGAGGCTTCGGTCCGGTCATGGCGGTGGATGGTGCGGCCTACTAGCTCTATTGTAGCATCTGGGATTTGCGGGTGTAACCAGGTTTCGCTGACAATCAGCAAACAACACTCACGGATCAGATGATTGTAGGCGATCCTTGACTGCAGCTCATCCATCTTGTTTGCCAGGGATCTAGCGTTCGTGAGAAGATTAGATGGTAGCGGAGGTCGGTGCGGCTGTTTCCTTAGCCGGGCTAGCAGGCCTGCCCGACATCCCCCTTTCTGCTTTCTCTCCTTGCACCGCCTCCGGCACATCCCGGGCCCGACAACAGTCCATAGGGCGCCCGGCGGTCTCGCTATCTCCGGCGGATGTTGTGAGTCCGTGCAAAATCACTGGTAATTTCTATTTTCGCCAAAAATCCGATGCCTATCAGATTTTGACGGTTGTAGATCGACTTACTTATGCATGAGTGTGTCAGAAAAAGACAAAACATACATAAAAAACACAAAAGGGTGCAAAGTAGCTGGGAGCCTCGGGCCGCTGCGTCCGTGCGCGCCGCCATCTTAGATCTTCAGAAATGAAAGAGACTCAATCTTGTGACTCTGATTCGAATTTTTGGAAAACACAATGGGGAGATTTTGCAACTTTTAGTCATGGATCCAATCACTCAGCAGGTGTCGCAATTTTCTTTAACAAATTCAAAGGCAATGTTTTGGAGTGTATTCGTTCAGATAATGGAAGATGGATTATACTGACTGTTAAACTGGACAATTCCACTTTAATAGTTTGCAATGTCTATGGATTTAATACTCGAGTACATAATTTAGAAATGTTTCAGAAGATTTGTGAATCAATAACAGGTTTAAAGAATAAGTATAAGGATGGATATGTAATTATAGGTGGGGATTTCAATGATGCTCCAGATGATTCTGTTGACCGCTTTCCACCCAAATATAGTTCAGGAATTTCAGATTTATTTGATTTTATAACTGACAAATTACAAGTTTCTGATGTGTGGAGATATTTGAATCCAAATGGCTGTGACTATACTTGTAATAATAGCACTTTTTCTTTAAAATCAAGAATAGATTACTAGTTGATTTCTTTTTTTTTTTTTTTTTTTTTTTTTTTTCTGTTTCCACTGCTTTTTTTTTTTTTTTTTTTTTTTTTTTTTATTTAACAGTCAGACATACATACAAACCAACATAGTACAGTAGTGAGCAATCTTGTAAATCCATAATTCCAGAAGTGACATAAAAGTGATATAATTGTTTGATCTAAGTGTGTATTTGAGCGGGTGTGAGTGTGGGTATGTGTATGTGTGTGTATGCGTAAACAAAGTAACCATTTATTATTTATTACCATTGTCATTACCATCACCACCCCACTCCCCACTACCACCATATTGCCAATATTGTGTTGGTCGATTTTTATTTCCATCATTCCTCCTATATAACAATTGCCATTGTCAATGCCGCATAAAATAAAAGATGGTATAATAAGATGTTAAGATAATATAAGATAACCTTCCCCCACATCTCAGCAGTCCCTATCTTTTCCTAATTTTTTTTGTGTGTTATGTGCAATGTCTAAGGTGCATTAAAAGAGGGAATACAGTGCGAGAGTGTCTCAAATTGGGACAGAGATGCTGTCCCGATGAAACCACTTCTCGTCTGTCTTGCCTGCCCTGGTGTTTGTGAGGTTTTCCATATATACATATTCCTTTTTTTTTTTTTTTTTTTTTTTTTTTCATTCTATGTTGTGGTGCATTAAAAACCCATGAAGAGATAAGGGGGGAATTATTGCAGTAGTGATGATAATGACATTTAATTCCAATACAGCATTGACAATGGCAATATTGATGATTATAATAATAATGATAATAATAATATTAATAATAAATGATAATGATGATGGCAGTGGTGACCGCAATGGTGAGAGCAAAAGACAGCAACAACAGCAATTACAACAATGAAAAGATAAAAGTGAAAATAGTAATCATAACAATAACAGTGAAGATAGTAATAACAATGATGACATAAACAAGTTCAAATAACTAAAATGCATTAATATTCGTGGGTTGGTTAAGAAGGTGGGAGGAGTCGGAGTTGAAAACAGAGAAAGGATTCATAGCTGTAAGAGGTCAGAAAGTGTTGGACGGCAGAGGTCAGTTTCAGATGCGTAATCATGAAGGGGAGATGCGTATTCCATTGCAATGAAGTCTGAAATAAGATTTTTCCAAATGTTAATGTGTAATTTATTTCTAGTTTTCCAGTTCATGAGGATAGTTTTCTTGGCGATGGTTAGAGCTATGAGGAGTATTTTAGAGTTTATAGTTTTATCAGTGATTGTTGTCAGGTCCCCCAGCAAGCAAAGAGAAGGCGACAGTGGGATGTGGCAGCCGACTATAGTGGATAGTGACTGTGTGACCTCTTCCCAAAAGTGTTTGATTGGAGTGCAGTGCCAGGTTGCATGGATGTATGTATCTGTAGAATTTTGATTGCAATGTGTGCAAACTTCTGATGTGAAACCCATTTTAGCTAATCTGCTGCCCGTGTAATGTGTTCTGTGAAGTATTTTGTATTGTATTAACTGAAGATTCGCATTTTTGGACATGAGATAGATGTTTTTACAGATTTGGGTCCAGAAGTTGGCATCAGGGGCTATTGAAAGATCGTTTTCCCATTTTATTGTTGGTAAGTATATGGTCTGAAGTTGGTTTGAAATCATTTTGTATATTTTAGAGAGAAGTTTCTTTGGGGAGGAAATGTTGACCAAGTCTGATATTGCCGGTGGAAGTTCTAAATTTGTGTCTCTGATGTTGATTTTTGCCAGAACAGAAGATTTGAGTTGTAGGTATTTTAAAAATTCGTTGCTCCCGATGCCATACTCCTGGGCCAGTTGCGGAAATGGTGTAAATGTGTTAGATTTGAAAATGTGCTTAATGTGGGTGATACCCTTTTCCGCCCATGTGTGAAAATTCAATGTTTTTTTATTGCTTATAAAGTCACGGTTGTTCCACAGTGGGGTGAGGTTAGATGGAGCTAATGTAGAATTAGTGATTTGGTGAAATTTCCACCAGGCTGTCAGAGTGGCAGATATAGTTACTGCATTAAAACATGTGTGTTGTTTAATTGATTTGGTGAGGAACGGTATGTCAGCTATATTTAATTCTTTGCATAGTGATTGTTCTATATCTAGCCATATAATATCAGATTGGGTGGGGTGAATCCATTTGTATATGTATTGCAGTTGGTTAGCCATTGAGTAATATTGGAAATTTGGTGCTTCTAGTCCTCCTTGAACCTTACTTTTTTGTAGTGTAGTGAGTTTAATCCTTGGTGTTTTATTTTTCCAGTAGAAGCGAGTTATAATGGAGTCTAGTGATTTAAACCAGGTGAGTGTGGGGTGGGTTGGAATCATTGAAAATAGGTAATTAATTTTCGGTAAAATTGTCATTTTTATTGCTGCTATCCTGCCGATTATGGAGATTGGAAGGTTGAGCCACCTGAGCAAATCTTCTTCTATTTTTTTTAGCAGTGGTGTGAAGTTGAGTGTTACCAACTCTGACAGTCTGGAGGAAATTTTAATGCCTAAGTAAGTGATGTGATCATGACATATAGGTATCGGTGATTGATGGTGTGCCACATCCCATTTGGTTTTATGTAAAGGGAGGATGAAAGATTTATTCCAGTTTATTGCATAATCTGATATTTTTGAGAAGGATTGGATTGTTTTAATTATTTCTTGAGTAGATGCTAGGGGTTCTTGTATATATAGTAGGATATCATCTGCATAAAGTGAGATTTTATGTGTTGATTTCTTATGACTTAATCAACTATGTTTCAGAAACAAAAATTACTTGTGCCCCTTTATCAGATCACAAATTGATATCAATCGTTTTTGATGGGTGTAAGAGTAGTAGTATTTGTGGATACTGGAAATTTAATAACAGTCTACTTTCTGACAATTGTTTTGTGGAACAAGTAAAATTGATAGCAAATATTTTTGAAAATAATAATTTAAAATTTGTCCAAAAGTGGGAGTTATTTAAGTTTAAAGTCAGTGTAATTGCTATGAAAAGAGGTAAAGAATTAAAGGAAAATAAATTTAGGAAGATTACAGAGATAACAGAGCAACTTAATTCTTTAATTAAACAAAATACTCTATCCGAAGATGACAAGTCTAAATGATATCTTCTTAATTTAGAAATAGATAATCTATATACAGAATTAGCTAAGGGTGCTTATGTGAGATCAAGAGCCAAATGGTTTGAGGAAGGGGAAATAAATACTAGTTATTTCTTTTCTCTTAAAAAAAGAAATTATGCAAGAAACTCTATTTCATCAGTGACTATAAATGAAAGAATCTCTAATAATCATTCAGATATAGCATCTTTTGTGTATTCCTTTTATGAAAAACTTTATACTTCCCATTCTGACAATGAAAAAATAAGCACTTATATACAAACAGTTAAACATTTTGTTCCAACAGTTTCTAATGATTATTGTGAATATTGTGAAGATGATATTTCCAAAGCTGAGATCTCTAAACCTCTTCTATCATTGAAGAAGGGAAAATCTCCTGGATCAGATGGGTTAACTGTTGAATTTTATTGTGCCTTTTGGGATCTGATAGAAAACCTTTATTTAGCATGTATAAAGAATGTTTAGAACAGAAAGAAATGAGCACAACAATGAAACAAGGTATTATCAGTTTAATTCCAAAACCAGACAAATACCCCTTGATCATTGACAACTGGAGACCAATAACTTTATTAAACATTGATTACAAACTTTTAGCCTTAGTTTATTCTACTAGATTAAAGAGTGGTTTAAATAAAATAATTGGAGAATCTCAAACTGGCTTTATGGCAAAGCGTGATATTAGTTCAAACATTAGGCTTATATTGGACCTGTTAGATTATAACCAATTTGTTAATTCAGATGCACTCATTTTATTCCTTGACTTTTACAAAGGCGTTTGACACAATTGATCACCAATTTTTATTACAGAGTTTACATGCATTTGGTTTTGGAAATAAATTCATTCAGACTGTTAAAATGTTTTACAAAGACATTAATAGGCCTTTATCACAGTCTGCGTGTCGTCACATCCTGCTCCGATTAGTAGCGTAAAGGAGTTTCCGCCTGCATTATGGTCAATGGACGCACGGCAGTTTTGAGAAGAAAATTAAACTAATTTAGTTTCACTTTACAATAAACGTCAGTATTTAAAACAGTTTATTTAGACCTACATGATACCCTACTATGAATGTCATCTTTCATTCTAATGAGTAACATTATCAGATAGACGCGATTGTCAGCGCTGCCGATGATTAAGGTTAACAAGCAGCGCGCAGCTCAAGTTACTGCCAGAGGAATAATCAAACGGATTTATGTTTATATTTAATGTTATTTTCTTTATTTTTGCATTATATTATCACCTATGAATATGATTCTCCACAGTATCACTGCACTCAAACACGGATGATACGTATACGATGATCAAACCAGTTATTTTTGAATAATTGTCTATGGGCTGGAATTATTCCTTTATTTAAATTTGATGACAGCATCGTAAAGTAACTGCATGAAAAAATGTGAATATTATTGTTTAATACAATAAGTTTTCCCTAACCTTTAATTTAATCACCATAAAATAGACTTTAGTTGTAATTAATATTTTACGATATGTCTAATTCTAATGTGATATGTTGTTTGTATTCTATTCCTGCAGTTCTGCAGTAAAATAAGGTGATCAGATTCTGTATTATTAAATAACAGTACAGCCCATTGAAGAGATGCATGTCCCTCACAGCCTCGATCATTAATTGAGTATTGTGAAACAGAAAAAAATGTGTAATATTCCGACGAATAGTTAGGGATTTAAAGGGGAGAACGCAAGGCTACTGTATGTGTGTGCGCAATATTACAGAATCTGATCACCTTATTTTACTGAAGAACTGCAAGAATAGAATACAAACAACATCTCACACATTAAAGAGCATTAGACAAATCGTAAAATATTAATTACGACTAAACTCTATTTTATGGTGATTAAGGAATAATTCCAGCCCATAGACAATTATTCAAAAATAACTGGTTGATCATCGTAACGTATGATCCGTGTTTGAGTGCAGTGATACTGTGGAGAATCATAGGTGATAATATAATGCAAAAATAAAGAAAATAACATTAAATATAAACATAAATCCGTTTGATTATTCCTCTGGCAGTAACTTGAGCTGCGCGCTGCTTGTTAACCTTAATCATCGGCGCTGACAATCGCGTCTATCTGATAATGTTACTCATTAGAATGAAAGATGACATACATAGTAGGGTATCATGTAAGTCTAAATAAACTGTTTTAAATACTGACGTTTATTGTAAAGTGAAACTAAATTAGTTTAATTTTCTTCTCAAAACTGCCGTCCCTCCATTGACAATAATGCAGGCGGAAATTCCTTTACGCTACTAATCGGAGCAGGATGTGACGACACGCAGACTGTGATAAAGGCCTATAGTTCAGTTATATTACAGAACAATACTTCTAGAAGGTTCTCCATCAACAGAGGAGGCAAGGCTGCCCAATTTCCCCATTTTTGTTTTTAAAGGGTACCTATTATGGCATTTAAAATGTTCCTAATATTGTTCTGGGAGTCCCCAACAACAGTTTTACAAGCATGCAATGACAAAAAACACTTTTGTTGTCTTATAATATGCATTTATTTTTACCTGATTTGCTCACCGACTCCCATATGAATCGTTTAGCGAGTCATTTTTCCAAACCCCGCCTTTGCGTGACGCTAATCTGTGGTGATATGTTAGACACCCAGCCGACGGGGTGTCATTGGTTGTTGCGCTAGGTCTTACCCAGATACAACAGTGCTATTTTCTGATTGGCTAACAACACCAGACGAACAACACCAGAGGAGACCAGGGTTGCCAGGTCTGCACAACAAAACCAGCCCAATTGCTCATCAAACTAACCCAATCACGGCCAAAAATATTCAAATAGCGTTCCCGGGTGTTTCCTCAATAACAATCATGTTCCAGTGGATAAAACAATCGCGTCAACCAGCGTGCACTACACAAACAACCCGCGGAAACAGTGCAGGCATACGGACCTGGCAACACTGGAGGAGACGCGCTTGAATCCTGCCGGTTCCACAGTGAGTGAGTTTTGGGCACTGCGGCATATTAAATATATTACAAATAGTTTTTCAGCGTGAGAAATACAATGTGTGGCCGGAGAGCGTGACAAAAGACCGAAATGAGTGACTGTCACGCTCAATGCGTGATGCGTGACACTCGAGAGCCCTGTGACAACTCCATTAACAACGACAAACACTTCACATATTTCAATACAATTGACATTGAAGACCTAAGTTAGCTGCTAGAAGCTGCGCTGTGCCTGTGCGTACACAACACACAAAATAATTATAGAACATGATACAAACATAAAAGCAACAGCCTACTTACAGATTGTGATTCGGAGAAGGAAGCTGATCCAAATAAACTCGGTACTGAACCTCCCTCCTTCAGTATCAGCCGGCTCGCAAATTCATACTTTATAGCATTTAGGTTTGTGAAGCAATCATCTTCAAAATGACGCGAACACAGAACAAGTTCGGGCTATAATACTTCTGTGGTATAGTTATGAACTGTAGCCACTGTCTTCAAATGCTCCTCACTGGGCAGATGAAAAAAGTTTGCTTTTGCGTCGCACTTCAAAACACAGCAGCGTCTCGTCGACATGATGTTTTCCCTGGTGTCTCCTAATGCAATGAGTGGGCGTATCTTATTCAAATAACTTGTACAAGTGACGTACGAAAGTTAGAGAAAATGCATCGTTCGTCTATCGATTCATATCAACGACTCAGAGTCGACTCTTACTTTTGAGAGATAATAACTTTGTATACGGTGAACTTTCATATTTAAAACTTTGCAGGGTGTTTTCGTTCACTTAGATCTATGTTACACACTACATGAAAGGTAATTTTCAAAATTCCATGATAGGTACCTTTTAATTGTTGTGGAACTATTAGCGATTAGTATAATTAAAAATCCAAATTTGCATGGTATAACATTATTTAATAGAGAAATAAAAATATCACAATTGGCTGATGATACAACTTTATTTCTAAAAGATGAAACTCAAATTAAGAATGCAATCGAATTAGTTCGAACTTTTTCTGATGCCTCGGGTCTCCAGTTAAATATTAAAAAGTGTGAAATTCTCCCAGTGCATGATTCTTCTGAACATTCAATGTTTAACATTCCAGTGAAAGAATATGTTAAATATTTAGGAATTTATATATATAAAAATTTGACAATTAGACAGCATCTCAATTTTAATAACAAGATTAAAAAAACAAAAATGATTTTTGACAATTGGTTAAGAAGGGATTTATCTATTTTAGGCAGAATCTTATTAACAAAAGTAGAAGGTTTATCCAGATTCGTTTTTCCTTGGTTGTCTTTATTTGTTCAAGATTCTACTGGTAAAGAAATTAATAGATTATTGGTTGATTTTTGCTGGAAAAATGAGCACCACCATCTTAAAAAAACTTTACTAGCTGGAAAGAAATCTGAAGGAGGTTTTGAAATGCTGGATTATGTTGACATGAACAATACTTTTAGAATAATTGGATCAAAAGGTGTGTTATTGACACTGATTCAATTTGGTCTTTTATTCCACAGAATATTTTTAAGAGGGTCGGTGGACTTAAATTTATTTTATCTTGCAATTTTGTACCTTCTAAATTAACTGTCTAAATTCCATGAGCAAGCACTCTTGGCCTGGAAATTGTGCTTTGTGCATATTTTTTCTCCTCACAGAATGAAAATATGGAACAACGAATTGATTACAGTTAAAGGCAAGAGTTTTATTTTTTGAGAAATGGTTGGATCACGGATTAATGTATTTAATTTTTTTTTTTTAATTTTAGCTTAATTTTGAGGATATTTTATGCTCTTTGATTGAGGAGATCTCACCTGATTATTGTTGGGTATTCCTTCATCACTTGTTATGGTTGAATGAGTCGGATTGCATGGATCTAATTGAGACTCGTTTGGTGAACTTGAACGTGGAGGAGTGAATCCAGATTGAAATGTGGTGTTATATCATCTGCATACTGGTGTGCTTGAGTATGACTGTTTGTTCTTTATAGATTTTTTAAATCTAAGTTGAAAAATTAAACGTTGTTTAGTGTGTTTGGGCTTTGATCATGCGAAAGCAGCGCTCGTGGATGAGTCATGTTCTCTCTGTGGGAACATGACCATCGCGTCATTACGGTCGAGACTCAATGAGCTCGCAAGAGTGAGAGTCCCCTCTGCCACACCCCGATCTAGTGCTCCCTCGAGGGGTGCTACTTCTGCTGGTGGCCAGGGTGATCTGAGGGTTACGGTTTGGAATAAGGCGCCAACCATCTGTCCACGCTCCAAACCCCCCTGCATGACGGTGCCCGCTAGTGAGCAGTCGATTTCCACGGGTCTACTCTCGGGTGGCCCGTGTACTTCGGCTGAAGCTACAGAGGAAGATGCGATGTCTGTAGCAGCATCACAAGGTGGGTTTGATTCTTCTGGAAGTGAAGACTCAGCACAGCTGCCACACTCTGGTGTGCATACGGTTGTCCCTGAGTCAGATCCGGAGATGACAGCCATGCTTTCCCGGGCAGCCAGGCTCGATGATTGGTTTTTGGGCCAAGCCGCCGACCCGCGTCCACGCAAACCCCAATACCTTTCTTCCCGGATGTGCATGATGAGATCTCGAAGTCCTGGAAGACCCCGCTGTCTTCCCGTGACCGCTCGCTGGTCTCATCCACCTTTCCTTCCCTCGATGGAGCAGCTGTCCGTGGGTACACTGGACTTCCCTCGGTTGAACGCTCTGTTGCGATGCAACTGTGTCCTCAGAGTGCTTCTTCTCGTGGTGAGTTTAAGCACCCCTCCAAAGCCTGTAGATTCACATCAAACATGGTGGCGAAATCTTACAGAGCGGCGGGACAGGCAGCTGCTTCTCTGCATGCTATGGCCACTCTCCAGGTCTACCAGGCCCAAATGTTGAGAGACATGCACGAGGGTAGGACAGACCCAGGCCTCTTTAATGAGCTGTGCGCCGCGACCGACCTTACCCTCCGGGCGACGAAGGTTACCGCGCGCTCCCTGGGTTTGGTGATGTCCACTACAGTGGTCCAGGAGAGACATCTCTGGCTGAGCCTGGCTGACATGCGGGATTCCTGAGGCCATTAAGCATATTCTGCACCGCCGACCCACTGCTGCCTCCACCCGTGTGGTCGGGCAGAATCCTCCCGCCCCTCCCGCCCAGCCTACGCAGCAGCCTCCACCCAGGCCCCGGCGCGGAGGAAGCCGCAAGAAGGCGCCACAGCCCTATCCAGCCCCGCCCCCGCTAAACGCCAGGCCAAGCGGCGCTCCTGAGACGGGCTGCTCAGGGATGATGTTCGTTTCCCAGGAGATGGTAGCAAGACCACTCCTTCCCCTGGTGGAGGGCCGGGGGAGAATCTTTTGTTCTCCACTCCCCGCTGCTCACCCACGGGTGGGCA
Source organism: Chrosomus eos (assembly GCA_036326025.1). NCBI lineage: Eukaryota > Metazoa > Chordata > Actinopteri > Cypriniformes > Leuciscidae > Chrosomus > Chrosomus eos. The sequence goes on from CM070819.1 coordinate 29,402,675, forward strand.
GTACCCTAATGTGGTTAAAGAAAGAAACAAACCCCTCTTCCTGAGCTCACAGAGTGCCGCCCACAAGCCACGCTCTTCTCGTCCCCCTCTGTCCCAGAGGCGGTTGACACGGCGGGTCGCCCACGGGCCACATCGACCCTGTCCCCCTCTGTCGCCAGACCCCCGACAGAGCAGGCCCCCGTGGAACGCTGGTCCTTCCCTGGCCTCCTCTGTCCGGGTGCAGATGTTAACTGTGCCCCCACACCGGGCCGCTATGCCACCCACGTCCGGGCCAGTTACTCCGCTTCGCTGCCCCTCCGGGGGGGGCGCCTGTGGCCCGCATGACCCTGCTGGTTCAGTACCTGGGAGCCTGACTAGAGCTTCCCCGTTGGTCCCGCTGGGTCGCCCGCACCATCAGGCTCGGCTATGCGATTCAGTTCGCACGGTCTCCTCCCCGCTTCAGGGGAGTCCGCTCCACTCTGGTCGGTGGCAATGCCCCTATCATGAGAGCCGAGATTGCTACCCTGCTGGCGAAGGGTGCAATCGAGACTGTCCCTCCAGCCGAGACTGTCCCTCCAGCCGAGATGAGGTCCGGCTTCTACAGCCCTTACTTCATTGTCCCCAAGAAAACCGGTGGGTTACGACCAATCCTGGACTTGCGCGTGCTGAATCGCTCCTTATACAGGATGCCGTTCAAGATGCTCACTGCCAAACGCATTTTTGAATGTGTGCGGCCCAGGATTGGTTTGCAGCAATCGACCTGAAGGACGCCTACTTTCATGTCTCCATTCTTCCTCGACACAGACCGTTCCTCCGGTTTGCTTTCGAGGGGCGGGCATACCAGTACGCGGTTCTCCCTTTCGGGCTAGCCCTGTCTCCTCGCGTCTTGAAGAAGGTCGTCGAGGCAGACCTTGTTCCCCTTCGGGTTCACGGGGTTCGCATCCTGAACTATCTCGACGACTGGCTGATCCTAGCTCACTCTCGAGACCAGGTTTGCGAACACAGGGACCTCGTGCTCCGGCACCTAGCTCGCTTGGGCCTTCGGGTCAACTGGGAAAAGAGCAAACTTTGCCCCGTGCAGAGGATCTCTTTTCTCGGTATGGACATCGACTCGGTCGCCATGTCCGCACAGCTTACAAGCGAGCGTGCGCAGTCACTGCTGACTTGTCTGAGACAAATCCAAGACAAGAGTGCGGTTCCACTGAAACTTTTTCAGAGGCTCCTGGGGCATAAGGCATCTGCAGCCGCGGCAACACCGCTCGGATTGCTTCATATGAGACCGCTTCAGCTTTGGCTTCGCGACTGAGTACCGAGGTGGGCATGGCAACAAGGCACGCTCCGAGTACCAGTTACTTCGAGCCGCTGTCAGACCTTCACCCCGTGGTTGAGCCTCAGTTTTCTTAGGGCCGGTGTCCCCCTAGAACAGGGTACCAGGCATGTTGTTGTATCAACGGATGCCTCCGCCACGGGCTGGGGTGCCATGTGCAATGATCATGCTGCTGCGGGCTCCTGGACAGGACCCCAGCACCTGTGGCATGTCAATTGCCTCGAGTTGCTGGCCGTACGCCTTGCCCTGCACCGCTTTCGAGTGCTGCTCAAGGGTCAACACGTACTAGTCCGATCAGACAATACCGCCACAGTAGCGTACATCAACCATCAAGGTGGTCTACGCTCACGCCGTATGTCGCAACTCGCCAGCCACCTCCTCTTATGGAGTCATAAGCATCTGAGGTCGCTTCGAGCTATTTACATTCCCGGAGCCCTGAACTGTGCAGCAGACGAGCTCTCACGGTTTCAGCCCCTCCCTGGCGAATGGCGACTCCATCCCCAGACGGTTCAGCTGATTTGGGACCAGTTCGGTGACGCACAGATAGATCTGTTTGCCTCCCACGACTCGACCCACTGCGCCCTGTATCATTCCCTGACCGAGGGCACGCTCGGCACGGATGCACTGGCGCACAGCTGGCCGCGGGGCCGCAAATATGCTTTACCCCCGGTGAGCCTTCTTGCGCACTTTCTGTGCAAGGTCAAGGAGGACGAGGAGCAGGTCCTTCTGGTTGCGCCCTACTGGCCCACCCGGACCTGGTTCTCCGAACTCATACTCCTCGCGATAGCACCTCCTTGGCCCATTCCTCTGAGGAAGGACCTTCTTTCTCAGGGACGGGGCACCCTGTGGCACCCTCGTCCCGATCTTTGGAGCCTCCACGTGTGGCTCCTGGACGGGACCAGGTAGGTTTGAGTACCCTACCACCTGCGGTGGTGGCTACCATCACTTCCGCTAGAACGTTGTCCACGAGACACCTCTATGCGTTGAAGTGGAACGTCTTCGTCAGCTGGTGCTCTTCTCGCCGAGAAGACCCCCGGAAATGCCCGATCAGTGTTGTGCTTTCCATCCTTCAGGACGGGTTGTAGCAAAGGCTGTCTCCCTCCACCCTCAAAGTTTATGTTGCCGCTATCGCCGCACATCATGATTTGTTGGAAGGTAAGTCTGTAGGAAAGCACGACCTGGTCATCAGGTTCCTGAGAGGGGCGATGAAACTGAATCCTCCTCGCCCTCCTCTCGTTCCCTCTTGGGACCTCGCGGTGGTTCTAACTGCCCTGCAGAGGGCTCCCTTTGAGCCTTTGCAAACAGTGGAGCTTAAGCTCTTGTCAATGAAGACAGTGCTCCTGGTTGCATTGGCCTCTATCAAGAGGGTAGGGGACCTGCACGCATTCTCCGTTGACGAAGCGTGCCTGGAATTCGGGCCAGCTTACTCTCACGTGATCCTGAGACCCCTGCCTGGATATGTGCCCAAGGTTCCTACCACTCCCTTTCAGGATCAGGTGGTGAACCTGCAAGCACTGCCCCCGGAGGAGGCAGACCCAGCCTTGGCATTGCTCTGTCCAGTACCTGCTCTCCGCACCTATGTAGACAGGACGCAGTGTTTCAGGACCTCAGACCAGCTCTTTGTCTGTTATGGTGGAAAGCAGATGGGAAAGGCTCTCTCCAAGCAGAGGTTGTCCCACTGGATAGTGGACACCATTGCTTTGGCATAACAGCAGCAAGGTCGACCGTGCCCCCTTGGTATGACCGCCCACTCCACCCAGAGTGTGGCTTCCTCTTGGGCTCTAGCGCATGGCGCCTCGCTAACAGACATCTGCAGAGCTGCAGGCTGGGCGACACCTAACACATTCGCCAGATTCTATAATCTCCGAGTGGAGCCAGTGTCCTCTCATGTACTCGCTTCTACCAGCTAGTATTGGACCCGCTCAGGTGTCTTCGCTTGCTCGCCATTCCACTCCGCGGACTGGATGCGTGTGATATTCTCCTCAGGTGAGCTTCCCCGAAAGCCCTGAGTTCCTCCTGCACTCCTGACGTCAGCGCCAGTGTCTCTTGCCTGAGCGTCGGCTAGTTGCCTCCCCGTGTGCATGGTCCCTCTCCGGAGCAACCCCCACATGTGTATTCCCACTGTAAGCCTCTTTGAGCATGTGTCTTTCCCTTGGCAAGCCACCTTGCCACCCCTGGGGTTGAAAAGTTTTCCACCTGCGGCTGGATACCCCAGTGTTCCCCATATGCATCCTTCAGGTCATATGTGTATTCTCTAAGTCCCCCCCACCAATCCCCCCGTGTGGGCTGGCAATATTTTGCATATTTCCTCTAAACTATGGGATATGCTCCCCAGTGTACCTTGGTATTCCTGTGTTAAATAGGAGTCCTACTTTTTCGTCTCACGACAGGGATCTCAGATTTATGCAGGGCACTGGAAGACAGCTGTGAAGGTGGCGTGATTAGACTGGTAACCCCATTCGTCGTCATCCGAAGGAACTCGGAGTGATGAACGAAAGGGAACGTCTCGGTTACGAATGTAACCCTCGTTCCCTGAGTAAGGAACGGAGACGTTCCGTCTACTGGCCACTTCCGCTGTATACCGCAGGGATCGCCTGAGCTCAGTCTTGGCTCCTCAGCGAAGAAACATATCTGCATTCTGCTGGACTTCCTCCTTTTATACCCACGAGGTGGGGCGGAGTTACGTCATGCAAATTCCGCAGACCCATGGCATTTCTTTGCCATTGGCTCGTTTTGTATACTCGAAGTTGATAGGCTTTCTAAGCGAAACCCAATTCGTCGTCATCCGACAGAACGTCTCCGTTCCTTACTCAGGGAACGAGGGTTACATTCGTAACCGAGACGTTTTGATGAGAGTGAAAAAAAACTGTACGAGTGTGTGGAATACAAACACTGATCTATATAATGAGATGTTCCTGATTCACCATCGTCCGTGCGTATGGTCTCTGAAAAAAAACTTTTAAGGTTAGTCTGCCTGGGCCTGGCCATATTTGAAACATCTCACTCAATCGTTCGTTGTTTAGGTCTATATTACAGCCGTTTTAGCCGTGCGCTTTATTTGAAATGCAGCATGCAATGTTGTTTAATAACTTTCAAACGGTAGAGCCTGTTCCTTTATAACATAGCCAAAGGTCGGAGTATTTTTGCTTGATACATTTTAGGCTTATTCTCAAATTCAGATTGTGTTAGGGGGGCGGGATTATTAGGCAATTTTAATCTGACAATTAGACCGGAGAGATTTAATTTTGTCGGACATTTTATTTTTTTCCCGGCCAATGTCCGGTAATTACCGGAGAACGGAAACCCTGATTGTAACACTGTGTCAGTGTTGCGAGAGGTAACACTTTTGAAAGTGTTGAGATTTCGACATTTCAAATTTACTGTCCAAATCCTGAAGGAAAATGACCAGTCATCATAAAGGTCAGAGATATTTTGACACTACATCCTAGGGCTGGTCCGAATACAATTTTTTGAGCTTTGAAGCCTCCAACCAGCTTCTGCACTGTACAATTTCCAAATTTGCAAACTTCATATAAGTGATGTTGATCATCAAAACATGAACTCTGTATGACACACTTTATATAACATGTATAAAAAAATGACACAAAATGTGTATAAATCCTATATTACTTTGATTTGACTAGCATATGATTCAATATAAGAACTTTAAATGATTTGTATATGAATTTAAGTTATTTTCTACTAATACCATATACGATTGCATATGTTTGTCATATAAAACTCATATAATTCAATATAAGAACTTTAAAGGTTGTGTAGGTAAGACATTTATAAAAAACTTTTTTCCAAATTTGTTTAAACTTTTTTATATATATCAATGCATAATTAAAATCTAAGTACTCTGAAAAAAAAGAGTATAAAAATCGATTGACTCTAGACCGTTTAATCTGCATTAAACACAGCTCATTATTTCGAACCGGGACGAAACAACGGATTGGCCTAGGCGACTGTCACTCTCTCGCAACCATGGCAACCACCCCTTCGCCACACAGGACCTGCCCTTTTGCGCGGACTCGTTTGGTTTGTGTAATTCAAGAGCCACGGAACCTAGGATTACCAAAACAATGGCAGAGAAAGACCAAAGTCCACATTTGCAGTTCACGAAGGCAACCCAGTCAAAAAAAGGAAGTCATTTACATTACAAGAAAAGGTAATGAACAAAAAGTTGTTGGATAAACAAAGAAATAAAACTCGGGTGAATATCGGCGAATACCCTAGTAGCACGACCTCTTGCACGACCTCCTCTGCTTCGCCCTCGACCACGGTTCTGTCCTCGAGCTGACGATGTGGTACTTGTCTCGGGAGTGTAGTCCTCATCAGAATCAACTATGCTTTCATCAAGCAAACTCTTACATGCAGAACATCATATATATGTTATAAATCTTACACGAAATTCATCTACATCACAGTGTAAATGATGGCAATGGAACAACGTGTATCACGCAACCTGTGTTTAGCTTTGCCTTATAGATAACTAGCTCGTTAGCGAATCAATAAATATATATTGTAAAGTTTACCAATATCAATATGCTAGTTTGATAGTGAGTAATAAAATACAACTTATTTGTTTAACTTCATAATGATAAAGTTAGATTTTTTTATTTACATGTGTGTCTGACATGATGTCACTACATGCACTCGTTCCTCTACTCTTCGCTCGTCTCAGGTAAATAATGCGTCTTCAGCTCAGCTGTCAGAGTTGCTCGTTCATGTGTTTTGGGGGTGTGGCTTTGGAAGGAGACCAGAAGGGAGGGGGTGAAGTGAATGGAAATAATGAGCTGTCTTTAAAACAGTCGTGAGAGGTCTACAGACACTCGATTTTTATACTTTCTTTTTCAGAGTACTTAGATTTTAATTATGCATTGATATATATAGAAAGTCTAAACAAATTTTGATTTTAGTTTTTTTTATAAATTTCTTACCTACACAACCTTTAAATGATTTGTATGTGAATATCGGGTGTTTTCTACTAATACCATACACCATACTTTTGTCTTGTACAACTCATATAAGACTTTTTACAGTATTCATATATGACGCAAAAATCCCCTATAAGTTGTATGTGTGCTATTTAGTATGAAAGAGGCCATAATCGGTCTGATTTTGTATAGGACATGTATTGGTCTTACATGAAACACATAAGGTAATTCTGGCCAATTTAAGTAAGGAAGATATATGGTTGCTGTATATGAACCATGCAGGTTTTTTTCATATTGGAAGCTCCATTGTTCCCTCTGAACCATGTCATTTGCAACTGCCCTGTCCTATGAGTTGCCTGTCAAACTTTAAACCTGTCTCTCCAACTCAGCTAGCTGATATAATCTCTACTATGAAGTGTTCTGGTTCTAAATTAGATATTATCCCGGCTCGTCTTTTTAAGGATGTTTTTTCTACCATTAGTCATATGGTAAATGCTATCATAAACAGCTCTTTAGCCAAAGGTATTGTTCCAGCTAGTTTTAAGGGCTAAGGTTAGAGGACACAACGAGTCAATGTATAGAAAAACAATGTAGATGTAAACAATGTAAAAACTAGATTTTCTTTAAAATATACTTATAAATACGATACATTGGCTTCTGGAATTCAAAAATGTTACTTCCGCATCTGAAAATGGGCGTGACGGGCGTGAGTGTTAAAAAAAAAATTGTGTGGAGTGAATGTGCGCAGGCGCAGTTTATTGCATCTTACGCGCGTCTTTTTGATTAGCCTAGCTGTCAGATACTGAGTAAACATTAAAAGAAACAGCCTATTCAGTCTTCCCTGGATGTTTTTTTTAACGAAGAAATTAAATAATAGCAATCGGGAGAATGGAAGCAGCAATAAAAAAAATTAGGACTGTATGCTGTCGCCAAAACCACTTGCAATAAAAACTGCACTGCAACAAAAAGGTAACCCAGCAAACATTGGTCCGACGGCAAGGTCGTGTCCCTGGCCAAAAATAGTCGCGGTATGATAAATTGGTAAAAATATGTAACACAAAACATTTCCTAAAAATGCATTCAGATACATTTGTACATGTCTACAGTTGCATGTATAATTGTTATTTTAACTTTTATCTACGTAGTTCAATATATAGTGTATCGGGTGAGAGGACGTCACCTGGCGACATCTTTTCCATGTGCATTTATAGTCCATCATGACCCTCTATGAAATCCTTGTGAAATATGCAAAAGCTGTGCTTAATCCTTGCATGGTTAATACTGCAATAATTAATTTAATTGCCCGAGTAGTTTTTAAGAGGTTGTGAAGACGTCCACTGACGTCCTTTACACGTCTAGTCAAGGTTGTGAATGACGTCCACTGACGTCTTTTGCACGTCTAGTCTAGCAAGACAGAAATAATTATCAGGAATTATCTTTATGAAATACACGATTTGTATACAAAGTAAATATATTTACTTTATCTTGTTTAAATAAATTATAATCACAAAGTGCCCAGTGTGGTTAAGTGATTGCAAAGCCACTGCATTTTAGTCATTATTTCAACCTGTTGTAGCCTACCTGATGTATTCGTTGTTATTTTTTTATGGAATGTATGCATATACATCATGTAAAACAGAAATATACCCGGTCACCATTTATGTCTGAGTTGGCCCTAACCATAAACTGTGCTGCTCAGATGTAGTAACAAAACATCTCGCGATATTACAAAATCCTGCGATGGGATAGATTATCTCGCGAGATGTAAAGGCGTTCTCATAGATTCTGGAACTTTGAACAACCACGAGGAGAGGAGGGAGTTGTGTCGATATTATTAAAAATCTAATGTTGGGTAAGTACATGTTGTATTATTAGATAACGTGCTTGAGTTTTACTTGTTTGACATGAATGAACCGAAAGAAATGATGCCCACATTGTCAACTGAAGTTTACTGAGTTTGGCTAAAATTAGCCAGTAGGCTAAAAGTTACTTTGAACGTATACAACGGTACCATAGTATAAAGTATTGTTTAATGATACAGTCAAAGTCATTACTGTCTCTTATTAATGTAACTTTTTGAGAGTTTCTTTCAGAAAGTAAATTATCTGAAATGGAATGAAATGTTTAGTTGGATTTTAACATGTATGTTTTCAGTAACTGCTTTAAAAATAAAAGCAGAACATCTTTTATTAAATAAAATAAAATGTAATGCATGTTGATTACCTTTTTCTAATGTTTCATTCATGATTCATTCATCTTGTTCCATGATTTTTTTTTTAATTTAGCTGTAGACCATAAACATATTTTGAAAATAAATGCATATCATTTACCTCAAATTTATAATTGTATTTATTAAAAAAAATATATAATTATCTTCCCTTAGATGCTGTGAAGAGTTGGAGCCCAAATGCTACAGACTCTGAAAGTGATGCAGCAATGACAGAACACCTGAGACACACTCCAGGAAGAGCTGGTGGATACAAAAAATGAGCCAAACAATGTGTTTAAAGGGATAGTTCACCCAAAAATTAAAATTTTCATCATTTACTCAACCTCATGTCATGTTTCAAACCTGTATGTTTGGAAGAATGTTTGTAACCAAGCAGATGTCGCTTCCCATTAACTACCATAATAATCTTTCTCCAATAATGGTAGTCATTGTTTGCTCTATTTGCTTGGTTACAAACATTCTTCAAAATATCATCTTTTGTGTTCAGCAGAAGAAAGAAACTCATACAGGTTTGGAACATGAGGGTGAGTAAATGAAAGAATTTAAATTTTTGGGTGAACTATCCCTTTATATAATAATTCAGTATTTTGTAATTGATATTTTACTTTGGTTAACAAATGTTAAACATTTTTTCAATGTTTAACATTTGTTAACCAAAGTAAAATATCAATTACAAAATTAAGAGAAATATAGGCTGTTCAAGATCAATAAAATGTTGTGCTAAATCAGAACATGCTGTCCACAAATAATGTGTTCTTGTTTGTGATGTACAACTGATTAAAACGTTTTATTGACAGTCAGGTCTGACGGGACAAATTTTGGACCTTTTTGGAACCTTTGTCAAGATGTGTAAATCTCAAGACTTGATTGCCTTTCACGATGTTACACAATATGTGTGTGATTATTTTAAATGCAGGCTTATACACTTAAATTATGCAGCAACACATTTAAACACAAATGATGACGCATTTAGACGTCCAGGGACGCGCAGAAGAGACGTGGAATTCACGGCCAGAAAAGACGTTGAATTCACGGCCAGATGACGTCAAAGACGTCGGTTCAACTTCCATTTTGGAACTATTTTTCAACCATGACGGGACGTGTCGGACGGACGTCTTTTCAATGGTCATTACACGTCCAAATGTTTGCTGGGAAGGCATGTGTTTTTATATTTAATGCTGTTTACTGTGAGTTTTAGTGTAATAGAGTTAATAGTGCATTGTTCATTCTGTTTGGTAAAATGTGAGGTGTATATCGTTCGGTAATGTCGTTGTTCTACTTGCACAGAGTAATGGGGAATACTCTAGGTTTGTGAAACGCCGCCACTGAGAACGGCAGGTGTCATGGTGAGAGACCACTGCTAGCTTATAGATGTAGCCAATACATGTTCGCTAACGATATACATTGTGCTCACAATATTGTACAGATTATTACCATCGTATATCAATTAATAGCTATTATTGGTCATCTAGGAGTATTGGAATTTACCAATAACAGAAACTATAAGCTTTGATCAGGCGCATATGTCATGATGACATAGGTCAGAGATGTTTTTATTCCTGATATACACGTTTTTGTTCCTCCGATCTGGTGTACGCGCGTTTTTCGAAGTCGATGCGGAAGAGAAATCCCGTCTCTTCAGCTGCACAAACCGCACACAGGCACTAAAGACAACCGTCCTTTTTCCTGTTAGGAAACCTGTGGACTCGATGTCCTGACAGGCCGGAGTTTTTGCAACCTCCACAAACACAATAATTTACCATGATGATGATAAATTAAAATACAAAAACTACCGAAAACACTGATTCACGACTGCTCTTACTGACTGTTTTAATTAAATGCCACGAGAACAAGAGGTTTTACATATTCACAATATCACATTAACATTAGCTGCCAGTAAATAAAAAATACAAAAAAAGTTTTACATAAAATCCAGTGCTTTCAAAGCATTATGTCACAGGGTGACCAGGGCCGGAACCTTTTGACATGGGAGTTGTTGCCATGGAGGAACACTTCCGGTGCAACACCGGGCCGGTTCCGGTGTCTCCCGAACGGGGCGGAAATGCAGCGAGAGCTGATCGGGCGAAATCATCGGCACGTGCGAGGAGAAAATCCCAAACGATGATTGGGGCGTGAAGCATAAAAGAGGCGGACATGGGAAGTAGGGGCAGCGACGGTAGGAGGAAAGAAACAGCGGGAGACGCAGAACAGATGGAGGAGTAGGACTGAGGACGGAGGAAGCAGGATTCTCACAGCTAAGTGGCTAACTTCCTTTAGGCTGAATAGTACATGAAGAACGATCATATCTCTATATTGCCTAGGTGGAGATTATGGGGAAAAAGATTCCGTTCTATGCCAGCGTATGAAGATTCCATTGATCAAGGGTCCCTTTGAGCCTGAACACTGCCTTATCCGGTGCAAGGTTTGGAATGATTTGCGGTGCTGATTTGATGTTTTCACGTGTGGAGTGAGTGTTTTGCAGTGTACACACGAGTGTGGGATCCCCGCGGACCGTTCGGGTGATCGAGTGGATAAATACCCTTGATGTAACTGCGCCAGCTCATGGAATCCAGTCCTGTGAGTACTAAATGCAGAGTGAACGTCGACATCTCCGTCTGTGTTGAAGCACATCAGAGCTGCTGAACTGAGTCCACCTTCTGCCGTAATCCAGTCCTGTGAGTACAAAATACAGAGTGAACGTTGACATCTCCGTCTGTGGTGAAGCACATTAGAGCTGCTGAACTGAGTCCACCTTCTGCCGTAATCCAGCCCTGTGAGTACAAAATACAGAGTTAACGTTGACATCTTCGTCTGTTCTCTCGTCTGTGCTGAAGCACATCAGACCTGCTGAACTGAGTATATCTCCTGTGGAATTGAGCCCATCTTCTGCCGTAATCCAGTCCTGTGAGTACAAAATACAGAGTGAACGTTGACATCTCCGTCTGTGCTGAAGCACATTAGAGCTGCTGAACTGAGTCCACCTTCTGCCGTAATCCAGCCCTGTGAGTACAAAATACAGAGTTAATGTTGACGTCTTCCTCTGTTCTCTTGTCTGTGCTGAAGCACATCAGAGCTGCTGAACTGAGTATATCTCCTGTGGAATTGAGCCCATCTTCTGCCTCTGTCTGTGCTGAAGCACATTAGAGCTGCTGAACTGAGTCTACCTACTGCCGTAATCCAGCCCTGTGAGTACAAAATATAGAGTGAACATTGACATCTCCGTCTGTGCTGGAGCACATCAGAGCTGCTGAACTGAGTCCACCTTCTGCCGTAATCCAGCCCTGTGAGTACAAAATACAGAGTGAACTTTGACATCTCCGTCTGTGTTGAAGCACATCAGAGCTGCTGAACTGAGTCCACCTTCTGCCGTAATCCAACCCTGTGAGTATAAAATACAGAGTGAACGTTGACATCTCTTTAAAGACTAAAGGGCGGATCTAATCCGTGGGGAATTTGCATATCCTAATTAATAATTGGTAATTAATAATTATTCATACATGTTTGGATTAGATCTGTTTTACATTTAATTTAATCTCCCGGGTAGGGATGATAATCTGTTAACCTGACTCTGCATTCATGCAGGTGTATCTCGACAACCAACCACAAACTGGTTATGGTTAATTTGCATAGATCACGTTTTACAGGCAGGTATAATTTATTAGCTCAATTGCCAGAATAATATTGTGGGGATCCACAATATCATCTTACTTTATAGGATTTCAGGAAACGCAATTCTCTGGCCAGAAGAATTGGGTTTCCCGCCCTATAAACACATACTCTTTAAAGTATCTTTAATTTGTAAAGCTTGTAGCATAAGTTAGATCTTTGGCACTTAAGGGACTTGAAGATGAGCAAAATAAATGAATCAATCAAATGAATATAATGAATTTAATAAAGGAATAACTACTTATATATTTACTACTGTTACATGAGATATGTATGTATTTACAAACATAATAGGCAACAAAAACACAAAAAGACATCTATGAACGAGAAATGCGCAGTTTGGACAATGGATAACTTACACGCGTGAGAGCGAGTAAGTGAGAGAGAGAGAGAGAGAGAGAGAGGGAGAGAGAAGAGGAGAGAAAGCATGGTTACAATTTCTTCCAGACATTCACCTTGTTCTGTAAACAACACGGAAACATCATCTTAAGGCTTCTTAGAAGCTCTGTAAAAAGATATACTTGCATAAATGTAATGGTCTCTCTGTAGCACTGTATTCCTGAAACGGCCGTGTCTGGCCGCGTGAGTGAGCAGAGTCCTGCGTGTAAAAGCGTCACATGGTGCTGCTTGGCGTGCATGTTGAACAGGAGTTTACAGTCTTTGATGTAACATTACCAAGTTCGTTTCACTTCGTGGGAGTGAACGGAGTCGACTAAAGAAAACAAACTTTGACTTACAAAGAAAAGAAATCAAGATTCCAAAGGGGAAATCATGCGGGGTTAAATCTTTGCATGACTGGTAAAGAAGCGCGTGTTCGTCTCTCGGCCCGGTGCGTCATGTGGTTACGTGCACGTGCTTCTCCTTCAGAGAGAGCGCGCATTTGTTTGAATGTCCCTGGTAGTTGGATTTGCTGAAGAGATATGTCACGCGGTGTTCTTTTCACTCGTCGATCGGAATTAAACCCGGGGACTTATCTTAAGACTGAAAAACACAAACTAAACTAGAACACATAAAAGAAAGGCGAAAGGCTCGCCTAGGGACGAGACGTTACATTCTAAGATCGGGACGAGCACGGAAGAGAGCGAACGGAGGGGCAAAGCGTCCTTTATCACCTCGGAGAAACCCAGCCTCTTCCTGTTGGCTTGGCCAATCAGAAGGTTTGGAAATTACAGGCGGGACTGTTTTTTTATTGCCCTTTGTTTGCAGCAAGGCATTTGAAACCCCAATTTTGTCGGGTGTTTAAAAGAAGAATTTTCACAATTATTATGGTCCTATGTGTCACAAAGTTTTAGCAAGATGTGATATCAATGGCTAAATGGGGAACGAAGATTGGAGCTCAGAAAATCCAAACTTGCCTCACATGGAGTTGGTCACTCCTAGTTTGCAAGGTTTGAAAAACTCATCCCTCATTAGTTTCCCAACAACATAGATCAAACACATAAAAGACAAATCGTAAGATGAGATGCATGGATACATTATTCGTACAATTCTCAGGGGGATATATAATAGAATATATATATATATATATATATATATATATATATATATATATATATATATATATATATACATGAATGCAGAATTAATTTCTCCTTAGTTAAATCCTGAGAATATGCAGTTAAATGTAACATGCATAATAATAAAGTCATAGTTATTCCAATGTAACAATGACAAACAAACACACATAGAACACATTGAAATTTTCTGGTTAAATGTCTTTAACAAAGGAAGGGTCTTTCTTAGGTCAGGAATGCTGTTTGTAACTGAACACTGGCCGGCCTCATGTGTGTGGGTGAGGGGCTCAGCAGTGTGTGTGTGCGTGTGTGTGTTTCTTCAAGTTCCAGGCCTCCAGTCTCTTTGAAGGCTTTGGGCTTTAGCGAGGATTTATTTAGTTATTCAGATTCACCCTCGCCCAGTCCTTACATCTCCGTCTGTGTTGAAGCACATTAGAATTGCTAAACTGAGTCCACCTTCTGCCGTAATCCAGCCTTGTGAGTACAAAGTACAGAGTGAACGTTGACATCTCCGTCTGTGCTGAAGCACATCAGAGCTGCTGATCTGAGTCCACCTTCTGCCGTAATCCAGCCCTGTGAGTACAAAATACAGAGTGAACGTCGACATCTCAGTCTGTGTTGAAGCACATCAGAGCTGCTGAACTGAGTCCACCTTCTGGGGTAATCCAGTCCTTTGAGTACAAAATACAGAGTGAACGTTGACATCTCCGCCTGTGTTGAAGCACATCAGCGCTGCTGAACTGAGTCCACCTTCTGCCGTAATTCAGCCCTGTGAGTACAAAATACAGAGTTAATGTTGACGTCTTCCTCTGTTCTCTCGTCTGTGCAGAAGCACATCAGAGCTGCTGAACTGAGTATATCTCCTGTGGAATTGAGCCCATCTTCTGCCTCCGTCTGTGCTGAAGCACATTAGAGCTGCTGAACTGAGTCTACCTACTGCCGTAATCCAGCCATGTGAGTACAAAATACAGAGTGAACTTTGACATCTCCGTCTGTGTTGAAGCACATCAGAGCTGCTGAACTGAGTCCACCTTCTGCCGTAATCCAACCCTGTGAGTACAAAATACAGAGTGAACGTTGACATCTCCGTCTGTGTTGAAGCACATTAGAATTGCTGAACTGAGTCCACCTTCTGCCGTAATCCAGCCCTGTGAGTACAAAGTACAGAGTGAACGTTGACATCTCCGTCTGTGCTGAAGCACATCAGAGCTGCTGAACTGGCTCCATAGCAGGAACCCTTTGGCCTGTGACAATTACATGTTTTCATTGCTTATTTGTTTTTAGTTTGTTCCAAAAGATGTACATATAATGTAAAGTCATTTATAAAATGTGAAAAAAGCCCAATTCTTTTTATGTATATGGTATTTTCCTAATAAAACAAATAACTGTATAATATGTTGTTCTTTACATTCCAAATTGTCATTCTGAGTATAAAAAAGCAAATTTTCCCGCTCTTACTGAATACAAACCTATCTGCGCTGCTGAGGCTCCCTCCATCTCGTGACGTAAAATGACGCAATGTTGAAAAAAAAGCATTTTTTTACGAGCAGTCAAAGAAACGCTCACTTTATCTACTAAATTTGTGCCCTTATGTTGTTTTAAAACATTTTAAATCCTGCATTACCTTTTCATATGGTATTTTCATACAAGGTTATGTATTAATTTAGATTTTTTTTACCTGCAATATGCTCTTTAAACATGCAATTGTGGATCCTATGTTGAAAAAACCTCAACTTGATCCAGAAATGTGCAGTAATTATCGACCGATCTCTAAACTGCCTTTTATCTCTAAGCTTTTAGAGAAAGTCGTTTTTTCAGAGCTCCAGTTTTATTTGAATTCTTTTAAAGGGCACCTATTATGCAAAACTCACTTTTACATGCTGTTTGAACATAAATGTGTGTTGGCAGTGTGTGAGCAAAACCACCCTAGAATGATAAAAATCCACCCAGTGGTTTTTTTACAATCTCAATAAATCATAAGCAAGGGGGTAATCCATCGACCGGAAGTTGAAGCCTCGCGGGAGCCGCCATCTTGTAGCAGAACTTCACTTGCGTTAGCATTCCCATTGACTCCCATTCATTTTCGCGTCACTTTGACAGCGAATAACTTTACATCTGAGGCATTTAAAGACTCCATTTGTCCATTATTTATTTCTAAAGAAACACGACAATGTATAAAGGGCTCCATTACCTTCTATGTTACATTATGGCCCTGTAGAAACAGTTTTTGTAAAAACAGGCTAACGACTGCGTCATAACCACTCGACTCTCTGTCGCGCTGTACAGAAGTGACCGTACAGACAGGAGGAGAAGCTCGCAGGCAATCAGGGGGGCGTCCCGTCAAGGGAGAAGCCCATAGATAATGAGTCCATAAAAGCAACGGGACAAAATACTCCTGCTCACTCACGCCAAAGAACTCTTTGCTCAAGTTCCCCGTCTCTGCAAGATTAACGTTGGCAATTCTCATGCACAGCTACTAGAAGATTTACGTCTGTCAGACAGGTTGCTCACGTCATCAAGCTTAGTTTGAGTGGGTTTGAGTCTGCGCGTCAGGAACGGAAGTGCTCAAAAATCGCTAAAAATGGGCTTCAACTGTCTCAACGGAGTTCCAATGAGATGACTCTGTCCACTTCTTATACTGTCTATGATCATAAGCACTGTCTCAGATCAAGCTGTTCTAGGATTTGGCGCTTTGTGACGTAGAATTCGTAGTTTGATTGACAGTGGTTTTGGCATAGACCCCGCCCTCTGTGATCTTCACTCCATTGTTTCAACGACAGCCGGCAATGTCTCCTAAGAAACATAAGTGTTCTGTTGTGGGATGTAATAATGTACATAACTTAGTAGTTTAAACTTACTTCCGACATCAGAGCCACTGAAAACGCAGTGGATGGATTTTATTTACGAAGGAAAGGCGCCACTTAAACTTCCAAAATGCGTTTAAATGTTTGCGCAAATCATTTTCTGACTGACTGTTTTGTGAACGAGGGTCAATTCAAAGCAGGTCTTGCTTCAAAGTTAATCCTCATGTGTGGATTGTTGCCTACTGTTTGCGATCTAACATCACCTCCAGAAGAAGTAAGTGTAGGCTATTTTATGATTTTTGAGCCAGAGCCATTTCAGTCATCAGCCAATTCAACAACAAATGTGTCTAAAGTTGTTTTCGTCGTCGTAGGATGTCTGATATAATTTAAACCTTGTTTGTATAGTGTGTAACCCACGTTTATAAATATATTTTTAAAGATATTGAATTAAAAACTGTGTATGTTCTGTAGCCATATTCTCACAGTTGCCACATAAGCACCTGTACGACAAGTAAAAATGTAAACATGATGCAACAGGTCCCTAGCATAAATGTAATTTCGTTTGTACGTAGCAAACGTTATCACAGTATTTGTGTTTGTAGTTTCAGAAAATTGCGCCAACGTTATCACAGTATGTGTGTGTGTGTTGCTCTTCCATAATTGCAAAGGGGACGCGATTACAACTCTATAAGTACATAAATGTATCAAATAACCATTCCGAGACGTTCTCCATTCTCATTTGTGTTTATTCTGCCGGAGTCTCTTCATCATCTGGGACTGATTCAAACATGTACGGCTGAATGCGATACAAAACAGCGCGTCTCTCTCTCTCACTCTCAGCTTCTGCTTCTACCGACTGCCATAGGTATCAAGTTACGCCCTCAACCAAAGGCAGGGCGGGGATATGCAGCTCTTTTACATTTAAGGTGATACACACCAAAACAGCTCTTTTTAAAACAGGCACCAAAAAAGACATTTTCAAATGGTTATAATAAATTAACTGTGGGGTATTTTGTGCTGAAACTTCACAAATACATTCTGGGGACACCCGAGACCAATATTACATCTTGTAAAAAGGGGCATAATAAGTGCCCTTTAATATTTTGGACATGTTCCAATCTGGCTTTAGGTCATTACATACAGTAGGTTGCCAACCAGAATGCCTATTACCGCCGCGGCGTCTACCGCGGTGGATTTGCCGCGGCAAAAAAAACCCCAGTGGCATTTCAAAGTCATTCGCGAAATGACCGCCAGGTGGCGCAAAGGGACATTTAGCGAAAGAAAAACGTAATGACGCTAAACTATTGAGGAAGGAGAAGATTGAAGAGTGCTTCTCTCGTGTGTGCGCACACTGACTAGTGAACAACCGATCTTGTGGTTGAGTGGTAGAGCTGAAGGTTTAAGCAGTACAAAAACACAGGTTTGAAACACGAATAAACATGTTTTTTATATAATTACCAATTTCCATTTTAGACTAAGGAACAAATCTCATCCAACAGATTGACTGAATTTAAGTCTTCAAAAACAGTTCTGTTAAAAAAAATAAAATAAAATAAAACTTCACGGGGTTCCATATATGCAGAAAGAATTTTTTAAAAACATTGTTAAGCAAGGTGCGATTTGCCGGTGGGTGATTTCCCCCCTCCACAGTAATGAATCAGTGCTATAGGCCTACCCTAAATAAACCATATCAAATATATTGTTTTTTTAAATATACAACACGCACGTTTAAACAACAAAGAATAAAATCTGAACCGGCGCTTCTGCTTATCTTCTGGCGTTTCAGTTATGATCCTGGTTCCAGTGGCCTTAATACATTCATGGCTTTTTAAAATTTCACAAAGCGTTTTGAGGTGGGTTTGAACGAAATATTGAAGTTTATAATTAAGTATTTTGACACGCCTAGTGCGTATTCTAAAATGGGGCTTTATTCTGCCATTGAATTAGAGTTCGACAAACGCAGCGGCGCGTTCACTTGAATTTATTTTTCTGCTAAAATAACTTAATAGGCTATAGCCTACTTCGTAATTTTTGGTCATACAGATAGGATATCATATTTTAAAACTGTAAGAGGTCTACTTTTATTCATGTAAAGTAGGCTACACTCACAATAGGCTAACAACAAAACGTTTTCTCACTCATTTGAGCAAACACACACTGGAGAAACAAACGTTTGGGCTTTTCTCAGTCACATTGAGCTACGACATGGCCGAGTGGTAGAACTGATGGTTCGATCAATCAGAAGACATGCGTTCAAATCCCGAACAAACATGGGCTACTGTAACAAAATTGTATTTTTAGGCCATTAATGCAAATTTGTTTAGTTCTAAAACTCTGTTACACCATATATTTTTTTGCTCATATTTATAAAATAAAATTACCATGCATTTCCATTTTACACTAGCCTAAGGAACAAATAGAACAGAACGACTTTACATCTGTAGATAATAATAGGCCTACCAATCGTTCAAAAGCAGTTTTGTAAAAAAAAAAAATTATATATAGGCCTAGCCTATATATATCTATATTTGTTTTATTCCCTATAGCCTACATAGAGTTTTTAAAAACATGGTTTTAAGTAAAGTTTTCGACAAACGAGGCGGTGCCTTCTTTTGATTTATTTTTCTCATAACAGCTAAAATAACTTAATAGGCTATAGGCCTATGTGATTTTTTTTGGTCATACAGATAAGAGTAGAGTAGCCTACATCGTTCAAAACTGTAAACTTTTTTTAGGCTAACGACAAAAGTTGATCTGTCGTCTCCGGGAACTGCGCATCACAAAAATGAACCGAAAGCTACTTGCCTCAGCTCAGTCACGATAGGAAATCGGCTATGTCTAAATATTTAGGCTAATAAATGTTATCTGATTATGTAATCCATATGAAAACGAGAGGTGCAGAGAATCTGTGAATCTCAAATATGTTTATGATGTGATTGTGAGCCTCCCAATGAGAAAATGACAAGGTGAAAATCTCGCTCTAATTAAATGTAGAGACTAAATCGCCCTGAATTAAAATGTAAAAACAGATCGAATCATTTGTCGAAGTGTTGCTATATTGTTTCATTTAAAGTTCATAATTATTATCTAAATGTTATTTAGTGTATCAGCAGTACCACGAAGCACCAGGATATATTTGAATAATAATAATTTAAAAAAGAACTAATTCACAATTTGCATGCCTGGATCCAAAGATCCCTGTAGAATTTAATATTGAGTTGAGCATTTTGTTCATGACAACAAAATGAACATGCGTTTGAAGATTATATTTAGTTTTGCTTGGAAAAAGATTATATTTTTGCTTCATTATCAACACTTTAATAGCCTAATGCTAATGTATAGAAGAGAGATTTAAGTGTGAATTGCGACTTCTCTTTATTTTAGGTCAGTCAGAGAGCCTGTGGGGGTTTGGAGGGACAGTTCAGCGTGATGCAGGACACAATAGGTGTTAATGTTCCTCTTTCATATGGAGAGTGTCGGATAGCCAGCCTGATGAGCAGGCAAAGACAAAATTATTTTAAGGATACATCTCTCGATATGTCCCCATATTTTATTAAATTATAAATATTGTAGTTTATTTATTGTAGCCTATTTAAAGTTTTTTCACACACAAATTTAGACAGCTACCTTGTCTCTTAATCTCCTTTTAGTAAGGCCTATATAAAAACATCCACAAGTGCACTCTAATCGATAGACAACATGGGTGGTATTGCAATTTATAAAACTGTTAACGGTGTAAGTCTTATTACTGGAAACATCCATAAATGTATTAGATTTGACCATATTCTCACAATAATTACAGTTACCGCAAGGAAAATTCCCCTTAGGTTGACGGAGCCAAATTTCACGTTTAGGAGCAGGGAGGTAACTTCTTACTAACTTGTCTTTAATTGTGGGGGCCCTCCTAAAACTGATCCCTGGTGGTTCCGTGAATACTTCCCGTAGAGTCGGATCACATTCAATAATGTTCCAGTTTTTCTTTATAATGTGTTTAATCTGGATAGCCTCTTTACTGTAATTAGTGACAAAGTAGGGTTTTTGAGTTGACAGTGTTGTGCTGGTTTTGTTAGACCTGAGCGCTGCATTTGATACCATCGACCACAACATTCTTCTTGAACGGCTAGAATATATGGTAGGTGTCAAGGGCACTGTATTACAATGGTTTGCTTCCTACGTCGAAAAGAGGACTTTTTCTGTAAATTTAGGAAATTGTTCCTCGTCATCAAAAGAGGGATCATATTTCTCCTGTTTTGGCATCCCTTCACTGGCTTCCCATTAAGTTTAGAGTTGATTTTAAGATCCTTATGTTTGTATTTAAGACGTTGTCTGGCTGTGCACAAAGGTACATTTGTGATCTTATTGTGCCATACTGTCCTGCTAGGGCACTTAGATCTTCAAATCAATTTTTAAATGTGTCACGATGTCGCTACAAATTAAAAGGTGATCTGGCTTTTTCTGTTGCTGGGCCTAAGCTTTGGAATGCTCTTCCTTATCATGTGAGGTCTGCTCCTTCATTGGATATTTTTAAATCTACTCTGAAAACACATTTTTATTCTTTAACTTTTGGAAACTTGTAATTGTTTTTATAGCGTAGTTCTGCTATGCACTATGTACAGCACTTTGGATCAATTTGTATTGTGTTAAATGTGCTTTATAAATAAAGGTTGTTGTTGTTGTTGTATAGATTGCTATAATTCAATGTTAAGCTGTATAGTTTAGATCAGCCGGAACCGGGAAAACTTCCCATAAATCCTAATGTACTTTGTACACCATAAGAAGGATGGCGTCTACGCTAATATTATCTGACAATCTGACTTCTGACCTATTATACTGCCTAAATCATAATCATACACTGTTGGTTCAATGGCCAAAGGAGGACTGGCCCCCTGACTGAGCCTGGGTTCTCCCAAGGTTTTTTTCTCCATTCTGTCACCTGATGGAGTTTTGGTTCCTTGCCACTGTCGCCTTGTTCGCCTTTCTTCGTCATCGGCTTTTGGCTTGCTTAGTTAGGGACATTTAACATTTAATTTTGAATTTAACAATACTATTACAACTTTACTTTCCTGTTATCTATGTAAAGCTGCAATTTGAATTGTAAAAAGCGCTATATAAATAAAGGTGACTTGACACACACACACACACACACACACACACACACCCCACACACACACACACACACACACACACACACACACACACACACACACACACACACACACACACACACACACACACACACACACACACACACACACAGAGAGAGAGAGATGGGGTAGTAACCGATTAATCTGGAGAAAAAATAAAATAAAAGTATTTTGTGATAATGTTCAGAATAAGTAAGGAAGAAGACAGGGTCAGCTTACAGGGACTCATGCGTTTACTGAATCAACAAAACAAACTCGCACATCAACAGTATCGACTTTTTAGATCAAAGCAATCAGCATTCTGTTTCCAAACACAGTTGGTCTCTTGCTCTTCTGCACAAGTCTCCAGTCCAGTCTCTCTCTGTTCACTTCCCGTTCCTCTGTGGTTTCATCATCTCTCCACGCCAATCACTGCAACAAGACACAGGTGTCAGTCTTTTTCCACTTGATCCACTTACATCCATAGACATATTAAATACATAGAGGCCATACATAGACATTGGGCCCTTCGGAACGTTGCTGCGATACGTCAATGCGTCCGCCATTTTGCTGAGGGCAAGACTGCACTCACTGTGAACAAATGCAAGTAAACGGGTGAGCTGCGGTTTTGGGGGTTTCCCTTATTTTCAAATCCAAAACTTGACAGGTATGATTTGGTATAGAAATAAACAATGCATGTAAAGTGCTTTGCCTAAAAATGAGAAAGAAAATACAGGGTATTAATAAAACCGTATGAACAACAAATAAAGTCAGTATGTGAGGCTAAATAGATGTGTTTTAGTCTTTATTAGGTAAGATGTGCTTCCATTTCAGTTTCCACAAATCCCTTCACTCGATTGGGATGTTCTCTTGTGTTCTGGGCGGCAAGTGCAGTAACTGTAACATCGGCATATTTTGTAGTATTAAACATATTTATACCGACTTCATCAGGCTCCGAAAATTCTTCACAAAGAACACAAAAAGCCTTCTTAGCTGCCGTAGTTGCAACTCTTGCGTCATCACAACAGTGTGTTCAACGCGTCACCGTTTCTGTTTAAAAAACGTTCTGCAACGTTTTGACGGTTATGTGTGTAAGTCACGTGCCCGCTCACGAGCGCTCAAGCCTTGTTTATAGACCAATTTTCAGTTGGTAAACATGGTGACGTATTTCTGTGGGCGGAGCTTAGGTGGTGACAGAACGATCCCTCTGGCCGCTTCCCTAACGTTAGTATGCAAGTTTTGTTAGCTTGTTTTTTAACAATGACTGGAGAAAATCCAATTTTATCTTAATGTGCAAGGTCAGTCACTGTCCAGGACCGCGATTGTTATTTTCAAAAGTTAATTTTAACGGACGGAACCAGATTGGCCGACCCGTAGCCGTTATACATGCTCACTCAATGACAATGGACGATCTGACAGGATTAACGTTACCTCGCTCGAGTGGCCTGACTTCTACACCGACCTACCTTATAGAGAAACTGAGTGTAAAGAGAAACTGAGGGCATTTACATCTTTAGATGCCTATTACTATGTGATGAATGGTCATGTAGAAGACTTGTGTGGTACGATCCGCAGTTCTGCCGCCAGCGCCAAGAAGACGACAATGTAAAGAGTGACATTACGGTGCAATTTTAATGATGTGAATATTTTCTAGAAATAAAAATTCCAGATACAGCATATTCATTTTTCATTGATTCTAGCACCCAACAACACAACAAGATGACATTTAATAAAAATAATAACAATTTAAGCTCCTTATTATGTAGCCGAATCTGTGCTGGTTTTTATTGGCCGCCTGCAGTTTTCCCTTCGTTTTGCCTCCAGCTAGCGCCGTGACGTAACTGTGACGTCGGCAGGAAATTGGTCTATACTCAACGCGTCCGCAAGAGCGCGAGTCTCCGCAGACTGCTCTTACTAACAGACACACGAACAGACACACTGTCCTAGGACTGGGTATCGTTCAAAATCTTTCGATCCGGTGCCAATTTCGATACTTCAGTTTCGATACCGGTTCCTAACGATACTTTTTTCGCTACCAATTTTATGAAATCCTTTTTAACAATATTTACATAACGCATTACCTCAGAAAAACTTTGGTTTTATTTTTTTCAGTTTGACTCATGCTCCTTAGCCAGTGCACAAAGGGACAAAAAACGTTTTATAAAGACCTCATGCTCACCAAAGCTGATTTTAAAAAAATAAAAAATACAGTAAAACTTGTAATATTTTGAAATAGTATTACAATTTAAAATCTTATTTGAATATATTTAAAAATGAAATTTATTTAAATGAATTGAATTTAAAGTTGAATTTTCAAAATCATTACTTCAAGGTGCTCTAAGCGATGTCACACGTTTTAAAGGCCAAAACATTTTTTGTCACATACAGCAAACATCTCCTCACTAATCTCTAGCTGCCTGTCCCCTGAACACACTGTAAAAAACCGCGGTCTCTGTGGACACCCCAGGCTCCACAAACGGCTACAAAAACAAACTCTAGCGACCCGCTCTAGGAAACATAACAAACTGTTCCAGCCAATAACCAACAAGAAGTGTTTGGGGGTGGGTTTGAGGGGTTAGTGCGCGGATGAGGAGGAGGGAGGGTCTAGCTAGCCTCCGTTTTGTTTGACAATAGTTCGAACGTCAACAAGAAGTGACGTCACCCAGGATCGCTTAGAGAACCTTTCAGTGTCACATGACCCTTCAGAAATATGAAAACAGTTTGCTGCTTAATATTTTGGAAAATATGATACATTGTTTTCATGATTCTTTGATGAATAAAAATTTCAAAAGAACATAATTTATTTAAAAACGAAATATCTTGTAACATTACACATGTTTTAATGTCACCTTTGATAACTTTAATGCATCCTTGCTGAAAAGAAATTCTGAATAACCAACACATTTTTGGACGGCAGTGTACATTCAGTAGGTTAGTATTTATTGCAATATAAACACTGTCAGAGTGGTCAACAAGGTATCTCTTCATTTACCAATCGAAGAGGAGCAACTTTTATGTTTACTCTGTGCACTGTCAAGGTCTTCATCATATTTGTCGTGGTGGACGTGGTACCGGTCTTTGCAATTATTTTGCCGCATAGGCCTACTGCATCACGCGCTGTTGGCATCGAGCCTGGAGAAATGTACCTACACTTTTGATCGACTTTTCCAGAATCTTTAAGGTATTATGTGTGTGTGCTCGCGTTTCATGAATATGTGCGCGTATAGTTTGTGTGTGTGTGTGTGTGTGTGTGTGTGTGTGTGTGTGTGAGTGCTCGCGTGAGTCGCGTCTAATAATAAGTATGCGCGCGGAGAGTTTGTGCGTCCACGCGCGCGTCTCATATGAGTATGTGCGCGGAGAGTTCTGCACGTCTTTTGTGTGTAGAGTTTGCGTGTATGTGCATTTCATGTGTATTTGTTCGAACACTGACGTTGACGAGTTAACTCTGTAGGTATTGAAATCTGGAACCGAACAACATGTCATTTTTCAATACTCGATAGTATCGACAAAGAGTATAGAAGCACAAGAGGCGAAACTCTGATGCTTTTCTGGCAACAGCCACTAGATGGCGCTTCGGGAGCGCGGCCGCCATTTTGGGATGAAGATTCCAACGGGAGTTACTGGACAACAGCACAGATAACAGTTTTTAGAGGTAGTTTTTTCTTTCATTATAGAATATTTCCATTTTATGCAACTTTACACATTTACTACTATTATTAGTTACCAACTCCACTTGGCCTGAAATATATTTTGTACGTTTTAATCCCCTGGATCATGCTACAAACATGATGATCGTATGGAACATTATGCATTGCTTTGTCCGTTATCCTATAATTGCCACAATTTTGTACAGTGGCTGTGTGTTTTTGTTTACATAGTCTTGCTTTAACGGTCATTAATATACGATATAAGAAGTTTACTGTAAAGCTGTTTCTATTGCTGTTGTATAGGCCTAATAGTTGTACAAATAGAGAGTTTGTAGGCCTACTACTGTATACGTGTTGTTGTAGCCATTAAATAAGCGCATTTAGTTTCATATTTGTTCAAATATTATAATGTTTTTTCCCCATATTATGAAAAGTGAACAGCATGAGTAGCCTATGATATCGGGAGACATTATGATTTTGACTCATTAGCCTACGCTGTGTTTTGTAGAAAGCCTTTCTTTAAAATTAATTTCGTTTTGTATAAATTGTATCTTATTTATTTATTTTTTTAAATTTAATCGGCTGGATTTAATAAATAAGCAAATATAGCAGACATAATCATGACATCCGGCGCTGGCGCTCGTCGTGAACTTAAGCGAATCTCATCATAAATTAACCGAAATATGCCTCAGACATGAGAAATATAGAAAGCTTGCAACTAAATATTTAAACGAAACTATTCCAAACGAAAAGAAATAGGCTACTCTCTGATTATGTTGCACACTCACATATGTTGAAATAACGAGATATTATGTTGAAATAACATTATAAATAATCTACATCTTTAAACATATTTGATTGAATGCTGAATGTTGTGCTTATTCAATTTAGTAATTAAAATTATTGAATATTAAATATTGAAGTTTTGCTCATTTAATAATAGTAGCTATACAATATAGGCTATAAGTGCGCAGCTCCCCCTGTCAATGATCTAGCACCCCCTCGGCACCTGCGTTAAAAAATCTGCCGCTGCCTCCTCTTTTTACATAATTATTTCAACCTAAAAATGACCTCTGCACTGGGCTAAATATATGTATAATATATGACTGCCGAGTGGCTTTCACCCCAAGATGGCGGAAGCGTAGCGCTGCTGCTGGGCGCTGGTGTTGCAATGGAACGTTCTATTGGCTTTCACTTCTTGTAAATATACGTTCTTTGGTATCGAGGCAATAGGGGTTATGCGCAACATTCTTCCGGGTTCTACAAAACGGGTATAACTACTTCCGGCCGTCAGCTGCTGAGGTAAACACATAGGTAAACAGTGTAGTAGTGTTGGGCAATATGCTCAATTTTCATATCCTATATCGTCCTATCGTCAGCCTGTGAGATCGGCGATACACGATATTATCGTGAGGGGGACGGGGCTTACTTATTTTATTATTAAACTTGCTTATTTACTCATTAATTTGCTTTTTTTATTACTTCGTTTTATATATGATAATCTTTTTCTATTTCTCTAACAAAGGTGGAGTGATTATTAATAGGCTAAATCAGGTTACCGGTATAGTGAGGTAAAAAAAAAAGATCCTAATCATTGTTGTATATGACTGAGTATTTCAACATGTCAGCGGGAAATTTAACGTTACTGACATGCATTCTCCTCTCATGCCGTTGCAGCATTTTGACTTTACTTCTGCACTAGATGAGAACACGTTTTAATAATTTCTTGGTCACGAAAGAGTCGGAGTTTGCGATATGTCCTCCTACCAGTGCTCTCTCTATCTGGATGCACTTCACATAATGCGCACTTCAATAAGCCCAAAGAACGCGGCCGGGTTAATGTGTTTTAAATGCCGGGGAAAATCAGAGCCTAGGGGCAAAAATCAGCTGAGTCGATCGGTTTACTTAAACTTATGACTTGACTCCGATAAAGGAAAACGGGTTAGCGTTTACATGACCACATGCATTGTCAGTTTATTCAGTATAATCTTAAGAACGTGCATGTAAACGCGCTCATTCTCTGAAAGTGAAAGTAAAAACGGACTGAGCTTTGATACTATCGTCTATCGGCACAACAGTGTAGTAATGGCGACCTTTTATAGCCGGTGTTTACAGGAGCTACTCTTAATGTCAATCTCAGATGTACACCATATTGCCAAACGGACCTCCAGAGTAGGCTACTATTGCGGATGGTCCCGTTTCTGTCATTTCAGCATTCGTGACATTTTAATTAAAACAAATTCACAACATTTTGATCAGAAATAAGAGTTTTATTACAATAAGCGAAAATTAACACAAAATGAGCAGTTACCTCAGAGATCACCTAACAGATACCGCTGCACATAGACATAATATGCCGCTGCAGATGTGTACAGAAGTGAAAACCGGAAATGCTTATACCCGTTTTCCGGTTCGAACGCTGGGCGTTCGGCATAACCCCTATTCGATCGATACCTAAAAAGTATCGAACTCGGTACCCAGCCCTACACTGTCCCCGGCGCTGCTCGCGCGTCACAAAATGTTCATAAAGCGCTCCCTGTTCACAGTAACCGGGTCGTCTCATTCAAAACAGCCAGCTGTTGCTGTCAGCGAGCCGCCGCACATGAATACTCATATGAGTCAGCCTGCGAATGTAAGTTACGTGCCCGCCCCAGCACGCTCACGCTTACCCCTAAAGGCCAATTTATATTTCTGCGTCGGGTGCGCGCGGTAGGTACGGCGTAGCATACGCACAGACGCGTACCCTTCGCCGTAACCTGACGCGCACCTCCTCAAAAATGTAACTACGCGTCGCGGCGACGCGGACCGCAAGATCTGTGATCGGTCGGCTTGGTAGCATCACGTTTCCCCCTACGCATTTCCGGCGTGTTCTTCTGCACCACCCGCCATTTTTAAATTCGAAGTACAGCGAAACTGTTAAAAAAACTAAAAACTTACTGCTTTTCCACCTCGATAAGCTCAAGCTCCAATGTGATCCGCTCTCTTTCAATCGCCATTGCTTGTAGTAACCTAAACTCAAAACAGTTCGCGAGGAATCTAAAAGTGGAACATTAAAGGGGTGGTTCGGAATTTTGGACATCGGGCCTCATTTCCAAGTGAGCCTTAGTGTTATCTATCAGTAGAGACATTTTTTAAAAAAATGTATCCAGTCGTCCCAGTTGCGTAGTTGGCCGGTGCTAGGCTAGCGCGAATCAATGGGACCAGCTTTAGCATGCCATTAAAACAGCTTTACCCCCTCCACAGTACACTAAAAGCAAATCAATTATAACGCCAGACTATCGATGTAAGTGTCTGTTGAGAGAATAATGTTAGAAATCAAACTATCCTTTTCATCGCATTGCAATAGTTATATTGTTTTACCTATATTTATTAGCACAGTCTACAGCAGCGGCAGAGTGATATGTTACCTAGGAAACCGAGAGAGTCGGTCCACACGACATTCACGCAAGTGTATTTACGTGCCGCTGACACTCATCTCTACAGACACAGAGTATAATTTATGATATATGTAATAGCAAGACAGAGGACTATGGCAACGTTTGAAAGCAATACTATTGTTTCGGACTTTGAAGACGATGAAGACGAAGAATGTGAGTTATTCAACGAACCATATAAGTATGAGCCAGAATACACAGATGAAGAATTATTCGAGATGGATGCTAAAAGGGCAGAAAGAGAAAGAATGTCTGTAGAGACAGCAGCCAGTGTAGATGCCGTAGAGAACAACCAGGACAGAACATCGGGAGACTGGTGGTGCCAGTGCAGAAAATGTAGCTATACAAATGCCGACGGAAGACGAGTGTTTTTGCTGGAAGGAGTGGAACTTATCACACAGATAACAGAACTGGAGCTAGACGAGCTAGACACTAGTTTCCAAAATTCAAAAATAGTATCCGGGCACAGCCCCTCCCGAGACAGACCAATGCATAACGGAGCACCAGTTGTCAGTGTCGATCTATCAGTTATGAAAGGGCTAGCTTCTTTAGCTAGCTAGAGTAGCCTAACAAAAGTTATTACCTGTACATCTGTAGCTGTTGGTGCATCTGGAAAGACGGCTGGAACTGCATTCCTTGTCATAAACCTGTGACCGTTTCGATTAAATGGTTCTTTAAAGTCGTCTGGTCTAAAATGGTCACTGCAAATCCCTTTTTAGAGTCCAAATTTAGAGTCTCTGTCGGTGTCTCCTTGTCCAAGCCCGAAGAAATAATCCGAAGTTGAATCCTTTAGTTTCTGGATCTTCAAAATGACATTTGTGAAAACTTCGTGATGAACATTTATTAGGTTTGATTTTGCAATTGCGAAATGCACACCGAATCACCATGTTGCCTTTGTTTACCTCAACAATTATTACGAAGCTAGCTGACCTCCCGACTGTCGTGTGCTTCTGTTCTGTTTACTTTTTGACGCAGTGACGTTACTACTAACCGGAGCGAAGTATAATTCCGCCGGTGCTGAGAAACTAGTTCCTGTAAATGTAATGCAATCATTAAGATGAAAAGGATAGTTTGATTTCTGACATTATTCTCTCAACGGACACTTACATCGATAGTCTGGTGTTATAATTGATTTGCTTTTAGTGTACTGTGGAGTGGGTAAAACTGTTTTATGGCATGCTAAAGCTGGTCCCATTGATTCGCGCTAGCCTAGCACCGGCCAACTACGCAACTGGGACGACTGGATGAATTAAAAAAAAAATGTCTCTACTGATAAATAACACTAAGGCTCACTTGGAAATGAGGCCCTATGTCCTAAATTCCATACCACCCCTTTAAAACCCTCCGCCGCCAACTAGCGTTTCGGCGCTGTACTGCAGAGCAACGCAGACCTAAATGCAGAAGTATAAATGCTCACGACGGCGTCACCTACGTGAGTAGCCTACGGCGTACACTACGGCGTACACTACGGCGTACACTCGACGCAGAAGTATAAATTGGCCTTAACACCGGTTTCACACTGCACGCGTTAGCAGTGCATTAGCAGCGCAGGAGTAGTGCATAAGGTGAGCGGAAGAAGGACACGCGCGTTTTGCTTTCATACTGGCAGCGTTTGACGCGCGCGGCGTTTACAGACAAAGTACTCTATAATGGGTAAGTTGGCATAGATTTATTTCGTTTTCAAATACATTTAAGAGACAAGACTTGTCAAGAAGCTTATTTTATTAATTAATAGGCTATATTATATAACGTTTGGTTCATCTTTGTTTTCGTTGACTTTGTTTTCTTTTTAAATTGATGAAGGTCATTTGATTGACTGTTTAAAACACAATAGATATCATCAATGCGCTTTTGGGTAAAGCTGCTGTGTATTTTGGCCATGATCAATGCATTGTCACTTTAATTCAGCGTAAGCCGCGCGGCAAAAATAGACCAGACGCCGAAACGATCGCGGCACTGCTGCTCCTGCTCTGCTCCTGCTACGCGCTGACGCGCCGCCTCTGCGTGCAGTGTGAATGCTCTAATCTGTTAACATGGGCGCCGAAAAAAATACAGGCTGCTTACGCTCTGCTAACGCGTGCAGTGTGAAAACGGCGTTAAATCCACTGGATCCGTCTACGGCGCGGAACATCAGCGTTGCGGATGCCGCAGCTAATCGCGGCCATTATAGTCAATGCTCTTAACCCCTAAAATCCACTTGGATTCGTCTACGGCGCGGAACATCAGCGTCGCGGTTGCCGCAGCTAATCGCGGCCATTATAGTCAATGCTCTTAAGTCCACCAGCTGCGGACGCAGTGCGTCTCAGAAGCGTCCTAGAAGCGGCTCTCCGCACCGCTTCGCTAAAGATAGGCGCCTAGTCTATTTTTGACGGACCCGCGTCCAAGCCGCACCATGAATACAAAATAAAAGTCAAAAAACACTGTCAATTTTAAAATAAACACCCTGTGCAGAATCCCAATTGTATTGCACACCAATACATCCTTGGTAGGAACCATAGACTGACACAGAACACAGAACGGCATAGAGGATCCAGTCGATTTTCAAAAGAACAGCTCCGCTGCTGAAAGGCGTCTGGGACGCTTCCAGTGGACTTTGACGCCGAGCTAGGGACGCATCAAAAACGTGGCGCTGACGTTCCGCGCCGTAGACGGATCCAGTGGATTTTAGGGGTTAGGCTACTAATAAACGCCCCGCCTCCGACGCCGCGCACTCGCTACATTCCCTGGTGCACCCAATATATGAAAAATGTTCTAAAATAGGTCATTCATTGAAGGTGCGCCTTATAATCCGGAGCGCTTTATAGTGCGGAAAATACGGTAATTATTAAATAAATGTTGACTATGTGGTTAGTTATTTACCTTATTTTAACGAGGTACTGCAATCAGCAGACATCAAAATTGGAGAGAAACAGAGCAGACAGAGGGGCAGGGGCGTGTGTTTGCGATTGATTCAGCGTGTGTGAGGGCGGGGCCTTGATTTCACGGCTTTACTGCCTGCTCACTACTGCGCAGGTCTGGTCCCGAAATCGCAAGTGCGCAGACTCAAGTCCCAAGATGTCAGCGCCATATTGGGACACTGGCAGCTTCAGTTCTCTCCAATGGATAATAGAGAAGGGGCGTCGTCCATCTTTTTTTTTACAGTCTATGGTTTGTTGGTGGTGTACGTTACTATTACTAATTATATAATGACCAAATACAACCAGAAAAGAAATTGTCGTTTTTTTGAGAAAGGTAATTCCCTGAGACCTGTTTTCAATTGTGTGGCGATTTTGTACATCCCCAAGCAGTACACGAAGCAGGCATTTTTCTCAATTCCCGTAATGAGAGGTATGGGAAAGTTGCCCTCCGCCGTTGACGTACGCTCCAGCAGCCAATAGGGCGTCTATGTATTTATTATGTCTATGCATTTATTATGTCTATGCTTACACTGCTCGTCTCCTCTCTCTGCCGCTGCAGACCTCGCTGAACCACTCCCTCCATGCCACATACTTGTAATTAGATTATGCCCCGGTTTCACAGACAAGGCTTAAACCTAGTCCCAGACTAAAATGCATGTTTGAGTTGTTTTAACTGAAAGCAACTTATATATATATATTATCTATAGACATTATATAGAGACTCTATATATCTTGAAATATGCCAGTGCCATGGTTTTTTCTCAAGATGGACACCAGTGTTAAAAAAAAGAAGAAAAAAAAACTACTTAAATGTCCTATCTGAACTAGGGTCTAGTCCTGGGGCCGTATTCACAAAGCATTTTATCTTACAACTAGGAGTACTCCTAAATTGCACTAAAAGATTTTAGCTAGGAGTTTTCTCTTAAAAGTTATTCACAATGCCTTTCAGACCTACTCTTAGTAAAGAAAAATGACAACTCCTAAACTAAGAGTGAGTCTTCGTTGCTATGGATGACGTCATTACTCATGCACGAGCTTGACTGAAGTGACCACCTTGATTGGCTGATGATTGTAAAGCGGGAATGATTCCAAACACCTCGCCTACGATGATGAGTGACAGGTCTGAGAATGCGTGCGCTACACAAGTAGTGCGAAGGACGGAAGATGAGGAATAACTGAATAAATAGCCTAAATGAATAAAGAGTAAGGAAAAACAAATAGCCTAGTAGCCTAATGAAACATATGGATTGATGCAATATATTTGCAACAATATTGAATTAATCTGTCACTATATGCCTCTGCCTACGTTTGCAAAGAGAAGAACATTTCAATTTGATTCACAATGAAACGTTACAATTAGTTTGCATGCAGTGAGTAGCCTAGTTTTGGTTGTTGTTGGTGGCGTTATTGCATCCCTAGTTATGCCTACAATGCAAAATTCCTTGCGATTGGAAGCTCCAGTAGCCGCCGCATACGCATTTCAAAACATCGCAACGTGAAATGTCACAAAAAGCGGTTTGTGAATAGGTCTAAGTGAGTTAGGAGTCCTCTCGACTTCTTTTAAGCTGTCCCAGGCTTAGGTGCTACTTTTAGGGCTAAAATGCTTCGTGAATTACTCTTAGTCAAAAAAATTAGGAGTCCTAAAGTTACGAGTGACACGCCCATTATTTTTAGGAGTTGCTCCTAAATTCGCCAGTTAGGAGCTACTTTTAGCCTTAAAATTCTTTGTGAATACGGCCCCTGGATTAATCTAAGCACTGTCTGTGAAACCAGGCCATTATTACGTTTTAAAGTATTTGTAATCAGACTAAAGTTAATTTTTTATTGATTACATGTTATTTTCACAATTGCAGTACATTATTCATAATTCATTGATTCTCCTACATTAGGTACATTACAGTGAAAATTAATTAATTACAAGTTACAAATCACCAATTCCAATACCACTTGAGTAATAGTCTTACCCCCTGTTTCAGTGGAAAGGCTAGCCTAGTCTCAGACTAAAATGCCTGTTCGAATGGTTCAACTAAACAACTTACACTGACATATCTTAAAATAAGTCAGTACCATCGTTTTGTCTAAAGATGCACACCTGTAAGGTTTTTTTTTTTCTAAGAAATGTTTATAAAAGCTACTTAAATGTCTTAATTGAACTAAGGTCTAATACTGGCTTAGTCTAAGCCCTGTCTGTGAAACCAGGCCTTAGAATGTCTGATTTTAATGGTACTAAAGTATTTTACTCATACTGAATGTAGGCTCAAAGAGGCACAAGTCCTCAACACCTACACTGTAAAAAATTTGGAGTAGGATTTACTTGAAAAAAGCTTGCTAACTTTTTTCACTCAGAAAATGCTAGTAAATTTACAACGATTTGCCAAGTAAAAACCTAAACATATTTATCAGTAGCTTTAATTAGAAATATTTAAGTTAAATTTACTTGGAATATGGAATTAAGTAAACTTTACTTAACCTAGTCAAGTGAAAGTAACAAAGAAAATAATTTTTTTTAACTTGGCTAGTAAAAGGTTGAGTAAAATCAATTTAGTTGAAATTTCCTTTGCATTACATTTCGCTCAAACAATAATATTGAAATACCAGAATGTGCTTTACTTAGAACTTCTAAGTAATTTATACTACATCATGTCAGATGTTAAACATCATGTGAATGCAAAGACCTCAATACTTGGTAGACAATACACAATGACGGTAACATTTGTAATCGTTTTTGTGTTTGAATGTGTCATTTTGAGCAGAAAATGTACTCGAAATGTCACAAAATGGCAAGTTACTATAGTCCTAACAACAAAAGCAATGATAAAACAGTGTAAATACAGCTGGAAACCAGTGAAAAATCAACCTCATTAATTATTCAAGGTCCAGTGCATGATGGGAACCCCAGTATCAGAAAAGTTGAGTAATTTTTACTTAATTTTATTAAGTTGATATTTACGCTTCCATTTCTACTCGCTTGAATTAAGTACTGATATGGAATTTACTTAGTTTTTTTAATTCTTGCCTGAACTAACTTTTTCATGTAAATTACATTGTTTTTTTTCAGTAGTATTTCACCACAAAATCATTTTTTACAGTGTAAGAGACATGCCAGTGAAAAGCAAGAACGTTTATTTGTGAGAAGAGCAAGGACATATTTATTTTCTAAAGTCGAAATAAAACTGAAACCACCTCAAAATTGCAATCGACAACAGCCTCTCAAAAGATACAAACAAGTCTCAGTTGAGATCAAGTGCTCAAGAAGGGAAGAAGTAAACCAATATACTTCTACAATGAGCAGCATTCAGGCAGTAGAGCATGAACATGATTTTTGAGTCTACATTCTGCTTTATTTGCAAAGTAATGTCTGTGAAATGGTAGTTATTTGTTGGAAAGTTTAAAATTCTGAACTGAGTCTACACAAAGGCAGCAATGTATGATCCATTAACGGCCGTTTCACACCGCATGCGTGAGCGGCGCGTGAGCAGCGCGTATTTTTTTCGGCGTGCATGTTAATCAATGAGTGCATTCACACCGGGAGCAGGAGCAGCGCGTGAGCGTCAAGCAGGAGCGGCGCGTGAGCAGCAGTGAAGCGGGGGTTTCGGCGCCAGGTCTATTTTTGCTGCGTTGCTGACGCTCAATTAAAGTGAAAGCTCACTTTTGATGGACAAAATACATATGATTTCACACAAAAAGTGCCCGAAATGCACAGAATAATGTTTAGTGAGTTTAAACAAGAACTGGAGTAGGCAAAAAAAGAAAATGAAGACTCAAAAATATTTATAGAAAATTAGGCTACCCATTTAAAGTCCCTGTAAAGGCAATTTAAAAAAAAAAATTCTAAACACATTATAAATGTTAGAGATGTATTGCTAAAACATATTACAAAGACTGTGAACTGTGAAGTACTGAATTGTGGAGTTAGACCGTTAAACAGTTTTTCACCATTGCTATTTTCCGGATTTTCTGGGCGGGGCTAAAACGGGGACTCGATGACGCACTGGAGCCCCCGAGCTCCTGGACACGCCCCTACTTGATGACGCACTGGAGCCGCTGAGGCCGCTCAATCGCGAGTTACTGTCAGTACTATTATTAGTAACAGCCTACAGATTGCTAGCTACCTAGCTATGCCTTCGTCACGGAAATGCGTACTACCTGGATGCGATCACCGGATCACACAAACGGATCGGTGTCCTTATTTAAATTTCCGAAAAACGATTACATCAAGAAGAAGTGGATTAATTTTGTGAAGAGACACCTTGATGGAGAGCTGAGGATCACCGCCAAAACCCACCTCTGTAAGTGATCATTTTATTAAACTTTCGTCGGAGACAACTGCGATTCACTGATAATCCGCTGTTACTGGTGAATGGGGCCGAACTGACTCCCGCCTCGGCATTCATTCTCCCGTCGCGCCGACAACTGGTGCCATCATCGGCAGTGCGTGCCCACCGTGCGAGCGTTCATTCCGGCTGTAGAGTTGAGTGTGGCGACGGTCGGTAGCTTTCCCGCTAGTGGGCGTGGTTTCAGCGCAGCCAGCGGACACACCCCCAGCGTTTGAGAGCAGAGATTACTGCTCATTTTTTCAAGATTTTGATAGCTTATTTTATGTACTTGCTGGCTTTTTTTATCATTCAAATTTGGCTGGGTGACTAATAACACATTTTTCTGTGGTGTGACAAACTCAGAACACATACTTAATTTTGACTTTACAGGGACTTTAAATTTGTTTTGCATTCAGTTTGTGTGAAAGTATGGTGTATTATAAAAAACTAAAGTAAACTAGCCAGAAAATATTCTATATAAACTTTCTTTTAGTTTATGTAATACACAGACAGCTATATACGCTGGCACAACCCAAATCAAACAAGAGTGTGTGTTTTATTTGCTTGTTTTTATCCGCGGACTTTGCAGTCTTTGTAAACATATCGAAAGTATGACTGAAACGACAAGATTGGGGCTGTTTTCTGTGTTGTTTTGTTGTTTATTATTTATATATGCAAATGTTGTACACCTCCCTATAACAAACTTTCAAGACTATCAATTTTAAAAATGACCAACTTCTAAAAACAAATTTATAGTTGTCTTTGTAAAGAATTGCTCGCTTGCATATGTAGCTTTGGAGCCGCTGCTGTGACACTGTACAAACGCTTCCAGTGTGAATACTCTTGCGCGTCTGCAGCTGCAGTGACGGTGTAGTAACGCTGACGCGCTGCTCAAGCGCCGCTCACGCTTGCGGTGTGAAACCGGCGTTATACAAGCTCCATACTTCATTAGAAACTCCATTCTTCAACAAAACTATATGCAATTTGGTCTTTACTTCATAAAGGTAAAAACTTTGGCCAACATTAGAACAAAATAATTGTAATTAATTAATCTATAGAAGGTCACATAGACTGAAATTAAGCCATAGAAAGCATACTGAAAAATGAAACCATATAAATATCAAATTCGATAAATGAGTTCAAAATAATTATTACACAATGTAATTGATATCTTAAGGTAGCTTCAAGCAAAATTAAAGCACAAACTAGTATGGTGTCATTTCAACAAAATCAAGCCAAAACGATGTTTGTTTAGAGTTCGCCAAAGCAAACTTTCCAGAAAAGTTCGCTCCGGCAAGTAAACAACTACCAGTGAACTAGGTTTGGTCGGCGGCAATGACTTAATAGGTGGGTGTAGCTTAGAGGCTTTGCCTTCTTTGAGGTGGAAATCTTTTCTGGTTCAATTTTTCTGTTCAGTCTATCAGGGTCAGACGCAAGTTAATACATGAAATCACTGGAGAGCTTTATACTAGAAAATTAAGTTGTAATCGCTGACTTAAAGCAATCTATTGTATAAAGTGCTATATAAATAAACATGAATGTGCTGAATTGCATGCTAGTGCAAACATATCCATATATAACTATGATCAGATGCATTTCCGAACTGCTATTTTCTCACGGCTGTAATTTTTTTATTGAGAGGAAAGCGTGCAGCTCATATTTACATATTAATCTAAATGTGGGCGGCGTTGGGATGTTTCAAAGGTATTTTACATTTATTTTTACCCCTAAGCTAAGAAATAAAAATAACATCACCATGAGTATATTGAGACCTTATCCCCTGTTTTAACCCATGTCTCCCCAAATCACAGGAAGTGCTTTGTTCAACCCTGATTCTTATCCCCAACTGTGAATGATTGTAAATGCCTTAGTCCCTTGCCTCACCATGTGTAGCTGATGAAGAAATGGCCACAAAGAAAGGACAGACATTTAAATACATAGGCCCTATTTAGACCTGATATTAAGCAGCGGTTTGGTCAATTGGATCACAAGTAGACAAGGGAGACACATTCCCATTTACACCTCATGTTTTGATCCATCTCATTTGTCCACTTTCATTTCTGTCCTGATTTTTTGAGGCAAGAGTCTATGAGTGGGTAAAAGTAAGGGCTTTTTCAGATTCTAATTTCCCCCTATATTTTATGGTAATTTCATGATTGGTTTATGTACTACAAACACTTGTGCATTAAGTCCCCATGGATTATATACAATTTGGAAAAAAAAATATCACCGTATAATGCTGAAAATATACAGTACCTGTCAAAAGTTTGGAAACATTACTATTGTTCAATATTTTTGAAAGAGGTCTCTTCTACTCTGCATTTATTTAATCAAAAATGAAGTAAAAACAGCAATAGCAAATAGTATTACAATTACAAAATAGCTGATTTCTAGGTGAATATATTTTAAAATGTAATTTATTCCTGTGATTAAAGCAGATTTTTTAGCATCATTACAGCCGCAGTGTCACATGATCCTTCAGAAATCATTCTGATATGTTGATTTGCTGCTCAAGAAACATTTCTGATTAGTATCAGTGTTGAAAACAGTTTAAACATCTGTGGTAAGATTAAAAAAGAGAGAAATTTCTATACGTTTATTCATCAAGCATGAATAAAATTGATCAAAAGTGACAGTGAAGACATTTCTAGTATTGCAAAAGATTTCTTTTTATTAAATTCTTTAATAAATGTAATAAATGCAACTAGAAAAAAAGTTTGATGAGACAAACTTTAAGTTGGCTTGAGAAAGCTGGACCAAAGAGTTTGAATAGTTTTAAAAT
Organism: Chrosomus eos; assembly: GCA_036326025.1. Lineage (NCBI taxonomy): Eukaryota > Metazoa > Chordata > Actinopteri > Cypriniformes > Leuciscidae > Chrosomus > Chrosomus eos. Next base: position 29,441,334 of record CM070819.1, read on the forward strand.
AGTTTAATATTAGTTAGAAAGAAAGAAAGATTAGTTAGAAAGAAAGAAAGATAGATAGATTAGAAAGAAAGATAGATTAATTAGTAAGAAGAAAGATAGAGATTAGTTAGAAAAGAAGATAGATAGATTAGTTAGAAAGAAGATAGATTAGTTAGATAAGATAAGATAGATTAGTTTAGTTAGAAAGAAAGAAAAAGATTAGTTAGAAAGAAAATAGATAGTTAGAAAGAAGATAATAGTTAGAAGAAGAAAGAATGATTAGTTAGAAAGAAAGTAAAGAAGTAGATTAGATGTTAGAAAGAAAAGAAGATTAGTTAGAAAGAAAGAAAGATGAGATTTAGTTAGAAAGAAAAGATGAGATTATGAGAAAAGAAAGATAGATTAGTTAGAAGAAGAAAGATAGATATTAGTAGAAAGAAAGATAGATAGATTAGTTTAGAAAGAAGAAAGATAGATTAGTTAGAAAGAAAGAAAAGAGATTATTAGAAAGAAAGATATATTGATTAGTAGAAAGAAAGAAAGTAGATTAGTTAGAAGAAATGATTAGTTAGAAAAGTAGATAGATTAGTTAGAAAAAGAGAATAGAAAGAAAAGATAGATTAGTTAGAAAGAAAGAAAGATAGATTAGTTAGAAAGAAAGAAAGATAATTAGTAGAAAGAAAGATAGTAGATTAGTTAGAAGAAGATAGAAAGAAATGGGAATTAGTTAGAAAGAAAGATAGATTAGTTAGAAGAAGAATGTAGATTTAGTTAAAGAAAGATATAGATTAGTTAGAAAGAAAGATAGATAGTTAAGAAAGAAAGATAGTTAGTTAGAAAGAAAGAAAGATAGATTAGTTAGAAAGAAGAATAGATTAGTTAGAAAGAAAGAAAGAAAGAAGATTAGTTAGAAAGAAAAGATAGATTAGTTAGAAAGAAGAAAGTAGATTAGTTAAAAGAAAGAAGATAGATTAGTTAGAAAGAAAGAGATAGATTAGTTAGAAAGAAAAATAGATTAGTTAGAAAGAAAGAAAGATAGATTAGTTAGAAAGAAAGAAGATATTAGTTAGAAAGAAAGAAAGATTAGTTAGAAAGAAAGATAGATAGATTAGTATAAGAAAGAAGATAGATAGTTAGAAAGAAAGAATAGATTATTAGAAAGAAAGAAAGATAGATTAGTTAGAAAGAAAAGATAGATGTAGAAAGATGATTAGTTAGAAAGAAAGAAAGTAGATTAGTTAGAAAGAAAGAAGAAATTAGTAGAAAGAAAGAAGATAATTAGTTGAAGAAAGATAGTTAGAAGATTAGTTAAAAGAAAGATATAGATTAGTTAGAAAGAAAGATAGATAGTTAGAAGAAAGAAAAAGATATGATGATTAGTTAGAAAGAAAGAAAGATTAGTTAGAAAGAAAGAAAGATAGATTAGTTTAGAAGAAGAAGAAAAGTAGATTAGTTAGAAAGAAAGAATAGAAGTTTAGTTAGAAAGAAAGATAGATTAGTTAGAAGAAAGAAGAAGATTGTTAGAAAGAAAATAGATTGTTAGTTAGAAAGATAGAATAGAAAATAGTTAGTGAAAGAAAGATAGATTAGTTAGAAAGAAAGATATGTTAAGATAGAAGATAGTAGAAAGAAAGAAGATATAGAAAGAAAGATAGATTAGTAGAAGAAAGATAGATAGATTAGTTAGAAAGAAAGAAAGATAGATTAGTTAGAAAGAATAGTAGAAGAAGATATTGTTAGAAAGAAAGATAGTTTAGTTAGAAAGAAAGATAGATTAGTTAGAAAGATAGTTAAAAGAAGATAATAGTTAGAAAAAAGAATAGTAGAAGATATAGTATAGAAAGAAAGATTGTTAGAAAGAAAAGATAGATTAGTTAGAAAGAAGAGTTGTTAGAAAGAAAAGATAGTTATTAGTTAGAAAGAAATAGTAGAAAGATTAGATTAGTTTAAGAAAGAAGATAAGATTGTTAGAGAGAAGAGAAAATTAGAAAGAAATAGATTAGTTAGAAAGAAAGAAAGATAGATAGTAGTTAGAAGAAAAGAGATAGTTATTGAAGAAGATAGAGAAGGAAGTAGAAATTGTAAGAAAGATAGTTTAGTTAGAAAGAAAGAAATAGATTAGTTAGAAAGAAAGAAAGAAGATTAGTTAGAAAGAAAGATAGTTAGATTAGTTAGAAAGAAAGAAGATAGATTAGTTAGAAAGAAAGAATAGATTAGTTAGAAAGCAAGATAGATAGATTAGTTAGAAAGAAGAAGATAGTTTAGTTAGAAAGAAAGAAAGAAGATTAGTTAGAAAGAAAGACAGATAGATTAGTTAAAGATAGATAGATTAGTTAAAAAGTAAGATAGATTAGTTAGAAAGAAAGATAGATTAGTTAGAAAGAAAGAAAGATAGAATAGTTAGAAAGAAAGAAAGATAGATAGAATAGTTAGAAAGAAAGATAGATATAGTTAGAAAGAAAAAAGAGATTAGTTAGAAAGAAAGATAGATAGATTAGTTAGAGAAAAAGATAGATTAGTTAGAAAGAAAGATATAGATAGTTAGAAGAAAGATAGATAAGTTAGAAAGAAAGAAAGAAGAAGATTAGTTAGAAAGAAAGAAAGATTAGTTAGAAAGAAAGAAAGATAGAAAGATGGTTTAGTTAGAAAGAAAGATTAGTTAGAAAGAAAGATAGAAAGATTAGTTAGAAATAAAGAAAGATAGATTAGTTAGAGAGAAAGAAACGTTAGAAAGAAAGATAGATTAGTTAGAAAGAAAGAAAGAAACGTTAGAAAGAAAGATAGATTAGTTAGAAAGAAAGATTAATTAGAAAGAAAAAGAAAGAGATTAGTTAGAAAGATAGATAGATTAATTAGAAAGAAAGAAAGATAGATTAGTTAGAAAGAAAGATAGTTAGATTAGTTAGAAAGAAAGAAAGATTAGTTAGAAAGAAAGATAGATTAGTTAGAAAGAAAGATAAATAAATAGAGAAAGCAAGGTAGATAGATTAGTTAGAAAGAAAGAAAGAAAGATAGTTGATGTTTGAAAGAAAGAAAGATAGATTAGAAAGATAGATAGATAGATTAGTTAAAAAGTAAGATAGATTAGTGAGAAAGAAAGATAGATTAGTTAGAAAGAAAAAAAGATAGAAGAGTTAGAAAGAAAGAAAGATAGATAGAATAGTTAGAAAGAAAGAAAGATATTAGTTAGAAAGAAAAAAGAGATTAGTTAGAAAGAAAGATAGATAGATTAGTTAGAAAGAAAGAATATAGATTAGTTAGAAAGAAAGATAGATAAGTTAGAAAGATAGATAGATTAGTTAGAAAGAAAGAAAGAAAGAAAGATGGTTTAGTTAGAAAGAAAGAAAGATAGATTAGTTAGAGAGAAAGAAACGTTAGAAAGAAAGACAGATTAGTTAGTTAGAAAGAAAGAAAGATGGTTTAGTTAGAAAGGAAGATAGATTAGTTAGAAAGAAAGATAGAAAGATTAGTTAGAAAGAAAGATAGATTAGTTAGAAAGAAATAAAGAAATATTAGTTAGGAAGAAGATAGATAGATTAGTTAGAAAGAAAGAAAGATTAGTTAGAAATAAAGATTAGTTAGAAAGATCCCTTACAGAAAAACCACATGAGTTTCACATGTGCAAAAACACATGTGATCCCATGTGACAACATGGACATGTGATTTTGCACATGTGAAATTTAACATGTGAAATATGTGGAATACATGTGCTTTGCACATGTTAAAGGTAATTTGCACATGGGAAACGTGTGCTTTTGGAACATTTTCCCATGTGATTACATGTGAAACCCCATGTGATTACATGTGAAACCCCATGTGATTACATGTGAAACCCCATGTGATTACATGTGAAACCCCATGTGATTATATGTGAAACCCATGTGATTACATGTGAAACCTGTGGGATTGCATGTGAAACCCATGTGATTACATGTGAAACCCATGTGATTACATGTGAAACCCATGTGATTACATGTGAAACCTGTGGGATTGCATGTGAAACCCATGTGATTACATGTGAAACCTGTGGGATTGCATGTGAAACCCATGTGATTACATGTGAAACCCATGTGATTACATGTGAAACCCATGTGATTGCATGTGAAACCCATGTGATTACATGTGAAACCCATGTGATTACATGTGAAACCCATGTGATTACATGTGAAACCCATGTGATTACATGTGAAACCCATGTGATTGCATGTTGAAACCCATGTGATTGCATGTGAAACCCATGCGATTGCATGTGAAACCCATGTGCTTACATGTGAAACCCATGTGATTACATGTGAAACCCATGTGATTACATGTGAAACCCATGTGATTACATGTGAAACCCATGTGATTGCATGTGAAACCCATGTGATTGCATGTGAAACCCATGTGCTTACATGTGAAACCCATGTGATTGCATGTGAAACCCATGGGATTAAATGTGAAACCCATGTGATTGCATGTGAAACCCATGTGAAAACCATGGGATTGCATGTGAAACGTAAAATTCCCATGTGAAACATTTAATCACATGTGAAACCCATGAGATATCATGTGAAATGTAAAATATCTCATGTGAAACCCATGGAATGACATTTGAAACCCATCAACAATCCATGTTAAAGCTACACACCATGTAAACCTGTAACTTCATGTGAAATCCATGTAAAAATCATTAAGCAATATACCGCAGAAAACGGTAGGCCTACCATGTTCTTGTGTAGGGTCTATAGTCTAATGTTTCCCAACATTAAAACAAAATAATTCAAATTTACTTTTTATTTCATTTCAAAATATGCAATACAAATTGAATGTTTAAAAAAACAAAGCAAAACCATAATAAAAATATACATAAATGCATAAAAAGCCGCAAAAAAAGCAGGTGTATATACGTGTGCGTGTGTATGTGTGTTTGGGGTGTGCATTTGTGAAAGTGTGTTGTCTCAGTCCTCTGTGTCTCCTGCAGCAGGCATCCTGTTTTGGGATAGAAAAAGATCAAAGATTAGGGCAGTGCAAACCATAGACTGTAAAGCAATATGGACGTAGTGTCCGTGACGTCACCCGTAGGTTTTTGAAAAGCTTTTTTGAAGCCTAAAGTGGACGGGGCTTAATAATTAATTATTATTAATTTGTAATGTTATTATGTCATTAAAGGGATAGTTCACCCAAAAATTCTGTCAGTAATTACTCTCCCTCATGTTGTTCCAACCCCGTAAGACTTTCGTTCATCTTCGGGACACAAATGAATGTGATTAAATCTGAGAGCTGGATCACTCCTCCATAGGTTTCTAAGGGATTGGAACTTGACAGCCCCGAAAAGTTATTAAAGAAATCATTAAAAGAGTCCAAGTGACTACAGTGCTCAATCTTAAGTTTATAAAGCGACGAGAATACTTTTTGCGCGCAAAAACAAACAAAAATAATGACTTTATTCAACCATCTCTTCTCTTCTATGTCATTCTCCTAAGCTGTTGACGTAGTGTAACAGCGCAGCGCTTGTGGGTTCTACGTCACACGTAGGCTCACTATTGACCGATGCTGGTCATGTGTGTGATGCATGTGACGTTCAACCAGAAGCGTTACGCAATTACACTACGTGAAATCTCCAGGCCCAAAGAGAATACTTGAATAAAGTCGCTATTTTAGTTTGTTTTTTACACTCAAAAAGTATTCTCATCGCTTGATAAACTTTAGATTGAGCCACTGTAGTCACTTGGACTATTTTAACGATTTCTTTAATATTAATAACTTTTCGGGGCTGTCAAGTTTCAATCCCTTAGAAGCCTATGGAGGAGTGATTCAGCTCTCAGATTTAATCAAAAATATCTTAATTTGTGTTCCGAAGATGAACGGAAGTCTTACGGGGTTGGAACGACACGAGAGTGAGTAATTACTGACAGAATTTTCATTTTTGGGTGAACTATCTCTTTAAACGTTTTACGTAAATATGATATGGAAACAAAAAATGCTGGCGAACAGCAATGCCGTTCTTGCTTAAATAAGAGTGGTGCGTCTCTTTTATAAAAAACACTATTGACAGTTTGTGAATAGATCACAATATAGACTGAGGAATAAACTGAGTCCTGCACATGTCGGTTTCGCGAATATTACCTTTCTGCTCGTCTCCTCAGATCTTTTAACTTTTGTGCCATGCAGACCTTGATCTCAGTGCCTCCGATGCCTGGGTGCCTCTTTTTGACATGGTCTGTAAGAAATGAGATTGATTACATTAAAATTTGCAAACAAGTTTGACATGACGTGACATAACTGCCAGATTCAAACTGTGCTTTCCACGCTATAACTGGCGCTGACTGACACGCTCAGCGCTTGTCATATATAATAACTATTGATAAAAGATATTCAGACATGCTTACCAATTATTAGCTGCACCTTTTGTAGGTCAAGGCTCTTTTTTCACCAACAACCCCTTTTTTTTTCCGTCCATGCTGCCATCTCTTCGAAAGAGAAGATGGAGTCCATAAGAGTTCTGGTTAACTTTTTGTAACCCATACATCTTTGAGCATGATCCAAAGCAACTGGGTTCATTAAGTCAGTCACAGACTTGTTCTGCAAAAAAAAAAAAAAAAAATCTTCGTCAGGACAGAAACCGTGATCTTTTCAACGTTATTGCATATTAGGTGAGGTTTATACGTTGGAGCTGTGAGTGTAAATTTTAGCATACAAGTATTATGCTCGAGTCTTGTTACTCTTTTACCTTCATAGTTATTCCAGAGTTTTGGGGTAAAATGCGAGAAATCTCCTTTAGTGGACTTAGATATGCTGGGCACTACTCACTGAACTATAGAAATGACTTGATTGCTCATGACGTCATGTAAATTGAAGTCACCATATTCTATTGAATTAATAGGAAATCATCTGACTTTAATGAGAAAACATGACCTAACGAGTCAGTGTTTTTTATATTTGAATACTATACATTCTAACCATGTAAACATCGAAAACATTTCTGATTATTATCAATGTTGAAAACAGTTGTGCTGATTAATGTGTTTGTGTAAACCATTGTAACAGTTTAAACCATTTCCCCCCCTCCAGGATTCATTGTTAAATAGACCACAGGCATAAGAAGGGCAGTTTACACTAATGTTCAAACATTTGAGGTCAATGATAGATTTAAAAATAAATAGAAAAAAAATAAGAAATTCATATTTTTACTCAGCAAGGATGCATTAAATTGACCAAAAGAGAGAGTAAGGATTTCTGTTTCAAATAAATGCTGTTATTTTAACCTTTCTATTCATCAAATAATCCTGAAAAACACAAAAATATGAAGCAGCACAACTGTTTTCAACACTGATAATAATCATAAATGTTTTTTGAGCATCAAATCGTCATATTAGAATAATTTATGAAGGATGATGTGAAGCTGTGATGCTGAAAAGTCAGCTTTGATCACAGGAATTAATTGCATTTTACAATATATTCACATAGAAAAAAGTTTTTTATTTATTTATATTACTTCACAATTTTATTGTTTTTAATGTTTTTTTTTTTTGGGGGGGGGGGGGAGGCTGAACACAAGAGACATAAACATTTGTACCAAGACAATTAGTGTATGTTTGACATTACTGTATGTTTGGCGTTTGACTTACTAATCATATGGTTCATCAATAGTGCTTAACCCTTGTGCATCCTTATGGACATTTTTGTCCTTTTCAGTTTTGTTTTTTTGATAACTTTGGCTGTGTTAATGCTAACTGCATAAAATTTGCCACAGGTGTGTATTTTTATTGGAATTTTAATATTTCACCTTCATTTACTTTAAAAAATTTATTTTGCACTAGGTAAAAAAAATACACCCACTTAGCGCCTTTTGGACAAAAATGTCCCCATTGAAACCCATTAAAACTGCGATTTTTAATCCCAGTGCCATTCAACTATAAAATGATGCAATCTTTCTTAACAGGCTTTCGTTCTGTTGGCAAGGCTTCAAAATTTTAATTTTTACTATTTTTTATCAGATGGTGCCATTTTTTCAGGTTTGGCATATAAAGCAAATTATCACTTTATTGTTGTTTTCTGCTGTTTTCGGCTTATGCATACTATAGAGCCAATTAGATAAATTATGAAGCTATAATTGTGTGGGTGTGTTGGTATGGTTGTCAGAGTGTGGTTAGTATGTGTGTACTGAAATTTTTAGGTGTGTGTGTGTGAACATTTTGAAAGAAAGAAATTATATTGTACTGGAAAACACAAATCCCACCCCATGTAAATGAGTCATACCCTTGGCAGAGTCACAGACCCTGCATGTGAAAACTGAAAAGGTCAAAAAGTTACTGAAGTTACTTTTTTTCATTTAAACACATTTCTTATTACTTGCTTGCACTTTGTTTTTGTTTTTGTTTTTATTCAAAGGTAAAAGGTGAGCTTGATTTTGATGTAGAAGTTTAGAGGCCCCACAACACCTTGCATAAATCAAAAGTGATTATTTTTTATGTTTTCACCTCGAGAAAATGGTGATTTTTTTGTCTGGTAGATTTTAGTTGACACAAGTGCTCTCACAGCCAAACCTATAAAAATGTGATGCTTGAGGGCCTTGTCATTTCATTGTTTGCAAGATGAGACGTTTCACAGCAAGGGAAGCTCTGGATCTAGTGAACACATGTGAAAGTGAGGATGAAGAGTTGACTTCAGTTCTTGTTCAAAGTGATCTTGTACTTTTGCTTTATTTATAGAGCAAAATAAGGTATATTCTATCAAAAAAGTAAAAACTTTGGAGGATAATAGGAGTAATAAATCAATGATTTGACTTGGGCCTGAGTGACTTGGGCCTGAGTGGTATTTTTTTTTATTTTTTTTTTTATCTGATACTGCATAAAAATATGAATGCATCAAAATTAATGTTGTTGTTAACCAGTGATATATCCAAGGCTGTAATATTTAAAGAAAAACCTGCTTAGCATTTAGTATATGGAATATTTGTATTATTATTATTATTATTATAATTTTTTATAAAAACAAAAGTGGCATTATGTAAAGAAACCAATGTTTAAAGGGTTAAAATTCTGAAAATTAATGACTGTTTGGTAATTATGATTAGAGCTGATGCTAGTAAAAAATCTAAGTCAGTGAAAGTGGAAAAAAAATATGAATCTATAATATTTTTATGACACTTTTTTGACATGGACATTTTTGTCCTTTATGGACCTGAGTGGTAATTTTTTTTATTTATCTGAGACTGCATAAGAAATATTAATGCATCAAAATTAATATTATTGTTAATCATTGACATATCCAAGGCTGTAATATTTAAAGAAAAAAAAATTCTGCTTAGAATTTAGTATATAGAAAATTATTATTATTATTAAATTTTTTATAAACATCAACAGTGGCATTATGTAAAGAAACCGGCATTTAAAGGGTTAAAATTCTGAAAATAAATGAATGTTTGGTAATTATGATTAGAACTGATGCTAGTAAAAAATCTAAGTCAGTGAAAGTGGAAAAAAAGATTAATCTATAATATTTTTATGACACTTTTTTGACATGGACATTTTTGTCCTTTATGGGCCTGAGTGGTAGTTTTTTTATTTATCTGATACTGCATAAAAAATATGATTGCATCAAAATTAATATTATTGTTAATCATTGACATATCCAAAGCTGTAATATTTAAAGAAAAAAAATTCTGCTTAGAATTTAGTATATAGAAAATTATTATTATTATTAAATTTTTTATAAACATCAACAGTGGCATTTTGTAAAGAAACCGGCATTTAAAGGGTTAAAATTCTGAAAATAAATGAATGTTTGGTAATTATGATTAGAACTGATGCTAGTAAAAAATCTAAGTCAGTGAAAGTGGAAAAAAATATTAATCTATCATATTTTTATGACACTTTTTTGACATGGACATTTTTGTCCTTTATGTACCTAAGTGGTAGCTTTTTTTTAAATCTGATACTGCATAAAAAATATTAATGCATCAAAATTAATATTATTTTTAATCATTGACATATCCAAGGCTGTAATATTTAAAGAAAAAAAATTCTGCTTAGAATTTAGTATATAGAAAATTATTATTATTATTAAATTTTTTATAAACATCAACAGTGGCATTATGTAAAGAAACCGGCATTTAAAGGGTTAAAATTCTGAAAATAAATGAATGTTTGGTAATTATGATTAGAACTGATGCTAGTAAAAAATCTAAGTCAGTGAAAGTGGAAAAAAATATTAATCTATCATATTTTTATGACACTTTTTTGACATGGACATTTTTGTCCTTTATGTACCTAAGTGGTAGCTTTTTTTTAAATCTGATACTGCATAAAAAATATTAATGCATCAAAATTAATATTGTTCTTAATCATTGACATATCCAAGGCTGTAATAATCAAAGAAAAAAAATTCTGCTTGGAATTTAGTAAATTGAAAATAATTACTATTTTTCTTTTTTTCATAAAAAAACAACAGTGGCATTATGTAAACAAACCAGCATTTTAAGGTTTAAAATTCTGAAAATTAATGAATGTTTGGTCATTATGATTAGAGCTGATGCTGGTTAAAAAAATGATGCCAGTGAAAGTGGAAAAAAATATAAATCTATAATATTTTTATGACAGTTTTTGGACACGGACATTTTTGTCCTCTATGTAGCTATGTGTAACTTTTTTAAATTGATGCACAAGGGTTAAGAGATGATGATCAGCTCTACTCTGCTATGGTGCAGGGCATCAGCACTGAAAGATCTAGGAACACAACAAGCCATTTGTCACTGAGCCAACAATGCAATGCCAGGTTTATTTAAAAGGAAAGAAGCTACAGCCGAGGTGAAATGCAGAAAAGAGAAAGAATTTAAAAAATATACAGAATATAATTTCTTAACTAGGATAACAGAATTTGTTTTTGGATTTATTATTCATTTAATTTTGCTCATACAGTGTAACTTCGTTTGGATGTCAAAACCTTCTTAAAATAAACAATTTAAAAACAAAAAATTGAGAAATAAAATGAGGTTATTTAATGAGCTTCCTCGGCTCACCTGTGTCCTAACGTTACTTCTCCGGCAGCAGCTTTATTCAGAAATGTTGACGTCGTGGAGCTTTCTCTCTGTTATGGGTTATTTTGTTACTACTGAAATCACAGAACATTTTTTAGCTAATCAAAATATGTTTAACGTTACCACTGAGCTAAGTTAACGTTAGTTTCAGCCAATTTTCTTGCTCCTGAACATCCCCCATAAGTTATGTTTACGTTTGTTTTAAATAAATAAATAAATAAATAAATAGCTCACTTCCAAGTAAAACCTTTACAAAACATCTCATCGACACATAAGAGGTGATTAAAAGCCCAAACTTTAATAAATAAAAGTTCAACCGAGTTAACGTTACGTTAGCCTAACATTAGCTAACGTTACCTCTTCTGAAAACGGTTGAGATCCTAACGATCCTATCGGACTTTTTCCTAAGACACTACACCATGTCTATAAAATAAATTTTTAACCGAACCGTGCCAATTACAAGTAAGAGAAATGTCAAAAACAGTTGTGAGTATTATTCGTGTGATTTTAGAGACTAATCTCACCTGAAAAAAACCGTGAGTTGAAACAACACCGAGAGAGGGAGTTTTGTTGCTTACCAGTAGCAGTTGTCCCGCGCCGTTTCCATGGCAACTCTGCGCGCTGGCCGCTCCAGTGTTTGAGAGACTCGAAAGTTCACGCGCATGGCATTGATTAAACCACGTCGAAATCATGCAGCACTTAAAATGAAAAGTTTATATATCCACTTTATTTTATTTGAAAACGTGCTTGCAATATTTTGTATAACATCACTTTGCTTTTGATTTTATTTTTAATATAAATAGCCTATATAAAGCCAGTCTTTATAGTGCTTTCAGATTATCTTTCAATGGTAGGCTACACACACAAACTACTGCCTTCATATTCTATTTACAAAGCACTTTTCAGGACATCTTTATATATATATAGTGCTTGTAAATAGAATATGAAAGCAGTAGCCTATTGATTATATCAAATATTATACTGTTGATTATGTAAAATATATTTATAATATAGCTTTAGAAATGGTAAATAGTGTTGAAATAAAAGTATTGCAAAAACTCACTTGATTAAAAACTATACGCTACATTATCATTAAAATATTTTCATGAATATTTTCACATTAGTAGGCAAATGTGGGCCTAGGCCTACACATGCATTATACGCTTTGTGGTCTATGCATTTTGTGTGAATAAGGCTATTGAAGCTAAAAATGTACAGTATTTGTGACGTGGTAAAATAATTCACATCTTAAAACCTATTACAACGTGCAAATATATTTCACATGAGCTCCACATCATTACCTATAACATGTTTTCCACATGTGCCACGTGTTCCATTAACCCTTGTGCATCCTTATGGACATTTTTGTCCTTTTCAGTTTTGTTTTTTTGATAACTTTGGCTGTGTTAATGCTAACTGCATAAAATTTGCCACAGGTGTGTATTTTTATTGGAATTTTAATATTTCACCTTCATTTACTTTAAAAAATTTATTTTGCACTACGTAAAAAAAATACACCCACTTAGCGCCTTTTGGACAAAAATGTCCCCATTGAAACCCATTAAAACTGCGATTTTTAATCCCAGTGCCATTCAACTATAAAATGATGCAATCTTTCTTAACAGGCTTTCATTCTGTTGGCAAGGCTTCAAAATTTTAATTTTTACTATTTTTTATCAGATGGTGCCATTTTGTCAGGTTTGGCATATAAAGCAAATTATCACTTTATTGTTGTTTTCTGCTGTTTTCGGCTTATGCATATTATAGAGCCAATTAGATAAATTATGAAGCTATAATTGTGTGGGTGTGTTGGTATGGTTGTCAGAGTGTGGTTAGTATGTGTGTACTGAAATTTTTAGGTGTGTGTGTGTGAACATTTTGAAAGAAAGAAATTATATTGTACTGGAAATCACAAATCCCACCCCATGTAAATGAGTCATACCCTTGGCAGAGTCACAGACCCTGCATGTGAAAACTGAAAAGGTCAAAAAGTTACTGAAGTTACTTTTTTTCATTTAAACACATTTCTTATTACTTGCTTGCACTTTGTTTTTGTTTTTGTTTTTATTCAAAGGTAAAAGGTGAGCTTGATTTTGATGTAGAAGTTTAGAGGCCCCACAACACCTTGCATAAATCAAAAGTGATTATTTTTTATGTTTTCACATCGAGAAAATGGTGATTGTTTTGTCTGGTAGATTTTTGTTGACACAAGTGCTCTCACAGCCAAACCTATAAAAATGTGATGCTTGAGGGCCTTGTCATTTCATTGTTTGCAAGATGAAGAGACGTTTCACAGCAAGGGAAGCTCTGGATCTAGTGAACACATGTGAAAGTGAGGATGAAGAGTTGACTTCAGTTCTTGTTCAAAGTGATCTTGTACTTTTGCTTTATTTATAGAGCAAAATAAGGTATATTCTATCAAAAAAGTAAAAACTTTGGAGGATAATAGGAGTAATAAATCAATGATTTGACTTGGGCCTGAGTGACTTGGGCCTGAGTGGTATTTTTTTTAATTTTTTTTTTATCTGATACTGCATAAAAATATGAATGCATCAAAATTAATGTTGTTGTTAACCAGTGATATATCCAAGGCTGTAATATTTAAAGAAAAACCTGCTTAGCATTTAGTATATGGAATATTTGTATTATTATTATTATTATAATTTTTTATAAAAACAAAAGTGGCATTATGTAAAGAAACCAGCGTTTAAAGGGTTAAAATTCTGAAAATTAATGACTGTTTGGTAATTATGATTAGAGCTGATGCTAGTAAAAAATCTAAGTCAGTGAAAGTGGAAAAAAATATGAATCTATAATATTTTTATGACACTTTTTTGACATGGACATTTTTGTCCTTTATGGACCTGAGTGGTAATTTTTTTTATTTATCTGAGACTGCATAAGAAATATTAATGCATCAAAATTAATATTATTGTTAATCATTGACATATCCAAGGCTGTAATATTTAAAGAAAAAAAATTCTGCTTAGAATTTAGTATATAGAAAATTATTATTATTATTAAATTTTTTATAAACATCAACAGTGGCATTATGTAAAGAAACCGGCATTTAAAGGGTTAAAATTCTGAAAATAAATGAATGTTTGGTAATTATGATTAGAACTGATGCTAGTTAAAAATCTAAGTCAGTGAAAGTGGAAAAAAATATTAATCTATCATATTTTTATGACACTTTTTTGACATGGACATTTTTGTCCTTTATGTACCTAAGTGGTAGCTTTTTTTTAAATCTGATACTGCATAAAAAATATTAATGCATCAAAATTAATATTGTTCTTAATCATTGACATATCCAAGGCTGTAATAATCAAAGAAAAAAAAATCTGCTTAGAATTTAGTATATAGAAAATTATTATTATTATTAAATTTTTTATAAACATCAACAGTGGCATTATGTAAAGAAACCGGCATTTAAAGGGTTTAAAATTCTGAAAATAAATGAATGTTTGGTAATTATGATTAGAACTGATGCTAGTAAAAAATCTAAGTCAGTGAAAGTGGAAAAAAATATTAATCTATCATATTTTTATGACACTTTTTTGACATGGACATTTTTGTCCTTTATGTACCTAAGTGGTAGCTTTTTTTTAAATCTGATACTGCATAAAAATATTAATGCATCAAAATTAATATTGTTCTTAATCATTGACATATCAAGGCTGTAATAATCAAAGAAAAAAAAATCTGCTTGGAATTTAGTAAATTGAAAATAATTACTATTTTTCTTTTTTTCATAAAAAACAACAGTGGCATTATGTAAACAAACCAGCATTTTAAGGGTTAAAATTCTGAAAATTAATGAATGTTTGGTCATTATGATTAGAGCTGATGCTGGTTAAAAAAATTATGCCAGTGAAAGTGGAAAAAAATATAAATCTATAATATTTTTATGACAGTTTTTGGACACGGACATTTTTGTCCTCTATGTAGCTATGTGTAACTTTTTTAAATTGATGCACAAGGGTTAAGTTCACATGTGGTGACATGTTGTTCACATGTGGTGAATTATTGTTCACATGTGATGAAGTTGTTCACATGTGGTCGAACATTACTCACATTTGGTGACATGTTGTTCACATGTGGTGAAATATTGTTCACATGTGATGACATGTTGTTCATATGTGGTCACATGTGGGCACATGTGGTCACATGTGGGCACATGTGGAAAACATGTGATAACAGATTGTGAAATTCAAAGTGATTTTTTCTGGTATAGGGAAGAAAGTAAAAGAAATAATTAGTTAGAAAGATAGAAAGTAAGTAAGAAAAGTAAATATTAGTTAGAAAGAAAGATATATTGGTTAGATAGAAATAGAAAGAATATAGTTAAGAAAAGATAGAAAGATGAAGATAAAGAAAGAAATATTAGTTAAAAAGAAAGATATAATAGATTAGTTAGAAAGAAAGATAGATAGATTAGTTAGAAAGAAATAAAGAAATATTAGTTAGAAATAGTAGATAGAAATAATAGATAGATAGAATAAGATAATTAGTTAGAAAGAAAGATAGAAGAAGATTAGTTAGAAAGAAAGATAAGAAAATTAGTTAGAAAGAAAGATAGATAGTTAGAAAGATAGTTAGAAAGAAAGAAAGATAGATTAGTTAGAAAGAAAGAAAGAAAAGATAGATTAGTTAGAAAAGAAAGATAGATTAGTTAGAAAGAAAAAAAATAGTAAAGAAATAGTATAGTTAGAAAGAAAGAAAGAATTAGTAATAGATTATAGAAAGAAAGATAGATTAGTTAGAAAGAAATAAGAATATAGTAAAAGAAATATAGTTAGAAAGAAAGATAGATTAGTTAGAAAGAAAGATTAGATATATAGAAAGAAAGAATAAAATAGAAATTAGAAGATAGTTAGAAAGAAAGATAGAAAAGAAAGATATTAGAAGAAATGATTAGTTGAAGATAGAAGAAGTAGAAAGAAAGATTAGTTAGAAAGAAAGAAAGATAGATTAGTTAGAAAGAAGAAGATAGATATTAGAAAGAAGAAGATAGTTAGTTAAAGATAGAAGAATATAGTTAGAAGAGATAGATAGTAGAAGAGAAGATTAGTTAGAAATAAAGATTAGTTAGAAAGATAGAAATAGAAATATTAGTTAGAAAGAAGAAAGTAAGTAAGAAAGAATATTAGTTAGAAAGAAAGAAGATAATTGGTTAGTAGAAGAAAGATTAGTAGAAGAAGAAGAAGATTAGAAAGAAAATAGAAGATATATTAGTTAGAAAGAAAGATAGATTAGTTAGAAAGAAAGAAAGAAATAGTTAGAAAGAAAGATATAGATAGTTAGTTAGATAGAAGAAGATAGATAGATAGAAATAGATTGTTAGAAAGAAATAAAGAAATTTAGTTAGAAAGAAAAAGATAGATAGTAGAAGATTAGGATGTTGTAGAAAAGTAGAAGGTTAGAAAGAAAAGATAAGATAGAAGAATAGATTAGTTAGAAAGAAAAGAAGATAGTTAGAAAGAAAGATAGATTAGTTAGAAGAAAGAAAGAAAAGATTAGTTATAAGAATGATGAAGTAGTTGAGAAGATAGATTAGTTAAAAGAAATAAGATTAGTTAGAAAGAAGATAGATAGTATAGAAAGATGGATTAGATTAGAAGATAGTAAAAGAAAATTAGTTAGAAGAAAGATTGTTAGAAAGATAAAGATATTAGTTAGAAAAAATAGAAGATTAGTTAGAAAGAAAGTAGATTAGTTAGAAAGAAAGAAAGAAAGATAGATTAATTCGAAAGAAAGAAAGAGATTAGTTAGAAAGAAATAAGAAATATTAGTTAGGAAGAAGATAGATAGATTAGTTAGAAAGAAAGATTAGTAAGTAAGAAAGAAAGAAAGATAAGTTAGAAAGATAGAAAGTAAGAAAGAAAGAAATATTAGTTAGAAAGAAAGATAGATTGGTTAGAAAGTATGAAAGATTAGTTAGAAAGATAGAAAGTAAGAAAGAAAGAAATATTAGTTAGAAAGAAAGATAGATTGGTTAGAAAGTAAGAAAGATTAGTTAGAAAGATAGAACAGGGCTCCAGACTAACTTTTTGCCTTGGTTGCACTGGTGCGCCTAACTTTTTTATTTAGGTGCACCAGCACAAAATCGATCGTGCTGATTCTGTTAAGTTTGAGTTTTAGGGAAAAATGACAAGGGAAGGGAAGGAAGTTGCGCTAGACAGAATGTGGCTATATATTTTTTAATGGTTTTACCTCAATATATTATTTTTATAATCGTTGGAAGCCGAAATCTAAAATATATCAGACTAATATCACAGACCTAAAATGTAACCAGGCTACGTTTAAATGTTTAGTTCTGTCATCCGCATAGGTCCTCCGCCGTCACTCGTTAAGCAGGGTCGTCTTGTGTGCGCTGTGGCACCGCGTGAGAAATTCTCTCTCTCACTCTCTCTCTCGGACTGCGAATAGCAAAAATGGTTTAATATTATTATTCTTAAAATGGCTCGCAAGAATGACTTTTTTAAAAAAAAAAAGAGAAGTCTTTATAGCAATAATAAATAGTAGGCTACGTGTATTTTCTTAATTTCTCCAGTACCGACATCAGAACTGATAACGTCCGAGCTTTATCGATAGCGGCCTTTCAGAAGTTTAATACCGGACTCGGACCTACTGGGGAGAGTGTTTTGGGCGAAACCCTCTATGGGTCTATTTCTTTTCATTGTTCGTCATCTGTTTTCTTGCGTTTATTTTGCTGATGCTGATTGCCGTAACTGATTCTCTGGTGCTCGGGTCGCAATTTCGCGATCATCACACAGCACGGAGCAGTGTAGGCCTACCACAGCCAATCAGAGGCAAATACCCTCCCCATCTCTGTCTCTGATTGGTTTAGACCACGATATGATCCAACCATGAGTGTGAGTTCTGTCAAAGGAGAACAAACGCTTCGTTCGTGGAGAGGCAGCGGATTCAGGACGTTAGGTCCACCGGTGCGACCTAGGAAAAAAATTAGTCACACCCTTACAAATTTTGGTCGCACTCTAGAGCCCTGTAGAAAGTAAGAAAGAAAGAAATATTAGTTAGAAAGAAAGATAGATTGGTTAAAAAAGAGAAAGAAAGATTAGTCAGAAAGAAAGAAAGATTAGTTTAAAAGATAGATAGATGATAGATAGATAGAAGATAGATAGAAAAGAAAGAGATAGATAGATAGATTAGAAAGAGATAGATAGATAGTTAGAAAGAGAATAGATAGATAGAGTTAGAAAGAATAGATAGATAGTAGATAGATAGATAGATAGATAGATAGATAGATAAAGTTCATTAGTACATATAGAATGTAGAATTTAATTGAGTTTAGGCTTCAGGAATTTAGATTTGAGTTTATTTGGTGTCCACTACTGGGCCACCGTAGTCGTGGCTCAATTTGAACTGTTGCAATGAAAGTCAATGGGATTTTTATGATTTTTAATATTAATTTTAAGAAATCTGAAAGTCAAATCAGTCTGAAAAGATATAGCAACTCGAGTCAGAATAGTCTGAAGGTCTGACCCGAGTTTGGAGTTTGTAGAGTTAAAACTCTAGGAGGAGTTAGAGTCAGAAAATTTTGGGTAAGAAAAAGAATAATAATAATAATGTTTAAATACAATATCAGTAAGTTGGCTTTCTCAAGCCAACTTAATTAAATCCTGAAAAAATAAACTGCATCATGGTTTCCACAATTTTAAGCAGCACAACTGTTTTCAACACTGATAATTAGAAATGTTTCTTGAACAGCAAATCAGTATTTTAAAGTGATTTCTGAAGGAAAACTTACTGTATATTAAATGCAGCCTTGGTGAACAGAAGGTGTGTTATTTAAAAAAGATGAATTTACGTTTTATTACGTTTTAAGTGCAGGGGACACATTCCCCGCAAATTCTACGACCATGCTTCCAAGGCTCTTCCATCTGCAAGTTCCAGATTGTCAGGACCTTCACAATACAGACTACAGGGATCTTCTCGGTGCTCCCAAAGAAAAGATCAGCATTACCCAGCTCTTCATGTTCAATGCTGTTTCTTCAGCCTTTGTCGCCATTGGCTTTTGGCTTGCTTAGTTGGGGACATGTAATTTTATATTTTACAGTATTACAACCTTACTTGGTAACACTTTATTTTAAGGTGCTATTAATAAGCAGTAATTAACAGTTAATAAGACACTAATAAGACCTTATAAGATGCATATAAGCATTAAAGTCCCTGTAAAGTCAAAATTAAGTATGTGTTCTGAGTTTGTCACACCACAGAAAAATGTGTTATTAGTCACCCAGCCAAATTTGAATGATAAAAAAGCCAGCAAGTACATAAAATAAGCTATCAAAATCTTGAAAAAATGAGCAGTAGTCTCTGCTCTCAAACGCTGGGGGTGTGTCCGCTGGCTGCGCTGAAACCACGCCCACTCGCGGGAAAGCTGCCGTCGCCACACTCAACTCTCCAGCCGGAATGAACGCTCGCACGGTGGGCACGCACTGCCGATGATGGCACCAGTTGTCGGCGCGACGGGAGAATGAATGCCGAGGCGGGAGTCAGTTCGGCCCCATTCACCAGTAACAGCGGATTATCAGTGAATCGCAGTTGTCTCCGACGAAAGTTTATACAACTATCGTGTAAAATGATCACTTACAGAGGTGGGTTTTGGCGGTGATCCTCAGCTCTCCATCAAGGTGTCTTTTCACAAAATTAATCCACTTCTTCTTGATGTAATCGTTTTTTCGGAAATTTAAAAAAAGGACACCGATCCGTTTGTGTGATCCGGTGATCGCATCCAGGTAGTACGCATTTCCGTGACGAAGGCATAGCTAGCTAGCTAGCAATCTGTAGGCTGTTACTAATAATAGTACTGACAGTAACTCGCGATTGAGCGGCCTCAGCGGCTCCAGTGCGTCATCAAGTAGGGGCGTGTCCAGGAGCTCGGGGGCTCCAGTGCGTCATCGAGTCCCCGTTTTAGCCCCGCCCAGAAAATCCGGAAAATAGCAATGGTGAAAAACTGTTTAACGGTCTAACTCCACAATTCAGTACTTCACAGTTCACAGTCTTTGTAATATGTTTTAGCAATACATCTCTAACATTTATAATGTGTTTAGAATTTTTTTTTAAAATTGCCTTTACAGGAACTTTAACTACTTCATATAACTTCTGAGGACGCTTTGTTTCACTTTTCCCGCTCTACTCAATCGTGCCTCCGACGAGCCTCACGACAGTTACAGCCAGGGTGAGTGTAGACTCCATCCCCTGGGGTCCAGCTGGGTCATGACCACTCCGGGGCCGCTCAGTTGCCTCTCCGGGTTCGTCTTGTGCTTTAATTAACCCTTATATGAAGTAGATAATGCTTATATGCATCTTATATGCATCTTATAAGGTCTTATAAGTGTCTTATTAACTGTTAATTACTGCTTATTAATAGCACCTTAAAATAAAGTGTTACCAACTTTGGCATTAGTGTGAATTGTCAGGATGTGATTTTGCATTAGATATTTTATAAAACAAACAATCATTCAGTTAATTTGTTGAATTCAGAAAAAGGTGATTCACCTTATTAGTTGCAGAGGAACTATGTTATCTTTCTGAGATAACTCTGCCATAGTAACATCCAACTTAAAGGGTACCTATTATGGCATTTAAAATGTTCCTAATAATGTTCTGGGAGTCCCCAACAACAGTTTTACATGCATGCAATGACAAAAAAACACTTTTGTTGTCTTATAATATGCATTTATTTTTACCTGATTTGCTCACCGACTCCCTAATGATTCGTTTGACGACTCATTTGTCCAAACCCCTCCTTTGCGTGACGCTAATCGGCGGTGATTGGTCAGATGACCCAGTCAGTTATATTTTGCGTTAGCCCAAAGATTAAACATATTGATAAAGCACTGCAGTACTACAAAACGCTTCACATAATTTCACATATTTCAAAAAACAAAAAAAATGACATTGGAGACCTAGAAGCTGCTGAGCGTAACTCTCACACACACACCACAACCACACACACACACACACACACACACACACACACACACACACACACACACACACACACACACACACACACACACACACACACACACACACAAAAGCAACAATTATTAATAGTACTTACAGGTTGTGATTCGGAGGAGGAAGCTGATTCAAATAAACTTGGTATTGAACGTTCCTTCAGTATCAGGCGACTCACGAATACACACTTGAAAGCATTTGTGTTTGTGAAGCGATCGTCATTAAAATAACGCGAACACAGCTCAAGGTGGCTATACTTGTGTGGTATAGTTGTAAATATAAACTCTAGCCACTGAGTCTTCACATGCTTGTCCCTGGGCAGTGAAAAAAAAAGTTTGCTTTTGATTCGCACTTCAGAACAGAGTCTCGTCGACATGATGTTGTCAGGTTTCTCTGTCTGCTCGGCGCGCGCACTGAGTGGGCGTGTCGAATTCAAATAACTTGTACAAGTGACGTACGAAAGTGCATCGTTCGTCTATCGATTCATATCAGCGACTCAGAGTCGACTCTTACTTTTGAGAGACAATAACTTTGTATACGGTGAACTTTCATATTTAAAACTTTGCAGGATGTTTTTGTTCACTTAGATCTATGTTACACACTACATGAAAGGTAATTTTCAAAATTCCATAATAGGTACCCTTTAATCACCTGCATTTATCAATCTTATGCACTTTACGTATCCATTCATGGCACTCATTTAGTAGTTGTGATATTTTTGTACATACAATTCCTGAAAATCCAATTTACATAATATTTATTTATTCGATCACCCATGACTGTTCTTTTACAGTTAAGGTGAAATTCATTATCTGGCACCCTGAGGTAAAGGTTGTCCTCTGACATTTTCACAGGGTTTAGAACGACAATAACTGGGTTAAACACAGTGTAAATGGCCCTAAACAGTAAAATAAAATAAAACATCAAAAGTCATTAAAATATTATTTATTAAAATAAGAAAACATATGGAACCATTTGTATGTGACATTTACTCTGAATCTGCAACTAGAATGTTACTCAATAGTATCAATAAGGATTTTTTTTATTTTATCTGTGACAACCACAAATGCACAATTATTTTAAAACATTTATTTAAAGTACTGACATTGTAAACCAGATAAAAAACAAAACAAATGCAAGTTCCACATAAACACTTATTGACAGAAAAAAAAAATGAAATACATATCCAATTAGGGAAATACATGATTAATAGTAAGCAATCTACGATTGGTTTAGGATATATTGTCAAGTACAAGCTGATTCAATGGCATTTAATAATTCATGACAGTGTTTCACATTAACACAGGGCCTGGTTCATGCCATTTCTGTCCATTTTATGGTGCTTTTCCACTACACAGTACCAGCTCGACTTGACTCGCCTTTGTTTGGTTTTCCACTGTGTAAAAGTTGTACCTGTACCTGCTTTCTGGTACTTTTTTTCGTATCACCTCCGGCGAGGTTCTGAGCGAGCTGAGGCGATACTAAAATGTGACGTCAAAACAATGCTGACTTCTGATTGGTCAGAGAGAATCGTCATTATTCACTGCGTCATCATTGCACGCGCCAGACGGAGTATCCTGAATAGCCCCACCATTTTTAAATAGTTTGGCCAGAGATTGCGTGATATACCCATTACTACTATTAAAACAGCATACACTCGATTTCCTCAATTGTCCTGTGTGTGTGTGGGTGTGTGTCGCGTAGAAGATTATGTCACGACAGTTTCCTGTGGCGTTGCTATGACGACCAGGTACTATTGTGGAGGTACTATCTGTAATGGAAAACAGAGCGAAAAGCGAGCCGAGTCGAGGCGGGTTGAGCTGGTAATGGAAAGTGCCATTAGACATAGTCAGTTGGTTATATGGTAATTTATCAGAAATCATGAGTCAAGGTGCTCCAATCTGTACATGTGTTAGCATAATTTCCAGAGAAAACAAATATTAGTATCTATGTCGTTTGTTGTTCGGCCCATCAAAGTTGCCCCCAACTGGACTTCCTCTCCCAAAGCCACTTTGGCCAACCACACCAGGAACAGGACCTGCCCCAACCACCATTGGTGAGTGCTGCTGCTGCTGAGGGGAGTCAACACCAGTCCGCCCACCCACAGGAGAACCCATCGGAAGACCTCCTCCTTCAGAAAACCGCTCATTATGCTGAATATAAAAAATAGGTAGGCATATTTGTAGCAAGCAATTGTTTGAATATGATGCCATTTTAAATTAACTATATAATATTTTAGTTGTTACATAAACAAGTTGCCAAAAAAAGTCAAATGTAAAATTATTGACTATATTTCAAGACCTTTGTCTTGTTAATGATTTTCAGTTTTATTCAAGGTAATTAAAGCAACAGTTTTTCAATAATGAAAAAAATATGTAAATGTATGGTATTTGGATAAAAAACGCCCACTGCTGTTGAGGCCAAAGGGACAAGAATTAACATGATAGTAAATAGCTGGCTGACTAGTTGTTGAAATGACATGGTTAGATTCAGATGGTGTTGGAGCCATTATTTTGAATTGTATTTTTTTGTTTGTGACACTAGAGGGCGTTTGAGTAGGTTGAGTTAAGTAAGGTGATGATGAGTCACAGGTGCGCTTATGGAAGGTCAACAAACTTTTTGACCGTGCAGTGTTGAGTATTGGATTGTGCAAGACTGCTCATGCCCAACAGTATGTTTTGAATCAGATATTTTGGTTTAGTATTTATTTTCGTTTTATTTGTTGTTTGCACTGCCAAATGGACAATAAATGGATTTGGCTTATCCAAAATTGTTCTGAAGGTATGGACAATGCATTTATTTTATTCAAGACAAGAGCATGATGTGATGACGGGGGGCGGGGGGTGACAAATATCACACCGACCAACTGTCCGAACATTATTTCTGTACAAAGACGTCAACCAGCAGAGCTAACCGAACAAAATGGATGAAAAATACATTTTTAGTATAAAACAAATTATCTGCGAAATCAGTTAGAAGTAAACTGTGCTGTGGATATTCTGTATCATAGCAACGAATCGTCTCAACTGAAAAAACGCTGCGCTGCCAAAACGCTCTCAAGCGCGCACATCTCGTCGTTTTCAGAAGAGCGTCTAACGTTTTCAGCTGGCTAAAAACGCTTTGGTGGACACACAGCCTTACAATAAGTCAAAAAGTTTGACCGAAGGATCCTGGATGAGCCTTATATCGACATCGACTGGAGCAGATCGAATTAGACAACTACAGGAAAAGTCAGCTGATCTGAAGTCGGATGCTCATTCATGACAGTCTTGTTGGATTAATTTTTTGTGGATTATTTGGGAGTGATCGCCGCGGATTTCGAAGGACTACAAACCTGCACGTGCAAAATTAAGATACAGAGCACACGAACAACAAAGCCTTCAGCGTTTGTGGAACTGAGGTATGAAAGCGCTTTCACTTGAACTTGAGTCGAATGGCTATATATATAACAGTGTGACCACAAACAAACAAAGACAAATCCAATGCGCATTGGTGGTAAAAAACAAAACAAAAAAAGGGGGTTTTGTAAAACTGCTTATGAAATGCTTGTGTTTGTCAATGTTTACACTTGGTGATGTTGTAAAATATGCAGTTAGTAAAGGTTTAAAAATGGCAGATGAAATTGAGTTTCCTGGTTCTGAAATCAAGCAAGATGGGCCTCAGACTCAGAAATCAGATGAAAATGTTGAATTGTCTGTAAGAAAACGAGAGGTTAAGCTTACTGCAAAAGGGTTAATGGCAATAATAATGGGTAATAGAGAATATGAAAATGAGGTCAAAGGTATGCTTGAAAAGTTTGAAATGCAATGCAAAGAAGCAAAAGAAGCACACGAGTCTTTGATTGTTTTATTGCCTAATGAAGAGATAGACCGACATGAAACATGGTTCAAAGCAAAAATGATAGGAGTTGTGGAATTAAGCTCTGTGGTATATAAATGGTTGGAGAAGCTACAGGAGAAATGTGATCGTGCTGCAAGCAAAATTGAACCCAATGATAGCATTTCGAACGTTGAAACAGCAGCCGCCACAGTTCGCGCTCCAGCAAATCTAATGCATCTGTGCATAGGCTTGCTACGGTAGTCGGTGTTACTGGTGTTACCGATGTTCAGGCGCAACACCGGTTTCATCACTTGTCCAACGCGACACCGCAAAAAAAATAATATTAAACGCAATTACGCAGTATCCGTTTTTTTTTCTGTCACCCGTTGACTACCGTTGTATGATCACGCTCTTATTAATGTGAATGATATTAAGCGAGACAAGACTAAAGAGACCGCGCTGTCCTGCCTACACACACACACGCGCACGACACACAGAAAAGACACGCGTGCAGTATCGAGTTCTCTTTCGGGCTTGAACAAACCCTAACACACACAAATTATGCCAAAATGTCAGTTTTGACGAGTGTCCTCATAAGTGCAGTCTTAAATGATTTAAATAATGTCTTAAATCAACGTAGAGATTTGTGAGAAAATGGGACGCGTGTCGATCGCGTCTCTGTCAGCAGCGGCTGGTCTTAAAGGGATAGTTCACTCAAAAATGAAAATTAAGTCATTAATTACTCACCCCCATGCTGTACCAACCCCGTAAGAAGAAGAACGTCAGTTCTCGCACATGTGTCGTGGAAATCTCTTGAACTCTCGTCTCAGGCCCACGAGCGGCTTCTTCACGCAAAAGAAAAACTCTTCATGAAGCGCAGTGATATTCAGCGACCTATGGCGTTTCCTGATGGATCGTGTTTGTTCGTTAACTTCATTTTATACGTGCAACTCACGTAGCCTATAAGGACACTGACAACGCACTGACAGACAGGACCGAGCAGGTAATATTTAATATGAAACAAAGTCTCAACTTTCAAATTTGGTCAGTCAAAGAAAATGAAACAATAAATAGGTGATACCGTTCTGTGGCTCTAATGTGTCGTGAGAGATTGCCTTTAAAGCAAAGTTCAAATCCACCGATGTTAATCTACTAACTCTCCTGACTGCTTTGTCGGACAAAAATGGTGGATTTTGATTTGTCAGATCGTATCAAACTCCCTGCGAAGGATAAATTGACGCTAATGTATAAGTATAAGTGAAGTGCACACTGCTGCACCAGCTTTTTATAAGCGATGTAAAAAAAATTAGTTTCGTTTTCAAATTAGCGCTAATTCAGCGCACAATAACAAAACAGTGTTGCTTCACACAACCACCATTATGCATGCCTGTGCAAACGCGCGCATTTTACATTTGCCTTTAAATTAGCGATTTAAAAGCCCCCGCTGGTGATACCGGTATTACTGGTGTTGTCACACGTCGATTAACCGGTGTGAAAAAATCCTCACCGTCACATCCCTATCTGTGCAGCATGCACACATTCAGCTTGAAGCAGAAAAAGCTGCTCTTGTCGCTCAAGCAGAGTCTTTAAAAGCTAAGCATGATATTGAGCAACAATTGAGCGTAAGGAACGAACAGATATTGATGCGAAGATCGCCGCATCCAATGCAAATATATCTGTGCTCAGGACTTATGAACAACGAGCAAACAGCATTGCATCAGATGGGATAGAATCCTATGTCAGCAAACAGGCAAAACAAGCAACTGCATCTCTTTATCCAGAAGTTGACAGACAGTCAAGAACTGTATTGCAAAGCAGCATAGGTGCTACCTCACAACCAACATCATCTCATTTACAGCAACCTGCATCTTCAAGACCCAGAATAGCTACTTCAAGACATAAGGTCTGATTTCACACAGAGTATGCTTTAAAAACATTAAGAAATAACAGAGTTGTTAATACAGCAGCAAAAGTCTCAACAATTACCACCATGTGATATTCCAGTGTTGTTCCATTGCAATTCAGTTTGTTCACTAAAGCTTTTAAACACTGTGTGGAGGAAAAAACGAATAACAAAGGTGATTGTTTGTATTTCCTTGAAAGATACACAAGAGGGCGCCCAAGAGAAATTGTTCGAAGCTGTATGAATATGGCACCTGAAAGAGGTTACGATACAGCTAAAACTATGCTTAAACAGCAGTTTGGAGAAGATTATTTAGTTATGAAGATTATTTAGTTATGAAGGTATGAAGATCCCACATCTCTTCAAGATTATACACTCTTTTTACGTGGGTGTTGCAATGCTATGGCAGATCTACAGTACATGCAAGAACTGGACATGCCAACAAACATGAAAGCAGTAATTCAAAAGCTTCCATTTAAACTCAGAGAAAAATGGAGAACAACTGCATGTGATATCATGGAAAGACAGAAAAGAAGAGCCCAATTTAGTGATGTTGTCAACTTCATTGAATACCAAGTTAAAATCATTTCTGATCCAATATTTGGGTCCATTCAACATGTATAGATGAGAACAACTGGTAAACCGAAGGATATCTACAAATGGAAGTCATAATTCCAGTCACAGCCAAAGTTAAAAGGGGATAGTTTTGCTACCAATGTTACCAACGTTAACAAACCCATTGTTGGTGAAATCCAAAGGGTAAATGCTGATCATCCAAGCAGGCAATTCAAGAGTAATCCACTTGTTTGTTTTGTTCACAAGGTCATTCTTTGGAACAATGTAAAGAGTTTGAGAAGAAGAAACATAGGGAAAAGGTAAACTTTATAAAGGAAAAAGCTGTCTGTTTTGGTTGCTTGCATGTTGGACACATGAGCAAAGAATGTAAAAGGCGCTTAACTTGCAAAGTGTGCAATCAGAAACATCCCAGTGTTCTTCACAGGGCAATTCCATGCAAAGGTCATCTTTACCATGAAAAAATAAAATTTTAACCAAAAGAACAAAACCTTTTTAAGTTGTCCATTTAGGTCTGTAATATAATGTATGAATGTGCTTTAACAAAAATTAAGAAAATTGCCTTGTTTATCCACCGGATATGAGGTGAGCAACAATGCTTAAATTACATTTTCAACCAGCCATATTTCATGCTTTCAAAAAAAGGTATCAAAGACCCCCCTTTTTAAACTTTATTTTAACAGTAAGCATTTTGCAGAAAGATGGAGGCATGCCTGAGAAATACATATACTAATTTGGTCATAACAGCACTGCCTGTAGAATTTATAAGGGCTATAATGAAGAGGTCTTGACGCTTCAGTGCACTGTCACGTTCATAACGTTTTAAAGGTTTAGTTTATTTAATAATCTTCAGAATCATTTCAGACAGTCTTCTTAATGTGAAAACAGCCATTATGCGTCAACAAAAGTGCCATGATGGTTTGATTGTTGATTTTCCAAACTAGGGGTGTCCATGGTTAACCGATTAACCGTTAAAAATTGCGTAACCGAGTGAAACATTTTGCTCGGTTAAGTGGCGTCAATGGCGTGAATTTTTGCATCACCAGAGACTGCCAGAGCGCTCACAGACATTTGTAATGTCCACAAGAAGTTCACTTTTCATAATTTTAAGGCCGTAAATAGGCTTTCATTTCTCAAATAGTGTAATGTCTTAATTTTAGTTTGAATAGGTCTTAAAGTAAGGAAAGACGAGGTGTAGCCTATTCACCTTGCTGAGGGGGATGTGATCAAAGCCTGGAGTGGAGCAAAAGCACGTTCCTCTCTCCACTCTAAGCATTCTGTAACCACTTCACCCATAGTCCACTCCTGGTTTTCAATTCCCGCTCACGGAAAAACTAACATGTAAAAAGACCCAAGTAAACATTTTTTTAATAGTTGGTTCGGATGAGTAGCCTAACTGAGTAGCCTATTTAATTGGAATATCAAATAGGTTGTGCGATTATTAAAAAAAAAATCATGTTTTCGGTGCTGACGCGTTCAATCTAGCCTGGGTGGCGCGGCCAATAACCTATAAGCTGTCAAAAAGAACAGGCAAAAGTAATGATTATGAATATGTCAAATATAGCAAGCAAGGAGACATTTTAATTGTTTATTAATAAATAAGTGTTTTCTGT
The DNA here is from genome assembly GCA_036326025.1 of Chrosomus eos. Classification (NCBI taxonomy): domain Eukaryota; kingdom Metazoa; phylum Chordata; class Actinopteri; order Cypriniformes; family Leuciscidae; genus Chrosomus; species Chrosomus eos. The sequence goes on from CM070819.1 coordinate 29,470,234, forward strand.
CAGTGTCGGCTCACTCGGCTGGAAAGATGAAGTTGACGACGCTGACTCGCGATCTTCACAGTAGTGAACGCGCCAGAGAGAAATGCACTTTTCATACGGATTACATAAGAGCAGTCTGTTTTCTTTCGTTTTGAATTGTTCTGTTTAAAAGTAGACATATTAATATAGATATATTTCTCAGGTGTGTTAAGTATGCTATCTTATACGCGGAGTTTCGGTTTGTTTATGAGACGCGCTCAGTTCACGCACTGGCGGCTCTGTGTCGTGATTATCTAATGTCTGCTGTATTTACTTCTATTTATTAAATCCAGGTATATATTTGGTTAATGAAACATTGATTAAAATTAAGATACAATTAATACAAAACGAAATTCACTTTAAAGAAAGGCTTTGTGCTTTCTGTTTGAGGTCTCTGGAAGTTTTTGTGCCGCTTCAAGAACTGTCACGTCCCATTGTTTGATATAAATGCGAACACGAAAAATAAAATAAAATAAATATTTTATGTTCTGGGGAGAACTAATCCTTCTTCATTCGGCAGTAGCCTAGTACTTTTGGTTTGTGCAGTGTAATTCACAGAATTAGGTAGCCTAAAACAATATTTTGCAACCTAAAAGTTAAAGATGTTTTGTGCAGTTATTAAAGGTGTTAAAAATGAACTACCCCTTTCTCGTGTGTCTGTATCTCGGGGTTGCGGCGCGCACATTATGGTTAACCGAGTATTAACCGCTAAGGGCATCGGTTAACGGTTAATGAAAAACTTGAAAACGTGCAGCCCTATTCCAAACATATTCTATGTATTTCAGACGCATCACATCCATAACAGGGTTTGTCGTCACATCCATAACGTTGGTTTTTCCTCATAATACACCTCATAAAAATATATATATTTTAAACATGCATATTTTTATGTTCAGCTAAGACCCCTTCATCATGTGGATAGCAATATTTATACATTGGATTTAAAAGTTCACAGACTTTAAAGGAAATCGAACAGTATACCAAAAACTCTGTCTTTTACCGTCACATCCATAATGCATGCATATTTTCCTTTTTTGGGGGTGCTTAAATACATTTTAGAAAAACATATTTTGCCTGTCAATTCCCCAGATTGCGTGCTCTGAGATTATGCATTTCCAATTTAAATATTGTAAGAAGTTTTTTTTTTTTCTGAGACATTTCACCTGTCATTATGAGTTCAAATGTCACATCCATAACGCTGGAATTACCCCACATTCATCTTAAGGAGTTCAAGGTTGATAAAGCTGTCAACACAAATGATGAACAGTATGTAGAACCAACTATCAACAATACGCTTGTATCTGCCCAAACATGTGGTCATATTGGGGCCGGGAGTAGCAGTGGTATCTTATCTATCCTTCCAGTCCAAGTAAAGTCTGCAAGGGGCAACAAAATTGTTCAAACCTATGCATTTCTGGACACAGGCAGTAACTCTACATTTTGTTCAGAAAGTTTAATGAGGAAGCTGCTCCTGAATGGACGAAAGACAAATATTTGTTTGCTTACCATAGCCGTGTTTCCACTGCCGGGCCAGGGCCGAGCCGTGCTAGTGCATGCCAGGACCAGTCGCGTTTCCACTGTCACTTCCGGGGCTTGATCGGGGCTTACTCGGGGCCAACGGCCAGGATTTCTGGCCCGTCGAATACCTTGGGCCAAAGCAGGCCAGCTTGGGCTAGAGGCGTGCTCAAGGTAAAAGCTATGGGTAAAAGGCGGAGTTTATCGGTGGTCGGGATCGTTATGATCTGAACTGAAGCAAGATGCACATTTCACTTTTTTATATCACGCAAAATAATCGCTGCTCGAAATAGAGAATAGCCTGTACTGGTCTGTCGAAGATACCAAAGCTCTTCTGAGCATTTGGGCAGAAGAAAGGGTACAACGTCAATTTGACGGCGTGTGAAGAAACGAGGACATTATAAAATACATCAATGCTGAACTTTCTAAGCTAAGCATCCAGCGAGCAACGCTTCAAGTTCAGGAAAAAATAAAAAAGTTGCGATCGCAGTATTGTACAAGGCGATTCAAACGCAAAATGGGCAAAGCAGAGCTCAGAGAACTTTCCATGGTTCGACTTGATGGTCGTGTGCTGGGTCACCGTCCCTCTGTTAGTGGCGACTCGCGAGACAATCGGGACACTATTGCAGCCACGGCCGGTGAGTTAATATACATGCTATCTTCCTAACTTAAAAAATAAATAAAATGCATAATACCCGCTGAAATGGGTTGGGTTGTTGTATGACGTTTGATCCAGAAAGGGGCAGGGTTTAGGGCAGCGCTGCGGGGCTACTGGCCCGGCAGTGGAAACGCAAGCCCGGTGCTTGAGGCCTGAGGCCACTGGCTCGGCTTGGCTCGGCTCGCTGTTAGCCCTGGCCCGGCCCTAGCCCGGCAGTGGAAACGCGGCTCATGAGTCCCAAAACAATAGTCTCAAGCTATGTGGTAAACAACTTGGAGATTTCAAGTCTTGATGGTAATACATTTTATGAATTACCAGAAGTGTACACACAGAAACAAATGCCCGTAAACCAAGCCAACATGGTCAATCGGGAAGACCTAACTAAATGGCCATATCTTGATGGTATTCAAATTTCGCACATTCAGGCTGAAGTAGAGTTATTGATAGGTACCAACGCCTCCAAATTACTCGAACCGTGGGAAGTAGTAAATAGTCAGGGAGATGGTCCCTATGCCATACGTACCCTATTGGGGTGGGTCGTCAATGGTTCTCTAGGCCAGCCTTTCTCAAACTTTTTTTAGTCAGGGCACCTTTCAAAAGTGCATACAATCTCAAGGCACCCCAGTGTAAAATATAATTTAAAAACACTGCATAACCCAAATGTAAATGCAAATGTCCTGTTTATTTAGACAGAACAGTAATGAACAGAGCATAATACGAACTGTAAATAACAATAACAATAATAACAACTTTATGTGCACCTTTAAAGGCTATCCCCTCCCCCAATATTATTAAATGTAGGCTATGCTTCATCTTTAAATTCTTAAATTTGATCAATAAATTTAATTATTTCGAATAATAAGACACTATAGGGCTGTTACCCTAGGGGCTGATCAAATTTAATCATTTACACTGAAAATGTACAATTACATAAAATAATGTTATGAAATTTATTTAAATTTACATATAAGAAACGTTGGAAAGAATGAAACACTAAACCGCCAGTAGATGGCGGCAGGCGACCGTCTTAATGAGTGAGTCATTGATTCATTCATTCAAACGATTTGTTCAAACGGCTGATACATTCAAGAATGAGACAGATGTTTATGAATTGGTCATTGAATCTTTGACTCAATCGATTCGTTCAAAATGCTGAATCATTCAGTAATGAAAACAGGATGAGTGTTCCTGTGAGATGCGCCGTGGTTCTGCTGTGATTTTTGTTTGGAACTATTTTCGCTGCTGAAACAGATCTTAAAACAGCCAATATTGCATATAAAATGTAAGTGACTTAATTGTAACTGTTTATTGAACTGTTGTAGGAAATCAATGTCACATTTTCAATCGTGATGGAAGGTGTTCAGGAAAAATAATTGAGGTTGCATAACATATGTTAAAAATATAAAAACTCCACATTTAGATTTTTTTATAGGGAGTATGTTGTTAACTGAGTGTTTGTGTGCTGCGCTCATAGATTTCTCCTCGAGAGGCTGCGCGAGCTTCAACAGTGCAACCTTGCCGTCAGTAATAGCAGTCAACAACACTGACAGTAATTCAGCACAATATGAATGAGTTCGTCTTAGGTTTAACAACCTATGAAACTAATAATGAACAATATGAAACTAAAACGACATAGGCTTATTTTAAAATGTCTTAGTACAGGCTATTTAGAGGTGAATAAACGCAATTTAGAGGTAGATAAACGCACTTTGGAGGCTATTTCCGAATATTGGGAGGTAAATGGCGTTACGTGCGTTTAGCCTCCACTTGGAACTGAAACGCAGTTAGATAACCTTACAACTGTAATTGAAGTCTTATTGAGGAAAGAAATAAGGATGGATTTTGTGTAAAAAATAATCAGTAGTTTTGGTGAGTAGCCCTATAATGCTTTTTTCCCCGTGGTGAATATGATTTTCTTCTTAATTTTTATTTTAAATTTATGATCGAAACTAAAAAAAAAATCAAATATTCATACTATTGTAACGTCTGGAAAGGGACTATAACCCTTGAACAACAAGATAATGGAGGCTCCGTTTCTGAACTTATAGCTGCTAATCGGATTCGGAACGCAAGAACCACTGTCCACAAACGCACCAGCCGAACTCACGCGCTCGTTTCTCTCTACCGACCTTTCCCGAACTCACCACATTAACCCTATAACTACCGGTGCAAAATAAATACAACAATTATAGAGAGTTTTTGCGCTGCTACACTATTAAAAGTTATTAATTCAGGTATAGGACAGAAGGCCTAGTGTGAAATGTACGGCCCGTGGCCCGCCACTGATGAAATGTCAGATTTTTTTTTTTTAAACCTACGTAATTTTTTGGCGGCACCCCTGACACAGTCAGGGGGCACCCCAGTGTGCCGCGGCACCCACTTTGAGAAAGGCTGCTCTAGGCAGTTATTAAAATGAACAACATACTGCTAGAGTAAACAGGATCTCTGTTGAAACATTGAAGTTGCTATTGGAAAGCAATACCAGCATGATTTCAATGAAAAAGTGTCAGAGGACAAAGAATAAATGTCCAGAGAGGAGGTAACGTTCATGGAGATCATGGAGAAATCTGTGAGCTTCAAGGATGGACATTATAGTTTGAAACTGCCTTTCAAAAACAAAGATGTTATAATGTCTAACAATCTTAACATTGCCAAACAGCGTCTTGTAGGGATAAAAAGAAAGTTTGAAAAGAAAGTTAAGTTTCAACAAGAATATACAGACTTTGTCAACGATATGGTTATCCAATGCTATGCTGAGAAAGTGCCAGAGCATCAATTGGATCGATCCCCATTTTAGAAGATGGATTGCTGAGAATCGGTGGCAGGTTATGCAAAGCTGCCATGCCTGAAAAAAGGAAACATCCAGTTATTTTATCTAAAGATCAGCATATTTCCAAATTGATTCTTAGGCATATTCATGTACAGAGTGGCCATAGTGGAAGAAATCATATGCTGTCTATATTAAGAGAAAAATACTGAATTACTCAAGCCAATGCAACAGCCAAAAAAATTCTTTCAAGCTGTACTGTCTGCAAAGGTAAGCTAGGTGAGCAAAAAAATGTCAGACTTGCCAGAAGAAAGAATAACTGCAGATCTTCCTCCATTTTCAAATGTAGGAGTGGATTACTTTGGCCCAATTGATGCAGTTCATTTGGGAGGTGGCATACTCATTAGACACTGATTCTTGCATAAATGCTTTGCGACGATTCATATGCAGAAGAGGACAAGTATGTCATATGAGGTCTGACAATGGAACAAATTTTACTATCTCAGAAAAGGAATTGAAAAGGGCACTGGCAGAGTTTAATCAAAATAAAATCACAAAGGAATTAAATGGAGTTTTAATGCACCCACAGCTTCACATCATGGTGGTGCATGGGAATGCATCATCAGAATGGTAAGAAAGGTGTTGTCCTCCGTTTTGAATCAACAAACACTGGATGATGAAGGATTACACACTGTTCTGTGTGAAGCTGAGGCAATTCTCAATAATCAACCCATCACCAAAGTGTCGGAAGATCCAAATGATCTTGAAGCGCTTACCCCCAATCATCTGCTCACAATGAAGAGAAACCCAACCTATCCTCCTGGTCTTTTTGAGAAATCAGATCAGTATGTAAAAAGAAGGTGGAAATAAGTACAATACTGAAGAAATACAAATTTATTAAAAGGTTTAGGCTAATTTAACTTCCAATATAGATAGTATTTTAAATGAGAAAGTTGCACACTGTTTTTCCAGTGATCAAGGTGTCGGTACAGCAATCAAGGTGTCGGACATTAACCTCTGGTCACTTCAGCTGGGCCTTTGTTGATCTTATCATGCTGATTAGACTTGCATCTCAAGGCTCTGATGTTACACTTTTTGTCTTTGAGTTTCTATCCCAGTGCGGGAATTTCTTCCCCATCCTGTTCTCATGTCTCCCTCCTCGCCTTTTGTCCTGTCTCAGTGCGGGAACAGAATGTTTCTCCCCCCCCAATGCAACCCCTCCCCCTTGAAAGGTATATCAACTACAATTTATCCTGGTGAAGCCAGATTTGGGTACGATCTTGGACGAAGCAGACTACAGCAAATAAAGAATCCTGCTTAAAAAGATACACCCGAGTCTCCTGGTCTTCGCTTCTGAGTTCCTGAAACTTTAGAAAAAAATTATTTTACAACAGATGGTGCCGTGACCCGGATAGAGAATGCTCAACTGAATCCAGAACTGAATCTTGAAACTTCAAGCTCAACAAAGAATCTCAACAAAGAATGAACTTCTGACTGAATTCCAGACTGAATCTTGAAACTTCAAGCAACAAAGATCTCAAGAAAGCGAACTGAGTTCCAGAACTGAATCTCAACAAGAATTCACCTTTCTGACTGAAGTTCCAGACGGAATCTTTTCCATACAAACAACGATTTGGTGAGTTTCACTCTATTCAAAGAACCGCTAAATGACCAGTACAAATCTTTGCGCCGCCAGAGAGAAAAGTTAACAGACTGCTGTAGAGTTTAACTAATTTATCCTCTAAAGTTTTTCTGTTAGAGATGAAATTTCATCCTCTGTTCCAGGCAGGGAAGATTAGCATTACGTGTTAATATTTGAAAGTTTACCCTCTGTTTCAGGCAGACAGGGAAGAAAGAATACCCTCTGTTTCAGGCAGGGAAGATTTAGCATCTTATGCTACTGATTTAAATACCCTCTGTGCAGACAGGGAAGACTTAGCCAAAGTTAAGTGTGAAATGTTGGTAATTTGGAAGGTTAACAAGATTTGATCTGTGTTAACAAGTATACCCTCTGTTGATCAGAGAAGTTTATTTTTTGATTGTGTGGTAACAAAGAAATCCACAAAATGGTTAGGAAGAATGCTAGACTGATTCCAACTACTGAGAAACGTGGATTAGCAAGCCCTTTATGGACAGACAGTGAGTTCAAGTCATTGTTAGGAGAGAAAATGGACTCCATAGTGACTGAGTCAGTTAGATTGGATTTGACAAAGAAATTTGGTATTGATCCATACAAAGTTTGGTATCTTGAAGAATGCAAGAAGGTGTTAGGTGCATGTATCAGAAAGAAAAACTCAAGTGTCCTGTTTCAAGACAAAGGTGGGCCATAACCAGGCCTCCACCAAATGTGACTCTGAAGACCAACAGTCAGATGAAAGCTATCCTGATTTACAGTCTTTCTGTAGACTAGAAAACACTAGACATTCTGGTTTGATAGATAAAGATGTAAATGCAGTTGAAGTGTGTGGAGAAAGTAAAAAGGCTCAGAATAGTCAAGTCATTTTATTTGTATAGCACATTTAACCGAACAACAGTTGACCCAAAGTGCTTCACAGGTTAAAACAGGAAAGGAAAAAAACAATATGCCTTGACAAATTCATAAAAATGAGTACAGGACTCCTTAAATACACTCAAATAAATAAATAAATCTACAGAAAAATAAATAAATAAATAAATAAATAAAAGAGAATTAAAGGCAAGAGATTAAAAGTGTGTTTTCAGATTTGTCTTGAAACTAACAATTGTATTACAGGACTTAATATGAAGTGGGAGGGAGTTCCAGAGTTAACGGGGGCAAACGGGGTTGATATAGTTCCATCTGTAACCCCCATACTGCAGCTACAAGCAGTCAAATTATCTTTAGGTCCTAAAGAAATCGAGAGAATCGCTGATAGTTTGCCATCAGTGCAAAGAAATTTTTCTGAGTTTAGGAGAGAATTGTCCAAAAAGATGCGGCTCTACGATATGTCTCTAGCTGAAGTCACCCAGCTAATATCACAGATCTTGACTGAGTCAGAATTCAATGATTTTGAAAATGCCGTAAACAATTCTGAGTTTCAACATGCCAGAAAAGATGACTTGAGAGAGGGAGTTCTGAGAGTGTTAAAAAGCATTGTTGGACCAAAAGTGGACTGGTCAAAGATCACTAGTTGTGTACAGAAGAATGGGAAACTGTTAGTGAATTCACAGAAAGATTTTGTCAGTCAGCTGCAGCTTACAGTGGAATATCACTTCAGAGTAAGTGTTAAATCATAATGGGCCATTAGTTCGCACATGGTTTGATGGTCTTTTGTCAGAGCATAAAAATGCATTGCCTTTCTTAGACCTCACATGGTCCACTAAAACTCTGCAAAGTAACCTAGACAGGTTAGCTACTTGGGAAAGAGACTCTGATGTCAAGGCAAGAGTAAAAATTGCAGCAGCATCCTTTAAGGTCAACGCAGAGAAGCAACAGAAACGCAAATGTCCTAAGAGAGAGGGCAGCAGTTGTTCTTATTGTGGTAAACATGGACATTGGGGAAAAGAATGTAGAAAAAACAAAACAAATGTTAGAGAAGTGAACAATATTACTCAGCTTCTGCTCAATCTGCTTGCTACTCTGAAGCAGCCTCTCCCATCATCATTAAACGCGTTGGACAGCTGTTTTAGGTGTTAACCATTTGGGCTGTGAGTGCTTAATTTCCCCAGTAACTTACAACAGAGATAAAAGACTTCTGTTTTGTTTAATAGAACAAAAGGAAAGTGACTATCTCAGCTTTCTTTTGGGGGACACTGGTTAAGTAGACTCACAGCCTTAAATGTTATGCTACAGCACAGGCCTTTCATCATTAATAGTGTCAGGACTGGGTCATTAATAGTGTCAGGAATAGGTCAGACTGTAAACGTAAAATGTCCTTATGCAGTGTCCACAATAATGCCGAACATTGTTTCATCCTCATGTATGATGTCTGCAAATGACTGAAGTTTTTTGTTAGAGGATGAAGGAGAAATAGCTCAGATAAAGATTAAACACGTCACAGGACAGGTAGTCAAAGAAATCTCTAGAATGTTGCAAGCCATTAGAGCCTAAATGGCACGGACCACATCAAGTGATGTTAATTGAAGTAGCTGCAGTATTGTGTCAGGATAAACCTGGACTCATTGTGTCAGACTGTAAAAGTTGTTCCCCCTCCCACAGGACAGGACACGGAACAGTGAGGAGCCCAGGGAAGAACCGACTGCAACAGGCGTCGGGGGCCAACCCTTGTGGTGAAGACTCCCTCATAGGCCTTACCCATCAACTAGCCCATCCTTACCTCACTGGTTCTATTTAGGTGTCAAAATAATTAAGAGAATAGGGAAAGGAGGAACAAAAATAGCAGATGCGGAAAAAAAAAAGTTTAAAACCCTAGTGTTTGAACAAATACTGCTCCTGTCTTTTGTTTTCTCTCTTCCTCTGTGCAGGTAACACTTGATGGCTGACCCGAGACCCATACGCACCGACCTCCTCATCTGCGTATGAAGACACAAACTCAAGAAATCAACTTGACCTACTTCCGAGCCAACTATCACAAAAGGATAAAGAAAATTAAAAAATACACAACGCAGAGACTACGAAACCTTCAGTTATCCATCGACATGATCAAGATTGTCCTACTACTACACATCATGAAGATTTCACAAAGTCCGGACTCCAGAAACAACATATTCTTAGAGCTGATGAATATGTCAAGAAATACCTTGTTTGCAGGCAAGAATGTTTGCATGCCACACGCCCCTTCAGTAGAAGCAGGAATCCCATGGGTGGCACACCCTATCTCCAAATGTGACACGTGTACCTTGTTCAAACATCATACCAATGGATTATACAACAAGGATACATGTCACAACGTAACACTTCCTCCAGCTTCTCCGTGTTGCATTCCAGGACTACCATCCTGCAACCTAACTTCAGCTACTCCCATCATGACAGATCTACTCCTGCCATCTACAGTATCCTCCCCAGCCAATTAAACGGCAGGTGCACCCTTGTTTATCTTCTACCAGCTATCAGAGAAAATACACACTCTACCCCAAGCTCCCCCCAGTTACACAATTCAGCTCCTTCTACCACAAACCAAGAAGATGCCTGCATTCCAGGACTCACTTGTGCCCAAACATGGTGGTCAAGAACTCTTGGAACATTAATCCCATCTTATGGTGTCATGCAGACCCTTGATCAAGTCAGAAGCTTATCTAATTCTGTTCAGAAATTGGCCAATGATATGGCTTTGGCCCTTGGTAACATCACGGACACTCTCGCTTCGCACAAGATAATGATCTTACAGAACAGAGTGGCCTTGGATTACATTCTAGCAAACGCAAGGAGGAGCCTGCACCATTATCGGCCCTGAGTGCTGCACCGTTTGAATGGATCCAACAGAGAACTTGAACAAAATCCAACAAGACATTCTTGATCTTTCAGCAAAGATACATCAGATGACTGAAGATAATTCTTCATGGTTCGGAAACTTAATTGGTAAACCCTGGCTGTGGATAAAGGAAATAGCAATTATGTTGTTGTTTGTTCTACTGCCGTACTATCTATGCGTCCACAGTATCAAGTGTTTCATCCAACAAATGAATCACGCCTCTCACGAGAAAATCCCAATTCCTACCAGAAAAGACTATTACCCGTAAGAACCAATGTTGTTTTCGTCAACGATGACGATAACGAAATGATTTTGTTGACGCACTTTTTTTTTATGACGATAACCCGACGATGACTAGCTAAAAATGGCTCTAAGGTGACTAAAACATGACGAGACGTTTTCGAGTTTTCGTTGACAAGACGAGACGGAACTAAAATGATTATAAGTCTGACATTCACAATCACAATGCATGTCATTTCTGCCTATTTTGCGTGAAATCTGTCTGTTTTGAGCTAAAAAAAAGAAATTTCAGCAATGCTACCACTTCATATCCTTGTTTTGGGTACGCCCACCACCCATGCCGCGCGCGCAGCAGATTCCACACAACAACAACACACCTGCGGCTGCGGCTAGTCACTCGCCAGCGGCGAAGCCAATAAACTGGCTTGGTGGTCGGAAATGACGAGATGATTTATGGACAACGGAATTTTTCCGTTTTATGCCTTATATCTTTATTCGTTCATGGCGAGTCCGCATCGTCAACTTCATCTTTGCGGCGACACCGAAAACACGCTATTTTTTTTTTCACACATTCATAATCATTACTTTTGCCGGTTCTTTGTGGCAAGCATGCGTGCAGTCGTGCGCTTGAGTGCGGCTATAACATTATCCTGTATAGCCTATTTAAGTAATACATAAATATAAAGGGTCGATTTGTCCACTAATGGTTTAAATGAACAACTACTAGTCGACTAGAAAAAAAAACTTTAGTCGGAGGCAGCCCTTATTCCACATTCTCAAACCAGCAGGGAATTCTGTGTTGAACGCGCGACCCTGAGCAAATGAGCGAGCAGAGGAATATTCAGAAATACGCTCTCCGCTTAAAACGAATTAAACATTCGTTTATATCTTATACACTGCCCATACACTACCCATCATTTTAATCCCATATAAAACACAGTATGTTATGTCTATTTTATCTAAAATTTTATATAAAAAAAAAAAATCACGTTTTTAAGTAAAGAAGAGAGCTGTGTGCATTCTTCTTCCCTTTGCCACATCATATCTCTGTGAGACGGGCTTTGCAGCTGTTGCTTCACTGAAAACAAAGTACAGATCTCAGCTGAACATTGAGCATGACTTTTGAGAAATTGTGCAATGCAAAACAGGCTCTGCAGCCACTAATGTAGGGATAAATAGACCTGTCTTGCAAAATGGATTTCTATTCTTAACAGATTGCAAAGTGGCACTTTTATTTCTTTTTTATTTTTGAACTTGATACAAATTGTATTATATTTATTAAAGACTACTTTTTTTTTTTTACAAAAATTGACTAAAACCTTTTTGCATTTTCGTCGACTAAAACTTGACTAAAACTATTAAGTTTATAAGTGACTAAAACTAAAAAGCATTTTCGTCCAAAAGACTAAGACTAAGACTAAAACTAAAAGGGCTGCCAAAAACAACACTTGTAAGAACTTCACGGACCTTAATTGTATGTTTTGTTTTCTGTGTCAGCATGCAATTGCAGAAACATCAACACAGAACGATGTACCTGTAACTTTTTCAAGTTACATGACTGAACTTATGGCGTATGCTAACAAACATAAGCTAGAGAATTAATTTGTAAGTGTTTAAATTTGTATACAATGTGGGAGTTTTTATTTTAGAACTCCCAAAGGGGGAACTGAAGAAATACAAATTTATTAAAAGGTTTAATTTAACTTCCAATATAGATAGTATTTTAAATAAGAAAGTTGCACACTGTTTTTCCAGTTTTGAAGGCAATCAAGGTGTCAGACATTAACCTCTGGTCACTTCAGCTGGGCCTTTGTTGATCTTATCATGCTGATTAGACTTGCATCTCAAGGCTCTGATGTTACACCTTTTGTGTTTGAGTTTCTGTCCCAGTGCGGGAAATTCTTCCCCATCCTGTTCTCATGTCTCCCCCCTCGCCTTTTGTCCTGTCTCAGTGCGGGAACAGAATGTTTCTCCCCCCAATGTAACCCCTCCCCCTTAAAAGGTATATCAACTACAACTTATCCTGGTGAAGCCAGATTTGGGTACGATATTGGACGAAGCAGACTACAGCAAATAAAGAATCCTGCTTAAAAAGATACACCCGATTCTCCTGGTCTTCGCTTCAGAGTTCCTGAAACTTTAGAAGAAAATTATTTTACAACAATACCTTTCAGATCTTTTTTGGAAAAGATGGATAAAAGAGTACTTGCCTTTGCTACAGGAAAGGTAAAAATGGACCAAAGAGAGACGTAATCTTATGCGGGGTGATATTGTACTCATTGCAGATTCTACAGCCCCACGCAATTCTTGGACTCTTGGAAGAGTAATAGAGACTTTCCCAGACAAAAGGGGTTTAGTTAGATCTGTACGAGTTCAAACCAAAACAAACACAATAGTAAGACCAGTAACAAAACTTTGTCTTTTATTAGAAATGTAAAAAGAGGAAGGTTCAAATGCATGGTATTTAATATATAAATGAACTGATGTATAATGGATTGTTTGATGGCTCCTTATGTAAATATATGATTTTGAATTGTTTATGCCCTATGTCATTAAAATAACACTATGTAGTTTTTCAACCTTCATAATATATTTCCAAGACCCTTGTAATGGTACATCGACTTAAAATAAGTTAAATGACACATCTGCCATAGCCTGACGTGGTCTGTATCGCTTTTACTGGCACTATGTAACTTCGGGTTTCGGGTAGGAACCGTGCACAAAAAGAACTACAGAATTCGACTGCTTTACGTCAAGCGCTACAATAGTCATTATTTCGTTTTTCTTCGTTTCTGATGTCGCAATACATAATCCTTTCATGAAATCATGTAACAAACTCTACCTTGTCTGTGGACATTGTTCATTCTAAAGCCGGTGCTGGATAAACAGCGGGCGTGCGTGTGACGGTAGGCTAAATTATTTACGACAGCGGCAATGGACAATTTCGTTTCCAACCAGTAGGGCGACCGAAGAGGAAAAGTTACTTGGTGTTACTTTAACAGTTCAGGGGCCGTTGTGTTGGAGCCATTATTTTGAATTGTATTTTTTTTGTTTGTGACACTAGAGGGCGTATGAGTATATTGAGTATATTTAAGTAAGGTGATGATGAGTCACAGGTGCGCTTATGGAAGGTCAACAAACTTTTTGACCGTGCAGTGTTGAGGATTGGATTGTGCAAGACTGTGCTCATGCCCAGCAGTATGTTTTGAATCAGATATTTTGGTTTAGTATTTATTTTCGTTTTATTTATTGTTTGCACTGCCAAATGGACAATAAATGAATTTGGCTTATCCGAAATTGTTCTGAAGGTATGGACAATGCATTTATTTTATTTAAGACAAGAACACGCGTCAGAAACAGACTAATGAAACCATCTGTGTCCCTACAGATGGTAAATATCATACAAGTTGTCCACCATCACAATCATCATATTTATAATGAAATTTATAATAAAAATTAGGGCCGGGACTCGATTAAAAAAAATAATCTAATTAATTAGAGGCTTTGTAATTAATTAATCAAAATTAATCGCATTTTAATCGCATAAATATTTGACCTGAGAACAGTGAGAAGTAATTTTTTTCACATGGATTTTTACTATACCATTGAATAACGACTGAATACATAAGCTTAAGCAACAACATATTGTTTATTTTTGTTCAACCAAGTCCAGCAGACTAGTGCAATTTTGCCATTAAGTGTAGCAATAGCATATTGCTACACAACACTAATAGCAATAGCGAATTCCTTGTTGCATAGCTTGCACACAACCATGCTCTTATCGACGCTTCCATCCGTTCGTTTTTTATAACAAAATTTCCCATCCACCAAACAAAGCGATCAAGGCGATCTATGAACATGTCTATGAAGCGCGATCCCGTCAGCTTCTTGGGCTTCTTCATCAGATCATGAACGCTAGTTGGTGCTCCAGTATAATCGGTCCGCCGAAACTCATCCAGTGAGACGTTCCGCGGTGCAAAAATAAGTGCGATTAAAATAATTTTTTGCGTTAATTAACGCGTTAAAGTCTGTAATTAATTAATCTTTATTAACGCGTTAAAGTCCCGGCCCTAATAAAAATTAATCATATGATAATAAAATATATCTATTTGCTTTTTTAAATAATTTTGTTTCTGTACTTTTAAATTGAACATACACTATATTGCCAAAAGTTTTGGGATGCCTGCCTTTATGCACATGAACTTTAATGACATCCCATTCTTAATCCATAGGGTTTAATATGGAGTTGGGCCATCCTTTGCAGCTATAACATCTTCAACTCTTCTGGGAAGGCTTTCCACAAGGTTTAGGAGTGTGTTTATGGGGATTTTTGAACATTCTTCTAGAAGCGCATTTGTGAGGTCAGGCACTGATGTTAGACGAGAAAGTCTGGGTCACAGTCTCCGCTCTAATTCATCCCAAAGGTGTTCTATCGGGTTGAGGTCAAGACTCCGTGCTGGCCAGTCAAGTTCCACCACACCAAACTCGCTCATCCATGTCTTTATGGACCTTACTTTGTGCACTGGTGAGCAGGTCATGTTGGAATAGGAAGGGGCCATCCCCAAACTGTTCCCACAAAGTTGGGAGCATGAAATTGTCCAAAATGTATTACTATGATGAAGCTTTAAGAGTTCCTTTCACTGGAACTAGGGGGCCAAGCACAACCCCTGAAAAATAAAAGCTTTACACCACTGTATCCGATGCTTTGCATTGCACTTGGTGTAATTCTTGGATGGAGCTGCTTGGCCATGGACACCTATTCCATGAAGCTCTCAACGCTTATTCAGCTAATCTGAAGGTCACATGAAGTTTGGAGGACTGGAGCTACTGACTCTGCAGAAAGTTAGCAACTTTTGTACACTGTGCGCCTCAGCATGCTCTGACCCCCCTTTGGGATTTTACGTTGCCTACTACTTCGTGGCTGTTGCCAATTGCTTCCACTTTGTTATAATACCACTAACAGTTGACCGTGGAATATTTAGTGGTGAGGAAATTTCATGAATGGGCTTATTGCACAGGTGGCAACCTCTCAAGATACCACACTTGAATTCATTGAGCTCGAGAGCAACCCATTCTTTCACAAATATTTGTTTGTAGAAGCAGTCTGCATGCCTAGGTGCTTGATATTATACAACTGTAGCCATGGAAGTAATTGGAACACCTGAATTTCATGATTTGGAGGGGTGTCCCAATAGCCTGGTTCAACCAGACTCTCGTACATTTCATTTGTACAGAGAGTCTGGCCTCGCTCCATTGAGAAACGTTTACTTCCTAGTAGGCGGGTTCTCTGTTCAAGTTCAAAACTATTGGATCTGCCCAGAGTCACTCAGGATCTGTCATAGCCAATCGCTAACGTGTGGTCCTGGCGTATGTCATGCGCCAAAAGGTTAAAAAGTCCGAATGATCAGAGGATTAAGTTTACAATAGGATGTCTGTCAACAAGAGCTGCAGGTTTTGTTCATTTAGGAACAATTATTAATTCGAAATGTATATTTGACACTAAGGACAGTGATGTATTCATTCAACGGTCGAAGCTGGGTCTAATCATTAAAAATACACCACTGCGGTCTTTTCGGATCTGCCACAAATTCTGTACAGTGAATGAACTGTCTCTATCTGCAGATGTGTAATAAACAACAATTTTTCATATGTATTATTGTTTCTAAATTACCTTAATTAATTATGGTCTTCAAAGTATGTGTTTGTACATTTTTATTTATGACATTTAGTTTTTTTATTAAAACAAACTAACTATTGCCATCTAAACCTGAAACTCAAATTATAGTCTTCAAAGTATGTTTTCACATTTTTATAAAAAAAAAAAATACAACAAATTTTTATGATTTACAACATGTAAAACTGACACACCAACCATGGTCCTGCACAAATACACAAAGGGGCTCAAAGTGTTCTATTTAGCTCAAATTCTGAACAGTAAATTTAGTGATTCTTGTGATACTGACATGACTCCTGAGTGCATCTTCAACAACAGTTTAGCAGCTAGGACTCGGGCTTCCGAACACCAGGCTAAATCGTCCGTCCAAAATGTCACGGTCATCATGCACGCCGAGCTGCCCAGCACAAACTCCTAACTTTTCTGCCTCCTTCACTTGGTCCTCCATTAGTGCAACAAGAGGGGAGACGACAACAACTATCGGCTTTGCATCCCTATCGTTCGCCTTAGCTAACTCATTCACCACTAGCGGAGTGAGCTGGAAAATCAAACTTTTCCCGAATCCCGTGGGGAGGAGGGCCACAACATCATGGCCAGCAGCAAAACTTAGCAAACATTGTTCTTGCTCCGGCTTTAAATTCTGCATATTCGGCAGTTTTCCAACAACAGACCGAATAGCTTTTCTCACGTCTTTCTCCGCTGCCATTACTGAACTCAAACTGACGCGCTACATCAACGTCATCGTTCTCAGCCACTCCCTCTATTCGCTGATTGGTCCTACAAAAAATTGATTTCTGGAAACCAAAGTCTACAGCACAATCCCAGACGTAGTACTGAAGGAAAATGAAATTGAGCGGAAGTGCGTAGGAGGGCGGAGCCAGGCTAGTGTCCCAATGCTTTTGGCAATATAGTGTATTTAATAAAAGTATATTTATTGAACAAAAATAAATTATTTTATTTATCAAAATAAACCGAAAATAGTACAAAATATAGCTCAAGTGATTGTTTTGAACAAGTATTAACAAAGTATTAACATTATTTTAGCTAAAGTAATTGTATCAATACTAATGTGACTTTTGCCCCATGCTGGTGACCTTGACAGTTGCCGCCACATAAAATCTCTTGCTCCATCAATGTTCATTAAAAACATATATATTTTTTTCTGCAATGGGGTACCTTTAATAATGATATTTTATTATAAGATTTGCGATATATAAAGAAATGCCTACATTCACTATTATAGTTTTGTAATCCTGCACAAAAGACAAAAAAAACAACTCAAAGAATAATAATAAAAAGTGTACCGAAAACATACTGAATTGGACCTCAACACCAAAGTACATACCGAACAGTCATTTTGTTACATCCCAAGTTATAACATGGCTAACAATACACTGCTTCACTAAATAAAGGCTGAGATGATATTGCGATATACAAAGAAATGGCTACATTCACTATTATAGTTTTGTAATCCTGCACAAATGATTAAAATATAATAATAATAATAATAAAAAGTGAACAATTATTGTTCTCAAATCTACAATTATTTTCTTTCAATCCATAATTGCCCTACAGCTTTACATCTGTAACAAACTGACATCACAAAATAAAATAAAAAGATAATCAAATAGCACAAACGGTACAATTATAGATGCCAAATACATTACCATCACTCCGTTATCTGGAATCAGGTGTGTCCCCATATTTGATGATCCCTCAGGCCCCATGGCTCCAACTCGGCCTGCTATGCCCATCAGTGGTGAAGGGCCTTGGTTACCGCTAACCGCAGCAACAGGGTTAAATGAATCTACGTAAGACAATGTACAGTTGACATTCACTGAGAGGGCTAACAGGTTTAATGAAACTAAAAATACATTACAATATGTTGTAATGTATGGATCTGTGACACCTTACATTATAATAAAAAAGTAATATTTGGGACTGTACATTACTTCGCTACGATTAACACACTAAAAAACAAGGACAAATAAAATTAGAAAATTCAAAATAACAAAATAATTGGCACGGCAAATGTAGAAATCAAGTGTTGAAGTGTGATGTCCTTTGTAACTGCACATCAAAAAGTATTACACAATAGCAAGACAAAAGATAATTACAGAAAACATTCTGAAGGCATTTTCATACCAAACACAATGTGAAAAAGTGAAGAAAATATGCATCAGGTTGAAGGAAACACTAATTCGTGCAAATTCAGAAAAGATCTGAACTTAAGATGTGAGAATTTCTCTAAAGTGAGAATTTCTTATGCATAAAGTACATTTGAATTATTTAACATTTAATTATTGCAGGTTGGCAACAAAAATGTGTTTGTATTCGCCTGTCCGTTGTTTATTTATTTTAAGGAATGTTAAATCTGCTTTTGTGTGAGAAAAAAAAAATACATTAATAAAATTAATAAAATCAGTCTCTGTCTGGTGTCTATTTAAACCGCAAATACTATAACTGTCTGGAGTCTATTTAAACAGCACATATAACATACAATTATAGTCATTCAAATTATTCGTTTTTAAATTAATTATTTTAATCTTTTAACAGCTCAATATATATGAATATATAAATATATATACAAGCACACTTTAAGTGTTTTTTTATTCAGTGATTATTATAAATGATTTATCTGTGCACTTATTTTTTTCTTAATTAATGTGCATCAAAATCAGTTAAAATATCTTCCCCTCCCTCTGGCAGCAACATCTGTTCTCTTCTCTGAAAGAAGGGTTTACTGGCGTGAGGGAGGGGCAACCTGCCACTCACATGTGATCGATCAATAGCAAACCACAACCATCCAATTCCCCCATGATAAAATGATCCCCATTTTTATGTTAATATAAAAACTGTGCAAAAATGTTGGGAGCCAACTGATTCATGTAAATTGTAAATATGCACAGAATAAGGTAAAAAGAATATTGACGGGGATTAATTCTATAGAAATCCATTTTTTTCCATTCAAAATCTTCTTTGTGATAAGCATTACTGTTTGGTGTGAAAAAAGCCTTCAATCTAAAACTGAGATTAGAGACTGTGTAGAGTTAAAAAAAATGGTGTCTGTTAAAACAGAATAAGAATTTTACAAACCATACAAGACACTTTCGTAAAAAGAGACAAAGCCGCGCTACAACATTTAAATGCCCATACAAGTGATGCACTGCCCCAACAATGTAATCAAATATAAGAGACACCTCACACAGCTGTTTCCAATTGCATGTGGAGTGTCAATACGATCATACCTCCCATATTAATGGCTCCACCGGTACCCATTTCATTCATTCTCATATCCTGTTCTCTCTGAAAGTAAAGGAGAAGTTTTTAATAAGCCTCAGTTCACACAGAACTAAGAATTTAAATAATGTAACCAATTATGAAGTCTTTCAGCAACAAAAGAATTAAGGATTTAGTACACGACAGCAGCATACATATTGTACTCAACCAGAATGTGTTTGCAGTTGCGGTTATGGGGTGGACGTATCCAGCTTGTTTTTGCAAGTAGCAGTTAATTGCACTAGTGGAGATTACAAGGAAAAAACAATCAATATGATTTTTAAAAATCCCATTCACATAACAAAATTTAGAAAGCATTTGTTTAGAACAGTAAATGTCAAAATTGTTTTTAATCTATATTTACTTTTTCATGGACTGCATGTGCTTTATAAACCAGTAGGCTACTAATATCTGTATCAGCGATGAATTCTTAATGTTTTATTTTCTCTTTGCAATAAAAAAATATGTATAGAAAATGCGAACTCCATAGGCTACACATTTATTAGTAGGCTTTATGTCAATATAGTTCCCACATTATTTAAAGGTCCAATAAGTGATTTTTGAAAAACACACCAAAATAGACTTGTAACTAGGGTTGGGAACCGAAAACTTTTTTGAAAAATACCGGAAAGGTGACAAATTCCTAAAACGGTTCTGGTGCGATGTGAGGGCGAAGTGCTGGGAGCTTCAGCTTATCCTTTAATAGCAATAAACAGATAAACAGAGAGATAGATAGATAGATAGAGAGAGAGAGAGAGAGAGAGAGAGAGAGAGAGAGAGAGAGAGAGAGAGAGAGAGAGAGAGAGAGAGAGAGAGAGAGAGAGAGAGAGAGAGAGAGAGACTACTAATGTCTTACTTTTAAACTACTTTAAAAATACTTTACTTTTTTTTTACTTTTTACTTTAAAACTACTTTTGGCAAACAAACTCAAAAGCCAGAAAGGTAATAAATCTTGTGGTCCTGACAGTATTTTAGGTGAGATGCTGAAACACAGCACACCGGAGCTGCAGGCGGCGCTGCTCAGACTATTCAACATCATACTCAGTTCAGGCTGTTTTCCTGACATCTGGAGCCAAGGACTTATCACTCCAATTCACAAGAGTGGAAATAAATTGGACCCTAATAATTTCAGAGGCATTTGTGTGAGCAGTAATCTGGGGAAGTTATTTAGCAGTATTTTAAACAATAGAATTGTAAGCTTCCTTACCAAACACAATGTCCTGAGCTCGAGTCAGATTGGCTTCGTCCCAAATCACAGAACTACCGACCACATTTACACCCTAATCGATAAAGACGTAAAACAGACCAAAAACGGAAAAATATTTGCATGCTTTGTCGACTTCAAAAAAGCATTTGATTCTATTTGGCACAACGGATTATATTATAAACTTTTACAAAGTGGTGTAGGGGGTAAAGTCTATGACATTATAAAATCAATGTATTCGAACAACAAATGTGCAATACGAATTGGCAACAAACATACAGAATTCTTCACCCAGAAAAGAGGAGTGCGGCAGGGCTGTAGCCTGAGTCCAACGCTGTTCAACATCTACATTAATGAACTAGCGGTGCAGTTGGAGCAGTCTACTGGCCCTGGACTCACTCTACAGGACAGGAGCATCAAACTCCTTCTGTACGCAGATGACCTGGTGCTGCTGTCACCCACTGCACAGGGACTACAGCAGCACCTGGACCTGCTGCACAACTACTGCCAGAACTGGGCCCTGGCAGTCAACCTCACAAAGACCAACATTATGGTCTTCCAGAAGAAGCCCAGATGTCAGGAACACAGATACCAGTTCAGTCTAGGCAGCACCGGCCTAGAGCACACGATGCAGTACACTTACCTCGGCCTGGTCATCACTGCATCGGGGAGCTTCAGTGTGGCAGTGAATGCTCTCAAAGATAAAGCTCGAAGAGCTCTCTACGCCATTAAGAAAAAATTCCAAAACACTGATTTACCAATTCCAATCTGGTGTAAAATCTTTGATAGTGTAATCCAGCCCATTGCGTTGTACGGAAGTGAGGTGTGGGGTCCACTCAGTGATCAGAGCTACACTAGATGGGACAGACATCCAACAGAAGCCCTACACACAGAATTCTGCAAAATGGTACTAGAATTACAAAGGAAAACACCCAATAATGCGTGTAGGGCAGAATTAGGTCGATTCCCATTGATTATTAATATGCAAAAAAGATCCCTCAAATTCTGGATGCATCTAAAATCAAGTCCCACAGAATCGCTACATTTTAAAGCACTACAAACCCAAGAACTGAACCCCGAAAAGAGTCTCCTCAGTCAGCTGGTGCTGAGACTCACTAACCCAACTAACACTGACCAGTCTCAGACCAGCACTGCTCCTCACACACACATCAGAATAAACCAAATTACCAAACAGTCTAAAAATACATATTTGGAACATTGGGAACAGGAAACTAAAACACAAAGTAAATTACAATTCTATCGAAATCTGAAATCAAATTATGAATTGGAAGAATATCTCCAGAGTGTGAGAGACACAAAGCAGAGACGGATCCTGAGCAAGTACAGGCTGAGTGAACATAACCTGGCCATCGAGACCGGCAGACACCGGAAGAGCTGGTTACCCCGAGAGCAGAGGGTGTGTGTTCAGTGTAGGACAGGAGAGATCGAGACAGAGACACACTTTCTCCTTCACTGTCATAGGGCTGTCAAAATTGCTCAAAAATGACGTTCAAATATTCCCTCTAAAAAACACACATATATTCGAACTATTCGAATATCTGGTTGCGCATTTTTTCAATGACGCGCATTACGTCAATAACAGGACAAATTAATACAAAGAGACATAACTACTTGTATAGGTAGTTTATTTAAATTTAAACATATTTAACAACATACTACCTACACAAAAACAAGTAAAACAACGAATGGCAAAGACCGTCACTCTCGCTCGCGCTTGCAATATCTAATCAGTCAGTACAGTACACTAAAGTTTGTTTAACGTTAAACAAAAAGAGGCCGACATTTCCAAGAAATGTGACAACAAACTTTTACCCTGAGGTTCATAAAAAATAAAGTGCTATTACAAACGAAAAAGGCTACTTACATTATTGGTGCTTGTATTAAAAAAAAAGAAGGAAAAAAAAACTGACTGCAATTTATTCCATCGTATTTTTAGTGCAATGTCACCGTCGGCTCTACAGGTTATTTGCCAAAAACACAAGACAGTCTACATTTGAAGGGGCCAGTGCTGATCTCTTTTTATTTACTATATTCCCAGCGGAGGAAAAGACGCGTTCAGAGCGCACTGAGGATCCGGGGATGGAAAGATATTTCTTTGCCATCTGGGCGACATGAGGGTATCTACCAGAGCCCAAAGTTTTCCACCACATGAGAGGATTTTGTTGAGCAGGTATTGGAGACTCTTGTTCATACATCGACATCTCTTTTTGAAGCAGCAGGCTGATGTCCTGGTCTGGGCTGAATGTGCAATACGTGTCTCCGAAGAGACACCCCATAGCAGATAACGCAGTTTTATCTGCGGGTTTCTGATCACGGGGCTGTCCGGCAGCGGCCTCACTGTCTGTGCCTCCTGTCACATTCACTTGTTTCATCTCCTCCAGTCAGGGATGCAAACACATGTATGGTCAAAAAAGAGAGAGGTAATCGAAGCCCTCGCCCCCGCGGAAAATACCCAGATACTTACATTGCCACCAACCCCTGCCATCCCCGGCCCACCCCTATAGGCACATAGAGTATAATGAAATACTGAAAATCAAATACACCGAGACGAATTTGGAATTTCAATTTCATTTTTTAATTCTGAACAATAAACTCTTATTTAACTATCTAGCACTTCTTCTTCTTGCTTTTATGACTGTAGAGTAAAGCATTCAAGAATGGCAGCATTTTGTGTGTCTATGGTCACAAAGGGTCATTTGGAGTCTCCAAGTGGCTTTTTTTGGGAAGTGCCTAGACATACACTTAGATAAACATGTGTAAAACACTCATTTTCTAAGATACTATAATCAAATTTGAAACTGTGTTTTGGTAAGGCTTCATGCTGTGACCCCATTGTGTTTTCCAGCTAATAGCTCCCAGCTGTAGTTATCTGCAGGCATCTGTTTACAAAACAAATGTAGGCGGATTTTTTTCTGGTCATTTTTCAGTGTGTTCAAAGTTATATTACTCAATACCAGTCAGACTTACAGTAATTCATTCTGATGGTTTAGGAACAAACCTCCGAGTGTCACCTTTCAAAAGAGACCAAAAGCATGTATATACTCCAAATGGTTCAAGAACAGCATGCAATTTAATTTGGCTAGGCCTTTTTTAGGCGTTTTAGGCAAATTTAGCAGGATTTATAAAAGGTTAAAAATAGCAAAACTATTTTTTAGTAGGATCGCGTAAACAAAACGTTACTATAAAAAAATCAATGACACGGATATGGAGAAAAAAAGTTATGAGAAGTAATGTTTGACGCAATGTTGCTAGCTATAACCAACAGTAAGCAAAGTCAAGGGCAATAGTTATACTACGGGGCTTTGACCGCATTACAGTTCCACTGTGCGTAGTTAACTGTAGTAACGGAAAATAGGATACAATTTTTATAAAAAGAAAAAACATGCAGCCCCATGCGCTTGATCTGCAATTTTCTATGTCTAACTTCACAATCAATGGACACATGTAGTTTAATTTAAACAAATAAAGTATATAGTCCTATCTATAATAAATAGAAAATTAAACTGAATATATAAATAAATTAATAGTCCTGCTGCACGGGTTTTTGTAATTATTCCAGATAATATAACAAATAAATAATTATTGATAGGCCTACTTCTTAAAAGGGCTTTGTGTGTTTCATTTATTAGGTTATCTACTGTCAATAATAGAAAAAAAGAATGAACGAATTAAATTAATACATAAATAATAATATTGACGGACATGCTTTTCGCTTTTCTCTCTCTCTCTCTCTCTCTCTCCTCTCTCTCTCTCTCTCTCTCTCTCTCTCTCTCCTCTCTCTCTCTCTCTCTCTCTCTCTAATAACTGCATTAATAACTGCATAAAAGCCGGGGACACACTTACTCTAAGGCCAGTTATGAATGTAATTTTATACTTATGACTGATCAAGCCCAAACGCGTGTTCAGCGCATTCAGTGTGTTCACAGTTGGTGACCTGTTAAGACCTGCTGCAGTCGATGAAAACCGTCAGTCTTCAAATGTTTCAGCAAGTCGTAAGTGTGTCCCTATCATTAGTCTGCTATCAGTGGCTCAAACCTCCGTTACTAACTCTAAAAAAAAAAAACAATGACCGCATTACCACCTCGGCTGTGCATTATTTTTTTTATAATAATTCAACGGCCTGTCGTCAATTATTCCTTACACATTAACCATAGTAAATCCATGGGCATGCATGCAGCATTTATCTAGCATTACCCCTAATCTAGCATTAACAACAACATTGGAAAATCGGTGACGTAGGGTTTAATATTACTGTACAAGATAGGCGATAGTAACGTTAGCCAAGTCAGGAATTTAATATTAAAATGCATAACGTGCAAACGAACATGATTATAGTCGAACAACTTTTTCAATGTAGCTACAGGTATCCATAATTTGATCTGCTAGCAAGCACTAACGTTAGGTCTTTTACATGTGAACTTGATGTAACGTTAGCTAAAACGTAATGATATATATGTAGATTACACACACACACACACACACACACACACACACACACACACACACACACACAACCTACCTACCCAATTGAAATAGGCATTGTTGAAATGTTTAATAAATTACATGACTAGTAGATTATATAACATTATAAATAAAAAAAGTCAAATGCCAGTAAGACGGGAATACGCGGCGCCGAACTCTGGTCCTCAGGGAGAAATTTGTTGTAGTGACAGTTACACAGCAAGAAGAAACGCTAGTGGCTCACGCTTGCGCGCATATGATAGGCCTGCTGTTTTGGCGCGCAGTGTTTTGATTTGCTTATTTCCTATTTACTTTTTTGGTGGATGCAATCCAGAATTACTGTTGGTGAAATCACCCCCCCCCCCCCCCCCCC
This sequence comes from Chrosomus eos, assembly GCA_036326025.1. Taxonomy (NCBI): domain Eukaryota; kingdom Metazoa; phylum Chordata; class Actinopteri; order Cypriniformes; family Leuciscidae; genus Chrosomus; species Chrosomus eos. The sequence continues at coordinate 29,495,834 of CM070819.1, forward strand.
CCAGAAAAAAACTCTTCGAATCTGCACGATTCACACAAGTCACCCAAACTGACGTGAAAAAAGCGCGAGGCGCCGAAAAGCGCGCTGTTTGCATCCCTGTCCAGTATAGCCACCTGCACCTGCCGTCTCTGCTCCTCTTTCAAATGAACGAGGCGATGAAACCGTGGATCCAGGTAACTCGCTTTGTTAAGCACCATAAATGCGCCCTTTTCCTCTCTATAACGCTTCTCCAGATCTGTGACGATCTTTGTCTTCATCTCTGACAATGCAAGTGGTTCTGGTTCGTCTGGCGTTCGCTTGTTCAGTTGAGCGAGCAGAACATGTATTAAAGGCAGTACAGCCGACGCTGTTGGATATTTGTCAGTTGAAAGTGCTTCTGTTGCCACTTTAAAGGGTTTAAGGACCTCTTGCACCTGCAATAAATAAGTAAATATGCGTTGATATTAGGACAGGTTTGCATTTGTCCAGCTTATTAGCATTAACACAAAGTAAATTAGGGCCATCACTCTACATATTTAAAAAATATATTAGGACAGTTTTGCATTTGTCCAGCCTATTACGGTACATATTTCATACACTATGCTCACCTTTTCCATTAGGGACCATTCACTCGTGGTCAGCTCCATTCTTGACAGTTTTTTCTCGAAGATGACAGCAGACACAGCTGCTTGCTGCTCCGATGCCCGGCAGATCATTTCATATGTGCTGTTCCATCGCGTCGGACAGTCGTTAATCAGCTTATCAGTTTTTAATCCCAAAAGTAGTTGTTTCTGCTGAAGGAGGTAGCTGTCGGCGGAAGATTTGTTGAAATGCGAGGCCGCCAATTTCAGCCTACTAACGGGGATTTCAATGGCTCTGACCCCGAGCCCTTTACGAACAGCCAAGTTTATTGTGTGCGCCACACATGATATATTTACTGTTTCAAGATGTCTCTCCACTGCATTGACGTAATTAGTGGCGTTGTCCGTTGTGATGGCAATCACAGATCCCCTTTCTATGCCAAACACGTCCAAGATCTCTTGAATGCATTCGCCTACATTCTCTGCAGTGTGGCTTACCTTAAGCTCTTTTGTTTTTAGCACAATATTAAGCATTTCCCAGTCATCATTAATCCAATGGGCCGTTGCTGTAACATAGGATGCTGTCGCTAGGGATGTCCACCCGTCCGTGGTAAGAGCCACATCTTTGTCTTTGATTGATTGCTTTATTTTGTCTGAGGTGCTGTTATACAATTCTACTATTCTATTGGTGACTGTTCCACGGCAAGGAATACTGTACCTCGGCTCCATTGACTGACAGAACTCCCTGAAGCCTGTCCCATCCACGACACTGATCGGTCTCATGTCCTTACAAATGAACGAAATTAATTTCTGCGTGATGGCTTGTTGTCGTGTCGCAGACAAAGAGCTTGTGGCAGGTGGTGCAAAATATGTGTCAAGACGCTGCTGTTTAGCTGGAGTTCCACACATTATGCCATGCTCATTTGGGTGCACATTTTCGAGATGTGACCTCATGTTGCTAGTGGTTGAATGGTATGCTAACTGCATCTTACATAGCTTGCATACAACTTTAGTTCGCGGCTCCACAATTTTACCATCCACCGACCAAAATCCGAAGTACTTCCAGACATGGCTTTTTAAATTTTGGGGGGTTAAAATTACGTTCTCTGCCGCGGTCGAGTTGGGCTCTGCACTTTCTGCCATCTTCCAAGTAAGTCTTAGTCAACTGTTCCTGAATCTGATCCCTCAGGCAGCGCGCGCGCACGCGCGCCTGCGCTACCGCGTTCCGGTCCCGCCCCGCCCCACATTCGAATATTAATTTTCACCTTCGAATTTCTGTTTTTTAAAACTATTCGAATATATATTCGAATTTAGAATATTCGATGACAGCCCTACACTGTCACAAATACAGCTCAATTAGAGACCTCTACTTCAATAAACTCAATCACTTAATACACAACTTTACAGCCATGACTGAAGTAGAGCAGATACAGATCCTATTAGGAGAGGGACAGACCGCAACACTCGCTGCCAGATACGTGTATGCGTGCCACAGCCTGAGAGACAGCAGGTGAACGTGTGTGGTGTGTGTGTGTGTGTATGTGTGTGTGTCTGACCTCAGTGTGTTTACCTACTGCCCACCACAGTGACCTCAGTAATGTGTGTGTATGTATGTTAAAACACTGTGGTATCGAATGTTCACAGATAATCTAATCTGCTACACTGTTAATTTGTACAATAGATTTAATTTGTACATTTAAATTTAAGTTATGTTATAATATGTTATTATTTTATTATTTCTGATGTCTTTATAATTATTATATGTGTTCCAAGCTTTGGCAATATTGTAATATGTACAGTCATGCCAATAAAGCAATTTGAATTGAATTGAATTGAGAGAGAGAGAGAGAGAGAGAGAGAGAGAGAGAGAGAGAGAGAGAGAGAGAGAGAGAGAGAGAGAGGAGAGAGAGAGAGAGAGAGAGAGAGAGAGAGAGAGAGAGAGAGAGAGAGAGAGAGAGAGAGAGAGAGAGAGAGAATAAAGACCGTAGGAACTGCACGATTAATCTTTAGAATATTTCGATTCAAACACCCACGCTATCTTATTCCTAAATGACAAAAACATCACACTGGAACATTCAAATCGGTTTGCGCTATCGTTGACGAGACATCAGTCAATATATGAAACAGCTTTACTTTCAGAGTCTTTTCAACCACACAGTATCGATATTTGTTACAAATATTCAAATGATCACAGAAGTACTGAGATAAAAGTTTATAGTTATCTGATGCTTCAAAACATTTATAAAGACTACTGTTAAAGCTGCAGTCTTTAACTTATGTTCAGAATTTAGTAAATTTATATAATGAGAGAGTACATCATGAATGCCTTTTTGTCTAATCGTGTTTTTGTCTTATTCTGAATCACTACGGTAAGCCTAATAAGCGTTTAGACTCTGACTACTTTACACCGGTCGGGCCGGCTGTGGAGTAGCCCAGTGCCTGCGTGACTCACCCGCGTCATAGATATAAACAGAGAGAAGTAGCTCCGGCTACAATGTTCTGCAAGACGCATGCAATTCTGTTTATTAACATCTAGAGCGCCGATTCATCCAGTAATGAAACAAGTGAAGTAATTGAGGCTGCATTTACACTGCAGGTCTTGATCATTCAAACTGATTTTAAAAATATTCTGTTTCACCTGTCTGGATCTTACATGTGTTCAAGCATATTCTACCCCTTCTGAGAGGGTATTCTCCACTGCTGGAGATACAATAAGCTATAGGAGAAGTCCCAAATTATCCTAGAAAATACAGACATTCCTCATGGACACCTCAACACACTCATCTCCACACCGGTGTGATGACTCCGATCCCCAACCAGATGAACTGGATAAATATCGTTAAAGTTCTGATCCCATCGGACTTCTGACCTATTATGCTGCCTAAATCATAATCATACACTGTTCGTTCGTTGACCAAAGGAGGACTGGCCCCCTGACTGAGCCTGGGTTCTCCCAAGGTTTTTTTTCTCCAATCTGTCATCTGATGGAGTTTTGGTTCCTAGTCACTGTTGCCTTTTTCGCCTCTCTTCGCCTTTGTCGCCATTGGCTTTTGGCTTGCTTAGTTGGGGACATTTAACATTTAATTTTGAATGTAACACTACTATTACAACATTATTTTCCTGTTATCTCTGTAAAGCTGCTTTGAAACAATTTGTATTGTAAAAAGCGCTATATAAATAAAGGTGACTTGACATTTTTATTTTCCTTCAGAAAAATTTATTATTTTTGCAAAAACTGCTAAATAATATGTTGAATTTGTTGACATAACCAGTTTTTTAAATTTATTTGACAAGTATAATAAAAATAAACACAAAAATGATTGTGCATTTTCCCCTTAATACTATTTTTTTATTCGTTGTTTTAATAATTTTTATTGAATGGGAACCTGAACCGGAATCGTTTGGCGGAACCGGAATCGGAACAGGAAAATTTTGTACGATTCCCAACCCTACTTGTAACTAAACAGCAGTAAGGGGAGTATACAATGATGGGGGAGGAGAGGGAGCTCAGTGCACAAGACAGAAATTAGCAAAACAACATAGAAAGAGAGAGAAAATACAAAAGAGAAAAAGGCCAGGGGAATATAACTTTAAAAAGAAGGGTTACGATCAGGCAAGAGATAGGGCCCACGTTAATATCGGAGAAGCTTTACAGTGGCTTGAGAGAGCTTAAGGAGCAGGAAGGCCTGAAAACAGATGTCGAGGTTGCTTTATTTCTTCTTGATACGCGAGTAACGTTGGTTTTGCTGTTTCACAGAACTAACATATGATGTCTTTTGAAGACTCGTGTGTCATCTTCGCTTGGTTGTTCATTTGCATTATCATTATTATTATTATTATTATTATTATAAGCCAGGAACATCTAAACCTTCATCAGCTTCCAAAGTGTGTTTGAAAAGTGAGATAACATACTCCCCTAATATATGTTTTTTCTTTTGGTATTCCTTTTAGTGATTGCTATAATCCCTTAATCTTGTCACATTTGTAATATATTAGTTACTTGAACTATCGTGTTATGTAGGGAGCTGTTCATGAAAACGGTGTTTGTTTTTTGCAATGAAAGGAAGACTGGACACGTCCATTGCCGCAACAGCTTGAGGATGTCTACAATGGACATGATAAAATGACCATTGCAAATCCATTTGTTCTTCGTGTCAAAAGTAGCTCAGACGCTTTGAAGTATGTCAGAAATACAGGTGCTGGTCATATAATTAGAATATCATCAAAAAGTTGATTTCAGTAATTCCATTCAAAAAGTGAAATTTGGATATTATATTCATTCATTACACACAGACTGATATATTTCAAGTCTTCATTCCTTTTAATTTTGATGATTATAACTGACAACTAATGAAAACCCCAAAATCAGTATCTCAGAAAATTTGAATATTGTGAAAAGGTTCAATATTTAAGACACCTGGTGCCACACTCTAATCAGCTAATTAACTCAAAACACCTGCAAAGGCCTTTAAATGGTCTCTCAGTCTAGTTCTGTAGGCTACACAATCATGGGGAAGACTGCTGACTTGACAGCTGTCCAAAAGGCGACTATTGACATCTTGGGCAAGACTAAGACTACCTCTGACTAATGCCGGGCGTACACCAAAGGATTTTCACAGTCCCAGACTAAAGACCGGCAGTCTTTAGAAATCTTACTGGAGTCTCGGCGCGCTCCCGTCGTCTCGATCGTTGAATGTGAGGTGATAATCTGCAGTCGGCGACCCGATTTATGCCAGTCTTTCTCTAGTCTTTCATATCAAACATGTTTGATATTATCGCAAGTCTTAGCGTAGTCATAGTGACGTAAAACAATCAACAACCAATAAAATCGTTCTCAGAAAACAGAAAGCCATCAGTCACAACAAAGAAACATGTCGACGGACGTGGAAACACAACGAGCACCAAGTAGGCAAAAATGGACCATGGATAAAGAGGAGCGCCTTGTCGAGCTGTGGGCAGAGCAGCCGTGTCTTTTTGATGTAAACTGCCATTCATGCCACGACAGAGTGGAAAAAGAAAAGGAGTCTGTTATCTGGTTAAAAAACCGGTTGCTCCCGAACCATGCCGCGGTTCGCGTGAATGTGAAAGCAACACGGACTCGGGTGCGCACTTGTTCAGGAAATAAAGTAACCTGCGCATGCGTTTTAGCTTATTGTGACGTATTCAGTTAATTAAAACACTTGTAAGGGATGATAGTGTTGATGATTTACCTTGGATACGAGCGAGAGTGAGCCTGCAGTGTATTTGTGCATTGCACGTGGGATTAGGGCAACACAGTTGGAAATCCACTGTCTCCTCAAAAGAGTCCGTTTGCAACACGCACAGTGAACCTGTATTGTTCACTCAACTGCACATAATAGCAGTGCATTAATAAAATATAAAAAACAATATTGACCCGCGTTCTGTTTTCTATCATGAAAACAGTTTGCACGTTTGTGATGACGTCATATGCACGCAAACACATCAGGGTTCAAGTTGAGTGAAACCAGACCAACACTGCGGGGTGCGCTGGGAACAAACGCACTCGGGCTCGGACCGCAGCAAACGAGCCCAGTGTAAAAGCCCCCTTAAATCACTGCTGAGCATGATGGGAGGAATTTCGGTGGGAATAAAAAGCTAAAATAATCTAGTTGTAGTCTTGTAAATAGTGTCACTATAAGATTCAGTGTTTGTAAAATATTTAGTCTGAGAGTAAAAACTGTTAACCCAAGACTTTAGATGTGAGCTGATAATCTTATAAAGTCTTTTCTAAATCTTTTTAAAGTCTTTAGGTGTACGCCCAGCATAAGAATGCATTACTTTGCACTTGTATAGTCTTTTATTTTGGAATTTTAAGAGCAATAAACATATTGCAATGTTAAGGAATTCATGTTTTTTCATTCAGATATGTAAATCAACATGTATAAATTGCTATTAGTCAATTAATGGGGAGATAATCGATAACCGAATCGAAAACGAATCGGACTGGGAAAAATGAATCGTTAGATTAACCGATGCATCGAAAAAATAATCGCTAGATTAATCATTAAAAAAATAATCGTTTATCCCAGCCCTATTTCTGATGAAAGTAAATTTTGTATTTCCTTTGGAAAGCAAGGTCCCAGAGTCTGGAGGAAGAGAGGACATGCACAGAATCCACGTTGCTTGAAGTCCAGTGAAAAAAGTTTACACAGTGAGTGATGGTTTGGGGTGCCATGTCATCTGCTGGTGTTGGTCCACTGTGTTTTCTGAGGTCCAAGGTCAACGCAGCCATCTACCAGGAAGTTTTAGAGCACTTCATGCTTCCTGCTGCTGACCAACTTTATGGAGAAGCAGATTTCATTTTTCAACAGGACTTGGCACCTGCACACAGTGCCAAAGCTACCAGTACTTGGTTTAAGGACCATGGTATCCCTGTCCTTAATTGGCCAGCAAACTCGCCTGACCTAAACCCTATAGAAAATCTATGGGGTATTGTGAAGAGGAAGATGCGATACGCCAGACCCAACAATGCAGAAGAGCTGAAGGTCACTATCAGAGCAACCTGGGGCTCTCATTACAACTGAGCAGTGCCACAGACTGATCGACTCCATGCCATGCCACATTGTTGCAGTAATTCAGGCAAAAGGAGCCCCAACTAAGTATTGAGTGCTGTACATGCTTATACTTTTCATGTTAATACTTTTTAGTTGGCCAACATTTCTAAAAATCGTTTTTTTTTTTTGTATTGGTCTTAAGCAATATTTTAATTTTCTAAAATACTGAATTTGGGATTTTCATTAGTTGTCAGTTTTAATCATCACAATTAAATGAAATAAACATTTGAAATCTATCAGTATGTGTGTAATGAATGAATATAATATTCAAGTTTCACTTTTTGAATGGAATTACTGAAATAAACTTTTTGATGAAATTCTGATTATATGACCAGCACCTGTAGAACGAGGCATTAGTTTACTGTCGTTTGTGTGCTGTATCGCGCCGCTCATGTCCGGTGTAGACTGGGTATTAGTTAAACTGAAACATTAAAAATATAAGTCTCCAAAATGAAGTCAGCATCTCCATAAAGCTTGTCTGCTGAAGGAAGCATGAAGTGCTCTAAAATGTCCTGGTAGACGGCTACATTGACTCTGGACTTAATAAAGCACAGTGGACCAACAACAGCCGATGACATGGCACCCCAAACCAACACAGACTGTGGAAACTTCACACTGGACTTTGTGGAGCATCGTGGATTGTGTGCCTCTCCATTCTTCCTCCGGACTCTGGGACCTTGGTTTCCAAATGAAATGCAAAATTTACTCACATCAGAAAAGAGGACTTTGGTCCACTGTGCTTTTTTAAGTCCAGAGTCAACGTAGCCGTCTACCAGGACATTTTAAAGCACTTCATGCTTTTTTCAGCAGACAAGCTTTATGGAGATATGGAGACTTCAATTTCCAGCAGGACTTGGCACCTGCCCACACTGCCAAAAGAACCTGGTTCAATGACCATGGGATTACTGTGCTTGATTGGCCAGCAAACTCACCTGACCTGAACCCCATAGAGAATCTATGGGGCATTGCCAAGAGAAAGATGAAAGACATGAGACAGAACAATGCAGAAGAGCTGAAGGCCACTATTGAAGCATCCTGGTCTTCATAACACCTCAGAAGTGCCACATGCTGATAGCATCCATGCCATGCCGCATTGAGGCAGTAATGCATCCAAAAGGGGCCCAAACCAAGTACTGAGTACATATGCATGATTATACTTTTCAGAGGGCTGACATTTCTGTATTTTAAATCCTTTTTTTATTTCAAGATTTTGAATTTGGGGTTTTCAAAAGCTGTAAGCCATAATCATCAAAATTATAACAAATAAAGGCTTGACATATCTCACTTTGCATGCAATGAGTCTATATAATATATTAATTTCACCTTTTAAGTTGAATTACTGAAATAACTTTAACACGATATTCTAATTTTTTGAGTTTCACCTGTAGGATGTCTAGAACATGAAATCCGCTTTTCAATTTCAGCCAGTGTTTGAAGAGAGGTGAAACGTCAATACACGTCCTGTTTTTTTTAAGCTTCTCAGCAACAATATATTTTAACGGCATGGCCACCCAGTGGATATAATTGCCATTACACACTCTTTTCAATGAAGGGTATAATAAGGACAATGAGCCAAAAATGGGATTTGGCGAGTTTTAATTACAGCAATTTCATCGCGGAAAAAGGTCAACAGTGCATATACAATGCACGTTAAATAGTTAATAGTCTTGTTTAAACTTGTTTATTCGTCTTGGCTCAAAGCCACTTGCTGAGAACTTGAGTGAGATAAAATATTTCTACTCAAAACAATATTTTGTGTCCAATTATTTCCCCAACTTATATTTGGTATTGAGGTAAAAGTTAATTGACCTTGCATTGGGGTGAGAAGGGCACAACCTAACGTAGGGCTAGTTGTAACACTTGAGATAGTTCTTTAAAGGGATAGTTCACTCAAAAATGAAAATGATTTAAATCACCCTGAAGCCATCCTATGTGTATATGACATTTTTCTTTCAGGCAAATACAATCAGAGTTATATAAAAAAAATGTCCTGGCTCTTCCAAGATTGATAATGTAAGTGAATGGCTGTTGAAAAATATCCATTTTTAAAATTATATCGACTAAAATAACTAGCTTCCGGCAGACGGCCATACGCATCGATTTACGGCAGAAGAGTAGGACTTTAACTTGACGCACAACGTAATGACAAACGCAGTTGCCCAGTCCTGTTTGTTTGAACCGCGAGAGGCATCAATTGTCGTGATTACGTTGTGCGTCAAGTTCAAGTGTTACTCTTTTGGCGTAAATAGATACATACGGCCGTCTGCCAGAAGCTAGTTATTTTAGTGTCATATACACCTAGGATGGCTTATGGGTGAGTAAATCATGAGTAAATCACTAATTTTCATTTTTGGGTGAACTATCCCTTTGTAACAGTCAAATCTGTTTACATGTTTTTTTTGGGGGGTGTTGTAATTATACTACACACCTTTAGAGGGCACCGAGGAGTAATACTCTCATGTATAAAACAGGTGTAAAGAGTAGAAGTAGTAGATATGTAATGGATGAGTAAGCATGCCTTATGAATCCAAGCAATCAATAGTCCTGATTGGGAAACGGAGAGTTTGATGCTCAATCGAAAGTAAGCATTTTTTATTTTCTTATGTTGACGGGTTGATGTATGAATGCTTATTTTCCTAATGTAATTATTTCTTTTGTAGAAGGACTTCACATACTGTGGGGTTTGTCTTTCTGTCGCTCATGCCTAGTTGGACCCTTGTCTGAAACTCTGTGAAGTGAGTTTATAGGCCATGTGGCTTATTGCAGCGGATTCAGAAACCAAATTGCACCCGCACTTCTGTGGAGACTGAAGCTGAATTATATCACTTATGTGATTTTTGGATCCACACTAAGGTTGACACTGGGAGGATTTGAGATGTGTATTCTTGGACTAGAGCTTTCATGGACATTGAGTTCTATATTGTGGTCAAGGAAGTTTCAACGTGATTAACCTTGGCATCATTGTCTTCGTCATCTTCATCATTATCATCATTCAAAACAAAAAAACAGATAAGACTTTCATTTGTATGTCGCTGGGTGTTGAGTAAAAGAAAAAGAAACAAGTGAGATCTTTTGTGTGTCTAGAAAAGAGTTTCGAAAGATAAAGAAAAAATGCAATGAATGACAAATGTTTATTGATTGTTTACTGCAGGTCACAGATTCTTTAAGGTTGCTAATAAACACTTCCAATGTACTTTAAACACCATTTAGTTAGTGAATCCCACCCTATATAAAAAAAAAATCAGATGTATAACTAAATTCTTTGGTGAGGTCTGAGAAGCAGTTATACCTTTAATGCTTCGCTAACTAGCAGAAGGCACTAATCAGGTTTAAATCCCAGTTGCGCAGATAGGGAACGTTCTAACACTTCGTTAAAATGCGCTCCGCCACTATAGAGTTCAGGATTGTTTCGTCACGTCGCAATGTATTGTGGGAATCAAGGTACGGAAGTAGATGTAGCTACTGTATAGGCAGTAGGTAATTAAAATTGTAACGTCAGATAATATTAGGTTTAATTTAGGTTATTTTAAGGAAAAGGGTATTATATATATATATTGCTGTATTGTGAACTGCTGTAATCGGTCTCACGATCGACAGGGCAAACGCCTCATAAATCATGTTAGTGTTTTTCAATATTATACCGGATTACAGAACTACCGAACGAAAACAGTGGATTATTGCACGTATAATAGGTGAGTAATTACTCCTGAAGTGTAACAAACCTGCATAGACAAGCTTCATAGCTCCCAGAATCTGACAAGTGTGTGTGTGTCACCACTGATGCTTGGTTAACGTTAGTGCGAACGATTGTTTTCTCCGCGTTTACTTTGTAGATCTGCAGACCTTGCACCCATCCATTTGTGAACTGCAGGTGAGCCTTCAGTGGACTTGAAGATTTTTAATTGATCGGCGGTGTAAGCCACAGACCAGGTAGGAGAAAATATCAGGGAAACTGAGGCTTGGTAAACTTTCATATTTATTAAACCATACTCTATGTTCATATGGATCGATTCCGCCTATATCCTCAATCTTTAAATTTTTTTAAGTAGCATTGTTTGGCTTCATTATTAAGTTTGTCTGTGTACGGTATTGCCAACTTTTTTTTGTCATCTCTTTCTCGGTGCGGGTGAAGACTGGCAGGCTACGCTATTACCTTTTTCCAAACCGGCCTTTGCGTTGCCTCTAAAATGGGTTAAAATGCGTTACCCACAATGCATCGTTCCATAACATCTACGCTAGTGCTGCCGCGATTAGTCGACGTAATCGACCATGCAAAGTAGTCGACGCCAATTTTTTTAGTCGATGTGTCGTTTTACTATTGACCGCATATTTATTTTTGGTCTCCCGTATCAAACGGCTCACTGTAATTCACCTCCACACACCAGTCTGTGCGCTGTGCGCGCCCTGCTCTGCCATCATCTTTTTTCCCCCTCCCCCGCCTTCACTGCTTTGATATGAAAAATTGCGGAGGCAGGTGACGGTGCTTTCACACTGGGCTGGGCTCATTTGCTGCGGTCCGAGCCCGAGCGCATTTGTTCCCGGCTCCCCCGCAGCGTTGGTCTGGTTTCACACTCAACTTAATTCTACCGAACCCTGGTGAGTTTGCGTGCATCTTATGCCATCACAAACGTGCACGGCGCATGACAGAAAACAGAACGCGGGTCTATACATTTTAAATTAAATTTTTAAATTAATTTTGTGCTATTATGCACAGCTGAGTGAACAACACAGGTGCGTGTGTCGCATAAGGTGGCCTTCTGCTGCTTGCAAACAGACTCTTTTGAGGAGACTCTTTTCCAAATTTGGTGCCCTGATTCAACGTGCGCGCGAATACACTGCAGACTCGCTCGTATCCAAGGTAAATCATCAACACTATCATCCCTTACATGTGTTTTATTGAACTAAATGTAATTTTCTTCCTGTTTTCGGTCGAAGTCCACAGTAGTCAATTGTCGAGTTCGCACGCGCGATCATTGGTAACTAGATAACTAAGAATCGCGCACGCAAGCTCGACAATTGACTAGGGATGCAACGATACTGCTTTTTCAAAACCGATCCGATCCGATACTAAAATTCTGAGTATCGGCCGATACCGATACCAATCCGATACCAGTGCAGTTTTTTTTTTTAAATCAAGTAGAATTTCTATAACTCTGTGTGTTAAACTTATAATCACTATTTTGTGTGTTAAACACAATCTACTTAATACAGACAACTTCATTATAAAGAAAAACAACAAATCAAAAAAATACATGATGATAATCTATGGCAAAAAATCTATTATAACTAGATTAGTGGATAATTCAGAAGTAAAATTTAGTCTAGAAAAATCACGAGTGCACAATAATTGTATAAAATCTGAACATTTAGTGAAAAAAACATTTAGTGGGTAACAAATAAGAGACAATAAGTGTAACACTAAATCTGGTAAAACGTTACACATTGCTCTTTGTATTGTTGTAAAATACATTCATGAAAAACAAGATAACAAAAATCAAAAAGATAAATTATTATATAGCCTAGGCTACTATAAAATTGAGACATGTTTTAAATGTATAGCACAGCTGTTTAATGAGGCAGCAACATATGATAGATAGGACAGAACAAGAAAGGCTATTAATAATCTTTCATTGCGCAAAAGTATTATGATATGATTATGAAAGGCTCCAATGCAATGCGGCACACAGCGCTTATGCGCATCCCGAGCGCAGAATGATGAGCTTATGCGCATCCCGAGCGCAGAATGATGAGCTTATGCGCATCCCGAGCGCAGAATGATGAGCTTATGCGCATCCCGAGCGCAGAATGATGCGCTTGAAGCAACACAGAGTCACAGCGCGCAGCGCGTCGAGTCCACTCCGCATTGAAAAGTTAAAATCACAAAGGAAATACATATTGATGCGTATGTATACAGTATCTATCTATGCAATAGTTTATTGAGCCTTTTATTTTAACAGTTTTAAATTTGAGTTACTGTGTGCGTGAAGAACAATTATAGTGCTCTGACTCTACTCTATGTGATGTGATCTAACAGACACCCGGTAAAAAAGTAGCATGATTTAGTTACAGCAATAATGTCCAGCAATATAAAGTTGTTTTATGTGAAACCATAGTTTCATGGTGTTGACTGTCGTACCCGAACGCGACGCGCTGTTTGATTGAATGGAGTATGACTGACAGCTGCAGCTGAGGGAAAATGTTTAAGTTACGTGATCTTGAATTTTTATCTTGAATGACTTAAATATTCATTTATATCTCACATTATACTTAAATAATGGCTTCAGGACTGTTACGACCCTAAGGGTCATATGTGTTTGTTTGGGGTGTGTTTCTTTCTTCTCTCTCTTAGGTGGTGGCCCCTCCCCCTCCATGTCTCGGCTGCATGTGTGAGTGGCACCAGGTGTGCCTGATTACCACTCAGTACCTGGAGGATAAGAAGACTGTTCTCCCACAGTTTGTGGGAAGTGTTGTTGTGAAGTGTATGCTCTGCTCTGTTCATGTCTCTTCCTTCCATTTTGACCACATTGGCAGACCGGTTTTTATTCAACCTGTGGGTTGAACCAAATCTTGCATCGTGTTGTGAGTCTAGAACAATGTTTGGTGTTTGTTTGTGTGCTAACCTCCTCAGTGGAGTGAGGATTGCTTAGTAGTTTAGTTAATGTTAACTCTTGTCTTTTCTTAGTTATTTCGTTGGTGTGTATTGTTTGCTTTTTCTTGTTTGTTAGTGTCCCACTGTGAGAGAGTGGTTTTCTATTGGTTTTTCTTTGTCCATATGGTAATAAATATACGTTTAAACTGCACGTGACTCTGATTTCCTGTTCTCTTTTGACCTGGTTATTTTAAATTATTGTTGCTTCCCTTTCCCCTGGATTTACCATTTTGGGGAACGTAACAATTTGGGGGCTCGTCCAAGATTTAAAGGAGACTGGAGATCAGTTTTTTTTTGTGCTAGTTTGTATTGTGTGGTTGTCATTGTCCAGGGTTGTGAACACATGACTAACTTCCCTAGTTTAGACTAGAGTTGCCCAGCTGAACTGTCACAGTTCTTCCTTCGGACACCTTTTGTTATTTTGCCTTTTTTATTTTCGGAGTAATCCTGGGTGGGGATTAATTCCCTGGCGGGGGTAGGCGTTTCGGGGTTTCGGCCACCGAAGTTGTTGCCTTTAAAGTCGCCTCGAGCCCGGCACGCTCCAGAAGATAGACTAGGTATAGAATTGATAGGCAGGATCTGGGGAAGTTGTGGTGTTGCACAAAGCGCTGGATGGTGAGTATTGCATTTGGTTTAGCTGAGTGGCTAGTGTGGCTAATAGCAGTACTAGTGGGTGGCTAGTATGGCTGTCTTTAACCGGGAGGAGTTTTTAGCGAATCCTACGTTAAATCAGCTTGACTTGTGTCGGAAAGTTGATTTATATTTTGTTGCTAATCACTTTAGTATTCCTGTCGGTAGTACTCTAGTGAAAAGAGAGCTGAAGGATGCCGTGGTGAGTGGGTTAGTGCAGAGAGGAGTTCTTAGCTTGGCTGTAGGTGAGACCTCCCCAGATGGCCAGGTAGAAGTAACAGACATGTCAGAGGATGAGGTTGTCACGCCCAAAGTAAAGCAGGATGAGGTTGAACGGCAACATTTCACTTTGCCTCGTTTTGTACCGCACTCTGTAGAGTCCACTTCCACGCCACAAGATGGTGCCCGATTAAAAGTTCGATTAGCTCGTTTACAGTTGGACAAGGAGGAGCGGGAGCGTGAGTTCCAGCTGCGTAGAGAATTGGAGTTGAAACGCTTGGAGGCGGAAACGGCTTTCAAGATGCGTGAGCTTGAGCTACAAGCTAATGCCACCATGCACAGATCAGTTCCCCCTGAGACTCGGTCGTCATCCAACACTACTTTTGATGTAAGTAAAAACATAGCACTAGTGCCTGCATTTAGAGAATCAGAAGTAGAAGGTTACTTTAGCGCGTTTGAGCGAATCGCAGTAGCTCTTCGTTGGCCAAAGGAAGTTTGGGCCATTTTGCTTCAGTGCAAGTTGACTGGCAAGGCTCAGGAGGCTTGTGCTGCACTTTCAATGGAAGACAGTTTGTGCTTTGATAAAATTAAAAGCGCAGTTTTGCGGGTCTATGAGCTAGTGCCTGAAGCGTATAGACAGCGGTTCAGGGGTCTCAGTAAAGCTGTTAGCCAGACATACGCAGACTTTGCTAGGGAAAAGTTAACTTTATTTGATCGCTGGTGTGCGGCTTGCAAAGCTGAAGACTTTTCGTCCTTACGTGAGTTGGTATTGTTGGAAGAGTTCAAGAACTGTGTGTCTGAGAGGATCGTTGTTTACTTGAACGAACAGAAAGTGGCTACCCTACAGCAAGCGGCGATGCTAGCTGATGAGTTTGCTTTAACACATAAGGGTGTCTTCAGTAAACCGATCTCTTCCTCTGTTTCTCCACCATATCTTAGTGCTAGCAAGAAGTCTAGTGACAGACAGGTACCTCGAGTTGGTTTAACTACCTCTACTTCAAGTGCTAAAACCGATAGAATATGTTTTTTCTGTCATAAACCTGGTCACCTCATAGCAGATTGTATAACGATGAAACAAAAGCAGCAGGGTTCAGTTACCAAGCAGCCGAAGGGAGTGGGATTAATAAAAACTGTCACTTCTGAAAGTGAGCCTACCTCTTTGCAAGAGCCAGATGAATGTTTTAAACCGTTCATCCTTCCTGGTTCTGTATCACTCACAGGGCAGTTGAAGATCAGCAGCAGGTCAACATACTACGTGACACTGGTGGTTCGCGGTCTTTTATCCTTTCTAGCGTCTTGCCTTTAGATGCCAAGTCAGCCTGTGAGGTCAGTATAGTTGTTCGAGGTATTGGTATGAGTTATGTCCCAGCCCCACTTCATCGTATTCACGTTCAATCTAAGCTTGTTTCTGGTTGGTTCCCTGTAGCTGTAAGATCATGTTTTCCTGTGGAGGGAGTACACTTCATCATGGGTAATGACATTGCAGGAGGTAAAGTATACCCTGATCCTGAAGTTGTGGATGTACCCATTTCTGAGAGTGAGTCAGATGAGCTGGTTTCAAAACACTCAGAACTGTGCTCAGTCAGTGTGTTGACAAGAGCTCAAGCTCGGAAAAAAGATCAGGAGGTAACTTTGTCTGATTCCATGTTTCCTTCTGTTTTTTCTGAGGACAGGATGTTTGCGGGGGGAGAGTCGACCGAGGTTGGTGAAACAGTGCCAGAGACTGTTGCTATTCCTGAAGTACCACTGCCGCTGACATGTGAAGGACTCATTAGTGCACAGGAAAATGACCCCTCACTGACAAAGTGCTTTGCAGCAGTTGTTGCTGACCCGAGCGAGTGTAGGAAAAGTCAGTGTTTTCTTGTGGAAAACCGAGTATTAATGCGAAAGTGGTCTTCGCATACAGGTGCATTAACTGATGAGACTGGTGAAGATTTCAACACAGTGTATCAGATAGTAGTTCCGGTTGGTTGGCGAAAGCATGTACTAGGATTAGCTCATGAACATCTGTGGTCTGGTCATTTAGGCATCACAAAAACCTATGACCGTGTTCTTAAACACTTCTTCTGGCCAGGAATGAAATCTGATGTAACTCGGTTCTGTAACACCTGCAGTACATGTCAGGTAGTAGGAAAACCCAATCAAGTTATTCACCCAGCTCCACTGCGACCAATTCCTGCAGTTGGTGAGCCATTTGAACATGTTTTAGTGGACTGTGTGGGTCCATTGCCAAGAACAAAGACTGGTAACCAGTTCTTACTGACTGTTATGTGCATGTCCACTCGTTTTCCAGAGGCAATCCCTCTGAGGAAAATAACAGCCCCAACCATTACAAAAGCCTTGACTAAATTCTTTACTACATTTGGTTTGCCCAAGATTGTTCAGACTGATCAGGGAACCAACTTTATGTCCAAGGCATTCAAACAGTCCCTGCAGTCCTTAGGAGTGTCACATTCTGTATCAAGTGCTTACCACCCAGAGTCACAGGGAGCATTAGAGCGTTGGCACCAAACCCTGAAGTCGATGCTAAAAAAGTACTGTTATGACACAGGGAAAGATTGGGACGAAGGTGTGCCATTTGTATTGTTTGCCATACGGGATGCCAAACAAGAATCCCTGAAATTCAGTCCTTCTGAGCTTGTGTTTGGCCACAATGTCCGTGGGCCGTTGAAAGTGCTGAAGGAGCATTTAATGGCTGGCTCCTCCCCTAAGTCTAATGTGGTAGATTTTGTTTCACAGTGTAGGGAACGTTTGCATCGCGCTACTTCCTTGGCTAAGGAAGCTCTCTCCTCTTCTCAGGTCAGCATGAAACAGCAGTACGACAGAAACGCTGTTGAGCGCAAGTTTCAGCCTGGTGACAAAGTGTTGGTATTACTACCTGTGCTTGGTTCTTCTCTTTCTGCTCGCTTCTCAGGTCCATATGTAGTAGATGGCAGAGTCTCAGAAACCGATTATGTTGTCCATACCCCTGAGCGCAGAAGAAAAAAACGTTTGTGTCACATTAACATGTTGAAGGCTTATCATTCCAGGGAGGATGATCAAGGGGAGCAGAAACGCAGCGTGGAAGCGGCTATTCCCGACAACAGTTCTGCGTCCATGGTTTATGGTGTGTTCATGGGAGCTGAAGGGGATGATGGGTTGATTGCGGTATCCGAGGGGAAACAGTGTGGTAGGCTATCTAATACAGAGTTTTTGGCTGAAGTGGAGGAAAAGCTTTCCTACCTTACTGACACGCAACGGAGAGACGTACTTACCTTGTTCAATTTATTTCCCATGCTTTTTAGTGATGTACCATCTCGTACGACTGTGATACAGCATGATATTGATGTTGGCTCTGCTATTCCAATCAAGCAGCATGCTTACAGGTGTCCTGTTGTAAAAAGAGAGTTGATGAAGAAGGAGGCTACTTATCTGCTAGAAAATGGTTTAGCAAAACCTAGCAGTAGCTCATGGAGTTCACCCTGTTTGCTGACACCAAAGTCAGATGGTACCCCCCGGTTCTGTACAGATTTCAGAAAGGTCAATGCAGTCACGGTCCCAGACTCGTTTCCATTACCTCGAATGGAAGACTGCATAGATAGCATTGGTTCTGCTGTTTTTATCACTAAACTGGATCTTCTTAAAGGATACTGGCAGGTCCCGTTGACTGCTAGAGCTTCTGATATATCAGCATTTGTGACTCCAGATCACTTTCTTCAATATACAGTGATGGCTTTTGGGATGAGAAATGCCCCAGCCACATTCCAACGACTCATGAACATAGTGTTGGGGGATGTACCCCAGTGTAATGTGTATTTGGATGACGTAGTGGTTTATTCAAATGAATGGGAAAGTCATTTGTCTAGCCTGAAAATCGTGTTTGAACGGCTTGCTAACGCAGCATTGACCCTTAACCTAGCTAAATGTGATTTTGCTAGGGCTACTGTCACCTATTTAGGGAAACAGGTAGGACAGGGGCAGGTCAGACCAGTGGAGGCTAAAGTGGCTGCAATATTGACATATCCAATTCCTACAACCAGACGGGAGCTCCGGCGTTTCTTAGGCATGACTGGATACTACAGATGTTTTTGTAAGAATTTCTCAGTGGTAGTGGCTCCTCTTACTAAGCTCTGTAGTCCAGCTGTACCATTCGTGTGGACACCTGAATGTGAACATGCCTTTGCCGCTGCTAAGTCCCTGTTGTGCAGTGCTCCTGTACTGGCTGCGCCTAACTTTGCTTTTCCCTTCCAGTTAGAGGTGGATGCTAGTGGTGCTGGAGCTGGAGCTGTTTTGTTACAGATTGGAGAAAATGGTGTGCATCACCCTGTTTCATACTTCTCCACCAAGTTCAAGCGCCACCAACTGAATTACTCCACCATTGAGAAGGAGACGCTGGCCATGTTACTTGCATTACAACATTTTGAGGTATATGTGTGTTCCAGCCCATCTCCTGTGACTGTGTACACTGATCACAATCCTCTAGTTTTCCTGAATCAGATGTACAATCACAATCAGCGTCTGATGCGTTGGGCTCTGATGGTCCAGGGATTCCAGCTTAACATCAAACATAAGAAGGGGTCGGAAAATGTGGTTGCCGACGCTCTCTCTCGTGGGTAAGAGGCGTTCTGAATTATTATCAGTGGAACACAAGTGATGGATCATAGTTAAAAATAACTGTGTTAGTACCATTATTATATAACATGGAGAATGATGGTGATTTGCGGTTAACAAAACCTATGGTTTTGATCTTAAGTGAGGGGGTGTTACGACCCTAAGGGTCATATGTGTTTGTTTGGGGTGTGTTTCTTTCTTCTCTCTCTTAGGTGGTGGCCCCTCCCCCTCCATGTCTCGGCTGCATGTGTGAGTGGCACCAGGTGTGCCTGATTACCACTCAGTACCTGGAGGATAAGAAGACTGTTCTCCCACAGTTTGTGGGAAGTGTTGTTGTGAAGTGTATGCTCTGCTCTGTTCATGTCTCTTCCTTCCATTTTGACCACATTGGCAGACCGGTTTTTATTCAACCTGTGGGTTGAACCAAATCTTGCATCGTGTTGTGAGTCTAGAACAATGTTTGGTGTTTGTTTGTGTGCTAACCTCCTCAGTGGAGTGAGGATTGCTTAGTAGTTTAGTTAATGTTAACTCTTGTCTTTTCTTAGTTATTTCGTTGGTGTGTATTGTTTGCTTTTTCTTGTTTGTTAGTGTCCCACTGTGAGAGAGTGGTTTTCTATTGGTTTTTCTTTGTCCATATGGTAATAAATATACGTTTAAACTGCACGTGACTCTGATTTCCTGTTCTCTTTTGACCTGGTTATTTTAAATTATTGTTGCTTCCCTTTCCCCTGGATTTACCATTTTGGGGAACGTAACAAGGACACTTATAAGATAGTGCACAAACACTTTATGGTGCTTTATAATGTTTTTGTGCCTTTTGTGGGGCTTAACAATAACACAGAATAGTATACACACAATATCGAATTTGGATCGGCCTCGTCTGACCGATACCCGATCCGGCAAAAATGGCAGTATCGGAGCCGATACCGATACTGAGTATCGGATCGGTGCATCCCTACAATTGACTACTGTGGACTTCGACCGAAAACAGGAAGAAAATTCCAGAAGAGGAACCAGCTCCGAGAACCATGGCTGGGACGGCCGGAATGGGGCTATAAGTAGGAGACAGGCTCCACTCTCCCTCACTCTGGACAGAACTGCCTGGATCAACTTGACAGGTGGGAATGCATAACGTTTCTGCATCGGCCATGGGTGGGCGAATGCATCTATCCCCAATGGTGCTGGGGGGCTCAGGGAGAACCAATGTGGGCATTGGGACGACTCCTGTGATGCAAAGAGGTCCGCTTCTGCTTTTTCCGAACACTTCCCAAATCAGGGCTACTGTTCGGCGGTTCAACATCCATTACCCCGAACTGAGCTTCTACCTCGACAGAAAATCTGCTGTGAGGTTCAGGATCCCAGGAACATGGACTACCCTCAGTGAAAGGAACTTGCCCTGAGACCACAGGAGAAGGTGGTGCGCATGCCTGCCCAGGGTGCGCGACCGTGAAGCCCCCGGCTGGTTTACATGAGACAATACCGCCATATTGTCTGTTCTGACAATGACATGGTGTCCTTCGAGAAGAGGGAGAAAGTGAAGAAGAGCCAGGGAAACAGCTCTCGGCTCCAAGCTGTTTATGTGCCAAGAGAGAGTCTCTCCAGTCCAGACCCCACAAGCTGGCCTGCCCTCGAAAACCGCACCCCAGCAGGTTAGAGAGGCGTCCGTCATAACCATTTGGCGATGGAAGACTGCACCCATGCCGACCCCTTTCCGAAGGAAGAGGGGTTCCCGACAGATTGAAAGGGTGCGAAAGCAACTGCGCGACACCTTCAACAGGCGAAGAGCTGGTCCTGTGGACCGGGCACCAGAGAGTTTCATCCACCACAGAAACGGCCTCATGTGGAACAACCTAGTGCACAGGGGATGCTGCGGCCATGAGACCCAGAAGCCTGCGGCAAGTGCCCACGGAAAGTCCAGACGCACCCCTAAGAAAACTGTGCTTTGAGCTGGGGTAAGAACACTCTTCTCTGTGTTCAACCTCAGGCCGAGAGACTGAATGTGACGAAGGACAATGTCCCTGTGGTGAGTCACTAATTCCCTGGAGTGGGCTAAAAGGAGCCAATCGTCCAGGTAGTTGAGTATACAGATGCCCTGGAGCCGCAACGGGCCAGAGCAGCATCCATACACTTTGTGAACGTTCTCGGCGCTAGAGCGAGACCAAAGGGAAGGACCCTGTGCTTGTACGCCCTCTCTCCAAAGGCAAACCTGAGGAATCTGTTTCGCCGTACAACCTGAATATGAAAATATGCATCCTTCAGGTCTACTGTCACGAACCAGTCCCCCGCTCGAATTTGAGATATGATAGCTTTTAGCTTCAACATCTTGAATTTCCCTTTGTAAAGGGAGAAATTTAGCCGGCGCAGGTCTAGTATCGGTCGCAGACCTCCACCCTTTTTCGGGACCAGGAAGTAACGGCTGAAAAAGCCTTGCTCGACTTCCTTCGGAGGAACCTCTTCTATTGCTCTTTTGAGAAGGGTCAAAATCTCCTGCTGTAGTACAGAAGCCTCTGAAGCCCTGATGACTACAGTTGTAAAGACGTTGAAGCAAGGGGCCGGGCGACAGAACTGAAGTGTGTAGCCGAGCCGAACCGTGCAGAGGATCCAAGGCGATACCCCTGGCAGACGCCTCCATTCTTGAAAGAAATGTGATAGAGGAAGTGGAGTGTTGCAATGTCGAGGACATACCTGTGTTAGGGTGACGCGCTGACTCCTGTGGGGTGGCGTGGTCCAACGTGAAGGAGAGCACTTGGCGTCCTGACACGTAGTGGGAGGTACCACTGCCTGTTTGATCAAGATCATAGGGTCTGCCTGCTCCTGGGAAAACTTAAAGTGTCTCCGAGGATGCGAGCGGCAGGTCTCAAACGCGTCGGAGGCTAGGGGAGAAAGCTGAACGCGTCTCCTTCCTCCTGCGCCAGACGATTTGAACGAGGTTGAGAAGGAACTGCATTTCGAAACACGCTAGGTGGCGAAAGTTAAAGGTTTAAAGAAGGAGAGCAAGTGAGAGGTGGGCAGAAATGCTTGCGCGGTCTGTCCCAACCCCGTAAATCGGGGGAAGCTCTCCTTTTTCTGACCTGCGGGTCAGGAACGATTCGAAGAGGCTGGAGCGAAGGGTTTGTTAGACCGCTTCAGCACAAGACGCTTATGAGGTCGCTGGCGGGGAATCTTCCTAACACGGTCCGGGAAGCAGATACAGTCTGTCAGTTTAAATCTAGACTAAAAACAAATCTCTTTGGCTTAGCATACACATAACACATTATAGATTTCTATAATTCAATATTAGGCTGCATAGATTAGATCAGCCGGAACCGGGAACACTTCCCATAATTCCTGATGTACTTTGTACATCATAAGAAGGATGGCGTCTATGCTAATATTAGTCTTTCTGTTTTTCCCGAGGTTTACCGCAAACCGCCGGATCCAGGCCATATCCAGATCTGAGGAAGGACCTTCACCTGGACACGACGACAACGCATCCCTGGTGTGCCAGCCTTCATCAACACTGTGAAGGCCTCATGGACACCTCAACACACTCATCTCATCACAGGCAGGATGACCCAACCTCCAACCAGATGAACTGGATAAATATCGTGAAAGTTCTGATCACATCTGACTCTGACATTATGCTGCCTAAATCATAATCATTCACTGTTCGTTCATTGGCCAAAGGAGGACTGGCCCCCCGACTGAGCCTGGGTTCTCCCAAGGTTTTTTTCTCCATTCTGTCACCTGATTGAGTTTTGGTTCCTTGCCACTAGTTGCCTTAATCGTCACTCTTCGCCTTTGTCGCCATTGGCTTTTGGCTTGCTTAGTTGGGGACATGTAACATTTAATTTTGAATTTAACAATACTTTTACAACATTGTTTTCCTGTTATCTCTGTGAAGCTGCTTTGAAACAATTTCTATTGTAAAAAGCGCTATATAAATAAAGGTGACTTGACTTGACTTGACATGAGCCGAGTCACTTCTAGCGGGAAAATCCGTCCTGGCCCGTCGGGCCAGCCGATAGAGAGCTTCTCTGTAGCACGCGAAAGCACGTCGATAAGCTCCGTGTAGGCCGCACCTCTTGGTTGCTAGGCGGGAGACCGTCAGTAGCTAAAGCAGCCCCGAAATCCTCGGAGTCGGACGCTGCAGTGTAAATATCTTCCAGCCCGAAAGAAACCGTCTCGCGTGCTCTCGGGCTGGGCCATAAATAATCATGCGAAAACTCGACTGGCCGAACACTGCGTGCGTGCTCGGGAGAGGGAGGGAGAGAAAGGGCCTGGCCTGTCTGCTCGTACTCTATATCCTCGAACTCTAGGGCCGAAGGGCTTAAGATGGCCGCTTCGTGAAGGCAGAGAAATCTGAGGAGCAGATGGCGCGCGCGCTATTATAATATTACTACGCAAGAGCGTCGGGGTGGCACCCGTGCCATCAGCCAATGAATTGGCGTGATTCTACAAGGGCTTCAGAAAATCGGCACCCCCAGAGGGCGTTCCCACTGCGTCTTAAGCTACGCAGGTGTTGAGTGAACCTATGAAAGAGAACCCGTCTCTCAGAGACCCCACGAGTACTGAATAGTTTAAAATCGCTTGAATGTTAAAAATTGGTTAGACTTAAAAAGACATGCAAATGGTAAACTTTAGTGACGATGAAACACTTGCCGATTGTGCAAGTGACAATTCCGTAAACTGTCCCGACTCTGGTTGCTGATAAAGAAACAATGAAAGATTCTTGTAATACTAATATGCTGCGCAGCTATCAACATATCATATACACGATAATTGCAATCTTCAAAGTACCAATTTATAAAGAGCAAACATGGTATAGGTAAGGTTACATTGACCACTGGTTCTATTATAAAATACACAGTATAAGGAGGTGCACAGTAAAGTAAAAAAAAGTATTAAAAGACACTACACAAGACAGTAAATGATCACAAACAATGTCCTGAGATGCATGTTCATTTATAGATCAGTTTGTCTATAAATTAATGCAGGAAGGTAGATCTTTCCTATGGTTTCCGGCTTTTTCGGTCTTGACCATATGACCACGTTTTCACAGAAATAAAGCCAACTTATCTGATCGTAGTCATGGTAACCAAGACCCTTCTTGCCCTTGTTGGGGGGATGGGACCATAGACCATAGAGTTTTAGAGATTATTGTCTGATTTGTCTCAGTCGGTAGATTGATTTGTTCATTGCAAACAGCTTAAAGTCTGTAAAATTTGTTAAAAAACATGATTTGAAATGGAGGTTGATTAATTTTGATTACAACTGTCTATATTTTATTTAATTTTTATTATTGCTACGTGTACTGTGCTAGACTAACTGGGACTTGTCACAGCACTTACATATTGTCGTCCTATTGTTGATTTGATTGCTTCTATTGTTCTCATTTGTAAGTCTCTTTGGATAAAAGTGTCTGCTAAATGATTAAATATAAATGTAAATACAAACACACCTTTTTATAGTACAATGACCTCTTATATGTGAAAAGATGAGGGAAACTTTGATTTCTCAAATCATGACTCAATTCATTTGTAGCCAATGGTCACTCAAAGCTGACTGTGCACGGCCGGGCAGAAAAAAAGGTTTCATAGAAAGAAAGAAAGAATGATGTGTGCCAAATTAGTCGCTGTAGGAATACTTAAATGGTGCGAGAGGCAATGCAAACACAAAGACGTGAAATAAAACGTCATAATAATACCGTAAAACTTCAAATAACAGCCGAGTCTCAAATAAACGCCCTGTCTCTTTTACACGCCTGTGGTTGGCGACAGGTTTGGGTAAATAAAGGCCGATCTTAAATAGAGGCAGGGTCTGTTTTTTAGTTTCGGGTATTTAATCTAAAACGGGTCAGATCGTCCGCTTTTAGAGAGAGAGAGAGAGAGAGAGAGAGAGAGAGAGAGAGAGAGAGAGAGAGAGAGAGAGAGAGAGAGAGAGAGAGAGAGAGAGAGAGAGAGAGAGAGAGAGAGAGAGAGAGAGAGAGAGAGAGAGAGAGAGAGAGAGAGAGAGAGAGAGAGAGAGAGAGAGAGAGAGAGAGAGAGAGAGAGAGAGAGAGAGAGAGAGACGCCGGCCGTGCGCACTCTCACGTCTTCAAACAATACGAGCGCCGTCTTGCTCTCTCTCCCTCGCGCATATTAATCAAAATCAATTGACACTATAGTAAAAGGTTGGAAGACCGCAGTTTCACGTGGAGCATTTGGGGATTTTTAGAGATTAGAGACTCTATGAACAACATCTCAACACTAAATTATAAAGGCCTGTCTCATATAGACGCCTGTCTCAAATACAAGCTGGTGCGGTTCGACGATTTGGGAAAATAAAAGCCCGAGCTATTATTTGAAGTTTTACGGTAATAATATATAATATTATATCAGTTAGGTTTGAAAATATTAATTATATTATTAATAGCGTAATTAAAAATTGATCTCACAAGTGGATTGTTTAGGGCTCAAAAATTGAAAACCCCAGATATAGAGGGAATGCATTAACGTCACTTTCCCGCTGGAACACGCCCCCCTCAGCCGGACTGAGTGGCAAAAGAGCTGCTGCGTGGCTGGAGTTAATAGGGGAAACTGCGAAAACGCAAGTAAAACAAACTATTATCAGTTTAAACTAAACGTTGGACTCGATATAGTCAGGGGTGATAGTAGAAAAAAATCCTGAACTTTTTTTCCCTGGGAGGTAAGCGGGCCCCTAAGCCAAGACATATGCCCTGATCAACATAATTGTCAAGCGGGATCCAGGGGTGTGCTTCCCTGCGAGAACGTTTTGATAAATACCAGTAGTCTCTTAAATAATAGATTCTGGTGACTTTTATATAAATGAACATCATTCAGACATGAGATTAACAAACCCAATACAAGCCTATATTACAGTAGCATCTTTGTGTAAAGCACCAGAGCTCCTGGGACCCTGGCCTGGGCCTGGGCGGCCTGTTCATTAATGCATCCCTGCTTTT
This sequence comes from Chrosomus eos, assembly GCA_036326025.1. Classification (NCBI taxonomy): domain Eukaryota; kingdom Metazoa; phylum Chordata; class Actinopteri; order Cypriniformes; family Leuciscidae; genus Chrosomus; species Chrosomus eos. The sequence goes on from CM070819.1 coordinate 29,522,000, forward strand.
AACTATCACTTACCTGCATACTTATTCCTTGTATAGCATACTAAGAGATACTACAGCCATACCAAAAAGGTCAGTGGGTGGCAATTATAATACTCCAAAGTAAACTATAGGAATTGATTAGTAGCCTAACCATTGACTTAAGATAGTGCTACTCAATTTATTATTCCAATATCAAATATGATACTAAATCACACACAAAAAAAGGACTTATAGGACTGCTGTCTTTGCATTTAAACGTTACACATTATAAACAGGACACGCTGAATAAACGTTAACCAATACAAACATATTTATAGAAAATAGTTGACAATGAATAGACAGGAGTCCTGTCACATGACCAATAATAGCAAAACGAATCACTTATTCTAAAAAGAATATATCAAGTAAGTTATAAGTTTACGTGAATCCGAAATATGGGGCTGTGTTAACAGTACAACGTCCGTCATTTAACGAATTTTAAAAACACGGATGGATGACATTTTGACAGAAAAAAACAAAGAACAAAATTTAAACTTAGCCTGTCAATTTACAATTATCTTCTCTCTCTGTGCGCGCGTCAGTGTTTGTGATAGGGAGCTTTCGCTGCACTGATACACTTTTTAATCCATAATGCGCTAGTTACAAAATAATCATACAAAATAATTATGTAACATAATTAGGTACTTTACTTATTATTAACACAATAACGTAACACATGCAGGCTACGTTTCTCAACACTGAATGAATAAATAAATAAATAAACGCCGGTTTCTCCAAAACTCGCGTTTATCAGTAGCCTATCACAAATCACAGAACTTTCATAATCACTAAGACAAAGCGATTTTAATTTTATTTAGATTTATTGTTCATCAATACTTGAATGTCATAATTTGCATGGCTGAATGATGTTTTCCTCTTATCTGAGTGTCCATTAATGACAGAGTATTTTAAAATAATCCATGCGATCACTCCCGTGTGATAATTGAATCCAGATTAAGTTAACTAAAAACACTATTTCAACTTTCCACATCCACAACAGCCCGTTTACCTTCAGGAGTCAGAAGACCGACAACTGTCCTCGCTTATGAACTCAGACGGCGCACGTGGGAGTGGAAGTGGGATCCTTCTGTCGATTTTCAGTCTCTTTTTAATGATAGGCCGTACGCATCTGTCAATCATCTCCGCTTGCTATTTTGGGAATGAACCCAGCGCTATGATTGGTCGAACTCCGCTTATTTTGCTGTTGCTTGATTTGAGGACTGCCCGTGCACAGAAGCGTCACCAGGTTTTTTCGTAGTTGAGAGTGACAAATCGTACCAGCGTACTTTTTAGGTCAAAAATCGTATCCGCCACGCAAAATGCGTACAGATTACGCAAACCTGATTTTTTTTCCCTGCAGACACGTCTGTACGCCGGAAATCCGGCGTGGCGCCAGAGCGCTATCAGGCCTGTATAGTGTTCCTTACAACTTATCAAAGATCCAGTGATCCATGGATATTGACATGCAGCCAGGAATCGTGTTTCCTGACATTTATATGTGCCTGTTTTCGACGCGGGGAAATAAATTAAGAAAATTTGCCTGTAAACGTTTTATAAATACATTTACATTTACATTTAGTCATTTAGCAGACGCTTTTATCCAAAGCGACTTACAACTGAGGACAAAACCAAGCGAGTCATTGTGAAAAGGCAAAAACAACGCAAGAAGTGCTCAAAGTACAAAGTTCACACATAGCTCGGAGTAGTATAAGCCAAGCAAGGGAGGATTTAAGGGAAGGGGAAGTTTTTTTTTTTTTTTTTTTTTTTATTTTTTTTTTTTTTATGTTAAGTGCTCCCTGAATAGATGAGTTTTCAGTTGTCTTTTGAATGCTGTCAGGGATTCTGCATTCTGAATGAGGCTGGGCAGATCATTCCACCAGCATGGAACTGTGAATGAGAAAGTTCTGGAGAGTGATTTTGTGGCTCGCTGTGATGGTACCACGAGCCGCCGCTCATTGACCGATCGTAGGCTTCTGGTAGGGATGTAGACTTGTAATAGCGAGTGAAAGTAGGAGGGAGCTGAACCTGTGGTCAATCTGTAAGCAAGCGTCAACACCTTAAACTTAATGCGAGCAGCGAGTGGTAGCCAGTGCAGAGAGATGAACAGAGGAGTGACGTGGGCCCTTTTGGGCTCGTTGAAGACAAGACGAGCTGCAGCATTCTGGATCATTTGTAGAGGTTTAGTTGCACATGATGGAAGTCCAGCAATAAGAGCATTGCAGTAATCAAGCCTAGAAATGACCAGGGCCTGGACAAGAAGTTGTGTTGCATGCTCAGTTAGAAAAGGCCTGATTTTCCTGAATACAATATAGATAGGTCTAAATCCGAGTGATCATTTACATTAATGTTATACTGTGTATCATCATATCGTCCAGCCCTAAAACTTGTATAGTTTTTTGTCAGTGTTTGTTTAAAAACATCCAATTATGCGGAATATAGTCTGTTCTGTAGCTTTTTGCAGTCTGTAAAAATATACAGTACCTCAGATTTCTGGTCAAATCTAGTTGTACAGTCAATCGCAAAGCTCTTTCCCGTTTTAGATGTGTTTTGTGTGTTTTTCACGGCATTCACGCTGAAAACAAATGCTGCCGCTCAGTCTTTTTGCCACTTGTGGGCATGACCGCATTCACTCCGGCCGACGGTGACGTCATGCGCATTCCCTCTATAGAAAACCCTGCAAATTAATTGGCAATACATAAACATTTCATTTTGATTGTTTAACCCTCTGGGGTCTGAGATGTTTTCTGGGCCCTGAAGGTGTTCTGACATTCTCTGACATTTGTTCTTATTTCCGTTTCTTGGAACATTTTCATGGCTAAAGTCTGATTACCCTGTATTCAGCACAAACTCTGCTACAATAATATGTGAGCAGCATGTATGTAAATACATGCCATAAAATCCATACTGACTATTTGTTCACAAGACTTTTGAAAATTGTATCACTTAGTCTAGAGTTTTTCAAAACGATGTGAAAATCATCCTGCCACTCATTCACATAAAACAATATATATATTGATTAGAAAATTTGTAAGACATGTTTTGTGTAAGAAAGCTGTAAGCGAGGAGGCGTGAATATTGAATATTGAGGTGTTTCACACATGGGAAGACAAAGACCCTCCCCTAATGGCCCTATCAGGTGGGACTGAGAGGGAACTAAACAAAGGAGGAGGAGAGATTTAAAAATATAATGTTTTTTGATTGTTTGGATTTCTTTACAACACAACATAGTCCTAAGTTACAAAAGACAAAAAGGCACATTATTGAGCACACTGATCTAAACAGAGAGACGTGAACAGTCCATTTCCAAGGTGTTTGCTTCATTTGACCATGTTCATGTACAGAGACTCATCTCATGTGAATGTTTAAGTCAGCAGAGCTCATCAGTGTCATCTGGTCCCATAAAAAAGAAAAGACAACTGTGAACATGCTGATATCAGGAGAAACTATAGGGCTGCACAATTTGGGGAAGAAAATCGAATTGTGATTTTCTGGTTAAAATTGCAAAAACATATATATATATATAATGGGGGTGTAACGGTTCACAAAATTCACGGTTCGGTTTGAAACGATACAGTGGTGTCACGGTTCAGTAAGTTTTCGATACAGCAAAAAGAAATGGCAGAGAAATTTCCTATTTATTAAAAGAAAAAATATTTTTAAATAAGTGTTAAGTTTCCTACATCTTGAAACGTTTAGTTTTATAAATGGGGGTAATCTTTGAAGGATGAACAAATAATGTTTTGGTCACATCACATTAAAAATAACATTTAAATATGATAACATTTAAATATAATTACATTTAAATATAATATTTGAGTTTTGAAGTGCTGGAAAAAGATGTGTGATGTACTTGAAAGCATTCGACTATTTCTGCCAAACTTCCATGGTTACAAGTTAGTGTTACTACATAAAATCCATGGTGATTGCTGATCTGTGAACTTAAAATCTCTAACTATTTAATTCATGGAACAATGTTTCTCCTGGTTTCCACATCAGCGCCATTTGATCCTTTAATAAGGGAGAAATTTGAATGCTTCTCACTAGATCTCGCAGCAATGTTATTACTTCAGTGGCGAATTCAAATGCTTTGTTTACTGGATATCTTAGCGCTGTAGTAACAGTGTCGCTTGATCAAGATCGGCTCGCGCTGCACTGACATTGGTCTAAACTGATAAACGGTCCGTGAAGCACAAAATAGAGTAGCGCAGTTTCATTCCGCTTTCATTACGTTTGCCATTTGATGTTGCGCAACGTTGTGGTGGTCAGCGTGGATTTTGGTCGGCAGGAAAAATGGTCCAACGGATTGTTCGGTTTGTAATGCGTACCGATTACCGAACCGATATGGTTCAATACGAATACATGTATCGTTACACCCCAAATATATAATAAACACCAGGTTTGTTGTGCCTTGTAGGCATATATTTGTAGGGCTGCATAAAATAATAATAATTTGTACTTTACAGAAATGCAGGCGGCCTATAACGATAAATCAATAAAAAGGAAGTCTTCAGTACACTACACTAGAGAAACATATATGGATTATCATGCTACTTCAAATGTTATCATTCGTTTTGACGTTATGAAATGACATTGGAGTAAAAACATGTAGCCTAATTTGCCTAATTTGAGATGTCTAGGCGTGATTTGGTTTCAAATGCACAGTTTGAGTGACAAAATTACAATGCTTTACATTATTGTTACCACATTATAAACATTACGTTTGAACAGATATCCAAGAACAGTATTTAGCAGTAAACACAGGTCTAAACATTATAATATTCATGTTAGTGTAAACACTTATACTAGCCTACTTTTATATCATGCTGTTTTATATTATCAAGCTTAAAACATCCTTGTGTCGTACATGTATATTTATTTAACATTGAAAGGTTATAGTTCATATTTCAACATGTTTCCGCCGATTTCATACATTTTAGTCTGACACCAGTTCAATTAGTTCAATGTGAAGTTTATGCAACAATAACATGTTAACTATTATAAGTGACAATGCATTTCTTACCTTAAAAATCTTCAAATCGCATTCTTCTTCTGAGTTAAATCAAGTGTAAACTCACAGTGTGTCTTCCAAACTCGATTAAAAGCAAAGTTATGAGTCTGATGCTTTGTTTTGAGGTAAAGAGGGCATTTACAGGTTCACATTTCTTCACGTGGACTATTTGCATGTGAATCGCTCATGCACGCATTGGTGTGGTCACACTAGAGATTATGAGCAGGTGCTTAAGAAACTGTACATCTCGTTACTTTCATACGGATTACTTAAACAGAGAATATTTGTTCTCTTACGAGAGTATCTCTCGTACTGCATAATATCTTACGCTACGGGGAAAACCTCTTTTCCACGAGATATTGAAGCCAAAAATTATCCTTAATTTTTTTTAACGTAAAACGCTTTGCAGCAGCAAGCAGACATAGGCAAGACAGCTCGCGCGCCTATTGGCTGTCCTGCGGCAAAAGCAGCAGCCTATCGAGAGAGGCTCTGAGTGACGTCATGACGAATGGGGGCACTTTGCGCCCATATCGTCGCGTCCCGCCAGAAAGGGTGTGGTCTCGCCCTATAGCTAGGCTCGATAGGCTGATACAAGCTGATTTTCATCTCTTCAGCGAAGCTGCACGCATCGCTTGATCCAGAGTGAGAAGCCGCGCCGTCGACCTGTAGCCTTCAGCGGGATGTGCTCGAGCTTGGAGTCGCTGGCCCCGCCGCCTTCAGCCGCCGTACCTGCTGCGCTTTCCGGCGTACCTATATCCTTTTACTCTGCCTGAGAGTGTGGGTTAGCTTACTTGACGCAACTCACACTTCTCCAATAAACTCTAAAAGAGCTGCGTCTTTTTCAAGATGCCTTCCTGTGGCTCGTACTTTACCGAGCCCAACTCAGCGCGGGTGAAGATCACGCGGCTCTCGCGCTCACTGACGGCGGATGCCCCCATTGTGAGCTGTTGCCTATGGTGACTCTGAGGACTCGCCTGGCATCCTTCTCAGAGCCTGCACTTCTGCCCGCGGTGGTGCCGCGCCGAGCGCGCCCCCGAGCTTCTCTACTGCCTGCCAAAGCTCGCCGGTTCGCCCGCCAGCTTCCCCGGCATCGCTCGAGTCGCTCACAGACGGACAACGGCCGCCGTCTGCTGCCGCGTCCGCATTTGAGCTCGACGAAGCCTACCGAGGCATGTTCTCTCCTGGCATCGCACAGCACTGTGGACTGGGAGACAAGCCGGATTCCAGTGTATTTTGCAGTAAACAAGCTGGTTCCACAGCCCGCTTGCCTGCGCACAATCAGAATGGGTGTTGAACACTATAACGAGAGGCTATTCGCTACAGTTCGCTTGACGCCCACGTCGTTATATGGCGCGCATCGAAACTACGGTGAAAAGCGAAGGGGCTATAGAATCTCAGAGCGAAGGGGGCTTATACAGCAGATATTTTCTGCTACCGAAAAAAGATGGAGGGCTCAGGCCCATTCTAGATCTGCGACTGCTGAACAGAGCGCTTATGAAGCGCCAGTTCAGAATGCTTACGACCAGGAAAATCCTCACGCAAGTGCGCCAAGGAGACTGGTTTATGTCAATAGATCTGAAAGACGCCTATTTCCAAATACAAATAGCGTCCCATCACAGGCGATTCTTGAGATTCGCCTTCGAGGGCCAGGCATATCAATACACAGTCCTGCCGTTCGGCCTGTCCCTAGCACCCCGTACGTTCACGAAGTGCATGGACGCGGCTCTCGCCCCCCTGAGACTTCGGGGCATGTGAGTTTATCTCTCTAGTACGAGAGATACTCTCGTAAGAGAACGTACTCGGTTACTAACGTAACCTCGGTTCTCTCTAGAGAGGGAACGAGTACTGCGTATCTTGCCGTGCTTGGAATACGCTCTGGTTCGCTTCGGCGATGAAAACCAGCTTGTATCAGCCTATCGAGCCTAGCTATAGGGCGAGACCACGTCCTTTCTGGCGGGACGTGACGATATGGGCGCGAAGTGCCCCCATTCGTCATGACGTCACTCAGAGCCTCTCTCGATAGGATGCTGCTTTTGCCGCAGGACAGCCAATAGGCGCGCGAGCTGTCTCGCCTATGTCTGCTTGCTGCTGCAAAGCGTTTTACATTAATAAAAAATTAAGGATAATTTTTGGCTTCAATATCTCGTGGAAAAGAGGTTTTCCCCGTAGCGTAAGATATTACACAGTACTCGTTCCCTCTCTAGAGAGAACCGAGGTTACGTTAGTAACCGAGTACGTTTTTTATATGATTGACATCTAAGCTTTCTAAAAACATATCTCTCACGTATGGGTGGCAAGCATTCGCTGAGATAGTTCATTTTCTGCCGCGTTTCAGAATGAACTTCACACTGAGAGAGACGGGTATCATGTCTATTTTCTTTATTTTACGGAAAGTTTATTTAGCTTTTTATTATGAGTTTGTTATTTATTATGTACACAAATAAAAGTAGATATTAAATTGTTTTGAATGATGTATAAAACTTCCCTGTATGATAAAAATAGACTGTTATTTAAGTGTCTTTTGCACTGATAAGAAAAAAAAGCGAGGTGATTACGCCAAACCCATGGGGTTAATGCTGTCCTCAGCCAATAACTGACCATACAACATCACATTATGTTAGTCTCAAACCATTTCAGTGTAAATGCTTCATTTTTTTCATATGATATCATATCACCTTACATGATAACAAAGAATTTAACTGTTCTTGGTACACATCACATTAAAAATGTTTTCTCAGGTAACCTAAAATGTTCTTCATTTAGTAACTTCTGAATTAACTGCATTGTTAATGTCCACCCCATAAAGCAAAGCAAGAAAAAAAGAGGGAACATTGTTGTGACCATTTTAGTCACAGTCTGGAGCCCTGCTAAAAGAAATACAACATCAGAATGAACGTGAAGCATTTTGCCTGTACTCACACTCTCCATGAAACTGGGCTTAAATCCATCTGGTTGGCGTCTCATGTCAAGGTGCTCTCTATGACGCATCATATCTTCCTCACGTCTACGTCTTTCTTCTTCATGCCTAAGCATATATAACTCAAATTCAGTTAAACTGCACATGCTCAGATCGACCATCTGGTACACCGAAACGTGAATATTTCAACAAGAGTAAAGCACAAAGCTTTGCTTAAAAAATAAATGATATGTTAGCAATAAAATGTTACATCAGAACCATGGAAACATTTAAATTCGTGCCAAATGAGAAAGGTACACAAGCCCATATATTTAAGCCATCTATTAGCCTTGTATTCTGTTTTCTGATCTCACTCGATTTTTCAAATAATGTTATTCCACTGGACATGGAATCTCGTTTCTTTTCTCAAATCTTCACACATTTTACCCATTTTTGCAGGGGAATATAAACATTTCTTCCTTTCGTTTAATCTTATTACTATATTTGCATCCGTTACTGTGGTAAAGTAGACAAACACTGTAATAAAAACCTTTTTAATTGCATGTCAAATTCCATTTAACACATTTTGTGCATGTTAGAATTGGTAAAGCACATCAAGTTTATGCGTAAAGCGCATTTCGTACACATTGGTAATTTAGTTTCGCTTTCTCTGGCGCAACATCAAACATAGCCTTAATGTCTTTTTTGCCTGCGAAGATAAAATTTGCTCTCCAGGGGCCTCATTTATAAACGTTGCGTATGCACAAAACAGGCCCTGAAAGATGCGTACGCTACTTCCTGATTTATAAAAACAAACTTGACGGGAAAATGTGCGCACTTGCACGCAAACTCTGACCCATGCGTACGAACGTTTTGGAGACGGAGCAGTTTGGCGACACCGATGGTGAGCTGGAGTTAAATGTCTTTTTGGTCACTTTAAGACAGAAAATCTAAAGAAAATTATACATATACAGAAAGATAATACAAATATAATTTCACTCACCAAGAAATTTTACTCAAAGCAAATATCCATCTCTTCTTAAATGTCCGCGCCAGAGAGCGCGTTGGGCCGTTTAGGCCTGGGACACACTGGCTGCGTGGCGTGCGCGTCTCAGTTGCGTGGCGTGTCCGTTTTTATTTCGGCTCCCATGTTAACAGGTTAGAGCTTGCTGCCTGCGTGACACGCGGAAAACGCGTGCATGCTAGAAATAGAACCGACGCCTATTTTTCACGCGACACGCAAGCGTGTTGGAAGCGTTTCCAGGCAAAATAGAATAGGAAAAGATGTTTATATGTTATTTTGTACACGAATACATATTAATAAATTACATTTTTGACAAAGTCAGATATAAATATAGGCCTAATTTAAAAATAAATAAATAAATAGGCCTAATTATCAATTTTCAAATATTGCACCAGAACGAAATATTCTGTAGTCTATTTTGCTGTCAATACTGCTGTGCTGACAGTGTCTTTATCAGTAGGCTTTATATTTATGCTTAACACGAAGTATAGGGCTTGCACAACTCTCTCCCATATGTCGAACAAGGGTGATCCGTGTCAGCAGCGCCGCGTCAGACACGTTTCTGATGTGCAAAGACACAGAAAACACGACGCAGCCGCCACGCAGCTGACATGCAACAGAAACGCCACGCAGCCAGTGTGTCCCAGGCCTTTGTGAAACTGACGCATGTATAGCCCATCTAACGGCATGATGAAGGACAACGTAAATCTTCATTATGAGTCCTAATCATAAATACAGTGCATGTTCACAATAACAGTTAAAATAAATAAAATAATGATTTAAACTATGTTTTACTTCTGATATAAACATTAGATTAAATACGCCATTCTCGTTAATGGAGTTAAACACTTAAACTAGCCTACATGAAATCGTCAGAAAAGAAAATTATATTCAATAAATATAAATATTTGTTGTGGATGCAATGCAACACTTTTCCGCTGGCGTGCTGTGTTTTAATGTTTTAACTACAGAGATAATTGCTTATGATAATAGCAGATTGTCTGAGAAAATATTTTCGTGCAAATAATGCAAAACAAGGTCTATCTGTTTCCATTAAAAAATATAAAAATAGGCTACTATTTGGCCAGTGGAAAAGATTGAGAAAAACTTTCTCTGAAATGTATTTTACACTATTTGATTTATTTATTCAAAAACAAATCAAGGATAGGCTACTAAATGATTTTTATTAATGTAATGTGACGACACATCCGTATTTCATATTTTGTGAAATGTCTTGTACCGTTAAACATGTCATCACGTGGATGAATAATCATATGCAAATGATATGCAGATGAGGATATGCATAGTAAAACTAGGCGTTGTAAGCTCTATATATGGTTATTTCGGGGTGGAGTAAAACTACTGTGCGCACACTCTTCCGCTGACTGGAATTTATAAAGTGAATTCTGCGCAGGTTCTGGCGTACGCACGGTTTTATAAGTCTGAATATTTTTTTTGCGTACGCCATTTTTGGCTTTCGGGCGCACGTACATTTTTAGTAAGGATCCTACACACAGTTTTATAAATGAGGCCCCAGACCTTTTACAAGAAGTTGCTTTGGAACATCGAGAGAAGATATTAGATGAGATGGTCTCTGTCCTGCTCATCTCCCACATCCCTATCAAAGCGCAGAGCGGTATATATATATATATATATATATATATATATATATATATATATATATATATATATATATATATATATATATGACAACACATTTATCTTTGTGGGGAAATCTAATGAAAGTTTTTTTATATTTAATATTTAACTTTCTTATATTATTTAGATTAACATTATTTACTGACATTTGTTTCAGTGTTTTACAGCCTATAGGCGTGGCCTCGACCTATAAATACAGTTCGATAGGCTGATACAAACTGGTTTTTATATCTCGTTCCCTCTTCTAGAGAGAACCGAGGTTACGTTAGTTCTCTCGTACTGCATAATGTCTTATATCGCTAGTGGAACACGGTGTAAAACGCAGTGCGTACTGGGATCCGACACCAAAGTCCCAAGGGCAGGAGCCTGGGGCTCAAATAGTGCACAATCAGCTCGTTGGTGTTTTAAGCCCCCAACGGAGCCTTCAAGGCAGCGCTGCATAGAAAGCGCTCCCCGCACCTTCCGCGTTTCAGCCAATCGCAACAATGGTGCTCGCATTTAATTTTGAGAACCAACGAGCGATCGATCTTGACTCCACTCAACTTGGTACGGTAAGTTGCATAGAGCAAAATTCTAAGATATGAATTCATAATGAAATGTTTTATTATAAAAAAAAACTATGCTTTGAAATATAGCCAACACTAGCTGCTAGGGATTTTCTTTGCCGCTGGCCAGACACGCTCAGCTATCTAGCTAGCTGTAAACAGATTGGCAATGGTAGATTTTGCTGCGATTGGCTGAAACGCGGTGGGGCGGGGAGCACCTTCAATGCAGCGCTGCCTTGAAGGATCCGTTGGGGGCTTAAAACACCAACGGGTGCATAATCACCATGGACTCACAGAGAGTCAGAGAAGAGACACTAGAAGCCTCATTCCCAATAAATAGCATCCTACGGGAGCTAACCACATTAACAGTGTTCCACGCAGTCAGTGTGAAAATGTTCGGCCTGAACTGGGTAACACTATGGGTCTTACTCAATGCCCATTAGGGCTGCAACAAACGATTATTTTGATAATCGATTAATCTAACGATTATTAGACCGATTAATCGACTAATCGCCGATTATTCCGCCTACTAGTAAGTTTGGAACGATTATTCCGCTTTTTCAATTAGTTAAAACATTGAGTTATACATATTCTAACTAGGGGTGGAACGGTACACAGAAGTCACGGTTCAGTTCATACATCGGTTCAGACATTACGGTTCGGTACGATCTCGGTACAATGGAGTAAAAAAGCAAAACAAAAATGCAGAAGGCATTTTTAAAATGTCTTAAAGGTGTGAACGAGTTGCGTGAAGCAACTTAGCCATGGTTTAAATTCACCTAAATAGTGTTTTAGTCTCTATTTGTGCTGCAGTCTCGCGCTGAAGTCTCGCTCCTCCCACCTGGACACTATTGACCTTTCCCTGCTACAACTGAGTTCCACGTGAGTCCAGGTGGGAGGAGCGAGACTTCAGCGCGAGACTGCAGCTTGCCGTCTAAAACACTATTTAGGTGAATTTAAACCATGGCTAAGTTGCTACACGCATCTTGTTCACAGGTAAGGCCCCTGTTCATGTTGGACAGACATTTTAATCGCATTTTGTGTCTGTTAAGAGGCACAAAAGACACTCTTTATGTTATGCCCCCAGAGCTGCCGTTTTGCCAATCCGGTTCATTTTTTTTTCTATAGACAGTACTCGCAAAGGTCTAACGATCAAGATTAACTTAAAAATTGCCCGGAGTTCTCCTTTGAGCCTTGTATTTTTCGAATAAGTATTATTAATAAAGGCATAGAACCAGTTTATTTGTAATGCACTGACAATAGTTTTATTTACAAAAATACCTTGCGATATGTTTGGTAATTGTACCTGAATTCATTTAAAATTAATTTGCTTTATTTCAGATCAATATATTTGTTTTCCTTAATTTTAATTAACCCTAACTTTATTCTCGTCTGAATTATAAATTATTCATTTCCGTATAAAATAAAAACACATTTGATTTTCTTTTTTAAGCAATGTAGAATGTGTAACTTAAAAATAAACAGATTAGTGGAACTCCGAGGACAAGAAATGAAAACCAATACGATATGATGAATGTCCAAAAGATAGAACCCACAGACTGCTTTGAAATGGGGTTGGATAAATGTTTTGCTTTTAAAACAGTGTGTGTGTGTTGTGTGTGTGTGTGTGTGTGTGTGTGTGTGTGTGTGTGTGTGTGTGTGTGTGTGTGTGTGTGTGTGTGTGTGTGTGTGTGTGTGTGTGTTTGTGTGGGTGACAGTTGTAGGTTACAGTTTGACTAGAGTTTAGAGTGTGACAAAAGCACAATGTATATAACACAGTATATAAATGTGGTAGTGGTTTACTTTTTCCTATGTGATTGATTGCAGTAGACACAATTTAACCCTCTGGTTATCTTCATTTGTGTCTACACTCGTTAACTTTGGGGTCTCCAGGGACCACAGACAATAACATTGCATTTTGTAACAATAGTTTTTTTTTTTTTTTTTTTTTACAAATGTAATTTTACTTTGTTTATTAATGTTTTTACTCAACATTGGTGCAGTTTTTGGAGGATTTAAAATCCTTTTATTTTTTTTATTTAAAATAAAAGAATTTAAATTTCTATAAATAAATAAATATTAATTTAAATAAGCTTTTTTTTTTTTTTTTACAAAAAACAGCATTTTATGTAAAATTCACTTTGTAAAAGACCCAGATTTCAAACTTTCATTCATGGGGATAACATGGATAATTTTACAAGGTTTAATGTAAAAAAAAAAAAATTGGGGGGAAAATGCCTTTTTAAAATGAAAAAAAATCACTTTAACCACTATATGCTATTTTACTAACTGAAATATATCTTTTTACAAGTTGGATTCAAATCTAAATATTATAAAATCACAATTATAACAAAAAAAGAAAATAAATGGTCAAAGTTTATCATTTTTTGTACTGAAAAACGTTTTTCAGTAATGTTACATTATGATTAGAATCAAACCTGAACAAGATGTTACAAAGAGAAATGTTAGAGTCTTTTATTTCAATCGTGTGTGCGTGTGTGTGCACATTTTCAATGTGTCTGTCACCAATTTAGTTTTGTGGTGATTCTGCATTTTCAATGATTTTATTTTACAAATGATAAGAGAACTGTTTTTATAGCCTTTCGTGTGTGTGTGTGTGTGCATTTTATTGGACAAATTATAAGACTTTTTAATAGCCTTACAAATGTGTGTGTGTGTGTGTGTGTGTGTGTGTGTGTGTGTGTCGAGCATGATAATGTTTTTTGCATTGTTGGAAATGTGTCACTATTTCTGTCTATGTGTTCTGCTTGTTTCTGATTTTGATGAACTGTTTCTATAGTCTCAAAAATGTATTCCTGTGTGTGTGTGTGTGTGCGCGTGTGTGCGCGCGTGTGGCGAGCATGATCATTTTGCATTGTGGGAAATCTCCCACTTTATGTCTATGTGTTCTGCTTGTTTCTGATTTTGATGATGAACTGTTTTTATAGTCTCAAAAATGTATTCCTGTGTGTGTGTGTGTGTGTGTGTGTGTGTGTGGTGTGTGTGTGTGTGTGTGTGTGTGTGTGTGTGTGTGTGTGTGTGTGTGTGTGTGTGTGTGTGTGCGCGTGTGGCGAGCATGATCATTTTGCATTGTGGAGGTTTTTTCATTGTTGGAAGTGTGCCACTTTATTTTTGTCTATGCTTGTTTCTGATTTTGATGATCAATTTTGTATTTTTACTATGCGGGGTCTCCAGGGACCCCAAAGACAACTAACGTCAGCATTTTTGTCACGCTAACATAATAACAGATAACGTTCCAATTTAACAATTTTTTTTCATCTCTTCACCTGAAACAAGAAGCTAAATGCACGATTTCGAGTAACTTATATGTGGTTTGTGTGTGATTTTCGTGTGATTTTGAATATTTTCATATGAATAAAGAATGTTAACAGTATTGCTAAGCAAGGTGTAGCCATTAGCTGCATTTAAAATTCTAAATATAACATATTTCAACATCTTTTTTAAAACCATTTTAAACCGCAACCGGAATATGATGCAAACACTCGATGGTGGTTTAAAGTGAGCTTTAAGTAAAAGTGTAATATCAATCTTTTAAATTGTGTCATGTAGCTTGATGCTACTTGCTCTAATCCACCTGCTGCAGGAGCTTTTCTATTCCATAATCTTATTTGTTAAAATATATATATATATTATATATATATATATATATATATATATATATATATATATATATATATAGGCTATATATTATTTTTTTTTATTTTTTTTTTCTAAGAAGACTTAATCTTATCTTAATAGCCTACTATGTAGCCTACAAAATACCTGGATCCTAGAACTGCGGTCCTGAAAACTGCAGCCGCCGCTATTTCATCCAGTTTGGTCGGTGGCGCTGTCACAAAAAAATAGGGTCCTGAAACTGCGGTCCTAAAACTGGGGTCCTAAAACTGCAGCCTCCGGTTGTGCAGGAACATACTATTGACTAAGGGGCCTAAAGTGTGCCAAGAAAACATCCCCCACACCATTACACCACCACCACCAGCCTGCACAGTGGTAACAAGGCATGATGGATCCATGTCCTCATTCTGTTTACGCCAAATTCTGACTCTACCATCTGAATGTCTCGACAGAAATCGAGACTCATCAGACCAAGCAACATTTTTCCAGTCTTCAACTGTCCAATTTTGGTGAGCTCTTGCAAATTGTAGCCTCTTTTTTCTATTTGTAGTCGAGATGAGTGGTACCCGGTGAGGTCTTCAGCTGTTGTAGCCCATTCGCCTCAAGGTTGTGCGTGTTGTTGCTTCACAAATGCTTTGCTGCATACCGTAACGAGTGGTTATTTCAGTCAAAGTTGCTCTTCTATCAGCTTGAATCATTCAGCCCATTCTCCTCTGACCTCTAGCATCAACAAGGCATTTTCGCCCACAGGACTGCCGCATACTGGATGTTTTTTTCCCTTTTCACACCATTCTTTGTAAACCCTAGAAATGGTTGTGCGTGAAAATCCCAGTAACTGAGCAGATTGTGAAATACTCAGACCGGCCCGTCTGGCACCAACAACCATGCCACGCTAAAAATTGCTTAAATCATCTTTCTTTCCCATTCCGATATTCAGTTTGGAGTTCAGGTGATTGTCTTGACCAGGACCACCCCTTAAATGCATTGGAGCAACTGCCATGTGATTGGTTGATTAAATAATTGCATTAATGAGAAATTGAACAGGTGTTCCTAATAATCCTTTAGGTGAGTGTATAACTATTTATCAGACCGGCCCTCACGGCCTCGAAACACTACCAGACCACAGGGAAAAGTCCCGACTCACCCGATTGCTCCGCCCGTGCACGCCATTAAAAATATATATATATATGAATTGATTTTTGGAATTCTATGAATCGATTCTGAATCGGTAAAGATTGAATCGTGATTCAAATGTGAATAATTTTTTTTGCACACCCTTATAGCTTCCGGTCCTTCCTCGTCCATTTTTCAAAGGTCGGCCTGGAAGATCTGCAGTATGGCCATCGAGTGCAATGCCGATACAGCTTGCCCAGCGGCGGTATAAGCACGGAAGAAACACGGCAGGCTTTAGAGGGTAGCGCCGTCATAGCTCGCCGTCCAGCAGAGGGCGGGCAAAGATGGGCCACTACAGCTGCTTCCACTGGAGGAAGAGAGAGGTATCCTCGGTCTTTCACACCGTCCACCATGGAGAATGCTGCAGAGACAGAGGTACGCAATCTGGCTGAGAAGGGGGGTTCCAGGACATCGCGACTTCTTTGTGAAGCTCAGGAAGAAAAGGCGGTGGAGCGCGGTCCTTTTGCAGGAAACATCCATCCAGCCGGTTGCGCGCAGGCTGCGCGGGCGCCTCCCACTCGAGGCTGAGGCTATCCACGGCCTGTGAGAGCAGACGCATCAGCTCTCAGCGGGTTGCGCGGGCGCCTCCCACTCGAGGCTGAGGCTTTCCACGGCCTGTGAGAGCAGACGCATCAGCTCTGACTCAATGCCAGCCCGTTTTCTTGGCGGCTCGTGGGCAGAGGGGGGGAGGTCCACAGAGCTCGCCCAATCCTCACTGTCCGATGCCAGGATAGAGCAGCAGGCCTCCTCCGCGGACACGGCTGTCTCATCAACCTCAATGGTGGAAACGGCGGCGGCCATCGGTGAGCGACTCGAGTGACGCTGGCGAAGCTGGTGGGCGAACCGGCGAGCTTTCGCGGGCTGGAGAAGGCTCGGGGGGGCGCTGAGTACGGCGCTTCCTGTGGCGCGGCACTACAGCGGGCAGAAGTGCAGGGTCTGAGAAGGATGCCAGGCGAGTCCTCAGAGTCACCATGGGCATCAGCTCGCAATGAGGGCATCCGCCGTCAGCAAGCGCGAGAGCTGCATGATCCTCACCCAGGCAGGAAACGCAGATGACATTGCGGTCTCCGTCGCGGAGTGCTGCTTGGCACGAGCCACAAAAATTAGGCATCTTTAAAAAGACGCTTGCTCTTTTAGATATAGAGAGAGAGAGAGCCGCGCCGGCAAACACACTCTCGGCAGAGGTAAAAGGAAATAAACGCAGGAAAGCGTAGCAGGTACGGTGACTGAAGGCGGCGAGATGAAGGCCAGCGGCTTCAGATGCAGAGGCTCGTCCCACAGAAGGCTTTTCTCAGACGGCGCGGCTTCTCACTCTGGATCAAGCGATGCGTGAGCTTCGCTGAAGAGATGAAAAATCAGTTTGTATCAGCCTATCGAGCTGCATTTAAAGGCCGAGGCCACGCCTGTTTCGGCGGAACGTGACGTAGTAGGCGCAAAGCTGTTGCCGCAGGGCAGCCAATAGGCACGCGAGCCGTCTTGCCTATGTCTGAATGCTGCCACAATGCGTTTTACATTAATTCAAAATTAAGGATCATTTTTTGGCTTCAATATCTCATGGAAAAGAGTTTTTCCCCTAGCATAAGATATTACACAGTACGAGAGAACCTCTCGTGAGAGAACTAGATCTTTTGTAACACAAATTGATCTTTACCTTACCAATAAATCAGATCACATAGTTAAGTATTTTAATACGATTACAGGATTGTCTGATCACAATTTAACACTTATAGTGAGAACATTGACAAAGAAGAGGTTTGGTTATCAGGCTATAAATAGAAAAACATGCTGTAACGACTGAGACAAATATTATAGACAAATTCTATAATGGAGGAAGGAAAAGGTCATACAAAATTGATATGGGGAAATTTTATAAACTTAACAGGAAATAAAAAAAAAATCAGTGCCAAATATTGAACTTGAGTTAGAAGGAAACCGTGTTAGTGATATGGTATGATAGAAAATACTTTCAATAATTATTTTGTGGACTAAGCTTTCTTGGCAGATACTTCTCTACTCACATTTACTCTTAAGCAGGTGTCTAACACAAAAGTTGGCAGAATAATTAGTTCTTCTAAATATTCTAGATCTAGAGATAAATATGGATTAGAATCTTTTTTATTATTATAAATAATGAATCATAGGACCATTAACTCAAGCTTATTCAAGGAATGTTTCCCTCTGCAAAATAAATTATCGAAATGAGTTAATATAGACCAATAAGTATTCTTCCTGCAATGTCTAAAGTCACAGAAAAATCGGTAGCACATATCTTAATGGTGTATTTTCTCCTCAACCTATACAATTTTCTAAAAAAAAATTATTACATCTAAAATGGATAGAGGAGGTGTAGTTGGTGCTGTATTTTTGGATTTAAAAAAAAGCTTTTGAAACTGTAAATCAAGATATTTTGCTCTCTAGGTTATCAAATTTAAATGTTTCAACTGAGGCCATTATGTGGTTTAAATCTTATTTAGAAAACAGTATGTAAGGGTTATAAATGCATCAGAATATCTAAATTATAATATTGGAGTTCCACAAAGTTTTATTTTAGGTCCAATGTTGTTTGGTATGTTATGGAATGTGTTAAAGATATGGTATGACGTACAAAATTATTTCACACATTCACTATCTCAATATAGTCCAAAATGGGGAAATCGGTTCTTTGTACCAGAAAGAGTGGATGCTACATTCAAATTGTGGGACTCTAAGGGGCTTAAAACGATCCAAGATCTTTATTTGACAGATTCTGATATTATGATGTCTTTTGAGGTTAAAGTTTAAGTTCAGCCTCAATAGGCTGTAGGTATATTTCCAAATACCTCCAGCTTAGAAGCTTTGTTAAAGCAAATCAAGGTAATGCCTTTACCAGACCCCCACATTCATCTTTTGAAAAATTGTGATAAAGGATAGTTTGAGAAAGGTTATTACCGTAAAACTTCAAATAATAGCCGAGTCCCAAATAGACGCCTGTCTCTTTTACATGCCTGGTGTGTCGACAGGTTTGGATAAATAAAGGCTGGTCTCAAATAGAAGCCGGTCTGTTTTTTTTTGGGTTGTATTTAATCTTCTAAAACTCGTCGGATCGTCCGCTTTTTGGTGGCCACCAAAGCATATTTGTGTCCCGCCAAAGCCTTTTTTGATCGATGAGTGACGTAGAGTGACTGCTGCGTTTGACAGGGCGCACGAGCAGAGAGAGAGAGAGAGAGCCCCGGCCGCGTGCACGCACTCTCACGTCTTCAAACAACACGAGCACTCTTGCTCTCTCTCCCTCCTCGCGCATATAATCAAAATCAATGGACAGTGGACACTATCCACCTTTTTCTGCTCTAAACAATGCGCGCTGCCATGACGACGACTCCGGTTGCCAACTTCCGGTTCGAATCTGGTCTATGATTTTGCCATGCATTTCAGATTGTGTAATTAAATCCAGGCAATTGGTTGATGAAACATTGATTAAAATTAAGATACAATTAATAAAAAACGAAATTCACTTTAAAGAAAGGCTTTGTGCTTTCTGTTTGAGGTCTCTGTGAAAGTTTTAAAGTCGCTTTTAGAGCGATCATGTCTATAAAACTATCACGTCCGTAAAAAAAATTCCCTCATAAATGTGAACACGGCAAATAAAATAAAAATAATATTTTATTTCCTGTGGAGGCCGACCCTTCTTCATCCGGTTAGTATTACTTTTGTTTTGCGAAGTGTAATTCATAGAATTACTAAAAAAATATTTTGCCACCTAAAAGTTAAAGATTTGTTGTGTCATGTCACATGTGTATTTCGATCAATATTAAATAAAAAACGCATGTGTAGACGGATATTTTTCTAATGTCTCGACTAGAGTGCTATGTAAACAAACCCTTCAAACGGAAGTAGAAAACCGTTTAGTCAGTTGAACCCGCTATGAATCACGGGAAATAGAACGGACAAAGAAAAAGGTGGATAGTAAAAGGTCGGAAGACCGCAGTTTCAAATGGAGCATTTGGAGATTTTATAGAGACTCTAGGCCTACATTCAATGAACAACATCTCAACACTAAATTATAAAGGCCCATCTCATATAGACGCCTGTCTCAAATACAAGCCGGTGCAGTTCAACGATTAGGGAAAATAAAAGCCTGGGCTATTATTTGAAGTTTTACAGTATATCTAAATTTTACGGGTTGCTGACATCTTATTCATCTGAAAATTTACAATATAAATTGAATGCATGGAAGGAAAACTTGCAATTTGATGTTTTGGAGGAGGATTGGAAAGCAGCTTGTACTAAGGTTCACACTATGTCAATAAATACACAACTAAAAAGTATACAGTATAAATGGTTAATGTGGACATATGTAGAACTGGTGGTATTATTATTGATTAAATCATTCTGGGAAGAGGTAAGAGTTATAATTGAGAACATTATTTCAAAACAAATTTTACTGGACCCTAAGCTTTTTCTGTTGGGCTTATACCCAGAGAAACAAAATTATGAGCATTTACAGACCTATAGCTTGATTTATGCTTGAAAAATGTGTCACTCTGTTGTGGACCAAGATTCACAAACCAAGTACTACTCAATGGATAAGACAGATGTGGTCAAGCCTTTTATTAGAAAGGATAACTTGCATTTTAACCCCCTGGGGTCGGCAAACATGCCAATTTTTTTTCACGTAGCAGAAAAATAGACTTAAAATAATCTGTCATTTTTGGTCATACAGACATACAAACTGTTAAATGTCTACTTTTTTGTGTCTCAATTTACAATCTAAATAAAACATTGTGCTTTTGTAAAATAAAGAAAATAAACAGGGTGTGCTTTCATCCTCTCCATCTACGTGAACTTTTTTTCTGGAGCATGTCTCTAAATTTAAACAAAACTCAGTGAATATACTTTCTGTGTTATTTGGATTCAAACTAAATCGTATGAGAGAACGATCAGCAATCAAGAGCATTCAACAGAAGTGCGCGCTCTCTCTCTCGTCAGTTAACGTTAATAAGCTACATGTTTTACTTTCTTTGCCATTAGCATCCGACTGAACAACATACTTTCCACAAACGTCTATGAAAAAGGGATGCGCTCGACCAGCTTGCACGCGTCTTTGCCACTGCATGCTCAATCCACTGTGTGGATTTTTCTTATAAGCTTGCACACCACAGCTATATAGGTGTTACTATATTTTGTTTAATATTCCACTAATAAGATACATTTACTTCATAGACAGCCTTCTTTTTTTATCCCCATTATACCCTATGTTGTCAGTGTTTCTTTGTCTGGACACAAACACTGTTTACACACTGCTTGGTATCGGTTGTTGTATCGTAGCATTTTTACGAGTACATGAGCTCAGTATCGGGCCAATACCTCATCTCAACCTGCTTGCGTTTCTGCAGCTCCTGATTCCTGAGCTCCTCCAAGCGTCGCAGTTCCTCTTGACGTCTCATGAGATCTGTTGGTATTAGTACAAAAATATTTACAATGACAAAGTTAAGAATATAAGTACTGTTCCCTGAAGGAGAGAAACGAGACAGCACACTGGTTGTGGGGGATCACAGTCATTGTGTACTCATGTATGCTGTCCTCTAGGGCTGGGCAATATGGCCAAAAAATCATATCTCGGTATTTTTTGGGGAAATGGCGATATACGATATGTATCTTGGTATTTTCTACATTTTTCCTATTTGGATAAAGACAATCTGTATTTATTTTTTTAAATGATTTCACATCCTGCCCAATGATATCCTGCAAACAATGTTGATACTGAAGGATATGGAAACAAATATAGTGAATATAATATGCAATATAATAGTGAGTATCAATATCAATAATAAGTGAATATCATATATGCAATATGAATGCTTATGCAATATATTATGTGCAAAAAGTTAGTTAAAGTCACATTACATCCTAAAATTGTAAGTCAAAGCCTTATGCAAGATTTCACAACCACCTTTATTAAAGCAGTTACGATCAAAATAACATGCAAAACAGGGTTTTCCTCCTTGTTTGAAATTATACAGCTGCACAACATATAAACCTGTGAATAATTAAAAAAAATCTATTACATAACAGATCTATTTCTGGAAATGTGCCAAAACAGCTGATTAAAATAAATGGCATACAATTCCTCCTATATTACTAAATACACAGCTCTGATGTGCAAATAATGTGAACAGAACAGTAGAAAACTTAACTAATTTATCAAAACAAGTAGGTTATTTGAGGTATAACATTCAAGTATTTTATAGTGTATATTATTTACAGATTTTGTGCAAGGAAAACTATCCTATCAACAGCTTCAGGCTTTAGAGATGCCCTGTGGCAGGAAACAATGTTACCACTGCAACTGAAAACCCTTTCAGAAGGGGAACTAGTGGCTGGTACCAAAGGATACTTCTTTGCCAGGTGGCTCAGTGCTGGAAAGAGTGTTTCATGTTCCTTCCACCATTTGAGAGGATCGGTGTCACTCTCTGCATTAACTGACTGCAAGTAGCTTGAAAGTTCTGTTTCAATTGCCTCCCTTCTTGTCAGTGCTGTGCTGATTGTCGTTGCTGTGCTCTGCTTGAAGAAGCAAGCCAGTGACAACGACGACTACTTTGCTGGTGGTGGCATTATTTCTACTTGGTCTGACTCTGTAGGCATAGCCACTGGGTCAGGCTGACAGCTGCCCTGATCAGCCAGCAGAGATTGGACCTCTAAGACAGCTTGTTTTTTCACTGCATCAATCTTATCACTTGGTATGTATTTGTCCCTGAACCGTGGATCCAAAAGTGAGGCCATGTCCAACAGGTCACTAGTTGCTGGGTCAGCATACTTGGCATTAAGATAATCAACAATGCAGGTCTTGATTGATTTGCACAGCTCGCTGTCACCCTCTTCATGTGCCAGGAGACTGTGAAGTCCTGAATGGGTTTCAGAGCCTTTTGGATTGACTCCAGGACCTCAATGTCCTGCCATGTAGGAGCAAGATGTCTGGACTGTTTGTCAGCAGACAAGACTTTTGTGATTGCTACCTGCTGCTCCAGGAACCTCTCAATTATTTGCTTCTGTGATCCCCAACGTGTGGCTGATTCAGTGATGAGCTGGTGACCTGGCAGACCCAGCTGAGTCTGGACTTCAGCAAGCTCTCTTCTCTTCCTCCAGCTATAGGAGAAGCTGCTGACGACTTTCTTGCACAGAGAAATGGCCCGGGTGATGCGGTTGTCATTCATGCCATGCCCTTAAAACAAAAGAAATAAATTAATAAAATGAAAAATAAAATAAAACCAAACATTGGAGGCAAGTATGAAATGCACTACATTCTATATCACAACTATGGTAATGGTATGGGGTCAAATAATTTAACTAATTGAGATATACAGAAGTTTATAAACAACACTTAAGCAGTTGTATATGCATTTGTAGTCACACATTTATATTTAAATATTGTACATCTGAGTTAATATTGTAAATGCATTTATATCTATATGTAATGCAAACATCAGAGATATGCAAGTGAGAGGTTATACATATCTTTTTCTTTAAAAAAAAAATCACCTGTTTAATATAGATTTGTGTGATAAAACTACTACATGTTTAAATGTTGCTTTAACATTTCAAATATATATTTAGGCCCCAAACCCTGAAAGGGCGAGGGCCCTATTGTTTTCCTTAGGATGATTATTATTTTACTACCTTTTGGGCACTTTTGGGGCCCTTAACGTGTTTGAAAACTCTTGAAACTTTGCACACGGGTCAGAACCTGCGGCCATCAGGGCCAGACTGAAGCTGGTACCCGGGCGGGGCAGGGGGGTCCATAAATTTGGTCCATAAATCAAACACATTTGCATGTAATAATATGAAACTCGGTACACATATAGATATCATCGGTTCATATATCCTTCATACTCTTACTTTTTACCCCAGCCCAACAGGAAGTCGGCTATTTAGGGTTGTTTGGAAAACGCATGCAATGGAATTTGAAATACTCCTCCTAGAAAATTCAAACAAATGCCACGAAACTCGGTCAGCATGAAGTCAAGACATTGAGGATGAAAATTTGCCAGGGGATTTTTGATATCTCGAATGGTTTGGCCGTGGGGGGGAAACGAAATTATGGCGCGAAAAGAGAAACAGGAAGTGTGTTATAACTTCTTTATACATTAACTGATTCTTCTTGATCTTAGTGCCGCTTTTGACACTATAGATCACTCTATTTTAATCAACCGCTTAGAGACCATCTTTGGAGTTTCTGATTCTGCATTAAAGTGGTTTAAGTCCTACCTCTCTGGTCGCAAGCAGTTTGTTGTGATGGGTGATTGCAAGTCTCAGGTCGGTGTGGTGCACTCTGGGGTTCCCCAGGGATCAGTTTTGGGCCCGTTACTTTTTAGTATTTACATTTTTCCACTTGGTCAACTTTTAAGAACACTTGGTCTTAACTTTCACTTTTATGCCGACGACACTCAGATCTATATACATTCAAAACCTGATGCCAATATGCCTGTGTCTTTTCTCTCTCAATGTTTTACTGAGATTAAGAAATGGAGGTCTGAAAATTTTCTCTGTCTAAACAGTGATAAGACAGAAGTGATGCTTATTAGTTCACCTCATCAGCTGCATAAAGCAGAGTCCATAACCTTAAGTGTGGATGGCTCTGCTTTGAAATTGCAAACTAAAATAAAAAATCTGGGGGTGATATTTGAGGCCAATTTAACATTTGACCATCATGTTCGTAACACAGTTAAAACATAATTTTTTTCATCTCAGAAACATTGCCAAATTACGCTCTATGTTGACCTTCTCTGTGGCTGAAAAGTTAATCAACACTTTTGTTTTTTCACGTATTGATTATTGTAATGCTTTGCTGGCTGGGGTTTCATAAGCTACCCTAAGTAAATTACAGTTGGTACAAAATTCGGCTGCTAGGGTTCTGACTGGGACCGGTGCAAGGGAGCACATCACACCTATCCTGGAAAAATTGCACTGGCTTCCTGTTAGTTTTCGTATTGATTTTAAAATTCTCATGCTCACCTATAAGGCCTTGAATAACTTGGCCCCTCAATATTTGTGTGAGCTCTTAACCCCCTACACTCCTACACGTGCTTTATGATCTTCTGAAGCTGGTCTTTTAACTGTCCAAACAACACGGCTAAAAACTATGGGTGATCAGGCTTTTTCTTCTTTGGCTCCTAAATTGTGGAATTCCCTGCCCTCAGAGATTAGGAATGCAGAATCCCTTATAGTTTTTAAATCGTCCCTTAAAACTTACTTTTTTAGGGTGGCTTTTATGTGATTCGTGTGATTACTGTGTTTGTCATTATATTGGCCTTCTATTTTTATTGCTTGTTTAGTTTTTACTGCTTAGACTGTTGTGCATCTTTCTAATTTCATTATTTTTATGTAAAGTGCTTTGAGATGCTACTTTTAAAGGCACTATATAAAATAAAGTTATTAACTGATCTTGGTGAAACTTCAGCAGTGTGTTCGTTGTAAGAGGCCGATCACATGGATGTGACTATTGTGAGCCAAAGTTATAGCGCCACCAACTGGCAGCAGGAAGTGTGTCACTTTCAAAATGCTTTGAAATCACCCTCTTATTTTTACCCGATTTGCTTCAAACTTTATGTGTATAATGTAAACACACGGCAGATGTAGTAGACCTGTGAAAATATTATTGATATCTTAGATACTGTTGCCGTGCCAACGCATCAAACTTTAATATTCTTGTTTGATGATTTTGAGACTCTTAACATGCTTGAAATTGCATGAAACTCGACAGACACATTACACTTATTAGCCAGTAGACATGTGCAAAGTTTTAGAAACGGGCGTGGTGAGGGCTCAGTAGCGCCACCTTTTGTCAAAAGTGGGGGGATTAGTTTTATCTACAGTAACAAAACTCAGTACGTATATTGTACTCATGGAGCCGGACAACTTTCTAATTTACAGTCATTAGCTCATGACTTGCAGTCATTTCAATATCCGATGTCAAGATTGCAATGCTGGAGTGTGTGTGGCGATCGAACTATGTGTGTGTGTGTGCCAGCATTGCAATCTTGACATCGCATCTTGAAATGTCTGCATGAAATAAGGAAATTAACCCACTTCTTCTTTGATTATGGCGGGGAGGGGAAATTACGTATTCATGGATATCTAAAATAGAGCAACCTCATGCAAAATCATTTGCTCTAGTCATAATGACGTTTGAAATATCTTTAACTTTCATTCTGCTTAGTCAAAACTGAATTACAGATATCTGCAATAGTCATTTAAGATGTGTGACGAGTTGAATGTCGTTTTCAATGACGTCATTGATCGAACTGTGTGTGTGTGTGAGAGAGAGAGAGAGAGAGAGAGAGAGAGAGAGAGAGGGGAGAGAGAGAGAGAGAGAGAGAGAGAGAGAGAGAGAGAGAGAGAGAGAGAGAGAGGGGGGGGGGGGGAAGGGGCGCGATCGAACTGTGTCTCTGGTGGTGTTGTGTGTGTGTGTGTGTGTGTGTGTGTGTGTGTGTGTGTGTGTTGTGTGGTGTGTGTGTGTCAGAAAGTCAGATATTTTGGTTTGAATGTGGTCTTTTTGCCTCGCATTTTGCTTTATTGCGAGTGTGCACAAATATAAGTAAACACTTTGCAGTTTGAATTATGTCCTCTATGAACAAAATGACTGAGTATGTTTTGTGTGTGTGTGTGTGTGTGTGTGTGTGTGTGTGTGTGTGTGCGTGCGTGCGTGCGTGCGTGCGTGCGTGTGTGTGTGTGGTGCGTTCGAACTAGGGGTGGAACGGTACACATAAGTCACGGTTCGGTTCATACCTCGGTTCAGACGTCACGGTTCGGTACGATTTCGGTACAATGGAGTGAAAAGCAAAACAAAAATGCAGAAGGCATTTTTATAAATGTCTTAAGCCTTGTATTTTTTAAATAAGTTTTATTAATAAAGGCATAGAACCAGTTTATTTGTAGTGCACTGACAGGAGTTTTATATAATTAGTTTATTTATTAAATTATTAAAAAGATGAAAAGACCTTGAGATATGTTTGGTAATTGTACCTGAATGAATTTAAAATTAATTTGCTCTTTCAGATCAATATATTTATTTTCCTTCATTTTTAGTTAACCCTAACTTTATTCTCATCTGAATTATAAATAATTGATTTCCGTATAAAATAATACTACCTTTAAAAACTTTTGTTAACATTTGTAGGTTACAGTTTGACACGAGTTTAGAGTGTGACAAAAGCACAATGTTGTGTTTCATTGCAAGTGTACACAAAAGTAAACAGTAAACACTTTGCAGTTTTAATGATGTCCTGTATGAAAAAATGACGGAGTATGTTTCCACTGTTGGATCGCGCACGAGAGATCTCTCTCGCACGCGCGCAAACACACACACACACACACACACACACACACACACACACACACACACACACACACACACACACAATGTTCATCGCGCCTCTCTCTCTCTCTCTCTCTCTCTCTCTCTCTCTCTCTCTCTCCGCACGCGCGCAAACACACACACACACACTGACTGTTCATCGCGCCTCTCTCTCTCTCTCTCTCTCTCTCTCTCTCTCTCTCTCTCTCTCTCTCTCTCTCTCTCTCTCTCTCTCTCTCTCTCTCTCTCTCTCTCTCGCGCGTTTTTGTACCGTGTATTCTACGTGCAAATTCGTGCACCGAACCGTGACGCCCGTACCGTTTCGGTTCGATACGAATACATGTACCGTTCCACCCCTAGTTCGAACAGTGGAAACATGAAAACATACTCTGTAATTTTGTTCATAGAGGACATAATTCAAACTGCAAAGTGTTTACTTATATTTGTGGACAATCGCAATAAAGCACAACATTGTGCTTTTGTAAAGTAAATTCAAGCAATCCACCACCGAAATGTAGCTTATTTTAAAATTAAACGAAAATGATCACGGCTGCACGAGCAACGGGCACCACACACACACATATTGGAACATGAGTGAAGTACCAAGCCTATAATAAATAATAGTTTAGCATTCAAATACATCGCAAATGTTGAAACAGTTTGATTCTAATGAGAGAGTTAAGTGAGCCCAACACCGCTTACTTTCACTTTCACTTTAAAATATTTTGGTTATTTCTTGTTTATAGTTTTTTAAAATGCCTTCAGATAAATACTGGGCTTTTATATTTACACATTTAAGTGCTGCAAAACATACTGAGCTATGATATCCTATGACATTCAAAATGATTCTATATTTAAATTATCTCATACAGTGGTGTGAATAAGTGTTGGCACCCATGCTAAAGTTGCCTAAAAAGAGGAATAAAAAATCATCTTTTGGATATTGATCTTAATGCCTTAATTAGAAAAATGAGGAAAACTCCAACCTTTAAGGACACAAATTTTCTTTGTGAATGAATAATGTATCATAAATAAATAAATGTTTTTCCTTAAAATACAGGGTGCATAAGTCAGTGCCCCCCTATGTTAAATTCCCATAGAGTCAGGCAGATTTTTATTTTTAAAAGCCAGTTATTTCATGGATCCAGGATAATAGGCATCCTGATAAAGTTCCCTTGGCCTTTGGAATTAAAATATCCCCACATCATCACACACCATTCACCATGCCTAGAGATTGGCATGGGGTACTTTCCATAAGATCATCTTTCAATGCAAATCAAACCAGTTATTAGGCTAACTGAAGAAAAACCATGCCAATCTCTAGGCATGGTGAATGGTGTGTGATGATGTGGGGATATTTTAATTCCAAAGGCCAAGGGAACTTTATCAGGATGCCTATTATCCTGGATCCATGAAATAACTGGCTTTTAAAAATAAAAATCTGCCTGACTCTATGGGAATTTAACATAGGGGGGCACTGACTTATGCACCCTGTATTTTAAGGAAAAACATTTATTTATTTATGATACATTATTCATTCACAAAGAAAATTTGTGTCCTTAAAGGTTGGATTTTTCCTCATTTTTCTAATTAAGGCATTAAGATCAATATCCAAAAGATGATTTTTTATTCCTCATTTTAGGCAACTTTAGCATGGGTGCCAACACTTATTCACACCACTGTATATGTGGCTATTGTGGTTTACGATCATAGGCCTTGTCCCAAATGGCACACTTCATATGAATTTTCGGTCTTGTGTACTTATTTCATGTGTCCGTTGATTCCATGAGACCGTAGGGGGTCTCATTTTTCATTTTAGGTTTCAGAAGGTTGCTCACGCATACTTTGTGGTTGATATGTGCCCTCGATGCGCACTTTTGCAGAGCCCACACTGATGCAAGCTCTACAGCACACTTCTTTTCGACAGTCAAAGCAGGGTTACATTTTTGCACATCATGCACAATAACCCTAAAGGCACCAGGGTGGCGGTGCCACCGGCTTCATATATATATATATATATATATATATATATATATATATATATATACACATATAGCTGCGGGCAGCAATGAAGGGCCTAAGCCGGCGGCACCGCCACCAGCTATATATTTTTTTTATACCGGTTAGGCATACTAAGCAGGTACTACTCCAAACAATTATTTTACTAAAGACGATATGTTTCACAAAAAAATAAAGAAATCTGAATCAAATACAAGGTTAGCACTTACCAACAGCCAGATAAAGTCGGTGACCAAAGCACTGCATCCTCAGCCACTTCTGCAGTTCCACCACTTTGATAACGTTGCTGCCATTGTCAGTCGTTATAGCAACCAGTCCCTTTTCGTTGAGATTCCAGTTCGCAAGTGCATCTTGCAAGGCTTTAGCTATATGTGTGGTCTTGGAGAAAATAGCTGGTCTGGAGACACGCAGTTTTCATTTCCCAGTCTTCAATTAAATGTATTGTCAAACACATATATGGCTTGCATGTCCTGCTTGACCATAAATCAGTTGTCAGTGCAAAATAAGTAACTTTTGCGAGCCTGACAGAAAGCATTCGTCTGACCTCTATGTACATTTCTGGCAGAGATTTATTTGAAAAGTACTTGCGACTGGGTAACTGATCTCTGGGGTCGATGGTTTTTAGCAGCTTTTTAAAACCATTCTGTTCAACTGTTGCAACAGGAACCGTATCTTTTGCGATGTGGAAAGCTACCGCCTTAGAAATGTCGCACCATCTGGAACTTTTCTTTTCGTAAGGTATGCTGCGGGTAAAAGAAGCTTCCAACGAGCTTTGTTTTGGGACAGAAAACTTTTCGGGCTGCTTAGTCTTCGTGGCTGAGGTTGTAGCAGACGAAGCGCAAAGTTTTAAACACTCATCGTACTGCACTTTATGGTGGCGTTGTAAGTGGTGGAAGAGATTTGATGTGCTTCCACTTTTTGACACGATCGTTTTATGGCATTCTTTACAGATAGCATGGTTTTGCTGCTCATCAGATCTTTTGAACCCGAACCATCTCCAAATAAATGAACCACAGCTTTCTTTTTACAAACCAGATCGTCTTCGGAAGGACTGATCGTCGCTGTGTTTTCCTCCATGTTGTCAGGCAAACTTGTGTGATGGAGTGGGAGTGGTCCGGTTCGTGCGTGTTAACTGAAGTATGAGCGGGGGAGGGTCGCATCAAACCATATCGATACAGACGGTATTGTCTCATCCCGTATCGTGTTGAGAAAAAATATCGATATATTGTCAAAACTCGGTATACCGCCCAGCCCTTCTGTCCTCATTACAATTTATAGATGCCTTTTTAACCCTTTACCTGTCACCCCCCCTTTTGATAATTGACATTAAAATGCACTATACAAACTTAAATGGTTGTAATTCAAGAATGCGTTGGAATATAGACCTAAGTTTGGTCTTGTTTTAAAGAAAACAATCAGCAGATTATTACTGAAGTGAAAGCACTTCAAATAATTAAAGTATGGAACAGTAAATCAAATATACTTTATCAATATATATTTTTTAATATAAAATAAATATTTTACAAAATATGTTTTACTATAAAATTACTATAAATGAAAGCTACATATCTAACCAAGTTGTGTTCCAAATTTAAAGTTGATATCACAAAAATTGAAGTTCCCATGAGATTTTGTTTAGGCGTTATACCAAAAATAGCCACTGGGTGCCATTGAATTCCATTGAATTTAATTGTATGCATTCTGCCATAAAAAAGTAATAAATTTCTATCCAAATATCACTTCTATCACTAAATATGGAACCTTGAGACTCAGACCTTTCTGACAATATGTGTTTTGTTTTAGAGGACTCTTACTTTACTTTTTAAAATATAATTTGATCTTTTTTTCATGAC
The DNA here is from genome assembly GCA_036326025.1 of Chrosomus eos. Taxonomy (NCBI): domain Eukaryota; kingdom Metazoa; phylum Chordata; class Actinopteri; order Cypriniformes; family Leuciscidae; genus Chrosomus; species Chrosomus eos. The sequence goes on from CM070819.1 coordinate 29,553,160, forward strand.
AAATACTAGATTATGTTTTATAATGAACTTTTAGCACTAAAAACCAAAGTTTCAATTATTAAAAGTGTGTGCGTCGACTTTTTGTGACAAAGGTCAGAAACTCCGGTAATGACGTCGATTTTTTTGAGGCGCACTCTTGTCATAAATTCATATTACTGTTCATTCGTAATTTGTAAGACAAAAACAACGCTAAACTATCTATTTAGGAGTCTTAGAGCTTTCCAACGATATATAGTTTGTCATGACTAGATTAGGATTTAATAGTAATATAGTGAAGTAAATTTAGTTTGCCCGTATACGGGCAAGTGACAGTTAAGGGGTTAATCAAACGTATTATATCAAAATATTTAACTATTTCCCTAAACCATTGCGGTGGACAAAATAAGTGGCTCTTTTAGAAAACAAATATGTTGTAAAACTGCATACTACCTTGTCTCATCATCATGAGTTGATGCTCATGTTTGGCAGCCTCCATTTCAGCCTCCAATTTCTCTTTTGCCTCCTGTATGTTCCGTTCCACTTGTTCCCTCTGCTGTTTCTCCATCTCATCCAGAGCCTTCCAGCGAGATGAGTACTCAAACTCAAAGGTGCCTGGCTGTGCAAAGCGTGGCTGATGCTCCCGTTCCCTGTATTGCAGATTCTTGTGGTTAATTTAAAGGTGCCCTAGAATGGGGTTATTTTATTATTTTATAATGTTGTCTGGGTTGCCCTTATAATGTTAGTATTTTTTTAGATAAAAAGTAGTCATAATTTAGAAATAAAAGGCATTTTTCCTAGCCTGATTTTAGCCTCTGGTTTGAACACTCTGTTTGAAGGGGCGTGTCTGCTGTGGGATTCAGTGTAACTGATGTGATTGGCTGTGGGATTCAGTGTAGCCGGACACTGCTGTGATTGGCTGACATGCTTGCATATAAAATAGCTACGTATTACATGTGAAACTCTCTCGAATACTTTTACTACAGATTATTATATGTTTTTACTAATACAGCTATCGAGATTAACGAATCGTGAGATGTTTATAAAGTATTTAAATCTATTTCCATCAAGCAGATGACAGTCTGTTGATCGCGAGAATGAAGACCTTATCATAGCAACACAGTTGCACTCTCTAATGCTTTCACCAATGCGAACAAGATGATGTACATCTTTGATTTCATAACGAGTTTGGCAAGTGTCCAGAAACTCGCGCGGTGTGGAAAGATTGTTCTTTGATCACTTTCTGTATATAATTTATTCACTTAGAGAAGCCTGCTGGATATCGTCCCAGCTCCCAGGTTAGAAAATAAGTCCGTGGTGAAATGGACAGAGCAAACTAACAACTTCGAATTAAACTGTTGCGGTATCCGATTATATATAAACATCAACCACGCCTGTTGACATTCCTTTTCTGTGGGAAGGGTATGAAAAGTACTCACATCTAGAGCCCGACCGATATATCGGCGAGCCGATATTATCGGCCGATATTAGGCATTTTCATAACTATCGGTATCGGCATTTATAATGGCCGATAAATGAATATAAAAAAAATGTGGCGTGCTGTGATTCATGTAAGGGTGGCGCTGCCAATAAAGCACCTAAAAGCTGTCACAATGAACTGGCAAAAGCAATGATACGAATACATCAAAAATAGCAAGGAGACATTTTAGTTGTTTATTAATAACAAGTGTTTTCAGTCATCGTGGGCTGCGTTGAGTTGAGGTTGAGGATGCGGACTCGCGATCTTTGAACGCGTCAGAGAGAAATATACATTTCAGAAGGATTATATAAGCAGAGAGCAGTTTGTCTTTCGTTTTGATTCATTCTGTTTAAAAGTAGACATTTCAATAGATATATTTCTCAGGTCTATACGCTGAGTTTCGGTTATGAGACGAGCTGCAGTTCACTCGCCGGCGGCTCCGTGGCGTGATCTATTGTCTGTTATATTTACTTTTTATTTATAAAAATCCAGGCATTTGGTTGATAAAACATTGATTAAAATTAAGATATAATTAATACAAAACGAAATTCACTTTAATGAAAGGCTTTGTGCGTTCTGTTAGAAAGTTTTAAAGCACTTTAGTGCCGCTTTCAGAGCTTGTCACGTCCGTTCTTTCCCCATAAATGCGAACACGAAAAATAAAATAAAATGAATATTATATGTTCTGTTGAGAGCCAACCCTTCTTCATCCAGTGCGTAGTAGACTATTACTTTTGATTTGCGCAGTGTTAATTCACAGAATTGATTTCTCTGCTACCAGCCTCTGTCACGTATTGTGTGAGCTTGTGACTATTGCAAGCGCGCAGCTGAGAAGTCCTGATTATATTGTCTGCTATATTTACTTCTTATTTGTTAAATCCAGGCAATTGGTTGATGAAACATTGATTAAAATGCGTGGCGCGAGCGACAAATCTCCGACAGTAAACTGATGCCCCATTCTGCTCTGTAACGGGTGCTTTTCCGCGTCTCGGGTAAACAGCTGTTGCGACGCGAGCAATAACGGCCGCGTCTGGTGTAGACAGTGTTAAAGCTCATTCTGCCTATAACGCTACGCTACAACATCAAGCAATATTCCAATCAATAATATAATTATAACACTTTATATAGGGCCATTTTGCATTAAGAGTAGCCTAGTTTCACGTTTAGTAGGTACATTTTGCTTACTACTTATTTAAAATAGTATAAAAGTCTGTACATTATGTAATTAAAAACGTTTCATTATGATATTATAAATGTTACTTTAGTAAAAAGATCTGAGTTCTTCCTCCACTGGTAGAGATCAGAGTAATTAAGACTAAAAATAGAAGATAATATCACTGACACTTTGATATATTTATTGATACAAGTTTTTTTTTATATAACGTGACTAAATTAAAAGACAAAGTAGTTAGTGAAGAAGATTATGCAACAGTATTTAGAATATAATATAATATAACATGCAATGCAAACTAGTTTGGTTACAGCTCAAATCAATGTATCATTCTCATTCTATCACTCCCCCTGCCTCCATTACATATCTTTGTCACACAAGTGTTTGATCACCACATTTGAGTGATCATTGCAAAACTTTTATATATTTATTCTGTTTAAATACTGTGTATTCTATATACAGTACCCATCAAAGGTTTGTACACACCAATAGGAAAGTGTGTCCAATCTTTTCACTTACTGTACTATAATACACTTAAATATTGCTACTGTACACAAATAATATCGGCCGATATATCGGTATCAGGCTTTTTTTTATCGGTATCGGCCCCCAAAAATCCATATCTGTCAGGCTCTACTCACATCCCCTGCACAGTCTGGAACATAACATTTATTCCCTCTGATCCTCGCTTGTTTCTGATGGTTCGGCTGCGCAGTGCCTGGCATATGCAAATTTTTGGAGGCGTACATATTAATGATCCCGGCTATTGCGTTATAGTCGGTATTATGTGGAGATTCGCCTGTTTTTCAGGGGTGTTTTTTAAAAACGAGATTTAAATAAGAAGGAGAAAACAATGGTGTTTGAGACTCACTGTATGTCATGTCCATGTACTGAACTCTTGTTATTTAACTATGCCAACATGTGCAGGACTGAATTTATTTTGGATTTTCAGGGGATTTATTATTTTGAAAATGTTTATTCTAGTGAGGACTTTAATTTTGAAAAGCAGTCACAGACAACCTCTTAGTTCAGGAAACAGGAAGTACTAATAGTACTGTAGTAGTTCAGCAAAATGTGGTAGCTATGTGACATCTTCAAACATCACCTTTCTTTGCATCTGTTAGACGCAATGTCTAAGTAAATAGTGTTACATTTATTGAGTGATACATTTGAGAAGGTTATTTGATATTAAGATGTATATTTTCTTAGTTTAATTATCCTTACGTTATTGTCAATCTGTAATTTTCCAATTTCATATTTAGTGATTGTATCTTTGTATATTTTTACAGTTTCACAGTTGAATCATAAACTTCAGAAACGACTTGAGGTGTCCAGCAAGGTTTTTGAGTCACTGTTTAACTTACTGGATAGTTAGATGCCAGAGAAATCTAATAAGGCCAGTACACAACATAAATTCAATTTCACATTCTAGGGCACCTTTAAAACGTTTTTTCTTTAGATATACTATATGCATATAGAATACAATTAATCTCAATTTTCTAAATACATACTTGTGATACTGTGCTGATTTTTGCAACAGTTTTTCTGGTAGACCATCTTCATCATCAAACTGTTCTGTTGGCTCAAGAATTACTGGACGAGGGGACCTGAAGGACAAATATGAAGAAGGAAAAAAAATGTCAAAACTCTCTTACTTGACTTAACATATTTGATATCTACAGGCAGGTCAATCACTGATAAACACAGATCATACTGTGAAAATTAAAATTTATTACATTGTAAGCAAAAGGGCTCCATCTGCACAGCGGTCCAAGGCTTTTCGGGCAGCAGGCTTATTGGCAAACTCCACAATCCCCTTGCCTGTGGGTCGCCCTCGGTCATCAACCACCACGACTGCCCGCTCAACTAGGCCGAACTGTAAAAAGGCCTGTTCAAGAAGCTCATTAGACACCACTGGTGAGAGGTTTCGTACTGTGAGTGCAGCCCCATGTGTAGCAAAACGAATCCGGATGGGCCTGTTTCCCAGCACCGTGCCGTCCAACTCAGCCTTAGCAATCTCTGCAAGTGTCCTTGTCTCCTGAATAATCAAAACAGTGGCAATTTAAAATATGGATGCTTAAATGCTACAAGCAGTCTGTTTATGAACACAAGTGAGCACAATTTGCAAAATTATTTATGGTTTTGATGGCAAGTGTCCAGTAATTAAAATCCAGTTCAGTCCAAAAATCTACAAAATTACAAAATACAGATCAATCTTTCTTTGGTTTACTTTTTATTTAGATATAATAACATAGCAACCCCAGTTATTGTGCTTTGGGTGGGAGATAGTATTCTCAAAACAAAATACTTAGATATTATAAATGGATTGATGAAAAAATGAAAAATCAAGTTTAATTATACCTATGGGTTGTATTTAATACTGATATATCAATTCAACATTATCAAATAATTACGGGGGTTCAGGGTTTATTCAGGGGCCTTCAAGCTCAAAAGGTTGGGAACCACTGATCTAACTACTCCTCCTAGAGGGTTTATTCGATTCACACCAAATTTTTTCAACATGATGCAAAGACATTGAAGATGGTAAATTGCAAATGGATATTTGATATCTCAAAAGGTGTTGCCATGGCGAAGAATTAAAGTAATGACAAAAAAGGGAAAGGAAGTGTCTCATATCTTCTAAACAGTTTAACCACAAGATGGCATAGGCCTGTTTTTAAACAGGGTTGAGCAAATCATTGTTGCTGTGAACAGGGATTTCATAATTACTTTTCTTAGGGGCCAAGCCCCAATAGGTAGCCTGGCATGCCAGACCTACATCAAGATGTTAGGTCTGGGAACTCTCCATTGACATACCTCAATCCGAGGGGCGGGATAAACGGTTGTCTTTCAAAATCCCTCCGCATGCAATAGGACAGCGCTAACCAACCAGAGCAACAAACGGCTGTGGCTGAGTGAGTCCCATGCGTTTTCCCACCAGCGGAGCTAGTTGATATATTAAACTTTTGCCGTATCCGGTCGTCAAAACTCCGAACACATCTTCCTTTTCTAAGAATGACTTAAGTGGCGTTCTCTTAACTCCAAGTCCTCCAGAGTCGCGGCCAAAGCCGATTCGAAAGACCGCTGCATCTTCATTGTTTTCAAGTAGCAGGGAAATCACCTATGGAAATCACGCGGAACGTCATGAACTGTGCCGTCATTGTGTTAAGCCCGCCCGCCGACTCTATACACGATGTGATTGGCCTGACCCGAAATTGGTTTTTCCAACTAAAAAGTCTATTGAGAGTTGCTAGACCACACTGGCAGCGAAATGATTTTCGCGGCCGCTAGGGTGCGTCTAGATTTCTAGGCTACCCAATAGGGCTATCCCTATTGTAATTGTCCGTTTTCTTATTATTATTAGGGGCCAAGCCCCGAAGGGGATAGTTTATTTAGTTTATTCCTCACATTAATTGTTCATTTTCTTCTTATTCTTTCGTGTGGGGTGTCTATGGCAGCCCTATCAACAGAACATAGGAAAATTATAAAATTTGGCACATAGCCAAATCCGTGGATACCAATTTTGCCAGGATTGGATAAACCACGTGTTCGCCATTTTCAATTTTGTAAAAATTGTACAAAATTTGGTATGTATCATTATTTGCATGTCCTGAAGGTACATGAGAAGTTTAAACACAGCGCCACCAAGTGTCCCAGAGATATAAGTTTGGCAAAAACGCTTATAACTTTTTGGTCCAAATTTTGGTTTCTCTATGTCGTTTTGTTCCCTGGCTAATGCCAATTCCGCCCATGTGTAATTTTCCAACAATGTGACACTCCGCCATATTGGAGCAAATGAAAAACAGTTACTCCTCCTAAAACTCTGGCCCAAAATCATGCTCATATGTAGGGATGCACCGAATATTCGGCCACCGAAAATTTTCGGCCGAAAATGGCCCAAAAGTGCATTTTCGGTTTTCGGCCGAAATACTTTTATCACCGAAACAATACGGCCGAAATGTTGTGATGATGTAAACAGAAACCGCGACCTGCACGTGCTTGTCTGAAGCAACATGTCAGCACGTATTTCAGTATATATGAGAAAGACTCGCCACGGACAGCGATTTGCAAAACATGTAATGCCGAAAATCCAAACATTCCGATCGCTACGCTGAATATGAGGGCACAGAAAAGGAAAACGCCTACGACGCGCGCGTTCATCGACATTGTCAGCGCGGTGTTGGACAGATTTGTGCAGCGGTGTTCCATGATGAGGGAGAGAGAGCACGCGCGCGCGAGGGAGAGAGAGCACGCGCGCGCGAGAGAGAGAGAGGGACGAGCGAGAGGTAGTGCTGCACGGTGCTGCAATCAAATACGATTTTAAATGGGCTTAGTAAAAATATTGTGTACCAGTATGCTCAGTCTAACCGCACAAAGGATCGTAGTAGTCATACAGAGAAAAATTTAAAATGCACTTGACCTAAATGCACTTTGTTTTTATGAGAGAACATTTAATTTTAAAACCTTTCTGCAGGCCAGTAGGCCTGCGCATTATTATTTAATGTACAGAGTGGGGTCAAGTTAAACATTTTAGTTTGAATTTTATTTTATACTGTGCATTGTTGCAATGTGCTAAATAAACAGTTGAATAATTTGTAATTTAATTATTCTTTGAAACTTTAATATTAATTTATGCAATTGCAATGCCTTGATTTTAGTAAAGTTAGTACACAGTCATAGCCATAAATACTAATAATTGGCATAATTTCTTTCGGTGTTTCGGTTTTCGGCCTTGGTTTCGGCCAAGAATTTTCATTTCGGTGCATCCCTACTCATATGATCTTTGGACAGAGCAGCACGCTAGTTAGCATGCTATGGAATTTTTTGTGAACTCATTCACACAGTCACACTGAAACCTCTCCTCAGCAGACTGGTGAACCTACATGAGTGATTAGCTCATCATGTTACACTGCAGATCCCGAATGCTTTGCGTCATGAGTTCGCAACTTAGTGTGACACATGCGCAGACCGCATCAGGTACTGTGGCAGAAAAAGATGTAGAAATTGCATCTGTTCCAGGCATTGTGCCATCTCATCTAGAGATGTTCCGATACCCTTTTTCCCTTCCCGATACCGATACCTGGACTCAGGGTATCGGTCGATACCGAGTACCGATCCGATACCTGGGTGTGTACAGTATCTATACAGCTGCAATTCATACTAGCACTGTATGAATTGATAGAATTATTTTATAGTGTGCTTCAGACTTATCCCTTAATTAAACATGAACAAATACATACAGTGAACTAGAGTATTTTTATTATCTGACTTACATTTCACAGCAATATATTATTTATCTTTCTTAAGTGAAAAAGAACTTAAAATGCAACCACACTGTATCTAATATTGTAAACTGAAAAAGGTATTTTAGTTTTACAATATAACTGTATAAAAAAGTGCAACAAATAAATCTAGGTATCTAAAAAATGACATATGAATAATATAAGAAAATAATCTCTACATAATTTAAAGTCCATAAACAATTTTGTTAAATAAACGGCATTTCAGTTTTGACCGCGGCTGGTCATCCAGAACAATAAACTCGATACATGTTGTCGGTTATATTTATCGCTCGTTGGCTGTCTTTTGAAAACTTTTCTCTTTGTTTGAATGAAGCTTTCAGAGATTGTTGATTCTGGCGTGGCTCATTTTTCTCTGCCCTTGCCTTTGTGTAATCGTGTTCTGCGGGGTGACGCGTCTTCAAATGCTTAAAGGGCACCTATTATGCAAAACTCACTTTTACATGCTGTTTGAACATAAATGTGTGTTGGCAGTGTGTGAGCAAAACCACCCTAGAATGATAAAAATCCACCCAGTGGTTTTTTTACAATCTCAATAAATCATAAGCAGTGTCTCAGAACAAGCTGATCTAGGATTTGGTGCTTTGTGACGTAGAATTGCGCAAGCCCCACCGACGTGGTTTGATTGACAGTGGTTTTGGCATAGACCCCGCCCTCTGTGATCTGTACGTTCTCCATTGTTTCAACGACAGCCGGTAATGTCTCCTAAGAAACATAAGTGTTCTGTTGTGGGATGTAATAATGTACATAACTTAGTAGTTTAAACTTACTTCTGAAATCAGAGCCACTGAAAGCGCAGTGGATGGATTTTTTTTACGAAGGAAAGGCGCCAGTTAAACTTCCAAAATACGTTTATGTTTGCGCAAATCATTTTCTGACTGACTGTTTTGTGAACGAGGGTCAATTCAAAGTAGGTCTTGCTTCAAAGTTAATCCTCAAGTGTGAATTGTTGCCTACTGTTCGGGATCTAACATCACCTCCAGAAGTAGTAAGTGTATTTTATGATTTTTGAGCAAACAGCCATTTCAGTCATCAGCCAATTCAACAACATATGCGTCTAAAGTTGTTTTCGTCGTCGTAGGATGTCTGATATAATTTAAACGTTTATAAATATATTTTTAAAGATATTGAATTAAAAACTGTGTATGTTCTGTAGCCATATTCTCACAGTTGCCACATAAGCACCTGTACGACAAGTAAAAATGTAAACATGATGCAACAGGTCCCTAGCATAAATGTAATTTCGTTTACGTAGCAAACGTTATCACAGTATTTGTGTTTGTGGTTTCAAAAAATTGCGCCAACGTTATCACAGTATCACAGTATGTGTGTTACAAGATCTTGTAAAAAGGGGCATAATAGGTGCCCTTTAAATTACTCGTGTTAAAGTTGCTAATACTTGTTCCACCCCTCGAAATTGCAGTATGGCCAGAGAATGTCTATTTGAATCCATTAGACGGGCTCTGGTATAGCATAGAGACATGTCGGTTGCTGAATGACATGGCTGGTCGCTCCAGCATGAAATACTGCTAAACAGCGGACATACTGCTATCGCGCGCACGTTCTCTTCTTCGCTGCTCTAAACAGTGGTTGCCTGTGGCAACAGCACAACTTCCTGTGTCTCCACAAGCAACCACTGTTTAGAGCAGCGAAGAATTGATCTCCGATTTGCACTGGATTTGCAGCGTTACGCAAAGCTAGCGTGCATAACTAGATATTGTTTAAGAAAATGGTATCGGATCGGTACATGGGTAGAAGTACTCGCCGATACCGATGCCAGAATTTTTATTGGTATCGGCGGCATTTCCGATACTAGTATCGGAACAACTCTAATCTCATCTGAAGCTGTCACATACAACATACAGTGCTTTTATGAACAAATGAATTGTTCTTCTTAACCCTTTATGACCTGCCATAGAACAATTCCACCAGAGTATATCTTTGTATTTTTACATGCTGTGCTGTCATTCTTTTGAGCATTTCCATATGCCATACATCAAAATTATCCTTACACTCCCAATTTGAAGGCTATGTTTGTAATAAATCAATAGTAACTATATAAATCTCAAAAGTGCAATAAACAAAAAGAAAGAAAAAAAAATATTATTTTTTTTACATATTTTATTCAATACAAAAAATGGATAAATGTCAACCTCAAACTTGTCAATGAGAAAAACGTGCATAAAACAATTTAAAACTATACAGAATTTATTTGAACTGTTTACATAAATTAGTTAAGATACACTCATTTTTACACTCATTAAAAAAAAAGGCGTGTACTTTCGTTTAGACCTAACGCTGCGTGCGTGCGCGCGTGTGTGTGTGTGTGTGAATGTCCTTGTATTTGTGAATGTCTAAAGGAGAAAGAAATGATCAAATAAAGCAATGGTAAAAAGACAATAACGATATAAGGAACATATAGCAAATGGGAGTCAAACGGGAGTCAAACGCATGGTCAAATGACGCAGCGTGTGACGTCACAACATGCGACACACCCGGGGGTCATAGTGCACAGAACGTGATACGTCAATGAGCCATCGGAAGACGTAACTATCAATCGCAGATCTACAGAACATGTGTGCAAAGACGTGCAATGCATTTTTGTGTTTTTTTGTAAACGCATATTACGCAGTTTGTACAGACTGATTGCATGGGTCACCAATCTCGGTCCTTAGAGGGCCGGTGTCCTGCAGAGTTTATCTCCAACCCCAATTAAACACACCTGAACCAGCTAATCAAGGTTTCACTAGGCATAATAGAAACGTTCAGGCAGGTGTGTTGGACCTGGTTTGAACTAAACTCTGCAGGACACCGGCCCTCCAGGACCGAGATTGGTGACCCATGGATTAGAGGGGGAAAACAACGCAACATGGCCATGTTGGAGGCTTGATCTGAACATGTTACATCTCTGGTTTTGTATGCAAAAAGAATGATTGAGCTACCCATTTGGTTTCAGTTTCTATAGGCTTTTAAACAGACACAGGGAAACAGAGGGTTAATTGACATCAAGTCTTTGCCCATTACAGTAGTGGCCATTTTGAAAAGTACAGTAGTAGCCATTTTGAAAAGTACAGTATTCTGTTTTCGTCACTACTCCTTTGCCAATTTTAGTAAGAATTTGACCAATTTTAGAGACGATCTTTGGACCGATGACTAGGGGTGTGCCGGTTTCAGAATTGGTGATGACGATTATGACGTGAGTCAAATGTGACGGATCATAACATAACCATCGTCGTGGTGGGGTGGGGGGACGGGGGACTTTGCAACGTTCGTCTGTTATTATAGGACAACTTAGTTTGAATAAACAAGCAGACACTGAAAAGTACGCTGGAGCACTGTCAGAATGGAGTCTAAGCGAAGTGGTGTTCTGCTCTTAGGTGGCTATAAGGAACACAGTCATTTTAATGTTCCTAAATCCGAACCGCTGAAGACGCAGTGGCTGAGTTTTTTTTCGAAGGGAATATTCCCCACGATCAACATCAATGCTTTCATGTTTGCGCGAATCATTTCACACACCAGACTGCTTTATAAAGGAGGAGTATAAAGCTGGTTTTGCTAAGAAGCTGCTCCTGAAAAAAGGAATCGATACCAACTATTCGTGTTCCTGCACCTCCAGAAGAACTGAAGTGAGTGTAGCGTTTTATTAACCTTTATTTTAATATTTATATTAATCTTTGCAATTTGCTAGCTTCACGATGAATGCGGCTAAGGTTTGCACATTAGGGAACATTACTGCATGTTTTCTATGTACGACGTTCTCAATATAATTCATAATCCCACGTTTATAATGAACAACGCGTTATGGTTATTGATATTTTGTGTTACAAAATGTGTACGCACAGAACAGAGGGGCGGGGTGAGCAAAGCTCATTATCATTTAAAGGCATATGCACTTAAACGGCATGCTGAAAACAGAGCTGTTTTTGAGCAGGTAAAATGAGTGTTTTCTTACAATACTAATGAGAATTTTTAAATAAAGTATATTACAAACTTGTAATTTAGACCCTAAAGAATCATATTAGCTTGCACAAAAATGGCATTATATGACTCTTTAAAGTCGTTCATCCTCGGATGCGCCGTCATCTCCAGAATCATCACCAGCAGTAGCAGAAGCACCACTAACTCCGCCTCCGTTTCCCTCGTAAGCGGATATTAGAATTTAAACATTCTCTATGATAAAAAATGTTTGTAAAAAATAGTTTTATAACACGGTTTTGGCGGTTATGGAGTTCTAATGACGGTGTTCAACTATAACAATCGGTCTCACGGTTATATAACCGTCACACCCCTACCGATGACTGGATGGATTTTTAATTTTCGCTACAGTTCCTGGGCAATTCTTCTCCAAAGTTGACCTTGCCTGTGTTTAATGCTTTATGCTATTTAGCTTAGCATTATAATTGGTTATTTGTAAAAGAGTCTTTCTGAGAATGACCTCATTTGACATTTTTAAATATAACATGCAGTGCATTAATTTTAAAATTCTTCATTTTGAGTTGCTTGCTTCTTACTTGAACTATGAAACTTCGACATCTGGGTGAAATTACATGGTCCTAGTGGTGAAATGAGATGAGCAAGAGGCTCCTGACCCAGAGATCGCTGGTTCAAATCCCATCTTTGTTAACTTTATAAAATTGTGTTTAACTTTACCAATAACCAAGCAGAAATTGAAATGACAATTTTTGCTCTTCTGGCTCTGCATTGCACTACATCCCTTCAAGGGCTTGGCCCCGTATCACTGCTTGCAGCTATATTTAGGTATGGCATTTAGATGTATATTAACTAGTGCTACCAATCGATTATATTTTTTATTTGGATTAAATCACACTTTTGTTGCGCAATTAATCACATGTATCATGAAATTAAGCATACGCCATGTGTCTAGTTTAACATTAATTTTGTCATCATTTGCTATATCCAACAAAGTGTTGGGAATTAATTTCTTCTAAAGTGTAGAAACTCAGAAGAGCGAAGACCAGGAGACTTGGGTGTATCTTTTAAGCAGGATTCTTTATTTGCTGTAGTCTGCTTGGTCCAAGATGGTACCCAAAATCTCTGCCCCAGCTTCCAGAAGTAGATGCGCAGCTTCCTTGTGGCCACCCCATGCAGCAGAGCGAAGAGCAGTCCATCCCTCACTGTCCACATGCTCCAGCAGGGCCTGTGCTGCAGGACTCTTGCTCCCTTGCTCCTGAACCCACTCTAGCAACAACTGTAGTACACCAGCATGGCCTTGTCTGGCAGCAAGTGTCAGTGCAGTCTGCCCCTGGTTGTCATTCACTGAAGGGTCTGCTCCACGGCATAACAGCAACACAGCAACATCTACAAGTCCAGCATGGGCTGCAGATGCTAGTAAAGTCCGTCCATCTGATGGGTCTGTACGGTTCACACTGATGCCACTGTCAAGAAGTGCTCTCACAGAGTCTCCCCTCTGTAATGCTCGTCGAACTATCCTGCCTCCTCCCCCAACACAGTGAACCCCCACACTGGAGCTATCGTCAGGGGAACAGCTTGCAGGGTAAATTCCACTTTTCATTAAGAGCTGAAGTACATCTTGCTGAACTAATACAGGTGTATGAGGAGGTGATGGCACATTAGAAGAAATTAATTCCCAACAGATGGTGCCGTGACCCGGATAGAGAATGCTCAACTGAATCCAGAACTGAATCTTGAAACTTCAAGCTCAACAAAGAAGGAACTTCTGACTGAATTCCAGGCTGAATCTTGAAACTTCAAGCTCAACAAAGAATCTCAACAAAGAATGAACTTCTGACCGAAGTTCCAGACGGAATCTTTTTCATACAAACAAAGATTCGGTGAGTTTCACTCTATTCAAAGAACCGCTGAAAGACCAGTACAAATTGTGTGCCTCTGCGCCGCCAGAGAAAGAGTTATCAGACAGCTGTAGTGTTTGGTTAACGAAGTTATCCTCTAAAGTTTTTCTGTTAGAGATGAAATTTGTATCCTCTGTTTCAGCCCAGGGAAGATTAGCCTTAGGCCATCCTTAAAAATATTCTTGTTTGCCGTAACCCGACCGACCCTGTCAATTTAGGACCGACCCAATTATTTATTTTTTTTCCCTTTCAGTCCGACCGACTTGCCGATTGTAAATTTGCGTTAAAACAAACCAAATTTTTTTTTTTACTCTTCAAACAAATACAAATGCAATAATATAATATTAATCATATTTTAGTAAGTATTGTAAATATAAAAAGCCTACATAGGCTACGTCCTTTCTTTTAGATATAAACCCGCGTCGTCTATGATTGTTTACACACCATGGTATAACGTTACGCATGTCACATATGGCCTAGACACGTTCGCTTCGTTTCATTCACTGTCAATGGTTCGCGCTTGGTAATGATTGCTGCGGGTGTTGTTTTTCGAGAATTTTGTAGTCCTGTTTGTCATTGTGCATGAAACTTCACGCCAATAAATCATCAGAAATATTGCTGACTTGTGCGCGTCTCATGCGCTCTCTTTACGTTCGTCCTAATCTGGTCCTAATGCCTGTTAGTTGTCCGTGGATTTGCCTATATGTGGCGTTAATAATGGAAACGTATTTAGACCAGAGTTTCCACTAGAAAAAAATGGTGCCGGTCAAAGTGACCGGCAGAGGTTTCGTTTTACGGACATTTTGATGATATGCCGGTCAAATATTGCCTCTTAATTAGTTAAGTTGAGGAAAACTGGAGGCAGGGTATGTAACTTAAAAAATGACATAATCAGGCCGTATAGAATGCAACATGTTATTTTTAGCCTAACTTTTAAATAGACGGAAAAAAACATGAACATCCGATTGGCGTCAATCAACGCCAATTGTTTTTACTATGGTTTCACACACATTCACTTTTTGAAACATTGAGGCATGGGTGTAACTAATACAAATAAATAAAACATCTCCAGTTAACTAGCAGATCATTAATTTAGTTCGCTATTAAATAAGAGATTTAGCGCTAAAATCTGTTGTTTTTTAAATCAAGCTGAGGGCTCGTGTCTGCTGCTATCAGTTGCATTGACGACGCGCTGCGTGAGTTGCGCAATCCTCACTCGGATGCGGCCGCGCGCTCAGATTTGTAAACCGTGCCTTCAGTTTTTCCAATCTGTACCCACAAATTCATAAACTGTGCCCAACGCTTTCGCAATCTGTTCCCACGGGTTTGTAAACTGTACTCACGGATTTGTGGCCCCTCCCCAAGTCTATGCCAACCAGGCCTGTTTAAGCGTGATGTATTTCATTATGTTTAAACTTAATTTTTTTAATGGATAATTTCTTGAATTTTCTAAAAAAAAAAAAAAAAAAAAACACATTTAGGCTACTAGTATCTTTAAAGTATCTTAAAAAATGTCACATTTAAAAATGAAATATAACACAAAGTTAGGTTATATAAAAATAAAACATTAATAAATTATTTTTTTATATGATTAACATACCGGTATTACATCTTCAGTGAACTCATTTATAGTTATAAACGCAAATGATAATAATAGTATTATTATTAGCCAACATTTAGGTTTTACATAGCTATTTAGAAGGCGCTTTTATCCAAAAAAGGAACAAAGCAATTCGTCAAATGTCAGTCATGCAGGTTAGACAATAATAATACAGGGCTAAGATTATCACAAATAAACACAAGATTTGGCGCATATCCAAGTGTCTGTGCGGAGTGTGAGCGCGCACTGCATGGCGCGGGCGTGAACACTTGCATTTTACTTCCAACAGTGGAAACAACTTAAAATACTCTTATAATTTCGGGTCATACAGAAAAGAATAATACAGCATTCGCAACTACTTTTATTTGTCCAAACTCACATTACAAGAAAACGTTGTGCTTTTTTAAAATAAAATAAAACAACCAGGCGCGCTTTCATGATCTCCGTGAACTGGAGCGCGTCTCCTACTGAAACAAAATATAGGCTACATATAAAGCTTGAAATGTTTACTTTTAAACGAACAATTAAAATGGCTCATTATTTTTTCAGACACATTTATTATCATTAGCATATAAATCATCTCTGTATGGTTCCAGATGGCTCTTCTCATTCAGCACTGCGGGAAAATATTATTTCCAGGTTCTAATTTGGCCTTAGAAAACCAGTAAAATCGATTTTTTTTCCATATTAATTTGTGAATATTTTAAATGTTTAATAAAGGGGCAAAAAGTCGGAGGGTGCATTTGGCGTCGTTTTTGAATCAGGGTAGCCTTTGTCGAGCCGCAATGACGCAGCCGGCCTTCGAATACGCAAATTCACACGGACCCACCACTATCAAACTTTTCTACAAATACATTAGGCTATTTTAAATATTTAATAAGGTCTGTGTACTTTTTCATCAATTCGTTTTTCTTTTTTTAACCCGTAATTGAAAAAAGAAAAATGAACAGTTTGTTGTATTTTTAAAACGCAAAGTTGAACACCAAAATTTGAAATTTAAATGTATAGGCTACACAAATGCTGCGCAAAAAAAAAAAAAATGTTTATGACTTTTTGCCCCTTTATTAAACATTTAAAATTAATTTTATCTTTTTGAAAGGTATCTACTCGTTTATTTTTGTTGTTTTTTTCCAGCCATTTTGTCACTGCCTCCGCCTGTAGCATAGGTGCTTTATATAGACTTGTCTTGATTTCTACAACAAATGACGATTTTTAGGTTAAACGTTCACAATACGATTCCATATAAGGTTATATTTCAGCACTTCGCGAATGGACAGCGACGCATAAGTAGCACAGAGTGCGTTCTCGCGTGTTGATGTTAAGTGCATTTTTGGGAAACGCGCAAGGAATTGCGGGGAGCGTTCGTAACCTTGCACGTAGAGAGCGCTCTTAAGAGCTAATATAGGCTACATCGATCTATATAATGAGATGTTCCTGATTCACCATCGTCCGTCACGGCTGGCCTCTGAAAATAGCTTTTAAGGTTAGTCTGCCTGTGCCTGGCCATATTTGAAACGTCTCACTCAATCGTTCGTTGTTTAGGTCTATAGCCTATTACAGCCGTTTTAGGTGTGCGATTTATTTGAAATGCAGCATGCGATGTTGTTTAATAACTTTCAAACGGTAGAGCCTGTTCCTTTATAACATAGCCAAAGGTCGGTGTATTTTTGCTTTATACATTTTAGGCTTATTCTCAAATTCAGATTGTGTTAGGGGGGCGGGATTATTAGGCAATTTTAATCGGACAATTTGACCGGAGAGATTTAATTTTGTCGGACATTTCATTTTTTTTCCGGCCAATGTCCGGTAATTACCGGACAATGGAAACCCTGCTTTAGACATGAAAACTTGATTTTACAATCGATTTAAATTAACACTTTTGTCTCAAAAAACAAACAGGATTTTTTTTTCACAAAAGTGACAAGTTCTGACAACCGAAAGCAACGTAACTGGTCTCTGATTTGTAGGTTGCATTGACACCTAGTGGTGGATGCAAGTAAAACAGTATAACCTAGTAAACTAGTAACCAGTAACACAATTGAAATTATGTTTTATGGATGTAAACATTCTAAATGTAACACATTAACATGTTTTCTCAAAGGTATTACATTGCATAATCAAATTAACTGTTATTTTGTGAATTCTGAAGTCATTTTAATGTATTTGTTTACCTCTGAAAATCCACTTTCATTGAAATCTAGTGGCTTCTTTTTTCTTGATTTTGCCACAAAAAAATCAAATAAATGCAGGTGGAATTAATGTAATAAAATGTTTTTGACAGATCTATATAACCTGCATCAGAATGAGGTTTGCAAAGGTGCGCCAGAAGGCACAGTTTGAAGACACAGTCAGTGACGTCACAATATGCAAATTTGTTTAAATTCATGACCAAAATTTGACTTTTTTTTTTTACATTGAATCTTGAAAAAAAACAATATTTGCCTACCTACTGACCCCTTTTTTTTTTTTTTTTTGCTGTTACTGCAAACCAAAATATTTTTAAGGATGGCCTTACGTGTTAATATTTGATTTTACCCTCTGTTTCAGACAGGGAGATTTAGCATCTTATGCTACTGATTTAAATACCCTCTGTGCAAACAGGGAAGACTTAGCCGAAGTTAAGTGTGAAATGTTGGTAATTTGGAAGGTTAACAAGAATTGATCTGTGTTAACAAGTGTACCCTCTTTTGATCAGAGACGTTTTAGTGTTTGATTGTGTGATAAAGAACATCACAAAATGGTTAGAAGGAATGCTAGGCTAGTTCCATCAACTGAGAAAAATGGACTAGCTACTCCTTTATGGACAGACAGTGAGTTCAAGTCATTGCTAGGAGAGCACATGAATTCCATAGTGACTGAGTCAGTTAGATTGGATTTGACAAAGAAATTTGATATTGACCCAGAAAAAGTTTGGTCTATTGAAAAATGCAAGAAGGTGTTACGTGCATGTATCAGAAAGAAAAACATGAAAGGCATAATTTGTTGCCATAGAGAATATAGCTTATCCATTGCACAAGAACAAGCTAGGTGTATTGATAAGTTAAATGAACAGAACAAACAATTGCAGACTCAAGTGTCTTGTTTCAAGACAAATGTGAGCCATAACCAGGCATCAACCAAATGTTACTCTGAAGACCAACAGTCAGATGAAAGCTATCCTGTTTTACACTCTTTCTGTAGACTAGAAACCACTAGAAATTTTAGTTTAATAGATAAAGATGTAAATGCATTTGAAGTGTGTGGAGCAAGACAAAAGGCTCAGACTAGGGCAAAAGGGATTGACTCTGTTCAATCTGTTACCCCCACACTGCAGTTACAAGCAGTCAAATTATCTTTAGGTCCTAAAGAAATCGAGAGAATCGCTGAAAATTTGCCATCAGTGCAAAGAATTTTTTCTGAATTTAGGAGAGAATTGTCCAGAAAGATGTGACTTTACGATATGTCTCTAGCTGAAGTCAGCCAGCTAATATCACAGATCTTGACTGAGTCAGAATTCAATGATTTTGAAAATGCCGTAAACAATTCTGAGTTTCAAAATGCCAATAAAGATGAATTGAGAGAGGGAGTTTTGAAAATCCTAAGGAACAATTTTGGACCAAAAGTGGACTGGTCAAAGATCACTAGTTGTGTAGAGAAGAATTATGAAACTGTTTGTGAGTACACAGAAAGATGTTGTCAGACAGCTGCAGCTTACAGTGGAATATCAGACACATCAGAGAAGGTGTTAAATGATAAGGGCCCTTTAGCTCGTACATGGTTTCATGGTCTTTTGTCAGAGCATAAAAATGCATTTCCTTTCTTAGACGTCACATGGTCCACTACAAAATCCGCAAAATAACTTAGTTAGGTTAGATATTTGGGAAAGAGACTCTGATGTCAGATCAAGAGTGAAAATTGCAGCAGCTTCCTTTAAGGTCAACCCAGAGAAGCAACAGAAACGCAAATGTTCTAAGAGAGAGGGCAGCAGTTGTTATTATTGTGGTAAACATGGACATTGGGGAAAAGAGTGTAGGAAAAACAAAAAGAATGTTAGAGAAGTGAACAATATTACTCAGCTTCTGCTGAATCTCCTGGCTACTCTGAAGCAGCCTCTCCCATCGTCAGTAACCCAGTTGGGAAGCTGTTTTAGTTGTTAACCATTCTGGGCTGTGAGTGCTTAATTTCCCCACTAAGTTACAACAGAGATAAAAGACTTCTGTTTTTTTTTGTTTTTTGTTTTTTAATAGAACAAAAGGAAAGTGACTGTCTCAGTTTTTCCTTTGGGGGACACTAATTAAAATAAACTCATAGCTAGGGCTGCAACGATTCGTCAACGTTGTCGACAAAAATCGATAATAGAAATAGTCGACAATGAATTTCATGTCGAAGTTGTCGCCAGACATGTTTTTTTCCGACCGAGGCATCTCTCTTCCTAGAGTCGCACATGCGAATTAGCTTCTCTGCTGAGCGATAACATACAGAAATGGCGGCGTCCAACGCAGCAGCTGCGCATACCAAAACATCTAAAGTTTGGGAGCATTTTAGCCTGGATACGGCGAATAAAAAGATTACCTGCATGGTAGGGCTGCACGATATATCATTTTAGCATCGATATCGCGATGTGCGCATCCACGATAGTCACATCGAGGATATGTGCGATGTCAGTTGATGCGTGATTCATGATCAGTAGGCTACGAGTCAGCAGCTCCCCGGCCAGTAATGCTTGTTATTCGCGGATTTTTATCATTTTGCGAGTCCTGTCAGTTTAAACATCAAGCGCAAGAAGACTGGAACTTGCGCGCTGTTTTCTGTCAGCCTTACTAATGCGTTTGTCCTGCAAAAGTTTGACAGGTGAGTGATGTATTGTAGTTGACTGACAGCTGCGCTTGTTTAACTGAGAGAACGAGGCACGCGCACTCTCACCGTCTTCTCTCCTCTCTCTCTCTCTCTCTCTCTCTCTCTCCTCTCTCCTCTCTCTCTCTCTCTCCGCGTGAATTGAGTTGACTGAATATCTTTGAGATTGCACGATGGTAAAAGGTCGGAAGACCGACATTTTTTTTTTTTAACTAACTACCACTGGTTGTGAATTGTGCTCAAATAACGTCGGGAAAAAAAAATCGGAAACAATTTACAATAAGGTTCCATTTATTAAAGTCTAGTTAACTACATTAGTTAACATTTGTTAATATTAGTGTATCCACTATGTGGATTTATTCCATGACAAAACCACCCCAGTCATTCTAGAATGATTCATTCTTTCCAAATAGAGCTATTTAAGTCATCTGGTGAAATTGTTTTTATATCGCAATATAAATAAAATAGCCTATCGCAATGTGATTTTTTACCAATATCGTACTGCAGCCCTACTGCATGGTTTGCAAAGCAGTCCTTGCGTATCACGGCATCACCTCGATGATGCACGAACATTTAAAGAGAAAGCACGTCGGACAGCTGAATGAAACGGAGTTTGACTCGCCTCGGTAAGATTTAAATAACATGGAAGCCAATACGTTTTGTTTTGGATGTACATTGTACATTTTATAAGCGTATTTTCGGTAAAAAAAAATATATATATATATATATATATAAAATATGCATTTTTCATTGAAGTAACCCCTTCTTTCTTGTGTTTACTATTATTTTCCACAGAATTAAAGCAATCTCATGCTAAATTTTAGAAAAATTTAATAATTATCCGATTAGTCGACTAATCGTTTCAATAGTCGTTGACTAGTCGACTATTAAAATAGTCGTTAGTTGCAGCCCTACTCACAGCCTTAAATGTTATTTTACAGCACAGGCCTTTCATCATTAATAGTGTTAGGTCAGACTGTAAACGTAAAATGCCCTCATGCAGTGTCCACAATAATGCCAAACATTGTTTCATCCTCATGTATAATGTCTGCTATGACTGAAGTTGTTAGAGGATGAAGAAGAAATAACTCAGATGAAGATTACACACGTCACAGGACAGGTAGTCAAATAAATCTCTAGAATGTTGCAAGCCATTAGAGCCTAAGTGATACATCAAGTGATGTTAATTAAAGTAGTTGCAGTGTCACACTGTAAAAGTTGCTCCCCCTCCCACAGGGAAATGACAGGACACAGAACAGTGAGGAGCCCAAGGAAGAACCAATTGCAACAGGCAATCGGGGGCCAACCCTTGCGGTGAAGAATTCCTCATAGGCCTTACCCATCTATTAGTCCATTCCCCACCTCACTGGTTCTATTTAGGTGTCAAAATAATTAAGAATTAGGGAAAGAAGGAACAACAATATCAGACTCGGAAAATTTACCACCCTAGTGTTTGAACAAAATACTGTTCCTGTCTTTTGTTTTCTCTCTTCCTCTGTGCAGGTACCACTTGATGATCCGGAGACCCATACGCACCAACCTCCTCATCTGCGTTGAAGACACAAACTGAAGAAATCAACTAGACCGACTTCCGAGCCAACTATCACAAAAGGATAAAGAAAAGAAAAAAAAATACACAACGCAGAGACGACGAAACCTTCAGTCATCCATCGACATGATCAAGATTGTCCTACTACTACACATCATAAAGATCGCACAAAGTCCAGACTCCAGAAACGACATATTCTTAGAGCTGATGAATATGTAAAAAACGCCTTGTTTGCTGGAAAGAACGTTTGCAGGTCGCATCCGAAGATGACTGCATTCCAGGACTGAATTGTGCACAAACATGATGATCCAACAAGACATTCTTGATCTTTCAGCATAATTACACCAAGATGACTGAAGATAATTCTTCATGGTTCGGAAACTTGATTGATCTCAAGAAAATCACAGTTCCAACCAGAAGAGACTCACGGACTCGAATTGCATGTTTTGTTTCTGTGTCAACATGCAATTGCAGAAACATCAACACAGAGCAAGCTATGTGCCTGTAACTTACGCAAGTTACAAGAATGAACTTTTAAGTGTTTAAATTTGTATATTATGTGGGAGTTATTTAGAACTCCCAAAGAGGGGATTGAAGGATTACAAATTTATTAAAATGTTTAATTTAGGTTCTGTACATTGAAGTTAGCAGTGAAACTGTGAAACAATCTCCAGTAAGTGTCTCCTTTCATGATGGTCCTGTTTTCTCACCTTTCAGCCTAGAGATTGAATCGTTTAGGTTGATTGGATTAGCTGTAGGGGAAACTTTAACCTTTTGTCTTTAATGGCTCTGGGACTGAGAATGGCTCTGGGAAAGAGTTCCTGACCAGCATCAGCATTTGAATAGGTTATCTGCCCTCAGAGTAGGTTATGTTCCTACTGCATTTGCATTCTTTGTTTCAGAGTTTCTTCCCCCTCAATAAACTCCTCCCCCTTGAAAGGTATATGAACTAAAAATGTATACTGGCCTAGCCAGATTTTGGGTACCATCTTGGACCAAGCAGACTACAGCAAATAAAGAATCCTGCTAAAAAGATACACCCGAGTCTCCTGGTCTTCGCTCTTCTGAGTTTCTACACTTTAGAAGAAATTAATTACCCAACAAATGTAAACAATCAGATTGAAGAGCGATTCTCACAAAACTGCATTTTCTGCAAGCTTCAAGGAGACTCCAAAAGGACACCACAAAAGTCGATATAATCCTATTATGTAATTAATTTATGCACACCAATGCATCCATGAAAAAAAAAACCTTTACAGAATTCACTGTGTATGGTATGTGTACAGAGCAACCACAAAGATCTTGTTTTCATTTTAAAGGGCACCTATTATGCCCCTTTTTACAAGATGTAATATTGGTCTCGGGTGTCCCCAGAATGTATTTGTGAAGTTTCAGCACAAAATACCCCACAGTTAATTAATTATAACCATTTGAAAATGTCTTTTTTGGTGCCTGTTTTAAAAAGAGCTGTTTTGGTGTGTATCACCTTAAATGTAAATGAGCTGCATATCCCCGCCCTGCCTTTGGATGAGGGCGTAACTTGATACCTATGGCATTCGGTAGAAGCAGAAGCTGAGAGTGAGAGAGAGACGCACTGTTTTGTATCCCATTCAGCCGTACATGTTTGAATCAGTCCCAGATGATGAAGAGACTCCGGCAGAATAAACACAAATGAGAATGGAGAACGTCTCGGAATGGTTATTTGATACATTTATGTACTTATAGAGTTGTAATCGCGTCCCCTTTGCAATTATGGAAGAGCAACACACACACATACTGTGATAACGTTGGCGTAATTTTTTGAAACTACAAACACAAATACTGTGATAACGTTTGCTACGTAAACGAAATTACATTTATGCTAGGGACCTGTTGCATCATGTTTACATTTTTACTTGTCGTACAGGTGCTTATGTGGCAACTGTGAGAATATGGCTACAGAACATACAGTTTTTAATTCAATATCTTTAAAAATATATTTATAAACGTGGGTTACACACTATACAAACAAGGTTTAAATTATATCAGACATCCTACGACAACGAAAACAACTTTAGACGCATTTGTTGTTGAATTGGCTGATGACTGAAATGGCTGTTTGCTCAAAAATCATAAAATACACTTACTACTTCTGGAGGTGACGCGAACAGTAGGCAACAATCCACACTTGAGGATTAACTTTGAAGCAAGACCTGCTTTGAATTGACCCTCGTTCACAAAACAGTCAGTCAGAAAATGATTTGCGCAAACATAAACGTATTTTGGAAGTTTAAGTGGTGCCTTTCCTTCGTAAATAAAATCCATCCACTGCGTTTTCAGTGGCTCTGATGTCGGAAGTAAGTTTAAAGTTCGGAAGTATGTACTAAGTTATGTACATTATTACATCCCACAACAGAACACTTATGTTTCTTAGGAGACATTACCGGCTGTCGTTGAAACAATGGAGAACGTACAGATTACAGAGGGCGGGGTCTATGCCAAAACCACTGTCAATCAAACCACGTCGGTGGGGCTTGCGCAATTCTACGTCACAAAGCGCCAAATCCTAGAACAGCTCGTTCTGAGACAGTGCTTATGATTTATTGAGATTGTAAAAAAAACACTGGGTGGATTTTTATCATTCTAGGGTGGTTTTGCTCACACACTGCCAACACACATTTATGTTCAAACAGCATGTAAAAGTGAGTTTTGCATAATAGGTGCCCTTTAAGAAAGTCAAGCTGCGATACAAAACAGGACCACATGGAGACGCCAAAAAAACCCCTCCTAAATCAACTGCCTTGACTGCATAAACCTTTGATTACTAAAAGTAACTGTTAGATTTTGGTGTATTTGGCCGAGCAGTGGTTTGGGTGGCTCGCCAATGTATTAGATTTCTCCAATACATAAAATAAGTAAGCTTGACCAGAGTTCTTGTGGGGAGAAGAATTTATTGAAGGTTTGTAGTGTAGCAGCCCTTCAGCATCGATGTTAGCATGTCGCCCTTCAACAATCTTAACCCAAAGTTCTGTCTGTGAGACAGAACTTTATACATGAAGACAAAGCCTATAGGCTACAAAACAATAGAAACCTGTTAGGACCTCCCACAGGAGATCGATCTAACTTGAGCAATGCTAATTTACTGTCATTCACACCAATCAGTTTCTCTGGGCCATACATCTGAATGGGCTATACATCTGAATGGGCCATTTGGCACACACACCTTTGCAGACACAAACAGAGTGGAATACATCTGATACATATTCACAATGTAAATTAATCTGTAACTGAAAATACAAAATCTATCATAACGCACACATGACATATCAAACATTATCCTGAGTGTGCGTGAAAACAACGCAAATGTACTGAAATGTGTCTGTACATAAATGCAACATGCAATCAGTGATCGAGAGTAGTGATCGACCGATATATCGGCCGGCCGATATATCGGGCCGATATTTGCGGTTTTTACGTGTATCGGAATCGGCCGATACGCGGCTGCTGCGTTCGCCGATAGTTTTTTCCCGGCATTATTTATAGACAGGTGTCCACAGGCAGCTCTGTGCTGCTGGAGACGCTGCAGTTCACGTGCAGACCCTGCACTGCCCCTCCCCCACTAGCAGAGTGCAACCTGCCCTTCAAGATAATGGTAACTTTTAAACTTTCAAAGCATCTTTTAACTGTTTGACTGCTGAAATATTGCCAAACAATTTGAAAATGGAAACCCGTTGCTCTATAACTGTTATGTGCTTGCAACTATATAGCTAAGCAAGTTTGTGGGTCCAAATGGAAAACGCGAATGCCTCGTCTATAAAACTGCTTGCTTGCCATTGTATTTAGGGAGCTGCAAATAGCTAAGGTGTAGGCTATCCGTTCAGTATGCATTAGGGCTGTCAATGAATATTCTAAATACGAATATATATTCGAATAGTTTAAAAAAAAACTGAATTTTGAAGGTGAAAATTAATATTCGAATGTGGAAAAACACGCCCGCGGTAGCAGACAAACGTTACCACAGCACAGCTCGCTCAGAGCGCTCAATGTCTGTTCTATCTGTGAAACTTCAATTAATGTATTTGTTTCAATCACTGAATGAAGCCTGCTATATTTGGGACCTTAAATTCGCAACCTTAAATTGCTTGCACAAAACTCTTGATCAGCACTCAACATTTGTTTGTTGTTGTTCATTTAAACCGGTATGCGCGGAGAGCGTGAGAGAGAGAGAGAGAGAGAGAGAGAGAGAGAGAGAGAGAGAGAGAGAGAGAGAGAGAGAGAGAGAGAGTGAGTGAGTGAGTGAGTGTCTGGGCGAGCCAGAGTGAGCTCTGCGGTCTTGGCCATTAGTTGATTTACTTGTTTTTTGTAGTAATACGTTGTCAAATATGTTTAAACTCAAATAAGCTACTTAATACTAGTAGTTATGTCTCTTTGTATTAATTTGTCCTGTTATTGACGTAGCTAATGCGCGTCATTGACAAAATGCACGACGAGATGTTCAAATATGTTTTTTTAGAGGGAATATGCAAACGCTATTTGAGCAATTTTGACAGCCCTAGTATGCGTACGGTAGCTGTTACGAACACTGGTCATAGGATTAAGTAATACCAACGTTGCTCCGTGCTTTTTGTGGGAGATTTATTCAGCGACCACCTGGCTGAGGTTTGGACACTTGTGGTGTGTGTCTCCCTCGCCATCGCAGTGATATTAGAGACTAAACATGCTCATTTTATTTTATGTAGAAAAATTTAAACCATGGCAGTAAATAGTTTGTTACTTTTAAAATGAAGTACAGTGTGCACTGTGCACTTTATTATGCTGGCTGCTACTGTGTGCAATAGTGTAATTATTTTATTTATCCTTAAATATTTATTTAAAGCACTGAACTTTTTTTTGTTCTACCTCATGTTTTTAATATTTGTTAAATATTGTTTTTTTAAGTTAAATAAATTGTACTTTTATTAAATTGAGATCTGTTACTTTTTATTAAATTGAGACCTGTAACGTTTGTTAACATCATGTCATTTTTATGATTTAAAATGAGGGAGCAAAATGTATCAGCTCCAAATATCGGCTCAAGAAAATCGGCAGCCCGTATCGGTCATCGGCTAAGGCTGATGGGGAAAAAATCGGTATCGGTATCGGCACTAAAAATCCATATCGGTCGATCCCTAATCGAGAGTGCACATTCAAGGTTTGTTGTTTGTGCATCAATATAATAGACTTTCTATAATATAATAGTATATATAGTATATAATATAATATACTATAATAGTTTTTCCCATAGGTTCAGAATGTGCTTGTGGTGATGGGCAGGGTGGTGTGGCACTTATTGAGCGGGTTCAGAATAAACTAGTCAAACAAAGGTTTATGAACTATTTATTACAGAAAATACTCATTATCATCAAGAAATAATGTAGAAATTCATATTCATAAAATTATACTACAAGCATGACCAAATATAATGAAATCTTCAGATTTCCATAACTATTTACAAAGTTGACAGTTTCTTTCTGAGCAATGAATTTTCCTCTGCTTTGAAAAAGAAACTTTCTAAGGCCTGCATGTATGGATAGGTTTGATTATACTAATCCTTAAGCATGCAGTAAAGGTGCTCTCCTTGAAGTTTATTCAACAAACATGAAAAATCAAAACGAGCTATTGACATTTGCTGTACAATAATGAAACAAACAAAGATTTGGTGGAGTTGTAACTGCATGTTAAAGTAATCATTTTATTATTAATTAAAGAAAGACAATTTAGTTAATGTTATTATACAATTTATAGGCTTATTTTATTTTATAAATAATGAAAACTCAGGGCTCGCAAAATCGCTAGCCTGACGTCCCGGGGCTATTGTGTTTTCAAGTCGGGCTACCAAAATGCATAACCGGCCTGCCCGACGGGCTATCTGAAATAGTGTAATCAAATTCCCCTAATCTTCTGCCTCGCCCCCCTAAAAATGTGTGATTAAGAGTAAGCTACACAAATTCGTGTTCGCTTCAGTCTGGTTATAATCAGATTCAGCGTGCTCATCTTCAATCCGCAGCGGCACGCAAGCAGAGTGCACGTCAGAAAAAGAGGACAGGGGGTGTGTGAGTGTGTGTGTGTTCATCTTAGCCTCATTGGTCTGTCACTGCTCGTCAATGTCAGAATATTTGAGATGACCAATCAAATAGGCGGGCTTTACGTCACAGAAGCTGCTGAGCGTGAATTTTAGCAGAGTGACTGACGCATCAGTTTATGGTCAAGTGCGAGATAAGTAGCTAAACTAAACATTTCCTATTTGACAGTTTTTTTAGGTCATAAATGTTAAACGAATGACAAAATAATCAGGCAAACTAATATACTGAAAATAGGCTTATGTAACATGATTCATGTAATGTAATAATTAGTTTACTGTCATTGTGAGGTGACAAGAAACATTAACAAAGCCGTTTGCATCATGTTGGGCACAAGCTTAATAATGAATGTGTGCATGTTGATAATTAATATAATACAATTTGTAGCCTTCATTAAATTAAAAAAGAGACAGGGCAAAACAGTGGCGGACCGTGCATTTCACACCTAGGCCTTCTGTCCTATCTGAATCAATAACTTTTAATAGTGTAGCAGCGCAAAGACTCTCTATAATTGTTGTTTTTATTTTGCACCGGCAGTTACAGGGTTAATGCGGTGAGTTCGGGAAAGGCCGGTAAAAGAAAACGAGCGCGTGAGTTCGGCTGGTGCGTTTGTGTACAGTGGTTCTTGCGTTCCGAATCCGATTATAAGTTCAGAAACGGAGCCTCCCTTATGTTGTCGTTCAAGGGTTACAATAGTCCCTTTCAGACGCTACAATAGTATGGATGTTTGAAAAAAATTACGTTTCGATCATAAATCTAAAAGAAAAATTAAGAAGAAAAGCATATTCACCACGGGGAAAAAGCATTATCACCAAAACTACTGATTAGTTTTTACACAAAATCCATCCTTATTTCTTTCCTCAAGCAGACTTCAATTAGGCCTACTGTTATACAGGTTCTAACTGCGTTGCAGTTCCACAATGTCCTGTCTGTCCCGTCATATTTCTATATAAGCATAAGTTTTACTTCGCTTTAGGGCTGAGTGTGTCTGCTCGACAGAAGCAGTGGACACAGTCACGGTCACCGCAACATGACGATGTGTACATCTGCCCCATGCTCTCACACAGAGTTTTGAACGAAATCAATTAGATCAGCGGGACTTTTGCCTTCAAAATCATTCGTGGCATAACTTACATTGTCTGTTCTGTTTTAACCAGCGGACAGATCGAGCAGTGTTCCGTGACTCTGAGTTAAACTCAGGCTGAATAAGGGACTTTTTCCGGTAGGTTTGAAACTGCTGGGGGTCGAGGAGGGAAAGAAACATTAATTTTTGGGTTGAAAAACTATTAAATCTACAGGAATATATTTTAGTTTATGCAGTTCGCTACAGATGCGGATACTACCAGTAATAGTACGCGCTCTGAGCATCCAATCAAAGAACGAGAACATGCAGACGTTATTGTACGCCTGCTAGATGGCCCCGCTGCAGTCAAAGCGAAATCTGATTGGCTGATTAAATCTGACTGATTATCTGATTGGTTAAAGCAACAGTTTCATTTAAGTTACAGGCGCCTGCACTATCGATTCTGAAGGCAGATTTATTTGGCCATGGCAACGCATGATGGCTGAAATATGATTGGATAAAAGCTCTAACATAAAAACACACTACTGGAAGCAGCGCGACCAAGAGAAAAGCTATGAAATTAAGAGAATGAACTATTGGGAATAATTTAATACTCATTCATGGAAAAAATATATTAAAGTGCAAGTCAGTAATTCTGATAGTGTTTAGGCCAGCAGAGAAGGCCTTGCTGGCCCTGACGGCCCACCACTGGGGCAAAATGTGGAGACTGAGAGAAAAAGAAAGTGATGGAGATGAGAGAGCAGGTATTGACAATCTACTGCCACTGACATGGTTTTAGGGCTGAAACGATTCCTCGAGTTACTCGATTACAAAAATTCCTCGAGGCAAAAACTCTGCCTCGAAGCCTCGTTAAATCCCTATGACGCGCACTATACGCGGATCTATACTATAGTGCGTGATACATTTTGAATTTATTTGGCGCGATGGCGGAGAGTAAAGATGTCCATAAACGGCAGAGAATGTCTAAAGTTTGGGATCATTACATAAAAAGGAAGAGAACAAGGTGCAATGTGTCTACTGCAAAGTAGACATGGCATACCACAACAGTAGGACAATGAATCAGCATCTGAACCGAAAACACCCACTCCATGCTGTCTCACCAAGCGTCGCTGAAACAAGGTAACCTAATGGTGTGTTCACACCGAACGCGAATAGAGCGTCAAATACGCGCCTATCGCGTCTGCTTGAACATTCGCTCGAGTTCAAATTTTTCAACGTGCGTGGAAGACGCGTCATTCGCGACGCCCGGCGCGAATGATGCGTCTATTCACGTCTTTGCATTGACTTTGTATGTAATCTACTCGCGTAAATAATTAAATTTGCGTTCGGTGTGTGAACCCCTTCACTCACACACACGCATACACCCGCGCCTCTCTCACGCGCCAGTCAGATCAATTGTGCAATGCATCATTATGCTTAAACTTTTATGTAGCCACGCAACAATAATTTCAGCATGCATTCACTGTATACACCGCGACGTGATGGAGGAACAAATATTGTGTTGCAGTCTTCTTTGCCAGACCTTGTTTGTATGTCACGTCTTTCAAATAGTTACAGACAACAACAAAAAATGAAATTCCCCAGCCTGCTTCTCCAAATCCACTCATACTTTTGGGGAAGACATTTTAATCTGCTACCAAAGTAATTGAGCATATAACATTGTTGGCACTTATACTAAATGGGTAAAAATCGCAGCAAATAGGCTTAGTTTTGGAGCCAAATGTTGGAGTTGGAATAAATACCAGTTTTTTTTTTTTTTTTTTTTTGAGAAATAAAAGCCAAATGCTTGATCATTTTACAGCCACATCATTTTCGTTATGCATTATTTGTTTTGGT
Organism: Chrosomus eos; assembly: GCA_036326025.1. Classification (NCBI taxonomy): domain Eukaryota; kingdom Metazoa; phylum Chordata; class Actinopteri; order Cypriniformes; family Leuciscidae; genus Chrosomus; species Chrosomus eos. The sequence goes on from CM070819.1 coordinate 29,583,918, forward strand.
TGTTTAAAAAGACACACAAAAAAATTATCCGATTACTCGATTAATCGATCGATTAAGTGCTAGATTAATCGATTACAAAAAGAATCGATAGCTGCAGCCTTACATGGTTTTATTGTAAAAAAAATAAATAAACAAACGAAACAATAGAACAAACCTTTAGAACAAAAAGAATACAACTTTTTTTTTTAAAATAGCCTATAGGCTACAACAGATACGGTTAAATGTAACGAAAGCTAAACGAAATTATGTAAAAGTACATTTTAAACAGAATATAACAAACTTTTAGAGTGTGCAATGTGCGAGTAACTACAACCTACCATAATCCCCCCAGCCCGCCCGCTGCGGTGCGCATCACCACTTAACATTCAAAACACCCCGCCCCGAGTAGCGGGTAGGACGCAAGGCAAAGCTGGTGTCAATCATATGAAAGTTGTTGAAACTCTGGCAGGAGAAAAGCCAGCTAGTCACCGGAGCACCGGGAGAGATCCCGGTGTGCGGGTCGCTCGGTGGCCGCTTGAGTAGCTCATCACAAAAACAAAGACAGAGATGTCAGCAGCTGGAGTGGTGAGACAGAAGAAAGCAGGGAGAAGATAAGGAGGTTTTGAGTTTTTTTAGCTGGCTATTTAGCTATATCAGGTGCCTTTGAACATGTTCAACTTTTCATAAAATTGACGTGCTCATCGGTTTCACTTTTCGTAAACTGACCAATCACAGCCTGGATGGGGCGGGACATAAAGTTTGACGTGCTACAGTAAACTTTCAAATTTTGAACTCATCCTGCATGAATAGTTCAGATTATTGATGAGATAGTAGGATTAACAAATTAGAGATTAATGTAGGCAATTTTTCTTGCACAAGTATTTAACCCTCTTGGGTCGGCAAACATGCCGGGTCAAATTTTGCTAGATTTCTTTTCACATAGCAGCAAAATAGACTTAAAGCAACACCAAGTAACTTTTCCTCTGTGGTCGCCCTTCAGGTTGGAAGCAGAATTGTCCATTAACGCTGTTGTAAATAATTTAGCCTACCACAGCCTACTGTCGAATGCATGCTTTTTGTTTATCCAGCACCGGCTTTGGAATGAACAATGTCCACAGACAAGGTAGTGTATGTTGCATGATTTCATGAAAGTATGATGTATTGCGACATCAGAAACAAAGAAAAACAATATAATGACTATTGTAACGCTTGATGTAAAGCAAGTCAAATTTGTAGTTTTCTTACTCATGTCTCATTATACTACAGAATATTTTTTACTACAGAAACGTGACCCGATCTGGCAATCTTACATAGCGTGGTTATAGCAGATATAGGACCGCAAAGCAGATACATAAGTGCCTTTCACCCTGTTACGACTTGATCAACCACTGAAACGATTTTGGAAGCATTAGGGATGCACCGATCCGATACTGAGTATCGGTATCGGCTCCGATACTGCCATTTCTGCCGGATCAGGTATCGATCAGACGAGGCCGATCCAAATCCGATATTGTGTGTATACTATTCTGTGTTATTATTAAAGGGTACCTATTATGGAATTTTGAAAATTACCCTTCATGTAGTGTGTAACATAGATCTAAGTGAACTTAAACATCCTGCAAAGTTTTAAATATGAAAGTTCACCGTATACAAAGTTATTGTCTCTAAAAAGTAAGAGTCGACTCTGAGTCGCTGATATGAATCGATAGACGAACGATGCTTTCTCTCTAGCTTTGAGCCGTCACAAAGACAAGTTATTTGAATAAGATACGCCCATTCATTGCGCGCGCCGCAGACAGCAGAGCAGTGAAACTTGACAACATCATGTCGACGAGACACACTGTTCTGAAGTGCGAATCAAAAGCAAACTTTTTTTTCAATGCACAGGGACGAGCATGTGAAGAATCAGTGGCTAGAGTTTATATTTACAACTGTACCCGAACCTTGAGCTGTGTTCGCGTCATTTTAATGACGATTCCTTTACAAACATAAATGCTTTCAAGTGTGGATTCGCGAGTCGGTTGATAGCCTAAGGAAGGTACCAGTTTTATTTGGATCGGCTTCATCCTCCGAATCACAACCTGTAAGTACTGTTAATAATTGTTGCTTTTATGGGTTTTGTAGCATGCTCAATATGTGTGTGTGTGTGTTGTTTAAGTTATGCTCAGCGCAGCTTCTAGGTCTAACTTGGGTATCTAGGAGCAGATTCTAGGTTCAGATTTCACATCTGTAATAATATTATACAATATGTAAACCTATTATGTGAAATGTTTGTCGTTGTTATTGGAGTTGTCATACAGAATAGAGCGTATTGTAGTACTGCAGTGCTTTATCAATACGTTTATGCGTTGGGCTAACGCAAACAATAACTGACTGGGTCTGACCAATCACCGTTATTAGCGTCACGCAAAGGAGGGGTTTGGACAAATGAGTCGTTAAACGAATAATTAGTGAGTCGGTGAGCAAATCAGGTAAAAATAAATGCATATTATAAGACAACAAAAGTTTTTTTGTCATTGCATGCAAGTGAAGCTGTTGTTGGGGACTCCCAGAACAATATTAGGAACATTTTAAATGCCATAATAGGTACCCTTTAAGCCCCACAAAAGGCACAAAAACATTATAAAGCACCATAAAGTTTTTGTGCACTCTTATTATAAGTGTTCTGAAGCCATTATATAGTATAATGTGAGATATAAATAGGGCTGTCGCGATAACCGCAATATTGCAATACTGCGCTACTGACATGCCAACCGCAGAGGAATGCAAGTAACCGCAGCAACCGCAAACCGCGTTTTCTTTTTTCATAAGGCCACATTTCGTTGTTCGTACCATGTGTATTGAATGTTAAGTAAGTTAATAATGATAACAAGACTGTTTATCATGGTGATTTGTACAGAGGCTTCGTGGATTTGCCTAAACAGACAGTGAATGTGATCGACTGAGCGCGTGCGATTACCTGCGTCTGTCTTTGAAGTCAAGTCATGTGTATTCGTGAAAAGGTTGCTGTTTCCAAGCAAAGCGAAATATTTGTCGTTTCATCCATTTAACGTGTAAGGGTATTTACCATGAATGGCGTCAGTGCTGGTCAGCATTAACTGTTACACAGCGCGAGGAAGCCGTGGGGGAAAGCTGCGAGTCACGCATTGAATCAATGCCATTTGTCTCTATTAAGTGAAGCATTGCTTCAGCTTTGCCCAAAAGTGAAGCATTGCTGGCCAGCTGAGCCTTGAAAAGTGGAGCTCAAAGTAAAAAAATAATTAAACCTTGTTTCATTATATCTATCATTTAAGGAATCCGCTTTTTGAACGTTTTCGTTGAATGAACGGTTTAATGACTCACTCAAAAGACAGTCCGTTGGCGTAACAATGTGCGCGCTGGGTGACAGCCTTTCAATGCGCAGAGACGCTGTTTAGTTTCGGTTACACTGTTTTTGTGTATGCTGACCACATCATAACACGTATTTTATATATAGCAACAAATAATAATAAATAAATATAAATAAATGGCGGTAATACCGCATATCGCGCTATTGAGCCACTCAAAATTACCGCAAGGGAAATTCCTTAACCGCGACAGCCCTAGATATAAATTAATATTTAAGTCATTAAATTCACGTAAACTTTTCCCTCCGCTGCGGCTGTCAGTCATTCTCCATTCAGTATTCAAACAGCGCGTCGCGTTCGGGTACGACAGTCAACAATGAAACTCTCTCCAAGATGATTCAGTGTTACTATTCAGTGTTACTTCTGATGCAGAAAAGTTAGTTCATGCATTCATGACCTCGAGACTAGATTACTGTAATGCTTTATTAGCTGGTTGTCCTGCATCCTCAATAAACAAGCTACAGTTAGTCCAAAATGCAGCCGCTAGAGTTCTTACTAGATCAAGAAAATATGATCATATAACACCAGTTTTATTATCACTTCATTGGTTACCTATAAAGTTCCGTATTAATTACAAGGTATTGCTTTTGACCTATAAAGCTCTAAATGGTTTAGCTCCAGTCTATTTAACGGATCTTCTATCGCCTTACAATCCATCGCGCTCTTTAAGATCACTAAATTCGAGGCTTCTGGTCATTCCTAGGATATCCAGATCCACCAAAGGAGCATTTTCTCATCTAGCTCCGAAGCTCTGGAATAGCCTTCCTGATATTGTTCGTTGCTCAGACTCGCTCTCCCAGTTTAAAACTAGACTAAAGACGCATCTATTTAGCCAGGCATTCATATAAATTTTTTATCTTACAGTTACTGTAAATTCGGCCTCTAGTTCATAAACGCCAGAGGAGAACTGGCCCCGACTGAGCCTGGGTTCTCCCAAGGTTTTTTTTTTTCTCTTTTGGGTGATCTGATGGAGTTTTAGGACACCATTAGGTCACTTGATGGAGTTTTTCGGTTCCTTGCCACTGTTGCCTTTGGCTTGCTCAGTTGGGGATATTCAAATTAATTAAACAATCATACCATTGATCAGCTCTACCAAACTTGGATGTCCTTTTTGGATGTCCAGTAATAAACAAACATTGTTGAGTTGTTTTGATTGATACTGTAAAGCAGCTTTGATACAATCTGTATTGTGAAAAGCGCTATATAAATATATTTGACTTGACTTGACTTGACTTGACTTACTATTATTATTCTTGATCTGTAGATAAAGGTCTATGGTTTCGCATAAAACAACTTTATCTTGCTGGACTTTATTGCTGTAACTTAATCATGTTACTTTCTACCGTGTGTCTGTTAGATCACAACACTAGAGTAGAGTCAGAGCACTATAGGGCAATTCCAGAGTTATGGATGTGACATTTGACATCATAATGACAGGTGAAATGTCTCAGAAAAAAAAAACTTCTTACCATATTTAAATTGGAAATGCATATTCTCAGAGCACCCCATCTGGGGAATTGACAGGCAAAATATGTTTTTCTAAAATATATTTAAGTACCCCCCAAAAAGGAAAATTTGCATGCGTTATGGATGTGACGGGAAATGACATTGTTGAGAAAATGAGTTTTTGGTATACTGTTCGATTTCCTTTAAAGTCTGTGAACTTTTAAATGTGCTCTATGTAACAATTAGCGTGATGTTTCAGATTGCAACCAATTTTTATAAGAGCGCTCGTGCTCGTACTCATAGACAATACCGTCTATTACGCAAATATCTCGGCGAATACTAGGCGGATTCGGGGAGCACCGAGCTCGTTGGGACCATCTAGTCGAGCTGAAAAGAACCATATAAGTTCCATAGTTTTTGGTGGTGTTTTCGCGGAGATATTAGCAGAAAACCATCGGGCGCGCTGCAAAATTTAAGAGCGCTCGTGCTCGTACTCATAGACAATACCGTCTATTACGCAAATATCTCGGCGAATACTAGGCGGATTCGGGGAGCACCGAGCTCGTTGGGACCATCTAGTCGAGCTGAAAAGAACCATATAAGTTCCATAGTTTTTGGTGGTGTTTTCGCGGAGATATGAGCAGAAAACCATCGGGCGCGCTGCAAAATTGCGGACGCCGGTGACGTCACGATCTCAGAAGAAATCGCTCGTATCTCTAGAACGCAAAGACCCAGAGAACTCAAATTCGGGCGAGGAGGTCCCAGGGGAACCCTTGCACGAACGCTGGAGTGGCGGGCCTCGGGGATGCCCCCTATCGGATCGCCGTTCGCTGGGACCCCCAATTTCGAACGGCTATAACTCGGGGAGCCGGGCGAGTTGGACCTCGGGGGTGGGCTCGTTCGAAAGGCCCCGCCCAGCACTACGAACGATTCGAGTCTTGGGAATATTGATCAAAGATTGACCGAGATATAAGCCGAAAAACGTGCGCCTTTAACCAGACGTAACTCCCTGACCGTCTACAATAGACTGTATATAAGGAGAGGGGCTCGGGAGAGCACATGCACGTCACATCCGTTGGATTTCGCGGTAAATCCGACCTGGAGACTTCACATATAAATATGAATATTGGCCTTCAGAGGTAATAGCAAAACTCGACAAGTGGATCAGTGTAATGTGTGATTACAACCCCTTCACACACAGGCAATAAAAAAAGGATTCATTTTAGTAGAAAAGTTCCACATAGCACCTTTAAAGCAGCACTATGCAGGATTTCTGTTTTTGTCAAACAGTGACCCCCAGAGTCGCTGTGGGATACTTGTTGTGGGATACACCGGTACCTGTTCAGTAGGATGAAAGCTGTAACGAGTGGAAATAAGGTGTGGCCCCTTTAAGAGCTGTGCGCGCCCTGTTGAACTGTCGGCAGTCTGTATTGTATGTGCGCGTCGAACACCACATGTATACTCCGCCGGGTTATTTCTGTTTGATGCTCATTTTAGCAGATCTTTCTTGCCGTAAAGCAATTCGTTACATCGCGAGACCTGATATCACGCGACACTTCCTGATGCTGCGGCCGGCGGGCCGCCGGGTCAAAGTTGCAAGTGCGTTTTTTCCGCTCACAGCCAACAGGGGGGGGGCGAGACGCCCACCATTCAACGCGAAATCAGTAATATAAACATTACACGGACTCCAAAGCTGTTCGGTTAAGGTAAAAAAGTTACTTAGTTCACCTTTAAATCCAATGTATAAATATTGCTATCCACATGATGAAGGGGTCTTAGCTGAACATAAAAATATCAATGTTTAAAATATATATATTTTTATGAAGTGTATTATGAGGAAAAACCAACGTTATGGATGTGACAAAAACCCTGTTATGGATGTGACACGTCTGAAATACATAGAATCTGTTTGGAAAATCAACAATCAAACCATCATGGCACTTTTGTTGACGCATAATGGCTGTGTTTTCACATTAAGAAGACTGCCTGAAATGATTCTGAAGATCCCCCCCCCCCCCATGAGAGAGAGAGAGAGGAGAGAGAGAGAGAGAGAAGAGAGAGAGAGAGAGAGAAGAGAGAGAGAGAGAGAGAGAGAGAGAGAGAGAGAGAGAGAGAGAGAGAGAGAGAGAGAGAGAGAGAGAGAGAGAGAGAGAGAGAGAGAGAGAGAGAGAGAGAGAGAGAGAGAGAGTTTGAAGACGGTGACAGTGCGCGCTCATTCACTCAGTTAAACGAGCGCAGCAGTCACTCATCGGTCAAACTTTGGTGGGACAAAAATATGCTTTAGTAAGACTGACAGAAAACAGTGCACAAGTTCCAATCTTCTTTCGCTTTGTTTAAACTGACAGGACTTCAGTCTCTCACACTATATGGTTAAACTTTGCAATTAATCCGCAAAGCGTTACGGGCCGGGGAGCTGATGGCACGCAGCCTACTGATCATGAATCACATCGCACATATCTGCGATGTGACTATCGTGGATGCGCACAACTCGATATGGATGGCAGCCCTAAATCACATTTTATTTCATATAAAAATGATTTGACAAAATAATTGACACGCAATATTATTAGCCTATTATTTTGTCAGCGTGATCGTACCGAGCCTCTAAAGGGACGTGGTGATGGAAAAAGCACATACAGATTACACAATCAGAGAGTTGCCTATTTCTTTTCCTTTTGATCTTTGCAATCTTGCTAAAGATAGGCTATATTTCTGAGAGGCATACGTTGAGTTTCTGTTCAGTTATGAGACGCGCTAAAGTTTCCGTGGCCAAAATCATTTCTGTCTTGAAACAGATCAAAATAGTCATATGCATGATTTAATATGAAGCGTCCGTAACGGTCACGTCCGTAACGCATTATTATGGTTGTTCAGAGCAAAGTAGTGAGATGAATTGTCTATCCTAATAAGCATAAACATAATTTAGCTTTGTAAATAAAGTTTCAAGTTATTTGCATTTATAATTGTCATATTAAATAAACTAAACCTTTAAAACGTTATGGACGTGACAGTGCACTGAAGCGTCAAGACCTCTTTATTATAGCCCTTATAAATTCAACAGGCAGTGCTGTTATGACCAAATTAGTATATTTATTTCTCAGGCATGCCTCCATCTTTCTGCAAAATGCTTACTGTTAAAATAAAGTTTAAAAAGGGGGGTCTTTGATAGTGATGTAGTACTCGAGTCCGGTCTCGGACTCGACCCTTCAAAGACTCGGTCTTGACTCGGACTCGGACCACAGTGGGAGAAGGACTCGTAATTTCAGACTGAGTCCTCGAGATTTTTTTTTCCACTGGGGTGATATTAAATCATTAATATCAAAACTGACATGTCGAGACAAAATCTCGATTTGGACTTGCTTCCTCAAATACTCGGTCTTGACTAACGCCCGTTTCACACAGTGTGTATGTGGTGTGTGTTGGGGTGCGTATACGCGTGATTTTTTTTCCCAAACCATCCCGCCCTGCAGCCGATTTCATTGGTTTAGGTTACAGTGACGGGTAGGTTTAGGGACCAGGGTTGGGTGTAGGCAATCTGTACAGTGATTGACATGACCAATAAAAATTACTGTACATTTTATTTAATTAAATACATTTATGATGAAATTACTACATTTTCATGTCAATTTGTGTTCATTTTGACCACAAACTATGCGCTGTCACTTTAAAGGCACACTATGCAACAATTGTACCTTAATATAACAATGCTTATTAAAGCTAAAGTTATTCATTCAAGAGCTGTGAGTGATTTTTCTTTTTGCCTTTTGTTGTTTGAACTGCTGCCCCTTTAAGAACGAGGGGGGCAGCAGTTCAAACAACAAAAGGCAAAAAGAAAAATCACTCACAGCTCTTGAATGAATAACTTTAGCTTTAATAAGCATAAATCTATCTATGATAAACTTTGCAGTGCTATTTTACTTTTGATTACTTTATTATAATTCTTTTTAGACCATACCTGAATAGTAATGTTAGTAGACCTTCCTGAAATTAAAGCAGTGTGTAGGCCTGTATAATGTGTATCTTTGTTTTATTGTCTATCTTTTGTTTATCCGTTATTCTGCGCTCGGGATGCGCATAAGCGCTTTGTGCCGCACTGTATTGGAGTCGTTCATATCATAATGCAGTGACGCAATTAAAAAATAGTATTATAATAATAGCCTTGTTCTGTCCTATCTATCATATGTTGCTGCCTCATTAAACAGCTGTGCTATACATTTAAAACATGTCTCAATTTTATAGTAGCCTAGGCTATATCTAAAATAATTTATCTTTTTGATTTTTTTATCTTGTTTTTAATTAATGTATTTTACAACAATACCAAGAGCAATGTGTAACGTTTTACCAGATTTAGTGTTACACTTATTGTCTCTTATTTGTTCCCCACTAAATGTTTTTTTTCACTAAATGTTCAGATTTTATGCAATAATTGTGCACTCATGATTTTTCTAGACTAAATTTTTACTGCTGAATTATCCACTAATCTAGTTTATAATAGCATTTTTTGTCATAGATTATGATCATATATATTTTTTTGGATTTGTTGTTTTTCATTATAATGAAGTTGTCTGTATTAAGTAGATTATGTTTAACACACAAAATAGTGAATATCAGTTCAACACACAGAGTTATAGAAATTCTGAAAAAAACTGCGTTGGTATCGGATCGGTATCGGTCGATACTCAGAATTTTTGGTATCGGATCGATTCTGAAAAAGGTGGTATCGGTGCATCCCTAGGTAAAAAATCTTACTTAGTGTTGCTTTAAAATACTCTGTCATTTTTGGTCATACAGACAGACTTAAGAAATATGAAAAAATAAACTGTTAAATGTCTACTTTTTATGTGTCCACTTACAATCAAAATAAAACATTTTGCTTTTGTAAAATAAAGAAAATAAACAGGGTGTGCTTTCTGCCTCCCTGAACTTTTTTTTTCTGGAGCACGTCTCTAAACTTAAAGGGTTAGTTCACCAAAAAATTATAATTATGTCATTAATGACTCACCCTCATGTCGCTCCAAGCCCGTAAGACCTCCGTTCATCTTCGGAACACAGTTTAAGATATTTTAGATTTAGTCCGAGAGCTTTCTGTCCCTCCATTGAAAATGTAATACGGTATTACTGTCTTTGTCCAGAAAGGTAATAAAGACATCATCAAAGTAGTCCATGTGACATCAGTGGTTTAGTTAGAATTTTTTAAAGCATTGAAAATACATTTTGTTCCGAAACAAACAAAAACAACGACTTTATTCAGATGTCCCGTATTTCATCGTTAATATATATTTTATAGGTTTCGTTGAATACGCGCACGACAGCGAGGGAGAGAGAGATCGAGAGAGCGCGAGAGACCTTGCGTGTGTGTGCTAGAGTCAGTGCCGTCGCAGGTGGGGTGCGAGGCCCTGTGCGAACTTGAAATGCGAGGCCCCTCCCAGGCTCTGAACGTTGGAATAATTGGCTGCGCAGCTTACTTGTAAGCCTTGTCCGCTTAAATTAATTATAAACAAACATAAAAAACGAATAGGCTATTTGCATATTAGGCCTATATTAAATCGTTTTTGACCTAATTATTTGGCACTGAAATTACACACTCTGTCGGCTCTGCATCACATGCACCTGCGCAATATAGCCATGATTTCCGAAAATAGTACTAAGTATGTCAACTTGTGATATTAGCACAAGAACTGTTGAGGAATATGCAACATAATTTAGACAATTGTTTTTGTCATAATGTTATAATAACCGACAGACACTTTCATTTCAGCCGCTCTGTGCATGTCCGCGCACAGAACGAGGCTGAAGCTCAGCCTCAGACACGAATAGATGTTTCAAATGTTTAAAAGGTATTACATTGAAATCTGTTGAATAGTGTGTAAATTTAATTCGTGGGTAGATTAAATAATGATACGCGGATAATCACCCGTATGGAGATCATTAACTTTTAACATAATTTTTTTTTTTACTGGCTCAAAACAAATAGCCTACAACACAATTACGCAATACCGTCGTTGCGCGGGTGCGCCTGCCGTTATAAAAACGATTATTAATTGGCATATTTTAAATGCCGATTCTTATATGTTCATTCATAAAGCCTACTCAAAACAGATGGAGAAACCTAACGCTGACAAGTTAGCTCACCGTTTTTTGGTGATATGCCATGTTTGTAGTCGAGCTGTGATATGCAAACTGTTGCTTGCAAACTTTCGACTTTTTCTCCGTTATCTGTTTTCGTAAAATGCTGCCACACTGTCGATGTCCTTGACATGGTAAAGGAGGACTGACAGTAAATTAAACGCTCGCAATTAAATTAAAATTTAGCAAACCTCCATACCATTGCCTTATGCAACATAACACTTTGGGCTAATCCAAAAAAGTGAAAAGATGGGGGTGTTCTGAAGACAGGCTGTTACCTGTGAAACAGGGGTGCTCTGAAAACACCCCCATTAGCAATTGGTGCTTTCCACCTGATGAAATTTTGGTTGATCCAGAACGTATCGACCAATAAATTAACTAATCGACTGGGAGATTACAGCCCGTGATAAATTCGTAAATGCTAACAAATGTGGTCCAGACGTTACAGGCATGTAGTGTGCTGCTGCTCATTGGTTGCATACCGCACGCCTATTTTGAAATAACGAACTTGAGCGTGCAAAAGACGCGATCTGTGAACAGACCCTAACACTTCCCTACTATTCGACTATGAGGTTCATAGTCGAATCAGACCTCTCCGAATCGAATCGTCGAATCCTCGACTATTAGAAGTCAGCCCTAGTAGCTACATATATTAGAAAAATCACTCTGACTAAAATTTTATTTTAAAAAAGTTGTTAAAACCACGGATATGACCAAATTAATTTCTTATTTCTAGCTAGCTATCTAGCTTGCGAGTCGCCATTTTGGAGTGACGTCACAGCCTACGTAACGGGGTTGGTTGGTTCCGTCGGTGAGTGAAGAGAGTGAAGCGTTCCTGGATCGGACTCAATACGCACTTGATTTGAAATGGTGGAAGACGAAGTTGAAAGACCTGTTGAGCCCGTGCGTCCCATTGCTTATGCATTTGAGCCGATTCGGCGTGGGAACCGAGGTACGTCGCTATCTCGGACAGCCGGTGGTGGACATGGCCGTAGCCAGCTATGAGGCCACAGAGGTCCAGACCTCGTTCATTTTTTTACATTCAAAAATAAAATTTCAAGCTCTCTGAATGATTGATTAGCCGTTTAAACCACCTCATACGAGTGTTTGCAATTCATTTTGCTGCGAGAAGCTAGCACAGTGAGTGAACGGAGCTTGAGAGCGCGTTGTGAGTGAGAGCGCATTGTGAGTGAGGGTGCGCGGGTGCAGCCTCCGTGTTGCCAAATCCACCTAATGGAAAGGTGGCAGTAGTCTTCTGGACTCGTTTATCTGATTTAATGTCACACTTTAGGAAGTTATTAAAGTGGAAACTTGCATGTTATGGTTCGTGATATATTAGTCTTATTTCCAAAACACAAGCTTTCAACTTATTTCGGATTATTTCTTCTTTTTATATTTAATTTTTGCTTGTTTTTCGTAGCAATATCTGGCAACATTCTACTGTCGGCATTAAAAAAAAAAGCTTAAAAGAAATTTAATTGCTGACAGGAAGATACTGCATTCGGTAAGACAAACGCAATGATCATTGTGATTATCTGTAAGAAATGTATAACACTATCAAAAATAAAACAACATGCCTTTGTTAACGAGCCAGTGTGATGCAAACATGTATGAGAGGTTTGAAATGATAATATGATAGCAGATGAACGCTTTTTATGCGTAGTTTAATGTTAAGTTTTATGTCTTTCACTGCGTTTTTACTGAACTCGGCCCAGAGCCTTTAAAGCCAACCAACCCCATGATGTCACAGGTTAGAATACAGCACAATGGCGGCGCCCTTGCCACAAAAGATAGGCTATAACGGTTTTTCTTTTTTCTTTTATATGTTTACATTTGTCATGTTTCTTATATAATTGTTGATTACAATGGAAATCCATCTTGTAAATCAGGTGAATTTGATTGACTGCTTCATTTCCCCTTTAAACTAATGTAGGGCCCTATAATTTCCGCGATCACGGAATCGCGGACGGAATCGCGGAATTGGCCAATTAACGCGGAATCTAGTGTTAACGCGGAATTTCGCGGAATTTTACATATTTGGAATGAAATTCGGTTTTTGTGTGGGAGAAGAACGTATGTCTGGGGAAAATGCAGACGGGGAAGCAAATCTGGGCGACGCAACCGTCATTTCAGCTCATGACGGCATCAAAACAATAGCCGCGTTTCCACTGAAAGCATGGCGAAGCGGCTCTCCGCGTCTTTGCTTTCGTCGGCGAAAAAGTTAAGCAACTCGCACACGCACGCATGCACGCACACAAAATCCCCTCCGTGCATGTCTGTCTATGAGGTGCCGGACCGAGTGTGTGTGTCCGAGTCGAGAGCGCGAGAGAGAGACCGAGTGTGTCGGAGAGAGCGCGCGAGAGAGAACGAAGCTGCGTCCCAATGTGCACACTATCCATCCTAAATAGTATGTGACATTAGTAATTTTCAAAACTATTTAGGGCATAGTATGCACATTGGGACGGTGTCCGTGAGCGCACTCGACAGTGCGCGAGAGAGAGACAGAAGCTGCGTCCCAATGTGCATACTATGCCCGAAATAGTATTGACAATTACTAATGTCACATACTATTTAGGATGGATAGTGTGCACATTGGGACACAGCTAGAGTGTGACTTATTTTAACTTATATAAACTAATATAATTTATTTTACAGGACAGTTTAAAGCTCATAACGATATTTTGTTGTTACTTGAAGTTCTTAGTGTAGGCCTACAGTGTTATGTTGCATCATGCAAGTATTTGTCATTTTAAGAGTAAATGCCTATTTTATTTGTGTACATTTTAATCATTAACATTAAAAGCACACTCTTTTTACAACTAAAATAACAGTAAAGGGTAAAAAAAAACTGAATTCCCAAAAATTAAAACGGAAGAACAAAGAATTAAAAACGGAAAAAACGGAATTTGGGAAAAAATAAAACGGAATTTGGGAAAAAATAAAACGGATTTTATAGGGCCCTACTAATGCTAGTTGCGTTGCGTAGTGTGAGTGGAAAGTGAACAGAATAAGGTTCCCCAGGCTGCCCATGTTAGCACGGAGGTACCTGTGCATCCCAGCAACGTCAGTCCCCTCAGAGCAGGTGTTTTCAGCGGCTGGGACTGAAGCCTTGTTTACATGTGACGTGTCCGCACGAGCGCGAAGGTGTGCACGGCAAAAATGACGTCGTTGCGGTATTCGGTGTTTCACCATTCGCAGGCGAGCGCATCGTGTATAAACGCCTCGTCCGTTTGGGGAGGTGTGCACGGGGGTGGGCACGGGGACTCGTGCTGCAGAGCCAGGCGAAAGTATACAATGTTATGTTATACTTTTTAACATATACGTTTATTCTCTTGGCCAACTTTTAAAATCACTTGGACTCAGTTTTCACTTTTATGCAGATGACACCCAGGTTTATATTCATTCAAAACCTGATGTAAATGTGGCTGTGTCTCATCTTTCCTTTTGTATTTCTGAGATAAAAGAATGGATGTCTAGACAATATTTTATATGCCTAAACAGTGACAAGACGGAGGTAATGCTCATTGGTTCACCTCACCAGCTACGGAAGGCTGGTTCCCCCACTTTTAGTGTAGAAGGTTCTACACTTCAATTTCAGACTAAATTAAAAAATCTGGGGGTGATATTTGATAATAATTTGACATTTGTTCCTCATGTTCAGAGCACTGTCAGGACATCATTTTTTCATCTAAAAAATATAGCCAGATTGCGTCCCATGTTGTCTCTCCCAGTGGCTGAAAAGCTAATTAACATTTTTGTATTTTCTCGTATCGATTACTGTAATGTTTTGTTGGCTGGGGTTTCAAAAGCTCCCCTTAACAAACTACAGTTGGTACAAAATTCTGCCGCTCAAATTCTGTCCGGAAACAGGACAAGGGATCACATTACTCCGCTACTGGAATCTTTACACTGGCTCCCTGTCAGATTCCGTGTTGATTTTAAAATCTTAACGCTTACTTACAAGGCCTTGCATGGACTGACACCTCATTATATAACTGAACTTTTAACACCCTACACACCAGCACGTGATCTCCGTCCTTTTAATTGTTCCGCATACCCGACTAAAATCGATGGGTGATAGGGCCTTTGAGTCAAATGCTCCAAAACTCTGGAATTCCCTGCCTATTGAGATTAGGCAAGCAGAATCTCTTAGTGTTTTTAAATCATCACTTAAAACGTATTTGTTTAGGGTAGCTTTTACATAATTGTTGTATTATTATTATTATTAATCCAATATTTCATAATGTTTTTATTTAGCATTTTATTAAGTTTTTCTGTCAGCAAATACTAATGCATTGTTTGTTTAATTGTATGTTTTATTATGTTTCTATACTTGTGAAGCGCTTTGCAATACTTTTTAAAGGCGCTATATAAAATAAAGTTTATTATTATTATTACAAGGCTTGACTGTCACCAGGTTGCGGTCGCGTCTGACCCCAGATCATGTCATCAACATGCTTATCTTTCTCTAAACAAAAATCAGTAGACTGGTGCAGAAGTTGTATGCGAGTTACTAGTTATTTTTTATGAGGCTTTGTTAAGTAGCCAAATTTGTTAACCCTCTGGGGTCGGCCGTCGCGATGAGCTCGATTTTTTCCTTATCAGTGCAAAAGAGAATCAAATTCCTCTTTTGATTTTGATCTTACATATAAGTGTTGTACATCATTAGATCCTGTTAAGTGTCTATTTTTTTGTGGATACTCACAATAAAAACAAAGTGTTGTGCTTTTCGTCAAATAAAGAAAAATAAACATGATGCGCGTTTTGTCTTCTCTCTGTCAGTGAAGTCCATTCTGAAACGCGTCCGAAAAAGTAACTGTAAATCAGTCAATACTTGTCACAGAGATACGAGAGATTTCTCTTTATGAAGCTGGAATTCTCTTCTTTTAAATGAAGTAATTTACTAAAAAAATAAATTTTCAGTTTATGTAATCCGTTTGAAACCAAGGAGAGGTACAGTTTTTCTGATCTCCCTTCATTATCTTTAATGAGCTGAGGCCGCCACGCCCCCAGAGCTTTTCACATGGTAAATATGCGATCTATGCATCGCACACGCGGCACGCCCTTCCGATCAATGCCATAAAAACACAAAGCTTCTTCATCAGATTCACTGATAGTTCATCGCGTTTTGAGGATGGCAGCACACTACTCCGACAAAGAGGCCCTTCAGATGATTCTGGACAGCGAGGAAGAATTCACCTTTTCTTCAGAGGAAGATTGCGACTCGGACGACGAACGGCTGCATTTTCAAGAACGAATTGATCCCGCGGAGGATACAAGCTCGGAGTAAGTTGTTTAGTGTTATATAATTCCTTTTCTGATCATATAGAGCTCAAATAAATTTTCAGACTATATTTTGCCTAGTTTTGGTTAGCTTTTGACATAGGAAAGATTGCCTCACAATATCCCTAACATTCATCTACGCTCGTGTAAACATTCTAAATGTGATATTCTCTAAACATATTTGTATATTAAGTCAAGTCATAGCGCTTTTTACAATACAAATTGTTTCAAAGCAGCTTTACAGAGATAACAGGAAAACAATGTTGTAATAGTATTGTTCAATTGAAAATTAAATGTCCCCAACTAAGCAAGCCAAAAGGCGAAGGCAACAGTGGCAACTAGGAACCAAAACTCCATCAGGTGACAGAATGGAGAAAAAAACCTTGGGAGAACCCAGGCTCAGTCGGGGGGCCAGTCCTCCTTTGGCCAACGAATGAACAGTGTATGATTATGAGTTCGGCAGCATAATGTCAGGAGTCAGATGGGATCAGAACTTTCACGATATTATCCAGTTCATCTGGTTGGGTTGAGTCATCCGGCCGGTGAGGAGATGAGTGTGGTGAGTGTCCATGGGCCTTCACAGCCCTGATAATGCGTGTAATTAGGGCTGGGCGATAATTCGATCTCGATATGGGATCGCGATAAAATTTTGAAAGATTTCGATAATATGCTTGGGACATATTATTCGATATCACATGAAAAAGTAAGCGCGCGGAGAGAGAGAGAGAGAGAGAGAGAGAGAGAGAGAGAGAGAGAGAGAGAGAGAGAGAGAGAGAGAGAGAGAGAGCGGCGCCACAGCGAGCACAACACGACAGCCCTGTTAATGAGTGACCACGGATTGAACCCGGAACATTCAAACGTAGCCTATATGATTGATCTGTGATATTAGTCTGATTGTATTTTAGATTTCGGCTTCCAAAGATTATAGAATATATTTTAGGTAGAACCATTAAAAACTATAGCCGTATTATGTCTAGCGCAACTTCCTTCTCATCGCAGCAGTGCGCTGTCATTTCTCCTTATAGGCTAACTCAAACTTTAAGACAGAATCAGCACGATCGGTGATTGTTGTAAAATGCAGTCTCTACTGTTGCTAAATTGCGGGACGCTTTTAATAATAAAAAGAGCTATTAAAAGCACAAAAATCTGCGTCCCAATGTGGCGCGCGCTCGAAACAGACCGCAACGAGACAAGCACATTATGCTTTGGGCTTCATGTGCGCGTCTTAGGCTACGTCTACATTAATCCGGATAAATTTGAAAACGGAGTTTTTGTTTAAAAACGCTCTCCGTCCACACTAGCGTTTTCAGGCGTTTTCAGACGTTTCAGTGTGGATGAGAAACTTATAAATTCACCTTACTGCGCATGCGTGAAACCTCACAAAAGCTCACTGAGATGATACAGATGGAAAAATAAACAATAAAGGTATCGCGCAATTCTTCTAACATGCTAATTTTATTTAGCAAAATATCTCACCATTCACTGATGCGTCCAGGTCGCACTCAGTCACCATATGTTTGGTCTAAAACGCGACTGCTCTCCTGTATTGCCGCAGGACAGCAAATGTGAGTACATTTTCTGTCATCTTTGCAGTAGGCTACTGTGATATGAAGAGTGTGGAAGTAACATATTTTAGCAACATTGTAAAAGTGAATCGCACATAATTAACAGGCACAATACCGGTAAACATGAATATCTATTGGTACAACATGGATCACATGACTAAACTTACGTCATCGTTTTCAAATACCTCCGGCTTCACAGTCCACACTACAACGCGAAAACGGCGTTTTCAAATTTATCCACTTTGGAGAGCGTTTTCCAAAAGCTACGTTTTTGTTGACTTAAAACGCCGTTTCAGTGTGGACGGAAGGCCAAAACGGAGAAAAAAAATATACGTTTTCAAATGAAAACGTATTAGTGTGGACAGGGCCTTAACCATCAAATGTACACAAAAAATGTCAAAATGACCGGCTTGGAGATTCACTTAAACAGTTTATGTCTAAAATGGATGTAGTTATGGAAATAGTTTGGAGAAAATATGGTGCATCGCGTCGGTAGACTATTAGATCTGCACTCGTTCTTAAAGGGGAAGCAGACTAATAAACATGCTGACGATTGCGCCATTACTGAGAATCAAACAACAAAAGGCAAAGAGAAAATCACTCACAGCTCTTGAACGAATATCTTTAGCTTTAATAAGCATAAATCTATCTATGATAAACTTTGTAGTGCTATTTTACTTTTGATTGCTTTATTAGTATTCTTTTTAGACCATACCTGAATAGTTATGTTAGTAGACCTTCCTGAAATGAAAGCACTGTATTGGCCTGTATGCGTATCTTTGTTTAATTGTCTATCTTTTGTTTATGTATTGTAAATTTATTTACAAAACCTTTTTGTATATTTTTGTTTATCTATTTTACTTCTATGTAGCCTACGCTTATTCATTCAACATAATACCTTATCTCAATTAAATGTACTGAAATGAATGTATATGTGACACAAAAAGGCTGTTTATTATTTTGGCCTGTAAAAAATATGCTTGGCTGGTGGATTTTTTCATCTACCAGTCCCCGTGGCAGATGAGCAAAAAAGTTAATTTCGGACCCTGGCGAGATCACTACATCATTCGAGACCGAAGACATTGTCAAAAACGACCAGGAACAGGCGAAGTCAGTCTGCAAAATATGCCAGCGGTTGGTACCAGCCAGGATGGGTAATACAACCAATCTTTTCCATCACCTGAGACAGCACCACCACAGTAATTACTCTGAGAGTGTGACTCTGTCTGCGGGCTCAAGCTGGCACGACACCTCACACACAGCCAAGCAAGACCACTATGTCGCCTGTTAGCATTGCTAGCATTACACTGGCAACATCTGCAAAAACTACATATCGTGATAAGAATCGAGATCGATCAATATGGAAAAACATATCGTGATAAAAAAAATTTCCATATCGCCCAGCCCTACGTGTAATATTAGCCTACATATATTTCACTCAGTTTTTATTAGTTTATGACACTGATTATCATACTAAATATCCTACTGCCTTATGCTTATGCATTTTGTTTTCGAACTGCTTAGGTTATGATTTAGTGAAATATATGTCAGCCTCCGGTAAAATATGTGATACTGTCTAGGGTTGTCCCGATAGACGATATCATCGTCCATCGTGATGGCTGACAGACATCACAATGTTAAGCCAGCATCGCGATTCGCTGTTCTAAATGCACTGTAAAACACGGCTTTGCGGGGCTTATTGCTTAAGTGAAAAATTAGAACGTTAGCCCCGCCCCTCCTCCCGATATCATCCTCCATCGCGATGTTTCACTGTACACATCGTCTGATGCCAAATTGGTAGACATCGCACAACCCTAGTCTAAATACAATATTTTTTACATATAAATGTTCAGTTTTGGTTAGCCCATGACTACTTATCATGCTAAAATAGCCTACTGAAAGGTTGGTGGTTCAATCCCCGGTTCCACCTGACCAAGTGTCGAGGTGTCCATGAGCAAGACACCTAACCCCAGCTGCTCCCGACGAGCTGGATGGCGCCTTGTACGGCTGACACCGCCGTCGGTGTATGAATGTGTGAGTGAATGGGTGAATGAGAGGCAACATGTAAAGCGCTTTGGTGGCCATTGGGTCTATGAAAAGCGCTATATAAATGCAGTCCATTTACCATTTACCATTTTACTGCCTTAGCCTATGTGTAATGCATTTTTTTGCGAATAACTGCTAGGTTATATGTGATAGAAATATATTTCAGACTCCGGTAAAATACGTGATAGGCTACTGTCTAAATACAATATATGTTATAAATGTTCAGTTTTGGTTAGCCTATGACACTTTATCATGCGTAAATACTTGTTTGTGAATACAGGTGTAAATGTTTGAAATGTAAGTTAGTGGTGTGTCGTTCGTTCGCGAACAATCCATTCATTGTGTAGCCTATCCCTAAATGCGTGCTGTCTATATGGGCCATAGATACTCGCAAATATTCAGTTTTGGTTAGCTTATGACACTTATTATCATACTTACTGCCTTATGCACTGTTTGTGAATACAGGTGTAAATGTTTGAAATGTAGTGATGTGTCGTTCACGAACGATCCGTTCATTGAGTGAATCATAAATGCGTGCGTTCTATATGGGCCATCAACAGATACTCTGTTGTATACACAATGTATGCTAACAGTTATTTTGTTTTGTTTTTTAGGAATGTGTCTGCATCACGTTCTCCTTCTCCAGCACCTCGCAGAGGAGCACGCAGGTGTCGTTCAGTTCTCAGTGCGATCGAGAATCATACCGAGTAAGTGCATAGATGTAATATTTTACAAATGAAATGTAGCCTTATTATGTTTACATCGTCAATGTAAAAGTTCCTATTCTTGTGTGAAATTACAAATATGTCTTTTTGTAATCCATGGTAATTAGTGATTGATAATGATAATAATAATAATAATACAGTTTCTTTGATTGTGCTATCAGCATGCTCATACTTTTTCTTTCTTCTTTTTTATAACAGATGTTTTTTTCTTAATTTTTTTTTTTTTAAATATTAAAAATAGTAATGTGTACCACACATTGTGTACCACACATAAATAACAATAAATAAACAAAAGTAATACATAAATAAACAAAAATAAAGGCAGGCATCTCACAGTAAATGCTTATGCCTGCCTTTACTTTTGTTTATTTATTGCTCACTATTAGAGGTCTGCACTCCCGCGGGACCCGCGGGTCGCGACGCAAAACAGTGCGGCGCGGGACAAATTTTGAAAGGTCATTGCGGGAGCGGGCGGGATGACGAGGTGCACTTGCGGGTGCGGGCGGGAGGGAGAATACGCTGCACTCCCGCAAATTAAATGTGAGTGTAAAGCAGAGACCTGCACTCCCGCGGGACTACCACGGGATACAAAACAACTAGAAACAAATAAACCGTTATTTATCTAATGCACAAGCAACAAGGATAACTAAAATAAAAACGATTTTTTTTTATTCACAGAGAGGCAAAATGTCTGCACCACATGACTCATGTGGATTGTTTAGTGCTACAGATATTAGTTCATTATTAAAGAAAGGAACATGCAAAACTACTAAACCAAACAAAGAAAAGTCTGATATTTGGAAATGTTTTAGTAGCCTAGTAGGCCAATGCGACAGCAATGGAAAGCACCTTCCCTTTGCGAGCTGTTACAAATGCAGCAAAATACTCACGTAGGCTACAAGTCTGTAAATTCAGGTCTGAAGTGTCATGTGTGCACCGTTTTGAAAGACAAACTTCCCTGACGTTTACGGCAAGTCAGTCGAAAGTGTCAAGTGCACTCAATAGTAGATGTAACAACAGAAAAATGTGCATTCCAGCTTCCAACACAGCATCGAGGGCTTTCACCTATTTGCGGTCGCTCGCATGCTGGAGCAAAAACGGATTAATCTGAAAGCCTCCTCAGTGAACGACATGCTATTCCTAAAAAAAAAATACTAGGCGGGATTTTGCGGGCGGGAGCGGGACGAAACTTGATTGTCGCGGGCGGGAGCGGGAGAAAATAACATATATTTTTGCGGGAGCGGGCGGGAGCGGGACAAAATCTTGCGGGAGCGGGCGGGAGCGGGACGGAAAAATCCGTCCCGCGCAGGTCTCTACTGCTTTGTTTATAGCTGACTGATTATTTATTTATTTTATATTTTATATATATTTATTTATTTATATTTACATTTGATTTGCTTAGAGCAAATTTAGAACATTTAGTTTCTCCACACCCATAAGAAAGTTTACCATGATAAACTATAGTACATCCCATGGTATACCATAGTAGTACCATGGTATACCATAGTAGTACCATGGTGCCTTCATGGTACATACCATTAGTACCTCAGATATTACCATGGTACCATGGTACATTGTATGGTACTTGTAGTTGTTACTATGGTACATAGTATGGTACCTCAGATTTACCATGGTACATACCCTAGTACCTCAGATATTACCATGGTACATACCCTAATACCTCAGATATTACCATGGTGCATTCAGTACCTCAGATATTACCATGGTACCATGGTACATTGTATGGTAGCTGTTACTATACATAATATGGTACCTCAGATTTACTATGGTACATACCCTGGTACCTAGAATGTACATTTCCAGAAGAAAATGTGAGTGGTGCTTGCAGTGGCAAAATTCGCCACTCGGTT
The DNA here is from genome assembly GCA_036326025.1 of Chrosomus eos. Lineage (NCBI taxonomy): Eukaryota > Metazoa > Chordata > Actinopteri > Cypriniformes > Leuciscidae > Chrosomus > Chrosomus eos. Next base: position 29,606,345 of record CM070819.1, read on the forward strand.
GCTAGGGTGTTGTACATGATTGCATACCAACCAACAAACATGTCTGTACGATGTTCTGCTGCTGAGATATGGCTTATTCATGTGTTCAGGTGGTTCATACTAAATAACTCTATAAAAACTATATAAAAACTCCTTTTAAAAACTCCATAGTAATCATCTGTTAAAAAATACACGCCGACATCACAGACCCCTGATTGAGGCGTCAAATTGTGCGGATTATTGAGGAGAGGTGTGCTGTGACTTTTCTTAGGGATGGGGGGTATGGTGTTCGCCCCAGGGGCAAATAATTGGGTAAAAAAAAATCCCATAGACTTAACATTGCCACAAACTATGACGACTCGTAGCACTGACCAATGATTTCTCAGAAACTTGTAATTTACCACATTTGAAGAGGCTGGCAAGGCTCTGTAAGAACATACCTCACAATGGGGTAAAAGTTGCACCCCTGGGGGGCAGGAGCTGCCCAAAATTCCACCCAGAATACCCTAGCAACCGCCTAGCAACCACCCACTGTGGGTTTGCCCACAGAAAACCCCTTAAGGGCCCATAGTGGGTTAGCCCATGTGGGGCCCATAGCAGTTTCGCCCATTTGGGGGTTTACTGTGGGCAACTCGCCATAACAGTAGATTGTTTTAAGTTGTTTAACAGTCATATGTTTTAAGATTAGAAGGTTTAAGATTAGAAGCTTAATCAAACTATTTAACAATCCTGTGAATTATCATAAATGTTATTTCATTCAACAGTCCATAATTAACAAAAACTGCACATAATGGATTATGAGCATGTGCATTTAAAATAACAAACTTGTGACATAAGGAATTATAAAAAATAATATAGATGTAACTATATATTGTAGGTCTTAATGCGTCTTTATAAATATATTTATAGAATAGTAATATTGCTCATAAATAAGTATAAATGGTGCTATAATTCATTATAAGCATGGACTGCATAGAATTTATTAAATAAAATTAACTTATTTGTCACAATAAAAACAATGCAAATGGTTTACTGGTTTGTTTTGGTATTCATCAGTGCTTATAATAAAATTATATATTGTTGATACTAATAAATGATGTAACGACTGAGACCAATCACACAAAAACACAAACTAAACTGGAACGTCACGGCCCGTAATTTCATTACCATCTTTCATTATATAAAGCATGTTTAGTGCTTTCATATTCTCTTTTAATGTAAAAAAATAAAATTAAAATAAACCTTGGGTCATAGTGTAGTTCTAAGTTAAAAGGTTTTCAAATTCATGATTTAAAATGAATGATATTTTAAATTGTTAAATGTTGTAATTCTAGATGTTTAAATTCTGCGTGCCTTTTGAATTGTTCTATGGTTTCAATGCTCGTGCACGTAAACATTGAGTCGCATTCAAGATAGGAGCGCACGCGAGCAGATGGAAACCATGGAAACGAGGAAACCTCATCAACTGACAAACAGCAAAACTAGCGTCTCTCGCTGTTGTTTTCGCATCTTTCAGGTAAGTTTAGTTAACAAAATCACACAAATAATACATACAAACGTTCCTGACACCTTTCTTATGTATAATTGATACGCTTCTGTTGAATATTTACTTTATAGAAATGGTTTTGTGTCTTCGAAAAAGTCCGTTGTCCGTTAGCATCTCAACCGTTTTCAGAATAGGTAAGTTAAGTTAACGTTACACTTGAGCTCTTGTTTTACATAAGTTTGGGGGTTTAACCACATCTTTATATAATAATAATAATAATAATATATTGTATGTCTATCTGTAACTTGTCTGTTCTCCTTTCCTTTACTTCTTTTCTCTCTTTAGGTGAAGTTAAATCTGTCTTCCCCGAAAAGAATGATGCTGAAATAATTCATCCGCCAGAAGTTATCTAATGCGGCCAAGATAGTGAAAAGAAAATCCTGCTAAATCTACGGGGGGGAAAAAACAAATAAAATGTAAAAAAAAATTAAACAAGTAAAAAAAAAAACAGTTACTGTGTTTTTATTTGCCTGAGCTAAATATTTTATTTCATGTACCATTGTGAATTTGACAGTTGTAGGTATGGTACAAATACCATGGTACACATACCGGTATATATACCATGGTACATGTCTCATTGTAGTATTAAAAATAGCTATTATATATACCATGGTACTATAAATATATCATGGTACATATGGTACTATAAATATATCATGGTACATGTACCATGGTACTATAAATATACCATGGTACTGTCAAAAATACCATGGTACTAGTACCATGTTATTTGTACCATGGTACAAATACCATGGTAAAATTTCTTATGGGATAGAGGAATTACAATAAAACAGATTGAAAAACCTTTGAATCTCCTCTCATTCTTTGTTCAGGCTGCCTCACAGCACATTAATGGGCCATTATAGTCATTGGGGGAGTGTCTTTAGTCTTCCCAGGTGTAAATCACATTAATATTCATGGCCTTTCACACTACCACGCATGCAGCAGTGCTGACCAAAAACTGACGCAAGAAATTTAATGGCCTTATTAAATGGCCTTATTGCGGTGACATTTTTTTCCCCAAAACGTACTAACCAGGCACGTGCACAGGTAGGGCTCAACCTATGCAGAGCACATGCCCTTTTTGCTCTGACACTCGAAGTGCCCCTTTTTTTTTTTTGTGGTGGTATTTTTTTTCTTCTTTAATAAATCAATGCTATTGGTCACCCTTTACGTCTGTCTGTCTGTTTTAAAAATATTTAGCCAATGAAAGTTCTTAAAAAGAGCTTGTGTAAATCTTGTTCGATCCTGAAACTGTCAGTAAGCCTGATAACTCCGCCTCCTCTATCGTGACTGAATGAACTGATGCTCCGCAGCAGCCGCACAGCAGACAGCAACTGAACGAAGTTTTGCAAGGGTAAATAGATCTTGTTTTTTGAATAAGTACTAAACACTTTGTTTATAAAAGCTCAAATTTTATTTATTTGATGTCTGACTGAGACATGTGGGACCTGAGAGAGAGGTCTAGGCTAGAATTTCCCATCTAGTCATAGCCAATAAGTAGCCTACACTTAAATAGCCTGTGCATACAGTAGCATTTCATCTTTTATTAAATGCGATTTTGGCCAAATGTATTTTACAACAGGAAAAACTGAGCGCCTATATAGCTACAACAAACTAGTAACCCGTTGATGAAAATGTAATGTGATGCCACCGGCGCCGTTTTAATGACGGACAAAATGCACATTTGCACACATATGGTCAAAAACCCCGTAACTGTATTTGAGTTTGACTTATGTAAAATGTTAACAAGATATTCAAGTAAATAATACAACAACATATAATTTGTTTTTACCATCGGAAAATCATAAGCACAGGCACGCCCCCGCGCTGTTTCGTACTGAAACTACACAAAGCGACTGAGTGATCCTCGTCACCTAGGTAACATTCTATGAAATGTACTTCTTTGGTTTATGATTGCTGATACACTTAATTTATTAACATTTCATCTTGTTATGGTAATATTAAATTATGGTTAATTCAAGGCTGTTGAAATGCATGTATTCGCTATATAGTTTTTTTTTAATCTATAGTAAATTCTATACTCTCCGCTCGTCCTCACATGTATAAATGTAGTAGGCTAAAACATGGATTTACTACAGTAATATTGTAGTAGTAACTAAAAAAAACATTATAGAAGATCACTTTGAAATCTTTATATTTCATCATGCAGAATGTAATGATTTAATTCATTCCAATGCTTAATTTATTTGATCCAAAATAATGCAAAAACTTTTATTGAACTTTATGTGTGCAAAGCAGAGAATTTTATATATATATATATATATATATATATATATATATATATATATATATATATATATATATATATATTATATATATATATATATATATATATATAATATATATATACACACACATTTTTTATAACTATAACATTTATAAAAAAAAATCATAACTGATATAACTATTTTTTGTACTTATATGAATTTTGATTACTTAGTGGGGAAAAAAGGGGAGGGGGTGCCCTTTTTTAGTTTTAGCACATGCCCCTCAAAAGGTCTGTGCACGGCCCTGGTACTAACCACGCATCATTTTTTTTTCTATAAAATGCAAACATGTACATCCAGTTTGCTCACATAGTATTGTAGCAGTGGCTACAATAGAGGGGCGGCAGTGGCTCAGTGGTTCATGTAGATTGTCTACAAATCGAAAGGTTGGTGGTTCCCCGGTTCCACCTGTATGTATATCCCCGGCGTTATGTCTATGATTGGACTCCTAGTAAATTTGTGGGAGGCTCCATCTCGTGTCTAAATGTGGTATTACATTGAAGGTTTTGATTATTTGTTATGTGTAATTTTGATGTACCCGCTTTGTAATTAAATATTAGCCTAGAAAATCAAGACCTACGATATTTTAACTCCATACACGCAACTACTTGTACCATGCTCTGAAAAAAAGTGGGGGAAAAATAAGCTATTAAAGGCTTTTTCCCATACAAGATATGTAGAGCAGAGTCTCACCAGGCGTATGAAGCCGAATCCTCGATCTCTGTTGATGAAAACCTCATTTGCCTCGCCATATTTGGAGAAAAGCTTCTTGAAATCTTCCTCCGTCATATCTGATGGGAGATTACCAACAAACAGTCTGCACCGCTGAGTGAATGTTTTCTCCCCCGGTCTCTGAAGTTCTTGAGATCTAAAGCCATCTCCTGAGGCGCAGTGTTTGCAGGACTAGAGTCCCGCGGTGATGGAGCTGCTGCTGCCTCCATCTTTTCGCTGGGATCTGGAGAAGATTCCGCGCTGCGCTTCACATTCTGCGGGTGCGGGGATGTAGCATTGTTTTTAATATTCACTTGTTTTAGGTTACGGTTCGCCATTGCGCTGCAGCCTTAATTATGAATTTATGCAACACTGGCTCGGTTTTTATTTTATTTTATTTTAATCGAAATAGAGACGTTGTATTATGGTCTATTCTTTTACTATTATTGTAACCTACACTCAACTGAACTTAAAAGAAGACGACTCCAGCGCTGCATCTTCTTCTTTTTCTTGCGGCGGATTGCAGACACATAAGTGCATTACCGCCACCTATCACCCAAATGGACCATTGTCACTCTACCTACACTCTCCTACCTACTTCACCCTTGATTCTTAACACCCATTACCCAGATGCTTCATAAGGCTTGCGTCCACACTCAAAATAAACAAATAAATAAATAAAAATATTAATAAAACATATATTAAATAACAAAAAAATAATTCTTAACCTCCTATACGTTTGTGCAAACCCAAATATTGTAACATTAATGGTGTATTACCTGGTTTTAGTGATTTTGTTATTGTAAACTGCTCACCCTTATTCACTAATTCATCCTTCAACTCATTCCTTAAAACAGTATTTCCTACAGCGCATTATGTTCAACTGTTTCATTAACACCACATAGACCTCACATAGACCCTTTGGATGTTTGCCTTAAGTGCATTACTGTTCAACCTTGTATGCCCCAATCTTAATCTCATAATGTTTTCTTCAAAACTGCTTCCACCGGATACTCTTTCCCTTACCTACTTCTGACTGTTTGAGATACAAATGTCTACCTTTTTCATACCAATACAGTTACCATAATTTCAGAATATACTATTTTAATACTTATTAATTCTGGCCTACTAAAAGTTACTGGATATCAACTCTATCCCTCTCTCGCTGGCCTTTTTTGCTAAAACATATATGAGCTGGAACCCACAAGTCAAGTCAAGACACCTTCATTTAAATAGCGCTTTTAACAATATAGATTGTTTCATAGCAGTTTTACAGTGATACTAGGAAATTAAAGTAACAGATATTGTTTTGATCATTAGTTATTGTTATTATAACAAATTATTAAAGAGTGTAGTTATTAACTTACACTCTAAAAAGAGATGTGTTAAAAATATTTTAACACATGTAGTGAGTGTGCTCAGGGACAACACGTGTCAAATTAAACACAATAAATGTGTAAGCCATTTTAACACACAAATTGTGTCATTTTAAAAAATAAAGCGAAAGGGGCAGATGTAAAAATATTAATAATTTAATCAATAGTGGAGTACAGAATGCATGTGCACACAAAGTACAAGACAATGTTTCAAGCTCAATGACTGGACAGACTTACTGTACTGTACATTATTTACGCTTCAACCCCTAATAGATAATGCTGCTTTTGACAAAAGTTCATGAAGAGATAACAGTTAACCGAGTTTGCACTTTGAATTAGATTAAAATGTAGCAACTGACAAAATATAGTATATAAATAACTTTTATTTACACAGGCCTATTTGTTTGAGAAACATAGCAAACACTGCATAGCATTCACAGTGATGGTCAGTGTCAAAAATGATAAAATGATGTGTTGAAAACAACACAACCTGTAAAAAGAGATGTCAAAGATGACACATGTTGTGTAGATTTTAACACATGTAGTGTGTGTGCTCAGGAACAACACATGTTGTATTGATTTTAACACGTGTAGATTTTAACACATGTAGTGTGTGTGTGCTCAGGGACAACACATGTTGTGTATATTTTAACACATGTTGTGTAGATTTTAACACATGTTGTGTAGATTTGTGGGGTGACACCCAGCCGACGGGGTGTCATTGGTTGTTGCCAGTGTTGGGGAAAGTTACTTTTAAAAGTAATGCATTACAATATTGCGTTACTCCCAAAAAAAGTAACTAATTGCGTTACTTAGTTACTTTTTATGAAAAGTAATGCGTTAAATTACTTTTGCATTACTTTTTCTCATTTGGGCTGGGCTTGCTTGTTTGTTTTTTAATAACAACAAAAAAAGTTCTATTTTTGGCAAATGTTAAGGCCCTTTCACACCAAAAGTGATAAATGCAAGGAAATGCATGTTTACTCCTGTACAGTAGAGGGCGCCGCTCAAACAAACTGTTCAGCCATTCTTCATTACAGAACAATAGGATACAGGAGAAGGAAGTTCAACACGCTTATTTCTACATCTAATCTTGAGTAATTTTTGCCTATTAGTATAGTTGAATTAGATAATTGAAGGTTAGCAGCATTGGTTAATAATTTGAGATTAAATACATAAAATATATTTGTGTAATTTACTATAGTTAATTATAAAAGTTTTGCATAAAATTCTGAGATTGCATTTTACTGTTTTTATTCATTTTGAGGAATGCTGAATGTTTTCCTGCAAGTGAGATGAGTAAATGCATGTTCATATTTAGTCTAGAACTACAATAAGCATCATGTTTACTCTGCACGCACACACACACACACACGCACACGCACACACACACACACACACACACACACACACACACACACACACACACACACACACACACACACACACACACACACACACACACACACACACCACCTCCTCACTTTGTTTCTATCAATATGAGGACATGAGAATTGTCAGTCCATACATGTGAAAAAGTAACTAGCGTTACTTATTTGAAAAAGTAACTCAGATATTTTGTTGCAAATTGAAAAAGTAATGCGTTACTTTACTAGTTACTTGCAAAAGTAATCTGATTACGTAACTCAAGTTACTTGTAATGAGTTACCCCCAACACTGGTTGTTGCGTTAAATCTTAAACAGATACAATAGTGCTGAAAGTTGAAGCCGGCCGGGTGCCGCCATCTTGTTGCAGAACATCACTTGCGTTAGCATTTTCATTGACTCCCATTCATTTTCGCGTCACTTTGACAGCGAATAACTTTACATCTGAGGCGTTTAAAGACTCCATTTGTCCATTATTTATTTCTAAAGAAACACGACAATGTATAAAGGGCTCCATTACCTTCTATGTTACATTATGGCCCCGTAGAAACAGTTTTTGTAAAAATAGGCTAACGATTGCGTCATAACCATTCGACTCTCTGTTGCGCTGTACAGAAATTACCATACATACAGGAGGAGAAGCTCGCAGGCAATCGGGAGGACGTCCCGTCAAGGGAGAAGCCCATAGATAATGAGTCCATAAAAGCAACGGGACAAAATATTTCAACAACGTTTTTGGGGAATTGGAAATCATTCTGTATGAGAACTCTTTGCTCAAGTTCCCCGTCTCTGCAATATTAACGTTGGCAATTTTCACGCATAGCTACTAGAAGATTTACATCTGTCAGACAGGTTGCTCACGTCATCAAGCTTAGTTTGAGTCGGTTTGAGTCTGCGCGTCAGGAATGGAAGTTCTCAAAAATCGCTAAAAATGGGTTTTAACTGTCTCAACTGAGTTCCAATGAGATGACTCTGTCCACTTCTTATACTGTCTATGGAGGAGACGCGCTTGATTCCTGCCGGCAATGTTGCCAGGGTAGCAGTTTTCCCGCACAATTGGGCTATTTTAAAAAAAGGAGTCGCGGGGAAAATTACGGAGTTTCGGGTTGCGTTTAAAAAAAAAAAAAAAAAAAAATTTAAAAAAATAAAAGGGAACCGTTTATTAGTGGGTATTGATCCCCGGGAATGAATACTTGGCAACAACCTCTGCGGGCGCGGGTGAGTAGACGCGTCACGTGTGTTTTTGACGTAACATCAAAGAGCATCATCACGTCACATGAGAGCGTCATATAGGTTGTAGAAGCGTCGGTTCGGTTGTCTGTGGATGAACAAGCAGCATTCTAAAATGTTAGGTAAATGGGGAAAATATGGAAAGAAGTACCACAAAGAATGGGAGACAGAGAAAGGATTAAAGGAGTGGATTCGAATTGTTCCAAATGATGAGAGAAAAGCGTTCTGCAAATATTGCAAATGTGAAATCAGAGCTCACCATGGTGATCTGGTAGCTCATGCTGTGACTGAAAAACATTAAAAAAAATGCGGCTCCTTTCTCAAATGCCAGAATATTATTTGACACAGGCAGTTCCTTTCTAAGAACTAATGTTGCTGTAAAAGAGGCAGAGTTGAAGCTGGCTGCCCACGTTGCTTGTCACTCAACCACTTCAACTGTTGATCATTTAGGAAGTGTTGTGGAAGAAATTTCCAAGAAAGGTATTAGTTTACATCGAACAAAATGCACAGCACTAATTAATTCAGTGATAGGACCAGTAGTACATGAAGACCTTCTGGAGGATATAGGAAGTGGATCATACTCTCTTATTGTTGATGAGAGCACTGATGTCACAACCAGAAAACAACTATGCATAGTCATCAGATATTACAGCAAGAAGCTCTCACAAATCATTAACACTTTTGCAGGAATGATAAATATAGTAGCTGGTGATTCACTGACTATAGCAAATGCTTTGTTCAAATTTCCTGGATGACAACAAATTGTCCACACTGAATTGCATGGGTCTTGCAACTGATGGCTGTAACACAATGTGTGGGCAACATAACTCAGTGCTACAGAAATTTCGTGACCGCAATCCTCATATTGTCTACATAAAGTGTGTGTGCCATTCTCTTCAGCTCTGTGCATCAAAGGCTGTCAATGTCCTCCCCAGAAATGTTGAGTACATGATTTCTCAGACCTACAGTTGGTTTTCAAATGCCACCCAGCGTCTCCAAAAATATTCTGAACTGTACAAAACCATAAATGTAGGTGAAAGCCCGCTGAAGATTCTGCAACTGTCAGACACTAGGTGGCTCGCTATTAGTGAGTGCATCAACTGGATCCTTTCACAGTATGTGGAGCCTAAGTTGCATTTTCAGTTGACAAAAGACATTGGCCCTCATTTATCATTCTTGCGTAGAAACGGGCGTATATGTTGGCGTAAGATTATGCTTACACTCCTCTCACCGCCTGATGTATGAAGCTGTGCGTACCTTTGAAATCCTGGTGTACGCAATACCTGTCCTTGATAAATGCCGCGGCTGAAAACGATCGTCATTAGAATAACACGCCTCTATATATTCAAGTCTCCGCTTCCCCACGCCCCTCATTTTACGCCATAAACACACGGAAGACGGCAAAGAAGAGAAACTTCTCCGACGTGGAGATGGAGACCATCACCAGGGAAATGGAAATAAACTAAATTGTTTTATTTTGGGTGTTTAAAGAGTGGGATTAAAGGTTAAAGTGGATTAAAGTGAGATTAATTCCACCTATATTACGAGTTCTGTTAATATGTGAGGGGTGAGACGCGCACTCCAGCAGAGTTAAGAATGTTTTATTGCTTAATATAGCCCAATAGTGATCAAGTTAAGCATGAGTTTTCTTGTTTATTGTAGGTGAAAAAAAAGTGGTCAGATCTAAAGATGGCCACAAAGTGCCGCGTCTCGGCACTGAAGATCTTATTATTTTCATGATTTTTATTATTAATGACGCTTATTATTATTTAGAAGAAGAATTTCGTTATTATTATTTAAAAGAAGAATTGTAATGTTATCGATCCACGTGTAATGATTTGCATGAATGGCGATTGGTTGTTAGCTCTTTGTATGAGAGTCAGATGATATCCAGTAAAGACTAAAGTTAGACGCAAACGTGTGTGCTCTTGATTATTTTTTGGTACGACACTATTTTGAGTGACTGCACAAGAACAATACAAGAGTAATGTAATTTTTATTACCGGTATTTTGTCATTCTGAATTATTTTTTTGGTCATCGTAAGCCTTTCATTACTGAACCAAGTCCGTGCGCGCACCACCTAACCCTGAAATGTCAGGTTAAGCACAAAGGCTCGCAACTGAAGGAATACATGCCTACAAATCAAATGCTTTGGTAAAATCACACAAATTAAACATTGAAGTCCATGTTGCACAAAAATAAACACTGAAGTTTATAATATATATATTTTTTTACAGTTCATAATATATCATATCTCTTAGTTTGTCATGCGTTTTGTGGAGGAATTGTTTTTCTGCGCATTTCTGCACTAACTCAAAACGTGCGTACACCACCTCCTGAGCTGGTGTAGGATTTGAGCGTGCCGTACGCCAAAGTCCATATTGATAAATCTCAAAGTTACCGTGGTTTTGGGTGTACGCCAGGTGTACGCTGGAAATTTGGTGTACGCACTTTTGATAAATGAGGGCCAGTGAGAGGAGCTATGCTGCGGAACTGCTGTACCAAATGTATATTGACAATATTAACCTGATATACCTGAAATTCCTCCAACCAATTGTGTCAGAGTTAAACAGACTTAATAAAATCTTTCAACTTGACAAACCCGATCCTTCAAAACTTCTAACGGAACTTTTAACATTTTACCGGTCCCTGCTTGAGCGCATAGGTTTGCCGAAGACATTCCAGAGCTGGCAAGACATCATGGAGTTTAACCTTTCTGATGAGAATCTTTTGCCACTTGATGCTGTAGACTTTGGGGTGCAGTTCCGTCTTGATTTGTTTGAAGCCAATGGAATAAGTGACTTAGCTGAACAGGACAGGAAACGCAGGTGCAGGGACTTCATGCTTGAGTTATATAAGGAAATTAGGAAGAGACTTCCAGATAACTTTAAACAGTTAGAAGCTCTCAAATTCCTGTCACCGAGTCATGCTCTGTCGTCAAGTAAGCCAAGGATTGATGATCTTCCCTTTTTACACCTCTTCAAGGGAGATGTAGGAAAAGCAGAGCAACAGTGGAGAGTAATTCATAGTCTGGAATGGAACAATGCAGAAGATGGCAAAACAGAGGACTTCTGGGTAGAAGTTTCTGCATACACAGATACTGCAGGTGATAGAAACTTTGAAGAGCTTGGCAATTTTGCATTGAGTCTTCTTGCTTTACCATTCAGCAATGCAGCAGTTGAGCATTCATTTTCCCAAATGTCACTGATAAAGAACAAGCTACGAAACAGGCTAGAGCAGAATTCTTTGCTAAATATAATGAGGATTCGAGCTTACATGCAAAGAAGAAACATATGCTGCCATGAATTTAAACCATCACCACAGATGCTTTCTCTCTTTACTGCTGATATCTATTCAGCACCACCTGAGAAGGGTGGGGAAGAGAGCACAAATGTCTAAAATAAAACAGCCCTGAGATTGTATATAATTCTGTTCGAAGCTGTAATCAAAATGAGGCTGCACAGTTAGACCATCTAAGAAGAAAATGTTGTAAAGAGTTCTGAAAAAAGAGAAAACAAACAACAACAAAAACAAAGGGACAAGTGTTCAAGTTCACCCAGTAAGCATATTGGTAATAACATTGATAAAAGCCAGTGTATGTTAACTTAGTTTAACAGTGTTAATTTTAATATTGATGCTTGTGTGTAAACAGAACAACAGCAGATCTGGAGAGAAGAGCACCAGAGAAAAGTGCTGAGAAGAGAAAAAGTAAGTAAGTTAGTACTTCTGAATAGGGTCAGAAAATATCAGAGAGGACAAGTTCTTGTTTGACCTTTAATGTACGAGATTGTGCAAAAAAAAAAAACCACAGTGTGTGATATTAAGAATTTGGGTAAGACAAAAGGCTGAAACTTTAAACTTAACATATATATATATATATATACACGTTTATCTTAAGGCCCTTTGTGAAAATCCAGCCGTTGTCTAATCTGATTGGACACTGGAAAATTGGGCTAGTTTTCATTCCATTTGGGCGGGTTTTGAGCAAGGGGGTAATCCATCGACCAGAAGTTGAAGCATTTCCATTGACTCCCATTCATTTTGGCGTCACTTTGACAGCGAATAATTTTACATCTGAGGCATTTAAAGACTCCATTTGTCCATTATTTATTTCTAAAGAAACACGACAATGTATAAAGGGCTCCATTACCTTCTATGTTACATTATGGCCCCGTAGAAACAGTTTTTGTAAAAATAGGCTAACGATTGCGTCATAACCACTCGACTCTCTGTTGCGCTGTACAGAAATGACTGTACAGACAGGAGGAGAGAAGCTCGCAGGCAATTGGGGGGACGTCCCGTCAAGGGAGAAGCCCATAGATAATGAGTCCATAAAAGCAACGAGACAAAATATTTCAACAACGTTTTTGGGGAATTGGAAATCATTCTGTATGAGAACTCTTTGCTCAAGTTCCCTGTCTCTGCAAGATTAACGTTGGCAATTTTCACGCACAGCTACTAGAAGATTTACGTCTGTCAGACAGGTTGCTCATGTCTTCAAGCTTAGTTTGAGTCGGTTTGAGTCTGGCGGTCAGGAACGGAAGTGCTCAAAAATCGCTAAAAATGGGCTTCAACTGTCTCAACTGAGTTCCAATGAGATGGCTCTGTCCACTTCTTATACTGTCTATGGTTTTGAGTTGTCATTGGGCTTGAAATATTTCTGGGACCTGGCAACCCTTCTGGCGGTTCCACAGTGAGAGCGGTGCGGCCAGAGTTTTGGGCGCTGCGGCATATTAAATATATTACAAATAGTTTTTCAGTGTGAGAAATACAATGTGTGGCGGGAGAGCGTGACAAAAGACCTAAATGAGTTACTGTCACGCTCAATGCGTGACACTTGAGAGCCCTGTACGATCCTGTACGCACTACAGGTACTTCAAATCAAACTGTAAGCTAGTGAATCGGGGTGTCACGATTCTTGTTGATATCGAGGGGTAGGGTGAAGGGGTAGGGCTACATAGCCCTCGGAACGGAGATTTTTCAGGGGCACACTCCAAATGGAGGGCTACGAGAAAGTTCACAGAATGCATCGCGAATCACCGGAGAGATGGCTTCGCAAACGGTTAATACATTTCGAGGAAGGAATGTTATAATCATCATGTTTCCTCAAAGTTAAGAGCAGCCGCACTCTCATTGTCAGTCGTTGTCATGGAGAAATCCTGTAAAAAACGTAACGTCACAGCTATCACCGACGACTGATGACGTATCGGGTTCATGAAGGGTTGTTCCATTTCGTAGGGGAATATTTCAACCTCTTGGCCCTTGTATCTCAGTTTTAAGGGCCCAGGGGTACACTCGAAAACGAGGGGTAGGGGCAAGGGGTGAATTGGTATTGAGCCTAAGTATTATAAAACTAAGGGGTACTTATTCTCCTATTATGATACAACAATCTTACATTTGGGAGCAATTTAGCGGGAACATACACTGCGTACCTTCTTGTATTAATTGTGTACCAATACAAACTGTTTAGCCTTTTTTTAAATGACAGGGTACATATCTATGCATTTGATAGATGTTTTTGCGGCAAAGTATGCAAAAACCCACATGGCCTGAAAATCCATCAGGCCAAGATGAGATGCGTGCAGACGGTACCTGCATCACAGCGCACAGGGAACACCCCTGGTGAGACGCAGGAGGAGCTAGGCCTGGAGTCAAACCACAGCGCCCAGAACCTCCGAGTGACACACGTTCCGAACCCATTCCGAACATCAGAACATTGTCGGGTAAAATGGCCCCAAGCTAACAAGGAGAAGGAGTGGCTCCAGTTTGATGAAGCCAGTTTGGCTCAGTTTGGCTCCGACACCATCTTGGAAGCAATGGTTAAGGGTGATGCCGATCGACGCCTCCAGACAATGACCACCATCATCATCAGCCTAGCAGCTGAGAGATTTGGGCTGGAGGAGAAAAAAGCAGTGAACCTCCCCTACATAATGAACAACAGGGCGAACAAGATCCACCAGCTTAGGCAAGAGCTGAAGAGCCTGAGGAGGAGGTTCAAAGAGGCGAGGGAGGAGGAGAGAGGTCCTCTAGTAGAGCTGTGCGTCATCCTCCGCAAGAAGCTTATGACTCTGAGGAGAGCAGAGTGGCACATGAGAAGGAGGAAAGAGAGGGCCAGGAAGCGGGCTGCTTTTATAGCGAATCCATTTGGGTTCACAAAGCAGCTACTCGGGAAGAAGTGGAGTGGCCAGCTCACCTGCTCCAAAGCTGAGATTGACCGCCACCTCAGAGATACCTTCTGTGATAGATCCAGGGAGCAAGATCTGGCCACTGCCAGTACCTGATTGATCCACCTATACCAACTCTGGACTTCGACAGGAAGGAGCCCAGCTGGAAGGAGATCCAGGAGGTTATCAAAAAAGGCCAGAGCAAGCTCAGCCCCAGGTCCTAGTGGGGTACCTTACAGGGTTTATAAGAACTGCCCGAAGCTACAACACAGGCTCTGGGGGAAAGGAGGGGAAAGGTTGCTCAGCAGTGGTGGTTTGCAGAAGGGGTGTGGATTCCAAAGGAAGAAGAGTCGAAGACAATCGACCAGTTCACAAACATCTCGATGCTCAGTGTTGAGGGAAATATATTCTTCAGCATCGTTGCTAGGCGGCTGACCGACTACCTCCTAAGGAACTCATACATTGACAATTCGGTCCAGAAAGGAGGGATCCCGAAGGTGCCGGGGTGTCTGGAGCACACTGGCGTGGTCACACAGCTGATCAGGGAAGCCCAGGAGAACAAGGGGGACTTGGTGGTGCTGTGGTTGGACCTCACAAATGCCTATGGGTCCATACCCCACAAACTGGTTGAGGAGGCTTTGCGCCGGCACTATGTCCCAGACAAGTTTAGAGACCTCATTCTGGACTACTACGACAGTTTCAGTCTGAGAGTCTCTGCGGGGTCCACAACATCAGACTGGCACAGGCTCGAGAAGGGTATTATCACTGGGTGTACAATTTCAGTGATATTATTCGCACTCGCCATGAATATGCTGGTGAAGGCTACAGAGGTCCAGTGCAGAGGTCCCCTCACCAAGTTTGGTGTCCGCCAGCCGCCCATCAGGGCTTTCATGGACGATCTGACGGTGACAACACCACACGTCCCAGGGGCCAGGTGGATCCTGAAGGGCCTGGAAGAGATGACAACCTGGGCTCGCATGAGCTTCAAGCCAACAAAGTCCAGATCTCTGGTGTTGAAGAAAGGAAAGGTTACCAACAAGTTCCGCTTCACACTAGGCACGACCCAGATACCATCAATCACTGAGAAACCAGTGAAGAGCTTGGGAAAGGTGTTCGACTGCAGCCTGAAAGACACAGCAGCCATCCGTGCAACCAACCTTGAACTGGAAGGCTGGCTAGCCGCAGTGGACAAGTCAGGCCTACCTGGCAAGTTCAAGGCTTGGATTTACCAGCATGGCATCCTTCCACGGATTCTCTGGCCCCTCCTGATTTATGAGGTTCCAATCTCCACCATCGAGGGCTTTGAGAGGAGAGTCAGCAGGTTTCTACGGAAGTGGCTGGGTCTACCTTGAAGCTTGAGCAGCATCGCTTTGTATGGCCAGAGCAACAAGCTGAAGCTCCCCATCAGAAGCCTGAATGAGGAGTTCAAGGTGGGCCGTGCCAGGGAGATGCTGCAATACAGAGAGTTACAGGACCTGAAGGTCTCCCAGGCTGGGATCGAGGTGAGGACTGTGCGGAGGTGGAGGGCAGCAGAGGCGGTGAATGTAGCTGAGTCACGGCTACGGCACAGGGCACTGGTGGGAGCAGTGACTCATGGAAGGGCTGGCCTGGGTAGCGGCACAACATCTCGCTACAACAAGGCACAGGGGAAGTACAGGAGATCACTGGTGCAGCATGAGGTACGGGCAGGAGTAGAGGAGGAGCGAGCCAGCAGGATGGTTGGAATGCGGCAGCAGGGAGCCTGGACAAGATGGGAGCATGCAGTGGACCGCAAGGTCTCATGGGCAGAGCTGTGGAAAGCATAACGCCATCGCATACGGTTCTTGATCCAGGCAGTCTACTATGTACTACCGAGCCCATCCAATCTGTTCAGCTGGGGATTGGTGGAGTCACCAGCCTGCAACCTCTGCCTGAAGAAGGGGACCCTGGAGCATATCCTCAGCTGCTGTCCGAAGGCACTGGGCGAGGGGCGCTACCGTTGGCGCCATGACCAAGTCCTGAAGGCCGTAGCGAATACCATCAGCTGTGGAATTGGCCACTGCAAACGCCTCCGCCCAGCTAAGAACAATATTGCTTTCGTCCGGGCTGGGGAGAAGCCACCATTAGCTGCCAGGGCCACCTCTCAGCCCCTCTAAGAAACGTGCGACAAGAGCTGGCTCATTCCATCCACAGGTGATTGACAGGGTGCGGAACTCAATGGAATAATCCACAACTGATCGTCTTCCCTGGCGAAGAGATGAAAGAATGCGAGACGCCTCCTCTCCATGAGCAGAACGGTCGAAACACACGGACCATCTCTTCCTTGAATAAATCAAAACAGGTGGTGAAGTCTACCTCAGCCTCCCAGGCGGCGGTGGCCCACTCACGAGCGCGTCCGGTCAAGAGAGAGATGACGTAAGCCACTCGAGCTCGCTCCCTAGAATAAGAAGTTGGCTGAAGAGAGAAAACAACATCGCACTGCGTGAGAAACGAGTGACACTGCGTGGGCTCACCGGAGAAGCACGGAGGGTTGTTTATTCGGGGTTCTGGAGCTTCTGACAGTCTTGGAGGCACAGGTGGATCCCTCCTGAGTTGGTGGACCTGTAGAGACAGATCCGTGAGTTGAGCAGACAGCGTCTGAACCGCGTGACGGGCGGCGGTAATCTCCTCATCATGCTTGCCGAGCATAGCACCTTGCAGTTCAACGGCAGTGTGGATCGGGCTCGTGTTCGCTGGGTCCATGTTCTGGCCAGATTATTCTGTGATGTGGAAAGGTAAGACCCAAAAGCGAATTGCAGAAAACAATCTCTTTAATAAAGCGAGAGAGGATACAGTCCAACAAAAAATATACTTAGAGAAAAATAACAGAAAGGCAGCTGTAGATGCTGATACTCCAATAACAAACTGAGAAAGTCTCTCCTTAAAGTAAACTGCGGCAATCAGTCCGAGAACGGGATTCGGCGAGCTCTGATCTCTGATCCCTTGTGAAAGAGCGCTCTGCAGGGATGAATACTCTGGGCGTTCGTCTGCAGCAGGCGGGCTGTACAGCGTGCAGAGCAGAGGTTAGTGAGGAACAAATAGAGATTGACCTGAGCCAGGCTGGAAGATGAATCGCACTCCGACAGAATAGGACTCGGACAGGACAGGACAGAAACAGCAGGTTAGAATAGCCTCTTGCATGTGTAGGGAACGGAATAATCTGGCAAAGAAACAGGGCAAAGGGAGAGCAGGAAATAGCACAAACAATTAGGGAAAAGAGAGAACAGGTGTGAGAGAATGAGTGTGATGAGGGTATAACTAGAAACAGCTGAGGGTGGCTAAATGTGCGTGAGGTAATGAGTGTGTGTAACCAGAAGAGGGAGATAGAAGGATACCAGACTCATGACACTTTCTTTCTTTCTTTCTTTCTTTCTTTCTTTCTTTCTTTCTTTCTTTCTTTCTTTCTTTCTTTCTTTCTTCTAAATAATTCTTTCTTTCTTTCTTTCTTTCTTTCTTTCTTTCTTCTAAATAATCTTTCTTTCTTTCTTTCTTCTTTCTTTCTTTCTTTCTTTCTACCTAATTTCTATTTCTTTCTTTCTACCTAATTTCTATTTCTTTCTTTCTTTTTTTCTTTCTAATCTTTCCTTTTTTCTTTCTAATCTTTCTTTTTTTCTTTTCTAATCTTTCTTTCTTTCTCTTTCTTTCTTCTTTCTTTCTTTCTTTCTTTCTTTCTTTCTTTCTTTCTTTCTTTCTTTCTAACTTTCTTACTTTTCTTTCTAACTAATCTTTCTTTCTTTCTCTTTCTTTCTAACAAATCTTTCTTTTTTCTTTTTCTTTCAAACTAATCTTTTTTTCCCCAATCATTCTTTACTAATTCTTTCTTTTTTACCTTTTCTTTCTTTTCTTCTTTCTTTCTTTCTTTCTTTCTTTCTTTCTTTCTTTCTTTCTTCTTTCTTTCTTTCTTCTTTCTACCTAATTTATATTTCATTCTGTCTTTCTTTTCATTTCTTTCTTTCTTTCTTTCTCTTTTCTTTCTTTCTTTCTTTCTTCTTTCTTTCTTTCTTTCTTTCTTACTATCATCTATTTCTTTCTTTCTAATCTTTCTTTCGTATAATATTTCTTTTTATTTTTTTAAACTAATCTTTCTTTCTGTGACGATCGGCAGCTGTAGTGCCCTCGAGAGCCTCTGGAGGGAACCCTCTTATTGTGTTATGTTTTCCCCATGGACTCATTATGTTTTATGTTCAGCTGTGTTTCATTATTGGTTATTGAGTTCCTGATTTAAACCCGTGTTTCTCCTTTGTCCTTTGCGAAGTCTTGTTACACCGTAAGTGTGCATTTCTGAATGTTATAGACCTTATGCACGAGAGAAACGAGGGCGCCGCCATCTTTAGAATATTGTCTTTGAACTTTCGTTTCTGCGGTCGCTCTGTGTATCTCTATGGCATCGCTGTCCAGGAGTAATTAGCTGGTGAAATCAATCTACTTACTGTAGAGTTAACGAAAGTTATCATGAGCATTGTAATGTTTATCATAAGCATTGTAAAGCAGATGTCTTAACAAATGTCGACCGGGAACTTTTTTAAACGAGCCATTCATTCATCTATGAAAGATCGCTGTGAAAATACAGACCGGAAGTCAAAAGACAACGAGCTCAGTGCTGAAAAGGGGCGGGGCTACATAAGGTCTATAGACCTTATTCAGAGCAGCGCCATGACAGGTATGAAAAAAAGGCTGTGAGGGATAGACTTACCGAATATTGATATTTACCGATTAGTAGAGGACTACTTTCAATCCTGTGACTTCATTGTGCTGTTGTATGACCAGGACATGACATCATCTCTTGTAGTGGAAGACTTGGAATTTGGATCAATTGGTGATTTTTTTTCCCCGTTTCTTGAGTCTCAAGTAACTACTAATCGGTAAATATCAAAATCCAGGACCGAGTGCACCATTGAGGATCTCTCTGCTTGTACGAGGCAGGCTCTCTTTTCTCGCAGGAAGGCAGAGCAGACAGCGAGTTTGTTTGAGAACTGAAACGATAAGTTCCCTATCGAGGAAACTCGACAATGCATCGAGAATCGACACTTTGGGGACGCTCCCTTAGCGTGCGCCTCTGAAGTAAAAATGAAACTAATCCAATCCTGATTGGTGTTGCGTCGTGACGTAACATGTGACGGCATAACCGGAAGCATAAAGGTGACGCTGACACATAGAATGCCAGCTATCGCTCTTCAGCAAGCGCTCTCTGTGAAACTGTCTGTCTTATTTGATGTTGTTTGTCTGTGCTAAGCTCTATATTATGGCGAGTGAACAATACACTAAGTGTGTGCACCCCTGCCCAAGATTATATGCCACGGGTGGGGACACGCATCTGCTGTGTGTGTGTGTATTGTTTAGGGGCGCAGCACGCACAGTCAGCGCCTCGAGAGGGCTGCCTGTGATACTGTGAAGCACTTCCTATTAGAGTGCTGCGCTCTCGCTTGGCTATATTATTTCACTGATGATGGCCAGGCTCGCGATCCCCACGATTCGGGTCCCGCGTCCGTTGAGGCGGCGCGACGGCTTAGATCGCGGAGATCGCAGAAGGATCTCGCGGATGAGAACGAGACTGCTGAGGCACCTTTTCTCTCATCATCCGCAGATTCTATGACACTAGTTCACGACGCAGACGCCCGCGATGCGGTCTTCTTCTGCCCGTGACGAGTGCCCAGTGCTCGAGCTATCTGTTTATAAGGAAGTAGATGTGCTCAGCATCGGGAACGAGCAACATGAGTCACACTCGCCAGCTTATGTTTCTGCTTATGTAAAGCTTGTATTGTTGTGATGAGTGCTGTGGCCAGTATTAAATAAATAAATAAATATATTTAAATATATAAGCTGGCCACAAAATAAGCAGGATGATCCCCGTCAAAATGAACTAGACGAGAGATTCCTGCAGCACCGTTCACAAACTCAGAGCCGGGGCTTACTGTTTTTCCCAGATCTTTATAAAAAAAAAATATATATATATATATATATATATGTGTAGATCCTGGGAGAAACCCCACACTTTACGTATCTCACCACATTCATTATATGTTTATTCGAATGTGGTGGGTGCGAGAGAGTCGGGTTATGGCAAGATGCCACAGATGGAGGAAGCTTTAGTGAGTTATCTTTCTCCTGATCTGGCATCTTTGCTTTAAGCCCCGGTGCTGCCCAACAAACCGTGCAGGGACACCTCTGCAATGGTTGGCTGGGCTTATATGGTGCAGGAAATCGATGTTGCTCTTCCCCCGTTAAAATCGTTTCGGGACACATCGGTTTCCAGCGAACGCAGGCTGCACTGTTCGCCCCACAGGCTTGCGGCCAGGCAGCTTTCGCGTTCGCCCATCGAGAATCGTTTTTCGGTCCAGCCCTGCCGGAAACCCGCTTCAGGGGGTCAGGAACGAATCCCGATTAATACCCGAAGCCAGGCTTGAGAGCCTGGTTCCTTTGGTAAAATATTTCAAAATAATAAAAAAACAAAAAAAAAAAAGGGTCAGGCTGGTGCGTGCCTGCACTCTATGCGATTTTGCACGCGTACCAGGCCGATCTTCTTAAAGATCTAAATAAGGGAATATTTCCTGTTGGCCGCTCCGCTATCTCCTTCTGGCCTGTTTTCCAACGCTGTCACTACAGTCGTTGACAGGTTTCAGGAAGCGAAAAAAAAAAAAAAAAAAGAGGGCTGCCCCCCCGCTGTGGAACAATCGAGGTTGTTCTAGCAGCAGGTGCCCTCGGGGAAGATGTTGTTGTCCCGCCGTCTTTGACGCTTCGGGCCACATCGATTTCCAGCGAACGCACACCATGGCGTTCGCCCCAAAAGCTTGCAACAGGGCACCGACTATGGTCACAAAATCTGTATCGACTTTTTTCCTGCCGGTCCACCGCTTCAGGAAGTCGAGAATAGTGCTTGAAAAACACCCGAGGCCAGCCTCGAGGGGCTGGTTCCCTTAGTAGATTTTGTAGAAGAATGGCAACGCCGTTAACGAACATATATCTATATGGGTCCTGTATATTATAAAATATTATAAAATATGGGTACAGATTGCAGTTCGGTCACCGACCTCCCTAGTTTGCTGGGGTGGTACCGACTGCAGTGGTTCCAGAACAGGCTCGGGTTATGGAACAAGAGGTACAGACTCTACTGGAATTAAGGGGCCATAGAATGTGTTCCCCTACCAGACAGGGAGTCAAGGTTTTACAGCCGGTACTTTATAGTTCCAAAGAAGGATGGCGGACTGAGGCCTATTTTAGATCTAGGGCTTTTTGAATCATTCTTTGAGGAGATTCAGGTTCAAAATGCTTACTGTTACCATTATCGTGAACCAAATCTGATCCGATGTCTCCATCCTTCCATATCACAGGAGGTTCCTGAGGTTGCTTTCGGGGGCGAAGCATACCAATATCGGGTTCTTCCGTTCGGCCTAGCACTCTCTCCCCGCACGTTCACAAAGTGTATGGATGCGGCTCTGGCTCCACTGAGGCTTCAGGGCATCCGTATACTGAATTACATCGACGACTGGCTCATATTGACCCAGTCTCAGGAAATGGCAGTTTGGCATCGAGATGTCGTCCTTGGCCACATTCAGAACCGGGGGTTGAGGCTCAACACTAAGAAAAGGTGTTGGACCCAGCTCAGAAGACTACTTTTCTGGGCGTGGTACGGAATTCGGTTACGATGCGGGCACGTATGTCTCCCATTCGTATCGAATCCATCCTGGCCATGGGGTCCAGGATAAAGCTAGGCCAGGCCATCATTGTAAAGCAATTTCAAAGACTGCTAGTCCTCATAACAGCGGCATCGAACGTAATTCCTTTGGGCCTGCTTCACATGAGGCCCCTTCAATGATGGCTCAAAAGCCAAGGGTTTTTTTCCCCAAGGGGAATCTGTTCCGTATAATAAAGGTTATGCGCAGATGCCTTCGTTCCCTATTAATATGGAAGAAACCTTGGTTCTTGTCCCAAGGTCCAGTGTTAGGGGTGTCATGTCGCCGGGAAACTGTTTCGACAGACGCTTCCCTCGCTGGCTAGGGTGCGGTCTAAGGCCGCTTTGCCAGGGATCTGTGGCAGGACCATCATCATTCTTGGCATATAAATTGCCTAGAGATGTTGGCTGTGTTCAGGGCTCTGAGGAGCTTCCTCACAGACATCAAAGGTTACCACGTCTCAGTGGTAGCTTATCTGAACCGACAAAGGACACTCAGATTGTGCCCTCTATCCAGATTGGCGCATCTGATCATTTTATGGTCCCAAGGGAAATATTATCTATAAGAACAATATATGTCCCGGGGGTTCTGAATTAGGGAGCAGACATCCTGTCGAGGCAGGGGCTGAGGCCCGGGAATTGAGACTCCATCCAGAGGTGGTGGTGTTGATATGGCAGAGGTTTGGACCAGTGGAAGTGGATCTGTTTGCGTCTCGAGGGACGTCCGTCCAACTGTCCACTTTGGTTCTCCCTCACTCATCCAGCCCCGCTGGGGCTTGGATACCATGGTACAGGCCTGGCCGAAGCTTCGCCTGTACGCTTTTTCCCCGATCGCTCTGCTCCTGAGTCCTGGAGAGGGTCAGTCAGGAGGGCATCAGTCTTCTTCTGGTAGCCCTGTGTTGGCAAGCCCGAGTATGGTTTTCAGACTTAATTTCACTCCTGATAGCTCCGCCATGGCAGATTCCTTTGAGGAGGTATCTGTTGTCTCAGGCGGAAGGCACTATATTCCATCCTCATCCAGAGCTGTGGAAATTGTGGGTCTAGCCTCTGAGGGGGCTCAGTACCTAGATGCTGGTCTATCATCTGTGGTGGTCGAAACCATACTTATCTCTAGGGCTCCGTCTACTAGGAGATTATATGGCCTCAAGTGGAATGTTTTTCCACTTGGTGTAGAGAACTTGAGTTAGGCCCAGTTAACTGCCCAATGGCTTCAGTTCTGGAGTTTCTTCAAGATCATTTCTCTGCGAATCTCTCCCCATCCACATGTAGGGTGTACGTGGCTGCCATTGCGGCATTCCATGCACCACTAAATGTTGGGCCTTTGGGGAGGCACCAACTGGTCATACTATTTCTCCATGGTATTGGAGGATGAGACCGACAGTCAGGTCCAGGGTTCCTTCCTGGGATCTGGCGGTGGTTCTCGAAGGGCTATTCCTGGCTCCTTTCGAATACCTCCAGTCGGCTTCGCCTAGGACCTCACGTTCAAGATAGCCTTTCTCTTAGCTATTTCTTTACAGAGACTGGGAGATCTCCAAGCCCTGGCATTATCGCCAGCTTGCTTGGGATGTGCCCCCGGCGGAGTTAAGGCCATCCTGCATCCGAGACCCAGCTATGTGCCTTAAGTGCAATTTATCATGGCTAGGTCCATGGTCCTGCAAGTATTTCATCCTCCACCTCATGTGTCGGCAGAAAAGGAGAGGTTCCTTGCTCTGCCAGTCAGAGTTCCGAGTATTTACCTTGAGAGGTCCTCTTCTTGGAGGAGGTCGGACCTACTGTAGTGTGTTTTGGATCACCTATTAGGGGCTCCCGGCTTTACAAACCATAAGTAGGCCTACAAGGTGCGCAATTTGCCTTCACCTTTGGCCGTTAGGGCTCTTTCTACTAGAGGCATGGCGTCCTCTAGGGCCCTCCTTTCGGGAGTTCCCATCCAGGAGATCTGTGAGGCAGCCGGTTGGGCTACCCCACACACTTTTGTTAGGTTCTATATTCTGCACCTCCCTTGTACGCCTGGCGCACATGTGCTCTTGTCCTAGCTGAGTGCCTGAATCAGTTTCACTCCGGGGGAGGCCTGTTTTCGGTGCGTGGCCTAGTGGGCATTCGTTCCCCAAAGTGTCGATTCTCGATGCATTGTCGAGTTTCCTCGATAGGGAACGTCTCGGGTTATGACTATAACCCTTGTTCCCTGAGAGGGGAACGAGACAATGCATCGCTCTGCCACGCCCCTCGAGGCCTTAGAGCGTCTTGCTTCATCGCGAGGCTGGCATTCTATGCGTCAGCGTCACCTTTATGCTTCCGGTTATGCCGTCACATGTTACGTCACGACGCAACACCAATCAGGATTGGATTAGTTTCATTTTTACTTCAGAGGCGCACGCTAAGGGAGCGTCCCCAAAGTGTCGATTCTCGATGCATTGTCTCGTTCCCCTCTCAGGGAACAAGGGTTATAGTCATAACCGAGACGTTTCCAATGGCATCCGCTGTAAAAAGCTGAATAAAGCTCCTAGATTACTTACAATTTTCCACAGCTTATATTGTCGGGAGTTTTTTGTCAACTGAAATTTCTTGGAAAGATATTTTTCCAGTGTTTCATGAGCAGAACAAAACGAAAACACATTAAATAACAGTACAGCCTAGGGCTGTCACTTTTTATTCGATATTCGAATATGCATTCGAATATGACGTGAAATAACCGAAATCGAACTATAAATAAACTATCCGGTTTTTAAAGTGCCATGTTTTGCGCATTTTTTACACTTTATCATTTGCTATTTATTTATTGTTTGCCATCTCATCCAGTAGCGGCCGCTCTAATTGTATTGTACCGTCGGCCCATGAGTCCAAATCAAGCGAATAATAGCCAATATAGCCAGCTTGTTTTGAAAATGGAAGATAAAGACAAGACGAAAGAAACCGCGCTATAATTCCTGCCTATTATTACACACACACACACACACACACGACCCACAGAAAAGACGCGTGTTAAGTATCGAGTTCTCTTTCGGGCTTGAACAAACCATAAAACACAAATTATGTCAAATGAATGTAAGAGCAGTCTTAAATTATTTAAATAAAGCCTTAAATGAACGTAGAGATTTGCGAGAAAATGGGACGCATGTCAGATCCATCTCTGTGTGGTCAGATCGCGTCTCTGTCAGCAACAACGGCTGGTCTTAAAGTGTCAAAGAACAAAGGTAAGAGAGTAAATTACTCACCCAGACCCGGCGAGAGGAGGATTATTATACTGGTATGAATGTGTGTATCATGAATCATGAATGTACTCCGCTATCTTTTCACACATCTCCGGCGAACGGCTTCTTCACGCAAAAGAAAAACTCTTCATGAAGCGCAGTTAAATTCAGCGACCATATATGGCGTTTCCTGGTGGATCGAGGCTGTTCATTAACTTTTACATTTTACTCGTAGATATTCGAATATATTCGAATATATTGCTTGATATTCGATATCCGTTCGAATGTGATTTTTCTCAAAAGTGACAGCCTTAGTACAGCCCATTGAAGAGATGCATGTCTATCCCTCACAGCCTTGCTTTCATTCTCATTAAAGGGGGGGTGAAATGCTATTTCATGCATAGTGATTTTTTTACACTATTAAAGAGTTGGATTCCCATGCTAAACATAGACAAAGTTTCAAAAATTAAGTTGTACGTTTGATGGAGTATTTCTGTGAAACAAATACTCCTTCCGGTTTGTCACAAGTTTCGGAAAGTTTTTTTCGAGGACGGGCGTGTGTGACATCAGAGGCACCGGAATTTCCTTACACGGGTCCTAAGGGCACTTCTCCTGGAAGGGCACGCGCGCAGCTGTAGCCTAGAGCGAGAGAAGTAACGTTAAGCGCTGTGCTCGGCTTTATGGAAGTCATCGGCTGTGATTGTTTTATAAACAAGGCCCAGTTCGATCGTCTAATGCTTAAGGATGGAGCAGTCCCAGCGATAAAGGTTCACGGTCGTGCGTTGGAACCACAGGCGGTGAGTAAAACTGCTTCAAATGTCTGTGAGTTCTCTATCGGCGTGTAAGCACAGCAAGTAAACAACATGATCACGTATAGTTAATAGTTAAAACTACACTTCCCACATGTACACGGTCCTTTAAAAAAAATACGACGACATAAAGTGAAAATTAGTCATTTACAAAAACCGCTAAGCAAATATAAGTTATACAGTTCCAGTACACACCACATAGAGACGTCCTGCTGTAGTCGTTGCTGCTGCTGCTCGTCTTCAATTTCAGCCTCGGTATCTGATTCGGGATCAAAAATGTATGGCTGAATCTGATGGTTTGTTTTGGGATGTCACAGCTTCCAGACGCTCTCAACGTAAGCTTCGAGCGCTCGTGCTTATTTATCTCCGCCCACCCGCTCGTTTTTTTCCGGAAAGACTCGGTACAGCCTATCTTTCTTTTATAAATATAATAAAACGAAAGACTTTTTGGAGATATGAATGATGCAATATTACTCTATTCATAGATGCCACCTACGTCACACCAAATAGAACGCCCCCATATTTACGACCGATCTCGCCCGTTATGGGCGCCCAAACTGCCCGTTTGAATGAGAGAGAGACAGAGATAACTGGAGATTTTTTTTTTATTTTAGGCTCCGATCCTTATTTCGTCGCTGTCCGATGAAAACCGCGTATGTCCATTTTGACGATTTTGAGATTTTTCGACGGATAGAATGTCCAGGCTCATTTCCGTATACAGTATGCGTCACATGTCTAAATGACCAATGAAAAGTTGTGAAATCATGTCATCTGATTTTCACGTATATCCATTTGGTGTCAAAGCTGTCAATCACGCCGCGTATCTCCCGCCCTGTGGAGGCGTCTCGCAGTTCTAAGCGTCTCTGGAAGCTCAGGATTGTATAGCCGAAAACCTCTGTGAGGTAAAGTATAAGCAAATGTTTGTTTTTGACAACACTGTTCAAGTTTATTATATTCGCAATATATTCACAGCTGTTATTTACCGGTAAATGGTAGAGGAAGTAATTGTCACTGTTTATTGTGGAGAAGTTAGCGCACGGGTCTGTTAACAATAGTAAAGTAGTCTAATATTTTTCTGACTAATAAATTACTGACACAATAAAGGGTAGATTTAAATAAAGAATAACGAATAAAGAATAAAGAAAAACTAAATTTAAATAAAGAAAAACTAAATTTAAATAAAGAAAAAACTAAATTTAAATAAATAAAAATTACATTTAAATAAAAAAACGAAAATTGAATAAAGAAAAAAAACGAAATTTAAATAAAGAAACGAAATTAAGTTAAATTAAAAATGAGATTAATTTAGATTTTTCGTTCATTTCGGAGTGAATTTCGTTTTGTATAAATTGTATCTTAATTTTAATTCATTTTTCATCAACCAATTGCCTGGAGTGGATTTAATATAAATAAGAAGAAAATATATAGCAGACGATATAATCATGGAGGCGCCCGTGGTCACTTGCATTGCACGTTAACTGGAGCGCATCTCATCCTAACTTAACAGTGTATGACTCACACAGACATGAGAAATACATCAAATGCACAAAGCTTGAAAAGTCTATAAACTAAATAATTCAAAACGAAAAGAAAAAGAAAAAGGCTACTCTCTGATTATGTATGATTATATGAGTGTATTGATTCATTGTCCCTTCATAGTTTGCAAGAGACATTTAATAAACTGAGCGTATTTAATAAACTGAGACGTATAGGCTATTTAATAAACTGAGCGTAGCCTATTCATCTGTCAATATGAAACGCGACTTGGCCATTCTAATTAACGATCGGAAGAACGCGTATCGACCACCGTTACTGTAAAATATGCACGTATGTCCATTTAAACTCGATTTTGGTCAAATGTGGATTATATCATTACACTGGCAATTATATGGTTACATTTAAAGATGCCATACCAAGTATGACAACGCTACGTTCAACTGCTTTTGAATTACGGTGTTTTTTTCACTTCCTGAAAAGTAACCGTTTTGGACATACGTGAGTTTCATCGGGCAGCGACGATTTGTTACCCCCAGTTTTCTTTTGTCCATTATTATCTGCCCCATACTTGCCCCAATTTGTTTGTTTATATTATATTTTGTGCATAACCCCTCCCCATACAGTGGGGATCGCTTGAAGGCTTCCAAGAGTAACGTTACCGATGCGTATCAATAATGCTGTGTCTAAAAGTGTGGCACCTGGCCACCAAGGATTTATATTTAATCATTTGAAATGTAGGTATTATTTTTTAAAAAAAATTAAATGTATGATTTTGGTGGTAGTTTGCTCTGACTAGCGAGTATCTTATAACAGCTGGTATCTTATAGCCACGGCTCACGGCTAGCTGTCATTATTCGTCATAGCTGTCATATATCGGCCTGTAGTGATAGTCATAATCAATTAATCGCACGATTAAAAAAAAATGAGCTCGATATTTTTTCCGGTCGCGATAATTTCCATTTGCATGCTTGTTTGTTTTCCTCGTCTCTCTCCTCTCTCTCTCTCTCTCTCTCTCTCCTCTCTCTCTCTCTCTCTCTCTCTCTCTCTCTCTCTCTCTCTCTCTCTCTCTCTCTCTCTCTCTCTCTCTCTCTCTCTCTCTCTCTCTCTCTCTCTCTCTCTCCTCTCTCTCCTCTCTCTCTCCTCTCTCTTCTCTCTCTCTCTCTCTCTCATCTCTCTCTCTCTCTCCTCTCTCTCTCTCTCTCTCTCTCTCTCTGAGATGCTGGAGTGAGTGGGCAGAGTCGGCGTGTGAGTGAGAGTGCCGGGTGCGAGTGAGTCTATTCTTTCTTTCTTTCTTTTTATACTGTCCCTGTTTTAGGGTTTTTGGTTTAAAAATTGTTTGAAAAGAATATAAAGAAAGGTTAGGGAGTGGGGGGTTTGAGGAACGCTGTTAACCAGCGTTTTGCTGGTCAGCAATGGCGGGTCCAAGCCAAACAAAGTTTGAGCAGCTTTCACGCAGGCATGTGATAAAACTCGCGCCTGTGATGAACTGCTCTGTGGAGGATTGTAGTTTGACTGTGGGTAACGCTGTTGGTTTTGATAGCATAATATCGGCCTCTCGAATGAACAGTGCTGTGGTTATCTTTCTTGATACAATTGAGAAGGTAAACAGTGTAGTTCAGAGCGGAGTAGTAATTCAAGACACTTTTACTCCTGTAGTACCGCTGGTTCAACCGGCAAGAAAAATAACTTTATCGAATGTACCACCTTTCATTAAAGATGAGCTCCTTATTAATGAATTGTCTAGACATGGAAAAGTTGTCTTGCAAATGAAAAGGATTCCACTGGGGTGTAAATCGCCCTTGCTTAAGCATGTTGTGTGTTTTAGACGGCAACTACATATGATCCTAAAGAGTGATTTGGATGAACTGAATGTATCTTTTAAATTCAGAATTGATGGCTTTGAGTACATTGTGTTCGTATCGTCGGATACTATGAAGTGTTTTGGCTGTGAGCAAACGGGGCACGTTAGGCATGCGTTGTCACGCTAGACGTATTCTCTGGTTTCTTCTAGTCTTGTGTTTATGTTGTTGTATGAGTGCACGTGTAGAAGAGACGTGTGTAAGAGGCGTGTCTGTATGTCATTACCTGATCCACTCCAGCTGCTCATCATTACATCACCAGCTGGAGTCGATCTTACCATGCTACTTATACTCACCGCATTCTCTCATCTTTGTCAGATCGTTGTTTGATGTTCCCTGTCTGGTCTCTGGTTTGTGTTCCTGCCTGGTGTTCCTGTCCATCGTCTTCCGTGTGGATTGTGTTCGTTTCACCGTCTGTCTGCACTTCACCGGATCTGGCCATTGAAGTCCCTGCGTCACCATTCCACCAGCTGACTTACTGTTCTGTCTCTCTGTTCATTCCAATAAACTGTTAACTCGCGTTTGCTTCCTGTGATCTATAATTATGACAGAACGATCTGACCCGGCAATGGAAGCAGCAAGCAGCGAGCGTCTCTCCCTCTTCATTGGAAGAATTCATTCATCACAGCATCCGAAGAATGGACTCGCAGGAAAAGGAGATCGGTGATACGGGCAGACAGTTCAAGTCTTGGTGACGCAGGTGTCCGAGCTCACCCAGCAGATCCAGCGCCTATGGATTCCCGCTGCGCCACCCACACCAGCCGTTCCTCCCGTACCACCAGGAAGCCCCTCCCAGTCTGAACCCCGGCTACCGGTTCCAGAAGCCTACTCAGGTGAACCATCACATTGCAGAGCATTTCTCACCCGGTGTTCTATGCACTTTACTCTTCAACCTCGTACATTCTAGAACGAACAGGCCAAGGTGGCATTCGTTTTAACTTTACTGGAAGAGCGGCGCTTTGGGGAACGGCGGTGTGGGAGAACCAACACCCGTGCTGCACCTCGTTCCAGACACTCTCCGCCGAGATGAGACAAGTGTTTGACCGGGCGGTCTCAGGAAGAGAGGCGGCCAGAGCATTGGCCGAACTACGGCAAGGAGAGAAATCAGTCTCCGAATTTTCCATCGAGTTCCGGACCTTGGCGGCGGAGTGTGGATGGAACGAGGAGGCGCAGTGGGATATGTTCCTGCATGGGCTGGCTGACCACGTCCAGAAGGAGATCTACGCCCTGGATCTTCCCACCACCCTCAATGGACTTATCGACCTGGCTCTGCGGGTGGACAGTCGGCTATCCAGAGTCAAGCGTCGGGTGAGCCCACTCGCACCCTCGGGAGTTTCGACGGTCCAAGATCCAGCGGCAGGGACGTGGTCAGCCCCATTTACGATCACGAGCCCATGCAGGTGGGTCGAGCTCGGCTTTCCCGAGAGGAGAGGGAGAGGCGGAGATCCCAGGGCCTTTGCCTGTACTGCGGAGGAGCCGGACATTATGCCTACAATTGCCCGGTAAAAGGCCAAGCCCGATAGTAGACCTGAGGCTACTATCGGGTGGGATCTCCGCCAGGAAGACCTCATCTACGACTACATCGACCTCCACCCTCCTCTCGGTAAGACTAAGATGGTCAGTCCACCAACACGATTGTCAAGCACTGTTGGACTCGGGGGCCGAAGGTAATTTTATGGACCATAATTTCGCACGCAGATTTCAGATTCCCCTCAAACCCCTCACTCATCGGATTGCAGTTCATGCACTTAATGGTCATAAGCTTCCCACCATTTCATTATCCACTGAAGAAATCACTCTCATCACCTCTGGCAATCACACGGAAACTATTTCATTCTTTATTCTGGACTCACCCCTGGCACCTGTTGTTCTTGGACATCCCTGGCTCATCCGACATAACCCCCGAGTGGACTGGATTAACAAGTCTGTGCTGAAGTGGAGCAAGGAATGTCATAAGTCTTGTCTCGTGTCTGCTTGTTCGTCTGTACCTGTTTCTGTGTTTCAGGAGGAAGCAGGGGATCTGTCTAACATGCCCGCGGAGTACCTGGACCTGAAGGAAGTGTTCAGTAAGTCTCGTGCTGCTTCTCTCCCTCCGCATCGTCCCTACGACTGTGCAATAGACTTACTGCCAGGTACGTCTCCGCCTAAGGGCAAATTATATTCACTTTCGATTTCCGAAAGAGAGGCTATGGAGAAATATATTTCTGATTCTCTAGCAACCAAGTTCATTCGCCTTTTCTCTTCTCCGGCGGGGGCGGGGTTCTTTTTTGTGGGGAAGAAGGATGGTTCTCTGCGACCTTGCATTGATTACCGAGGGTTGAATAACATCACGGTAAAGAATACTTATCCTTTGCCGTTGATGTCTTCAGCCTTCGAGAGGTTGCAGGGAGCATCCGTCTTCACGAAATTGGACTTACGTAACGCTTATCATTTGGTTCGCATTAGGGAGGGGGATGAGTGGAAAACTGCTTTTAACACCCCCAGGGGGCACTTTGAATACTTGGTCATGCCTTTCGGGCTGTCCAACTCCCCAGCAGTTTTCCAGGCACTGGTCAATGACGTGTTGCGAGATATGATCGATCAGTTCATTTATGTCTACCTGGATGACATATTGATTTTTTCTTCATCTCTCCAGGAACATGTGCAACACGTCCGACGAGTGCTTCAGAGGTTGCTAGAGAATGGGTTTTTTGTCAAGGCGGAGAAATGCGAATTTCATGCACAGTCTGTTCCTTTTCTAGGGTATATTGTGTCGTCTGAGGGAATGCGGATGGACCCTGAGAAGATTAAGGCTGTGGTAGATTGGCCAAGCCCAGATTCCCGCAAGGCCCTGCAGAGGTTTCTGGGGTTCGCCAATTTTTACCGGCGATTCATTCGCAACTTCAGCCAGCTCGTCGCGCCTCTGACTGCCTTGACCTCCCCCAGAACTGCGTTCAGGTGGTCAGACACAGCCGAGGCTGTGTTTAAGAAACTGAAAGGCCGCTTTGTTTCAGCCCCATTCTCATCACCCCTGATTCTTCACGTCAGTTCGTGATGGAGGTCGACGCATCAGAGGTGGGAGTAGGGGCAGTGTTATCCCAGCGTTCACCTGTAGACGAAAAGATGCACCCGTGTGCGTTTTTGTCACATCGTTTATCCCCAGGCGAACGCAATTACGACATTGGCAACAGAGAGTTGTTGGAGGACTGGCGCCACTGGTTAGAAGGGTCGGGGGTACCTTTTATCGTCTGGACTGATCACAAAAACCTTGAATATATCAGAACTGCTAAAAGATTGAACTCCAGGCAGGCTCGGTGGGCACTTTTTTTCGGTCGTTTTGATTTTTCCCTGTCATATCGTCCGGGGTCCAAGAACATCAAACCTGACTCTCTCTCGTACATTTGATTTTTCCGAACGCCCGTCCACTCCCGAGTGTATTTTACCCGAAACCATGTTCGTTTCAACACTCACATGGGAGGTCGAAGCGAAGGTAAAGAGAGCCTTAGAAGGGGTAACGCCTCCGCCCGGGTGCCCACCGAATCGGTTATTTGTGCCGGAGGGATTACGGTCGGACGTTATCCAGTGGGGTCACGGTTCCAACATAGCTTGTCATCCAGGAATTAATCGCACTGGGTTTTTAGTCAAGCAACGATTCTGTTGGCCACTTATGGCTCGCGATATTCACGATTTTGTTTTGGCTTGTTCAGTTTGCGCCATCGGTAAGTCTTCCAATCGACCCCCAGATGGGTTACTCCAGCCGTTTTCGGTGCCTTCGAGACCCTGGTCCCATATCGCGCTAGATTTTATTACCGCCCTCCCACCCTCCCAGGGTAACACAGTAGTTTTGACTGTGGTGGACCGATTCTCGAAGGCGGCCCATTTCATTCCCTTACCCAAATTACCCTCAGCTAAGGAGACAGCGGCAACGATCGTAGATCACGTCTTTCGGTTACATGGCCTCCCGATAGACGTGGTTTCCGACAGGGGACCTCAGTTTGTGTCCAAATTTTGGCGAGAATTTTGTAAATTAATGAGGGCGACGGTTAGTCTGTCTTCTGGGTTTCATCCCCAGAGCAATGGTCAAACTGAGAGAGCCAACCAAGATTTGGAAAGAGTATTGCGATGTTTGGTTTCCAAGAATCCTTCCTCAAGGAGCCAACAACTGTCTATGGTGGAGTACGCACACAACACGTTGCCAGTGTCAGCTACGGGCCTATCTCCGTTTGAGCAGTGGTGGAAAGTAACTAATTACAAATACTTTCGTTACAGTACTTGAGTAGATTTTTTGATTTTTTCTACTTTCTTGAGTATATTTAATTTGTGGTACTTTTACTCTTACTTGAGTAAAATGAAAATAAAGTATTCAACTTCTCTACATTTATTTTTCATAAAAAGTACAAAGTACTTTGACAAAGGTGCCGACGGAGCAACAGGGCAAGCTGACATTTGACAAGACACTTTTCATACTACTGCGGTGGAGCCTCTGCGCTTCAGCCAATAACAGACAGAACTGAAGCAGTTCAGCCAATAACAGACAGGTCTGACTCGGGTGCAAAACCAATCAAAACTTTCAGTTCGGCTGGGGGGCGGGGCGTTCAATCACTGGCGCTCGCGTTTTGAATCAGTAGCGCTAACGTTTCAATATTTCAGTGAATGTAAGTGAGTATTCTGCTCATATTTAATTATGGTAACTACTGAAATGGGTCATACCATTGATAATACCAGAGCACTGAGCAGTTGAAGTAAATAAAAAAGCTTGGCTCATAACATGGACGCAGTTATTGCATGGACGGAGCAAGATCAATGTGAGTGTATATAATACATGCACACCGTTCAATTAATGGTAAAGCTCGCCCTCTTTAACAATACAGTTAAACTAAATATACGAAGCAAAGATTGTACAAAGCTGAAAAACAGTGAAATAAGATCGCATGATTTATCTGTCAATCAGATACATGTAAAAGTGTAGTTCGTTCCTATAGCAACAGTGGGCTCCCAGCACATTTTCGGCAGGCTACAACGAAAAAAAGATAATTTAATTTAACATGTTAACCATAGCCCACTTAATTTTTTTTTTTTACTGGGAATTTTTTATTCATACTGTTTTATTGTTTTTCATACCTTTTTTTATCGGACCTCTCACAAACCTTCTTTGCTTTCAATTATGAAATGATTCAAATCAAAACATTCAAATGATCTTACTTGGACTTACTTTTCAAAATTAGTAATACAAATATTGCTCTTGACAACAGAGAAAGCTAGTAGTCTATATGTGGAGCACTTTTATCATGGATGGATGCACTTTTTTGGGCTTCAAATTTTCTCCAGTCATTCACTGCCATTATAAAGCTTGGAAGAGCCAGGCCATTTTTTAATATAACTCTGATTGTATTTGACTGAAAGCAGAAAGTCATATCTTCTAGGATGACTTGAGGGAGAGTAAATCATGGGCTAATTTTCCTTTTTGGGTGAACTATCCCTTTAAAGACATACATCATTCTTTTGAAAATACCTGATAGTTTGATGAACACAGATATATTATAGCTATAATGTGTTTGTCTTCATGTTTCATCAGTCAAAACATCACTATTTGCATGTTATTATATCAATATAAGGCATTTCCTGAAAAAGTTTAATACTTCTATGCATCAGTACTGGGCCTTCAGTATGAATGAAACACATGACATGAGAGTGTTTAGCGCTCCATTTCGCCATCATCTCCCCATTTTGGGTAAAAATAGAAAAATACTAAAGTACTTTGTAACGTAGTTACTTGAGTAGTTTTTAAGCAAACTACTTATTTACTCTTACTTGAGTCATTTTATATTTCAGTACTTCTACTTGTACTCAAGTAAATTATTACTTAAGTAGCAATACTTTTACTTAAGTACAATTTGTCAGTACTCTTTCCACCACTGCATTTGAGTGTAGTGTAGGTTACCAGCCACCTATTTTTCCGAGTCTGGAATCCGAGGTTGCGGTTCCCTCCGCTCACGCCTTTGTCCAGAGGTGTCACCGCACCTGGACTAGAGCCCGTGAGACTTTACTCCAGGTGGGGGCGCGCACCAAGGCCAAGGCCGATCGCCACAGGTCAAGGCCTCCCGTATACGTCGTTGGTCAAAAAGTGTGACTTTCAACTAAGAACATTCCTCTCTGCACCGTCTCTAATAAACTTGCACCCAAATTTATTGGCCCGTTTACTGTCACCAAGATCATTAGTCCGGTGGCAGTCCGCCTCAAGTTACCTCCTGCGTACAGGAGGGTTCATTCCGTGTTCCATGTATCCAAAATTAAACCCGTATTTCATTCTCACATTAATCCGCCGGTCCCGGTTCCTCCCCCACCGCGACTCGTAGATGGGGAGACCACATATTCGGTCAACCGTATTCTGGACTCTAGGCGGAGGGGACGCGGATTTCAGTACTTGGTGGACTGGGAAGGTTACGGTCCGGAGGAGAGAAGTTGGGTTCCTGCTAGAGACATCCTGGATCACTCCCTTATCGATGATTACAATCGACAGGTAGGGGAGCCTGGGAACGCCAGGCATCACCAGCTGCTGTCGATCTTACCATGCTACTTATACTCACCGCATTCTCTCATCTTTGTCAGATCGTTGTTTCCTGTTCCCTGTCTGGTTCGTGTTCCTGCCTGGTGTTCCTGTTCGTCGTCTTCCGTGTGGATTGTGTTCGTTTCACCGTCTGTCTGCACTTCACCGGATCTGGCCATCGAAGTCCCTGCATCACCATTCCACCAGCTGACTTACTGTTCTGTCTCTCTGTTTATTCCAATAAACTGTTAACTCGCGTTTGCTTCCTGTGATCTTTAATTATGACATGCGTGTCCCGAGAGAGCAGACGAGTTAGACCCTGAGCCGGGGCCGAGCGGAGAAACAGCGCGTGATAACAGTCGCGCGATGGTGACTGAGGATTCTGTTAGTGAAGATGATGGCAGTAATGCAACGGGGCGAAATACAGATAGTGGGGAGAAAGAAAGTGACATAGTGTCTATTGATATTGCGGGGGGGAATACAGAAAATGTTGGGGGAAAAAAGGATACAGTGTCTACTGATGTTGCTACTGTGGTTGAGTCTATTGTAGAGGAGGAAGAGATGGTAACAGACATTGCTAGTGAAGAAACTCTTTTCAAAGTACCCAATACTAAGAGAAAGAGAAATAGGAAGAGTACGGGAACAACTAAAATGAGCAGACAAACAAAAGCAGAACCCGAAAAACATGATGATACTGAAGGCAGTATGATTGATGATTCTGATGGTGAAGTAGTGGATAGTAGGGCAGGACGAAGTTGACGCAGTGATTACAACTTTGACAAAATAAAGTCATTCCTGCAAAGAACAAAAAATGTGAAAAATGTCCAGTTTGAGGATTTTTTTGCAGACCGTAGACTGTTTATTAACTCAGTTACAATGTTAATGAGAAGTGAAGGAGGGGAACAGTTTACAGTTCAAGAAATATACAGATTAAAGAAACTTGTTTCCAAACTGAAAGTAGAAGTACAAACTGAAGATGGCTTTGAAACCACATAATCGCTGTTTTCTCAAGTTTTTGTTTGGTTTATGTTCCCTCATACTATTTATTTCAATGAGTGTTATGAGGGTGAGCTCTCTAAATTTAAATGGAGCCAGAGATATACATAAAAGAGCAAAACTGTTTGAGCTTATCAGGCAAAAGAATATTGATGTAATGTTTGTCCAAGAAACACACAGTGACTGTTTTAATGAAATTGACTGGAAAAAAGAATGGGAGGGTGAAGCGTTTCTTACTCACATGAGCTCTACTAGAGGAGGGGTGGCTGTCCTTTTTGCTAAAAATCTCTTACCTATCTCATGTGAGGTCAAACATGTGATACCTGGCAAACTAATATTTGTAAGGGCTCAGTTTGAAAAATTCAAAGCTGTTTTTATTAATGTTTATGCTCCAACAAATGGTAACGAAAGAGTACTCTTTCTTAAAAATGTTAATACAATTCTACAGAATTGTAGCTCTGATGATTTTCTGTTTTTGGGTGGGGATTTTAATTGTACGGGGAACTATAGATTAGACCGGAATCATATGGAACCTCATGTTGGTTCAAGTCGTGCTTTAAATGAACTGATTGAGACCCATAGCTTATGTGATCTATGGAGGGATCTAAATAATAGGCTAACGTAAGACAATACACGTGGGTACATACTAGAGAAAATTTTATTTCTTTAGCCAGATTGGATAGGTTTTATTGTTTTAAGCATCATTTTAATGTTGTGAAAAGTTGTTTTATTACACCAACTGGTTTTTCTGATCATTGTCTAGTCACATGTAATGTGTTTATAACAAATATGAAGCCAAAGAGTGCATATTGGCATTTTAACACTTCCCTGTTAAGTGATGTGAACTTTAGAGATGTTTTTGTTTCTTTTTGGAATGATTTTAAATTAAGAAAACCATGTTTTAAAAATGTACGTCAGTGGTGGGACTACGGAAAGGTTGAAGTAAAAGTACTTTGTCAACAGTATACTTTCAGTGTCTCTCTGGACATCACTAAATCAATGAAAAAACTCGAGTCTGAAATAATAGAGGCACAAGGTTTAGCATAGATTACTGGGGAGGGAAGACATATCGAGACACTTAAAACTAAGACATCTCTTCTGTCAGATTTGCTCGGCATTAAAACAAAGGGGGCTCTGGTCCGATCTCGCTGGGGTCGGCGGTATCGCCCGTGATACCAGCTCACTTTTTTCCTTATCAGTGCAAAAGAGACTCAAATTACTTGGTTGATTTTTATCTTACATATAAGTGTTATACATCATGCGATCCTGTTAAGTTTGTATTTTTTGTGGGTACTCACAATAAAAACAAAGTGTTGTGCTTTTCACCAAATAAAGAAAAATAAACATGATGTGCGATTTGCCTTGTCTCTGTCAGTTAAGTCCATTCAGAAACGGGTCCAAAAAAGTAACTGTAACTCTCTCAATACTTGTCACAGAGATACGAGACGTGTCTCTTTATGAAGCTGAAATTCTCTTCTTTTAAATGATGTAATTTACTACAAGAATAAATGTTTACAGTTTATGTAATCCGTTTGAAACCAAGGAGAGTTACAGTTTTTTCGTTCTCCCCTCATTATCGGTAATCAGCTGACGCAGACACGCCCCCAGCGCTTTTCACATGGTAAATAGGTGATCGCATCGCACACGCGGCACGCCCCGCGATCAATGCCGCCCATAACAACACAAAGTTTCTTCAGATTCACTGATAGTTCATCGCGTTTTGAGGATGGCAGCACATAGGCCCTTCAGATGATTCTGGACACTGGACAGCGGGGAAGAACTGTTACCCAGAGAAAGATTGCAACTCGGACAACCAACCCCGCCGAGGATACGTTCGGAGTAAGTTGTTTGTTATGTAATTCCTTTTCTGATCATGTAGAGCTCAAATGAATTTTCAGACTGTATTTTGCCTAGTTTTGGTTAGCTTTTGACACAGGAAAGTTTGCCTCACAATATTCCTATTCGTGTATGCTCGTGTAAACTTTTTAAATGTGATATTCTCTAAACATATTTGTAGGCTATATTAGCCTACATATTTCACTCAGTTTTGATAAGTTTATGACACTGATTATCATGCTAAATAGCCTACTGCCTTATGCTTATGCATTTTGTTTTCGAACTGCTTGGTTATGATTTAGTGAAATATATGTCAGCCTCCGGTAAAATATGTGATACTGTCTAAATACAATATATTTTTTTACATATAAATGTTCAGTTTTGTTTAGCCCATGACTACTTATCATGCTAAAATAGCCTACTGCCTTAGCCTATGTGTAATGCATTTTTTGTGATAGAAATATATTTCAGACTCCGGTAAAATACGTGATAGGCTACTGTCTAAATACAATATGTTAGTCTATATATAAATGTTCAGTTTTGGTTAGCCTATGACACTTTATCATGCTAAATAGGCCTACTTGTTTGTGAATACAGGTGTGTTTGAATTGTAAGTTAGTGATGTGTCGTTCGTTCGCGAACAATCCGGTTATTGTGTAGCCTATCCCTAAATGCGTGCTGTCTATATGGGCCATACTCGCAAATGTTCAGTTTTGGTTAGCCTATGACACTTATTATCATGCTTACTGCCTTATGCACTGTTTGTGAATACAGTGTAAATGTTTGAAATGTAGTGATGTGACGTTCGCGAACGATCCGTTCATTGAGTGAATCATAAATGCGTGCGTTCTATATGGGCCATCAACATATACTCTGTTGTATACATAATGTATGCTAACAGTTATTTTTGTTTTGTTTTTTAGGAAAGTGCGGCTGCATCACGTTCTCCTTCACCAGCACCTCGCAGAGGAGCACGCAGGTGTCGTTCAGTTCTCAGTGCGATCGAGAATAATACTGAGTAAGTGAGACTAATATTTTACAGATGAAATGTAGCCTATTATGTTTACATCGTCATAATGTAAAAGTTCATATTCTTGTGTGAAATTACAAATGTCTTTTTGTAATCCATGGTAATGGGCTCTATGCACGGCGGTATTTCCGGTGAAGGGTTAAGGATGCTCGATAACTTCCGCCGATCGTAGAGTCCAATGCAATACCAAGAATATTGAATTTTATACTCCATGGTTATACTAAAGAAACGTTAGTCACAAAAACAGACAAAACAGATATCCCTCGTTGTGTTTATGCTTCTTTTTAAAATTATATTAAATAAACATAACTATATATAAAATTACATCTAAACATATGAAAGTTTCGTTTCAAAGACGGGAGGACAGTACATTTTGAAGACTCTGCCATAATCCCGTTTTCCTCGGTTTTCCTCCGCTTTAATCTCCCCAACCGGAAACGGAAGAGCATCCTTGCGTCAAATGCGGAACTTATGCGTGCATATAGCCTATTAGTGAAGATAATGGTAATAATAATACAGTTTCTTTGATTGTGTTATCAGCATCCATTCTATATGGGCCATCAACAGATACTCTGTTGTATACATAATGTATGCTAACAGTTATTTTGTTTTGTTTTTTAGGAAAGTGCATCACATTCTCCTTCTCCAGCACCTCGCAGAGGAGCACGCAGGTGTCATTCAGTTCTCAGTTTGATCGAGAATAATACTGAGTAAGTGCATAGACATTTTACAGATGAAATGTACCCTAATTGTGTTTACATAGTCATAATGTAAAAGTTCAATATTGCAATATTACAATTATTGATTGGTAATGTTAATATAAAATAGCTTATATATTTTTTTTGTTTTATCAACATGCTGAATGCCCTGATAGCCCTGACTGATAGTACTTTGATCAACCTTTTATTAACCTTTATTAATATTATTATTTTTATAGGAATGTGGCAAAGAGGGCCAAGACAAACATTCAGACGAGCAACAAGGAGCTGCCTTTACTTTTGTTTATTTTGCTCACATTTGATTTGCTTAGAGCCCGCATCAACGAGGCATACGCATTTACTGTGAGATACCTGCCTTTACTTTTGTTTATTTATTGCTCACAATTGCTTTGTTTATAGCTGACTGATTATCTATTTATTTTACTCACATTTGGATGGATGTGAGCTTAGAGCAAATTTAGAACATTTAGTTTCTCCAAATAGAGGAATTACAATAAAACAGATTGAAAAACCTTTGAATCTCCTCTAATTCTTTGTTCAGGTTGCCTCACAGCACCTTGATGGGCCATTAGTCATTAGGGGAGTGTCTTTAGTCTTCCCAGGTGTAAATCACATTAATATTCATGGGCATTAACACTCCCATGCATACAGCACTGCTGACCCAAAAACTGATGTAAGAAATTCAAATCGTTATATTGATGTTTCTGAAAGAGTGGTCAGAATGATTTTCACTTCATTTTGAAGTAAAAATTCTAGCCTACACGAATAGTAACTCAAAAGTATTGTGGACAACTATTCAGTATGTGTTAAATGGCCTTATTGAGGTGACATTTTTTTCCCCAAACGAACTAACCACGCATATTATTTTTTTTCTATAAAATGCAAACATGTACATCCATTTTGCTCACATATTATTGTAGCAGAGTTTGTGCTGAATACAGCACATTTATATGTTGGCAAATGGTATGTTTTAAGTAGCTGAAATAAGCACAAATGTCAGGGCATATCAAAACGCCTCAAGAGCCTCAAAACAGCTCAGACCCCAGAGGGTTAACGCAAATGGATGCCCCATCAAAGTTTTTCTTTAGTCTTGAAAAAAAGAACGGCCAGAGTCGCGATATTCACTCCTTACGCTCTGAAAATGGGCAGGAATTGATAAAGACATCTGATATTAGAAAACGAGCTGTACAGTTCTATGACAAATTGTATAGTAGTCAAGTCACCTTTATTTATATAGCGCTTTTTACAATACAAATTGTTTCAAAGCAGCTTTACAGAGATAACAGGAAAACAATGTTGTAATAGTATTGTTCAATTGAAAATTAAATGTCCCCAACTAAGCAAGCCAAAAGGCGAAGGCAACAGTGGCAAGGAACCAAAACTCCATCAGGTGACAGAATGGAGAAAAAAACCTTGGGAGAACCCAGGCTCAGTCGGGGGGCCAGTCCTCCTTTGGCCAACGAATGAACAGTGTATGATTATGAGTTAGGCAGCATAATGTCAGGAGTCAGATGGGATCAGAACTTTCACGATATTATCCAGTTCATCTGGTTGGGTTGGGTCATCCGGCCGGTGAGGAGATGAGTGTGGTGAGGTGTCCATGGGCCTTCACAGCCCTGATAATGCATGTCGTCGTGTCCATGTGATGGTCCTTCATCAGATCTGGATATGCCCTGGATCCGGCGGTCTGCGGTAAACCTCGGGATAAACAGAGAGACTAATATTAGCGTAGACGCCATCCTTCTTATGATGTACAAATACATCAGGAATTATGGGAAGTGTTCCCGGTTCCGGCTGATCTAATCTATGCAGCCTAACATTGAATTATAGAAATCTATAATGTGTTATGTGTATGCTAAGCCAAAGAGATGTGTTTTTAGTCTAGATTTAAACTGACAGACTGTATCTGCTTCCCGGACCGTGTTAGGAAGATTGTTCCAAAGTTTTGGTGCTAAATAGGAAAAGGATCTACCGCCAGCAGTCGATTTTGATATTCTAGGTATTATCAACTGGCCAGAATTTTGAGATCGCAATAGACGTGAAGGACTATAATGCCTTAAGAGCTCGCTCAAGTACTGGGGAGCTAAACCATTTAGTGCTTTGTAAGTAATGAGCAATATTTTAAAATTTATACGATGTTTAATAGGCAGCCAATGCAGTGTTGACAGAACCGGGCTAATATGGCCATACTTCCTGGTTCTGGTAAGAACTCTAGCGGCTGCGTTTTGAACTAGCTGTAGTTTGTTTATTAAGCGTGCAGGGCAACCACCCAGTAGAGCATTACAATAATCTAGCCTTGAGGTCATGAAAGCATGAACTAATTGTTCCGCATTTGTCAGTGAGAGCATATGACGTAATTTAGATATATTTTTAAGATGGAAAAATGCGGTTTTACAGATACTAGACACGTGACTTTCAAATGAAAGATTGGTATCAAAGAGCACACCCAGGTTCCTGACTGACGACGAAGACTTAACAGAGTAGCCATCAAGTGTTAGACAGTATTCTAGGTTATTAGGTGAGGAAGTTTTTTGTCCAATGATTAGAATCTCTGTTTTTTCAGAATTTAGTAATAGGAAATTACTGGTCATCCAATTTTTTATATCAGCTATGCATTCCGTTAATTTTGTGAATTGGTAAGTTTCGTTAGGTTTTGAAGAAATATACAGCTGAGTATCATCAGCATAACAGTGAAAGCTAATTCCATATTTCCTAATTATATCTCCTAATGGTAGCATGTACAGAGTGAACAGCAGCGGTCCTAGTACTGAGCCTTGTGGTACGCCATACTGAACTTGTGATCGATAAGACATCTCTTCACTTACTGCTACAAACTGAAAACGGTCAGATAAGTATGATTTAAACCATGCTAGTGCAACATAGTTTTCTAGTCTATTTAAAAGAATGTTGTGGTCGATAGTATCAAATGCAGCACTAAGATCAAGTAACACTAATAGAGAGATACAACCACGATCGGATGATAGGAGCAAATCATTTGTGACTTTAATGAGAGCAGTCTGAGTACTATGGTACGGTCTAAATCCAGACTGAAAATCCTCGCAGATATTATTTCTTTCTAAAAAGGAACACAGTTGTGAGGATACTGCTTTTTCTAGTATCTTTGACAGAAAAGGCAGATTCGAGATTGGCCTGTAATTGACTAATTCTGTAGGATCAAGTTGCGTTTTTTTAACAAGCGGTTTAATCATAGCCAACTTAAAGGTTTTTGGTACGTATCCTAATGACAAAGTTGAATTAATGATATCTAGAAGATGATCTATGACCTCTGGAAGCATCTCTTTCAGTAGCTTAGTCGGTATAGGGTCTAGCATACAAGTTGTCGATTTAGATGATTTAACAATTTTGCAAAATTCTTCCTCTCCTATAGCAACAAATGAATCAAAATGTTCCTCACGGAGACTACAATATACTCCCTGATGCGATACTGTAGTAGACGGTTGCATAGTTATAATTTTGTCCCTGATATTATCAATCTTATAAGTGAAGAAGTTCATAAAGTCATTACTGCTGTGTT
Organism: Chrosomus eos; assembly: GCA_036326025.1. Lineage (NCBI taxonomy): Eukaryota > Metazoa > Chordata > Actinopteri > Cypriniformes > Leuciscidae > Chrosomus > Chrosomus eos. The sequence continues at coordinate 29,650,711 of CM070819.1, forward strand.
TCTTGGAAACTTCTTGGCTTGAAGCTTTCTTTTTCGTTAGTTTAGTCACTTGTTCAAATAAATACCTAGGATTATGTTTATTTTCTTCTAATAGGGTTGAAAAATAATTAGTTCTAGCATCTTTTAAGGCCTCTCTGTAAGCAATCGAGCTCTCCTTCCATGAAATCCGAAATACCTCTAGTTTTGTTTTCTTCCAGTTTCGCTCCATTTTTCTGGCTGCTCTCTTAAGGGCCCGGGTGTGCTCATTGTACCACGGCGTTGGACTATTTTCTTTAATCTTCTTTAAGCGCAGCGGAGCAACTGTGTCTAAAGTGCTGGAAAAGAGAGAGTTAAAAGTTTCTGTTGCAATATTAAGTTCTTCTAAGCTATCTGGGATGCTGAGATTATGAAACTGATTTGGAAGATTATTGATAAAGCAATCTTTAGTGGCAGAAGTGATAGGTCTAACATATTTATAACACGGAGTCGGCTTTGCAGCCTTGGCTAAATGTAATTTACACGAGACTAGATAATGATCGGAGATGTCGTCGCTCTGCTGCAGAATTTCAAGGGCATCAACATCTATTCCATGTGATACTATTAGATCTAGAGTATGATTACGACAATGAGTAGGTCCTGACACGTGTTGTCTCACTCCAATTGAGTTTATAATGTCTTTAAATGCCAATCCCAATGCATCTTTTTCATTATCTACATGTATATTAAAATCACCAACAATTAGGACTTTATCTGCAGCCAATACTAATTCTGATAGAAAGTCAGCAAATTCTTTGATAAAGTCTGTATGGTGCCCTGGTGGCCTGTATACAGTAGCCAGCAGAATTCTCAAACGTGATTTATTGTTTACACTATAAATTTTTACATTAAGCACCAACACTTCAAAAGAAGTATATTTAAAACTAGATTTCTAAGTGGTTTTGAGAATATTACTATAAATTACAGCAACACCTCCCCCTTTGCCTTTCGGACGAGGCTCATGTTTATAACAATAATCTTGCGGAGTGGACTCATTTAAAGTAATGTAATCGTTTGGTTTTAGCCAGGTTTCTGTCAAACACAGCACATCTAGGTTATAGTCTTTAAACTTATCATTAACTATGAGCGATTTTGAATTAAGGGATCAAATATTCAGCAACCCAAGCTTTATCGTTTGCTCATCTGTATTATATCTGTTTTTTATTTGTTGAACATCAATTAGATTTTTAACCTTAGAAAGGTTTGGCAGTTTTTTGGATTTCCAAATTCGGGGAACAGACACAGTCTCTATATGATGATATCTAGGTGAAAGAGTCTCTATGTGATGGGATTTATCTGACCTTAGTGACGTGAGGCCGCTAGCAGACGGTCGGTTTAGCCAGTTTGTCTGCTTCCTGACCTGAGCCCCAGATTGTCATGTTTTATCTCTAAGACTATGAGCCAAATTACTAGAGAGAAGAGCAGCACCATCCCAGGTGGGATGAATACCATCTCTTTTCAACAGGTCAGGCTTGCCCCAAAAACTTTTCCAATTGTCTATGAATTCTATATTATTTTGCGGACACCAATTAGACAACCAGCCATTGAGTGAACACAATCTACTAACTATCTCATCACTCCTTCGAACAGGAAGGGGGCCAGAGCAGATTACAGTGCCTGACATCGTACTTGCGAGTTCAAACACCTCTTTAATATTAATTTTGGTGATCTCCGACTGGCGAAGTCGAACATCATTAGTGCCGACGTGAATAACAATCTTAGAGAATTTACGATTAGCATTAGCCAGCACTTTTAAATTTGCTTTGATGTCAGGTGCTCTGGCTCCCGGCAAACATGTGACTATGGTGGCTGGTGTCTCTATTTTCACGTTCCGTGTAATAGAATCGCCAATTACCAGGGCACAATCAACAGCATTATCAGTGGGTGTTTCACTGAGAGGGGCAAATCGATTTGTTATGGTAACCGGAACAGAAGAGTGGTTTTTTGATCCGCGACTAGAGCGATTTCTCACAGTCACCTATCTGCCTGGCTGCACAGGCAATAACTCAGCCGGAACCGAATCATGTAAATTAGGGTGACCATATTTTGTCCTGAAAAAACAGGACACTCGGCCCGGCAAACAGATAGGCCTACTCAAATGATACTCGAAGTTTACTCAAAGAAACCTTATTAATTTCAATACATTTAAAGTAGGTTATGCCTCCTCTGTATGGATAGAAATTTGTTATATTGTTATATGAAAACAGGACATGTCCTGGGAAAACAGGACAGTTGGTCACCCTAATGTAAATGGTTCACTATGCTAGGCGCATCCAAAGTAGTATCTAAACCTCGAGCACACTTACTATCCTCAATTAAAGTTTGGATGCGTGTCTCTAATTCTGAAATCTTCTCCGTCAGCCTGACTGTCTCCTTGCATTTATCACATATAAACCCTATGCCGACGGGGAAGGCTATGGTAAACATATGGCATGAGGTGCAAGTGACAATAACAGGACAAGACATTACTCACCGTGTTTGTTGACTGATTCTTACTCACCTGGGCTTTTTATGAACTCAGATGCGCGGGCGCGCACGGGAAAAATAAATAAATAACTGAGCGCACGGGTGGCGCCTTAACAGGCTAGCGAGATACTACCCAGATAACAGACCAACATTGAATCTACATTGAATCAATGTTAATGCATTAACCAAAAGATCATTGAATCAATGTTGAAATTTAACATTGATTTTTCATCAGGTTTGCACCCTGAAATAATGTTATTTCAATGATGAAAAATCAATGAAAAATCAATCATTATGGTCATAAAATCAATATTAATTCAACCATAATTAAATCACTTTTTTAACATTGAATCAACATTAAATCAATGTAAAATCAATCTTGCTTTATGTAGGCTGCCCTGCAAAGCAAAAAGGCAGTAACTACGCAGAGTGCAGAACAGAGAAAAATGACTTTAAAGTTATCCTGTCATACAGCCTAAGTAGTTGTAGGTAGATTATTGGACATGTGGCTGTTTTGTTACTTTGTATTAGCTTATTCTTTGTACATATCAATCCTCATATTTAATTTGATATTTTACCCCTATTTTGCAGTTACTGTATTCTTGCTTTGTATTACTTAACAAAAATGTGGCACCATACCAAGGAAAAAGGCAGTAACTACAGATTCTCCAAAAACTGTTTTGCCAAAACTTGCTCTGGGTGAGTTAGATAGACTGTTTTAGATAGATAGATTATTTGAAATAATTGGAACCATTTGGACAACATTTTTGTGTTGCGAAATAGTGTTGTGGAGCGGGCGTGTTACTGATACGTGGTGTACATTTTTAGTAATCAAAAATCATGTCTAATTAATGGAAATCATGAAACTTTTATTGTAAACTATTATTAAACTTATACAATTTTATACTATACAAAATTCTAATATATTATTAATTACATTTATTTTAATCATATGAAATTAAACAAACATTTTTGGTCAAACAACATGCTGCACAATGAGCTTTACTGTTAAAATTAAAACATTGAAGAAAAATTTTGATTATTCCTTTAAAAATTAAGTTTTAATCTTAATGTATTTGTATTAGTGTAAGAAGTTTTATTACATTGAGACGTTTCTAAATTCTACTGTACAACAGTAATATATTTCTGTCAAGTTAAACCGAACTTTTATTTTGACGGGTTGCCGTGAAGACCTTTGAGTTTCTGTGTTTATGACATGACAATAGTTTTTCTCAAATGAAGCGGTTAAATGCTCAAAAAGTGAATTTAAGAGCGGATCTAGTTTGGTAGGGGAACAATTAGGGAAAACACTGCATTTCAAACAAAATTTGTGTGAAGTTAGAAGGGTGAAAAAATCGCAAATGTTAAAACCGTCCCGTGAGGATGCCGCGAAATGTGTGTTCACCATGGCAACAGTAACTACACTGCGCAGCAACACGGTGATTTTTTGTTAGGTAAAACATAACAAGAATACAGTAATGGATGTTACTGTACTCTTGCTTTGTTTCACTAGGGCTTTTTGCAGTTACTGTACAAACGACTACCATTTTTCTCCAAAACGACACACATTTGAGATCAGATATTTTGTCACATAACAAAGGATGCCTTGAATGTCATGAAAATGATAATAACTCATTTTTGACCAAAAATGCAGTTACTGCCTTTTTGCTTTGTAGGGCAGTAGGCTAGCCTACAGCAAGATTCTATGCTAGTTTATTAGGCTTGTACTATTCTTGAATTTTTAAATGACTCCTTTCAGTCAGAGACCATATAGGTTTGCAATTAAATTTTTAATCAAAAATGTCATTCAAAGGAAACTACATCTTTCAGTTCACAAGCAAATGTATTTATTTATGCCCCCAAAACTGAGTAGGAAATATCACATTCAGAAACAAAAATGGCATTACGTGGTGACAAAGACAAAAACAGCACAGGACTAAGGTAAGAAAGAATGAAACATTACTCTGATAAATATTTCAAGTTCAATTTTATTTATGTAGCACATTTACAACAGACCAAAGAGCTTCACAGAAGAACAACATCAAAAGATACAGCATGCATTAAAAAAATAAAACACGATATAACAAGCATTATAAAATAAAATAAGAGCAACATAACTAAGAGTAACCATAAAACAGGAGAACCAAAACAGAAATAAAACCAACCAACGAAAAGAATCAATTTGCTAAATAAAAAGGTAGGTATTTAAAATAATTGAAAGTAGGTAGAGAAGGGGCTGCTCTAATAGGCAAATGCTAGGCAAATGCACTTACCTCTACTCCTGGGTAGAATACCATACCGTAATTCTAAATGAACTCAGGGGTTTCCTCCACGGGCAATACCCCCAAGCCGTTCAGGGGCGTAACGGAGCCATTTTTGTACAGACACAGAAAAAACAAACTCAGAGGCCTCCTTTTCTCCGCTTTTCCTTGCTGCTGTAAGGCATCTAGACAAAAAAAAAAAAAAAAATTTGGAAATGTGACTAATTATAAAATACAAATGTGTTACAAAATTATGTGCAACTTGAAATTGTATATAATGTTTAAGTTAAAACACACACAAAATCAAGACTATTTAATGAATTTTGGTATAGAGTAGACATTTCGCTTTAAAGCACCTGCATACACACAGGAGGACTAAATGGAAAAGCAAGTTGAAAAGATTGAAATAGTTTGTGAAAAAAGTAAAGGAAGATATTAACTAAAATTAACAGGGTTTAACAATGTAAGCATTTTGCTCACATTTTACACACACACAAAAATGTGTGTAAAATATATATTTGGGAGTATGTGTAAATAAGTAGGTCCCCTTTAGCAAATTATAGTCATATAAAGTCTAAAATATCTTAAAATGTTATAATCAAAAGCTTTAACGTTAAGAGGTCCTAAATTTTAGGCCTTAAAACATAATTTGCAGAATTCAATAGCCAATTTAATTTGATAAAACTGAAATTAAGACTTTTAATGACCCACTGGCGCCCTGACTTACCAAACATGCACATCTTGAGCCTAGTCTCTTTAAAAGCTGTTTTCCTTTTTTGCTCATTTTTTATTCTCTTCCCAGCCCAGTTCATCTGAGAGGCCAGCTCATTAGTTATACTACAGGCCAGCATCCTCCTGATGCGTGCATCCACTGATGCTCCTCCCACTACAGCAAAACGGCCAACCTAGTAAGGTGTCAGGAAAATATTTGCATAGAAAATGGATAGGTTACAAAAACAAAATGTCCTGTTAGAAAACATTTTTTTTTTAAATGTGCATGGTAGATATGTGAATGAAATGAATAAAAAAAACTTGCTTACCATCGCATGCCTGGCATCTTCACTTTCAAGAATCTGCTCAGCTGCTTTGAACTCAGTCAAGTCTTTTAGAGGGAGTGAAAGAGGTAGTGGAGAAGAAATTGGCAGTTGCCGTCTCAGGAAACCCTGGACCTCTAGACGGAGGGCTTTTACTTCTGACACTAGCTCTGCCAGCGTTTCTGCCATTTTAGAATTTGCTATGTCTTGAAAGGCAAAGCAGTTAAAAAAAGTTATATGTTTTGAAGCATGGCAGCTGGTTTGAGCTGGTCCTGAGCTAGAGCTAGTTGCTTAGGACCAGCACTTTACCAGCCTAAACCAGCTCATGACCGGCTCAAACCAGCTGCCATGCTTCAAAACATACCTTAACCAGCATATGTCTTTTTCAACAGCATCCATTTACAAATCTAAGACTGTATCAACTTTAATATGCTTTAAGATATACATTTACTTGCCTTTAATCATCTGCCTTGGATCAGGAGATTCCATTCTCTGACCTATAATTAAAAAACAAACAAAAATGTAAAAGAATATGAATATTCAACACCTGTCGCAGGTACCAATTGGCAGAAATTAATTCTTACCATATGGGAGCAGACTTGGGAAATGTCCCTCTGATGGGCCTACAATAAGGGAAAAATAATGAGGGAAAAACATAGCCATTAGGTTTTGAACCAAACATTGTAATTTTGGTAATACAAAAGTAACTAATCCATAATAGACAGATACAGGCAAAATTCTCAAAAGTCTGTAGATGTTCTTTTTAACTTACCAAAGGCACTCTGGTTTTCATACAGTGGGTCTAAAAATACAACAAATAATGGTTCTACAATATACTGCATATGTATGTGCATTCAACATTGTTTTTGCAAATAGTTAACATTGTACATACTATAGTAATCGCCCATGCTGTGTGAAGGTGCTGCTGAAAAGAAGCACACAGAGTTGATCAAAATAAGAATACCAGTACTTTGTAAAAGCTGAACAATGGAATTTTTTTTTGCATCCCTGTAAAGCTACAATCTGTATTGTATAAAACTCAATATTAATAACGGCGAGTTGACTACACTGCTGTACATACAATTTCTTCCATTTTGTTGCATCTCATTGAAGGGCCAGCAATCAACTTGCTCATTTGCTGAAAGAAGACATGTTAAGTGACACAAGGTAAAGTATTTATTAGCAATATTACTTCATATTTGTTTAATCAAGACAAATGTATATATAAAAGCACATTTAAAAACAACAGTTGACCAAACTGCTAAAGTGCCACCAAAGTAGTACTATCCACTTTAGTAGTATATTTATCGGTAGTTTAGATATTGGTAAGGTACCAGTGGGTAAAAGTTGATGAAGACTGGGCTCATGGTGATGCACACGGGCAGCTTTCACCTCAGAATGAAGAGGGTCACATTGGGCACCAGCAGCAGAGGGTCCCTTGACTAAGAGTCATCACAGTGAAAAAAAAAACACAAAATGCAATAATTAGAAGAATTTATTAATTTAGTCAAGGCAGTCAAGATTTTTGCTTGACTATTTATTTTACTGGTTTTGCCTTAAAATAAACAAGCACAAATGGAAGTGTTATTTTAATGTACGCATGACACATTAGTATTTAAAACAATCTCATCCTGAAATTACAATAGGTAGCCTACTGTTTCTTAAGGATTTCCCCATTCCACTGCTCGCACCAACAATTCCAGGTCCTGCTGTAGAGGAAGGAGTTAATTATTGGTGCCAACTAAAGCCTGGGACAGACACTGTATAGTCTATAGTCCTTGATTAACATCAGACTTGTGAAGAAGAAAAAACATATCATCATTTAAATGCTGAAAAAGTATTTAGGATTTTTAGACTTGGCCATACATTACATTAAGTGTGTGATTTTTAGGGTTGTCCCCTAATAGTTGACTAGAAGTGGCTTAGCCGACCAAAAGTGTATTAGTGGATTAGTTGCAGAAAAAAAAAAACCCTTGTGGCGAAGTCACGCAGTCAGTTCAGTTCACATATCGTTAATGGTGGTTCTTTGTGGTAATGACAGTGTTTCGGGGCAATAAATCCAAATGTTCGCTTATCATCCATACCTCAAATAAATATAAATAAAATATAAACATGCAATTAGTCAACCAATATATACATATATATTCCTGAATATACAGACTACAATAACCATAAATAAATAACTAAACAAACACGATACCTGGTATCTCAATTCTTGGAGCTTTAGTAAATTTCTTCCTTTTAACCTCGATGCCTTCCTCCTCTGAGTCAACATCCTGGTCATATATAGGGTTTGGTCTGAAATAAAGAATCAGACAGCATGATGGGCAGAATCATAAATAAAATGATCACTTTGTTTATTATTTTGTCCATTTAAATAACATTACTTCGACTTCCGTCTTTGTCGACCATCAAACTCCTCATCTGACTGAATATCAGTTGTGTCACAATTGTCCTTTAAATATCTTTGCAGGCTTCTTTAGGCTTCATATTATGTATCTTAAAGCATTCAAAAGACACCCTTAAGAGGAAGGATGGGGGGGGGGGGGGCTTCAATCTGTACACTACTACCACTACCACCACTACCACTACTACTACTACTGTTAGACCTACCTGAAAATTGTTTTTTTATATCTATCTTTGGTATTTATGTTGGCTTGTTGAATGCCTATTGTTATATTGGAATAATTTTGTAGTGCTAGGGAACTGTGGCAACTTGTGTAAAAGTTGAATGGGAACAAAGATGAACAAAAATCGTATGGGTTTGAAACGACATGCGGATGAGCAATTACTCTACTTACCACGACTAATTAAACGTCTCAGTGGCTCATAGAAAATCCATCCGTCACCTGGCTGGAGGTAATTTTTTACTGCCGCATGAATTTTGGATCTCTCTTTGGTAGAGAATGGTGGCCATGTTAATTTGTCACCATGAAGCCAGTTGTGGGGGACTATTTCAGTGCCACCATTTTTAAATTAAACAACGCACCATTGCTGCTTGTTCTCCATTTTGATACCTTAAAAAAAAAAAAAAAAAAAAAAAAAAGGCAAATGAAAAAATTGAAAATAAAAAAAAAGAATGTAAAGAAAAACTCTACCTCACTTCATATGAAGCATAGGCATTGCAATGAAGCCATTTTTGTCAGGATAGAGGACACATTTATTTTGGATGTATGCCAGTCTGCTAACACCAAGATTGTCATGCATCTGCCAGACCTTGTAACACCCTATGAATGAAGACATGCAGGGATATGAAAAGTATGACTCCTGGTGTTTGAAATTTTGATACAGAACAAATATCTGTTCTTCCACCTTAACTATATTTTTAACAAGAGCAATTGCATCTCCGACCTGTATGCAGTTATCTCCTTCCTGTGTGGATATTGTATATTTATATGTAGTAACTTTTTTGTATTGTTCAGCTAAGCTAAACTGAGGAGGCAATGGACCATCAAAATGAAGGCTATGTAAAATGCACTCTTTGAATGGGACTGGGATGTGCACACATGGGATTTTAGATATTCTTTTTACTACTTGCTGCAATGGTAAATGTGGCTTACGTAACATATGCTTGACCTGTCCTAGATAATTCTCAAATGGAAAACCAGACACATTATCCAGAGACCCAAAACGCCTGTACTCATCTGCAAGGTGTATTACTTGGTGTATGGTGAACACAATTTCATTCTTGCCATAAAGCTCTCCAAAATGGTTCACAAAGGAGACAAGCATTTTATGAGACAAGTCAACCATGGCATCAGAGGTGCCAGGAGAGAGAAGAAAACACATCCCAACGGAAAACAACATGAAATTATCATACAGCTCACTTGGAATGCTGTTTCTGAGTACAATGGGCCCTGTATACAACATGAATGAACGAAGCTCAGTGGCTTTCCATCGATCAATCTCTGTCAGTGACCTGGGCTTACGGTTAAATTCAACAGGTGTGTAGGAACGGAGCATCATAAGTTTTGTAGAAATTTCATTTATGGTCTGAGTAGATAATCGTGTGGGCAGAGAACGTCCTCTTGTCCATATATAAAGTAGCTTCCTAGTGACACCTAAACAGCAAAGGTGCATATAGTCTAATGGGAACATTGAGACCATTTTTACAATGCCACTTAAAGGAGAAAGCTTCTGTCTTAAGTGATGTTCATCATCAAGCATTGCATCAAAGTCTTCATCAGTTCTTGGTTTTGAATTTGTTTCAGGGTATGTCATCTTGTTTTTCCACTCCCCTACTTGGCAGCATTTGTCACACCCAGCATAACCATTGTGAGCCTTAGTGTTCTTGACAAATGCACGAGCAGGTGCATCACACACAAATGAAGAGACAATGACTTGAAACTTTCTACCGTTGTAAATTATGCCATTAGTGAGCTAGTGTGTCAAATCTTTAACAAAAGTGCTTAAGTATTCAAACACACTTTTTGGCTTGCTAATTCCACAAAACAGACCAACAATAAACGGGGACATACTGTAATCACAATTGATTAAAGCTAGAATTGGCCAAAACTGAACCTTGGAGCTTCTAAAAAGAGGAAGCCCGTCAATATTGAATTGTAGCTTTAGTGAATGCAAATTTGCTGGCAAGGTCAAACATTTTAAACGGGACAGCAGTCCCTTTGCCAAGCCAAAGTGGTAGTATTCTCCTCCCTCCATTTTGGTAGTAGGCACATCAACTTGACTCCTAAGGACTGTCCTTGCATCCTTTGGGAGTTGGGGGTGAAAAACCCTCAGAATACTCAGAAGTGCTGTTAATGAAACAAGTGACACAGAAAAAGTTGTGGCCCAATATCTTAAACTCCGTAAGAGAAAATCATCTGTTGGAGTATCATTGCCTTCAGTTTCGCAGTCATCTGACTCACTAGCTGCTGAATTGTGAGGACTGTCAACTAGAAATGAATCTAAACCTGTGCAATTAATGACCTGGGATCCTGGCATTTCAGCAAACTCATCAGAAACAGGACCAGCAAACTCGTCAGAAACGGGACCAGCAAACTCTGAGTTATCACATACATAACCAGACTCCTCGGCAACCAAAACAGAATGCTCGCTCACAATAGGATATTCAACAACAACATCTTGTTTCTGTCTGACAGCCCCCTGAAACTCCCGCAAAATGTCAGACTCTGTTGACTGTACTATTCTTCTCAAGTGTCGCCTCTTAGACCAACGAGAGGACATTGATCTACAAATGGTGCGTTGTTTAGTAAAAACAAAATGGCAGGCTTACTACAAAGGGAACCTTTTGTCTGGAAGAGAAATCAGCTTTAGAACACTGTAAGAGAAAAAAAGGATCATTTCATACATTTTATATCACATTAATGCAACTTATTAGGCAAAGTTGCATTATATATATTTTTATATATTATATTTTTTATATTTTATATGCCCCCACGGAAGAAAATTTTGAAAAACAACCCCTGAAATTCATACATTTTATAGCACATTATAATGCAACTTATTAGGCAAAGTTGCATTAAATATATTTTTATATATTATATTTTTTATATTTTATTTTTAAAAATTTTAATAGCAAAGTAGGCTTTATCAACAAGACTTTTACCACTCAGATATATAAAGGCTATCATGATCATTTTGCCAAAAATGAACCATGTATTTGTTTAGTTCATAATACGTTTTATTTTTAACTTAAACAAATACAACATAGGCCTATAACATTAAAAACTCATCGGCTTACTGCATTTGAAGAAAAATAAACACATCCGTTTTCTGTAGCCTTGTGCAAACTTATTCAATATAATTAGACTTCTAGAATGTTCTTTGCAGTGCAAAAAAATGTATTTTTAATGTAGTAGTTTTTCTTATCATAGCCTACAAATGTCTGATTTTACTCGATTTACTGGAGCCTGTAAAACGCATTTGCAGCTGCACAGCCGTGTGTATATCTATGCTGCAGAGCGTCTGGCTCGCTCATAGGCTGCGCTGTGGACACTGACATCCAATAGCGCGGGCGCCTCTGACGTGCGACCAATAAGCCAACTCCACGTCATTACACGTCAGAGCCCGTCAAGGGGGCGCCAAGTCCCCGAATTTGCCATTATAGCAGCGGATCTTCGTTCATAGTCTGTCTGTGAAGATATATTAAAGGTATGCGTCTGTCATGGATTTACACTGAATTGATTTTCAAAAATAAGGAACAAAGTGCGTTCCGTATCAGTTCAATACGGAACAAGCCTTTTATGTGTCAAATACGGAACGATTCCGTATTATACGGAACGGTTGGCAACCCTATTTGAGACTAATAGAAGAAAACTGATGTTATTTTGGCCAAACTTAAATGTGACACACTTATTGAAGATTATATGTAAAACGTGTAAAACGCATTTGCAGCTGCACAGCTAACACATTCAGCATCTGGCTCGCTCATAGGCTGTGCAGCGGCACCTGCACATCCAAACTCCGCCTAGCTTTGCTCTGGCTATAGTGCAGCGCAAATCGCAGTGTATCTGAAGGGCAACGCTGGACCCAGCGGCCAGAGCCGCGCATTCTGCGTCCTGTCTGAAAAGCGCGCTTGAGGTTTAGTTCGCCCTAGAATGAAAATTAAAGTAACACTAAGTAGTTTTTCAACCTTCACAATATATTTCCAAGAGACCCTTGTGATGGTACATCGACTTAAAATAAGTTAAATGACTCGTCTGCCATAGCCTGACGTGGTCTGTATCGCTTTTACTGGCACTATGTAACTTCGGGGTTCGGGTAGGAACCCGTGCACAAAAAAGAACTACAAACTCGACTGCTTTACGTCAAGCGCTACAATAGTCATTATTTCGTTTTTCTTCGTTTCTGATGTCGCAATACATCATCCTTTCATGAAATCATGTAACATACTCTACCTTGTCTGTGGACATCGTTCATTCTGAAGCCGGTGCAGGATAAACAGCGAGCGTGCGTGCGACGGTAGGCTAAATTATTTACGACAGCGGCAATGGAGAATTTTGTTTCCAACCAGTAGGACGACCGAAGAGGAAAATTTACTTAGTGTTACTTTAACAATTTAACGTTACCCACTATTGGTTTTAGCCACGATGGCATTTGGTAAAAGACAAACTGAAATGTAATATATTATTCGGTAAAATCCTGGCCGTTGGTTTGTACACGGCGCACGTTCATGTGACTAATAAATGTAACATTGCAGTTCATTCAAACAGGAAAAGCAAACACATGTAAGAAATATAGATAAGTAAAAATGAGAAATGAAATTGAGATTTATAAGATTAACTTACCTCAAAAAAACACTCCGTCGTTGCCCGAATGCTTCGTCTGTGCGTCTGTTTCGCGCCTGATATCTACTTATGCCGTGCATGAAATCTGTTATGCCGCGCTTTGATCTGATTGGCGGTTGGAATGCAACCAATGATTGGCAACCAGTGGAGAAATTTAAGCTGACCAAAACTCAACATTGATTCAATGTTTGTCTTTTCAACACTGAAAAACATTGAATTATCAACATTGATTCAATATTATTTTAGCATTGAATTTTCAACCTCAACCAAAATGATGATTCTGATGGAATTTCAACATTTAATCAATGTCACCTTGCTATCTGGGTAGTGTGTTGTGCTAACAATAACGGAAGCTAGCGATGTTAGGTTAATCTGTTAGGTAAACTGTAATTAGTAGTGTAAACAACTAGAAATGATAGTAAATGATGGTTCAAAACAAAGAAATGCGAGGCTTAGACGGAGCTAACAGCCTCGGAGCAAACACACTCACACACTGCAGCAGGCAGCGAGGCAGACAGGAGCAATCGATCAGCCCGGAGCAATCGATCAGCCAATATAGAAGTAGTGAATATAGAAAAGACGAGGAGTTGTCTGCTTGCTTCTATGAAGGTCTGCCAAATGTCTTGGAGGACTCAAAGGCAGAGCTGGAGAGGCCTCTTTCAGAGGAGGAGCTTCTGAATGTTCTCAAGGGCATAGAGAGTGGAAAGGCTCCTGGGATGGATGGACTCCCAGCTGAGTTTTATAAAGAGTTTTGGGCTGTGCTAGGCGAGGACCTGCTGGAAGTCCTAAATGAAAGCTTGGCTGATGGCTCTTTACCCTTGAGCTGTAGGATAGAGGTGATCACATTGCTTCCTAAAAAGAGTGATTTGCAGGAGATCAAGAACTGGAGACCTGTGAGTTTGCTTTGTTCTGATCTTAAGGTCCTTTCTAAGACGCTGGCCAATAGACTGAGAAAAGTGATGGGGCAAGTCATTCATTTTGATCAGATGTACTGTGTGCCGGGTAGGTCAATCACAGATAATGTGTGTCTCATACGGGATATTTTAAGTGTTTCGAGTCTTTTAGGGGTCAATTTGGGGTTTATCTCTATTGACCAAGAGAAAGCATTCACTATAGTTGAGCACCAGTATCTATGGGACACCCTAGAAGCTTTTGGTTTTAGTTCTGGTTTTGTTGCTATGATAAAAGTGTTGTACCAGGACACTGAGAGTTTACTGAAGGTCAATGGTGGTTTGAGTGCCCCTTTTAAAGCTAGTAGAGGGATCAGACAAGGTTGTGCACTGTCTGGAATGCTTTACTCCTTAGCTATTGAACCAATGCTGAATAAATTAAGAAACAAGATTAAAGGTTTAACATTGTATCATGATATACAGCATCAAATTTCAGCATATGCCGATGATGTAATTGTGTTGGTAAATGGGCAACAAGACATTAATCAGCTGGTTTCTGTTGTTAATGAGTTTGGAATAATATCTGCTGCAAAAGTTAATTGGGAGAAAAGTGAAGCACTGGCTGTTGGGAAATGGGAGGAAGGGTTACCAAAACTACCTGGTGGGTTGAGTTGGAAGAAAGAAGGGTTTAAATATCTAGGAGTACATCTTGGGGATTTAAATACCCAACAAAAGAACTGGGAAGGGGTGATTGAAAAAATTGAAGGAAAATTGAAAAAATGGAAATGGATTCACTCACAATTGTCTTTTAGAGGAAGAGTTTTAATAATTAACAACTTAGTTGCCTCTACACTGTGGCATAGATTAAATTGTGTAGATCCACCTGTTGGACTACTGTCCCGATTACAGGTCATTCTAGTGAATTTTTTTTGGGATTGTTTACACTGGGTTCCTCAAAGTGTGCTTTTTCTTCCAAAAGAAGAGGGAGGACAAGGTTTGGTGCATTTACCAAGCAGACATGCTACCTTTCGTCTGCAGTTTATTCAGAAATTTCTGACTGGTCCTGTTGATCTGGTGTGGAGGAAGATGGCAAAAACAATTTTACACTCAGTAGATGGGCTTGGACTGGATGCTGCACTGTTTTTTATGAATGCTAAACAATTACGATTGGCTGGAGTGCCTCAATTTTATTGTGAACTGTTCAAAGTGTGGGGACTTTTAAATGTTTGCAGACTGCGGAGACCAATTCTTTGTACTGGTTACTTGAAGAACCTCTAATCAGAGGAGCTCGCATGGATATTGCAAGTGAGAATGTTCTTGGACTTACGCAGATACTGTGTGCTTCTAAAACTGTAGCATTGAAGCACTTAGTTAATGTGGCTGGACCTGAGATGAATGATATAAATGCAGTAGCAACTTTGTTGGGTCAGAGGTCAACGCACCACACACAAACTTTAATGGATATGTGGAAAACAAGACTGACAATTGGAGAATTGAATTTAATAAAGGATTTTAAGAATAGACAAGTGACTCTGGATATAAGAGACCCATTAACGAAACTTGGGATTGCACCAGACTTAAAAGAAATGTCAGGACTTTTGTTGGATCTCAAAGGATTGCAAAATTTAGATCTGAATGAAGTCGAAGGGAAAGTGATGTATAAATGCTTTGTAAAATCTTTTAATAAAGGGACACTAAATGGGAGGGTTGAAACAGTGTGGAGGGATAAACTTGGGTTGACAGAGGACAAGAAACCTGTGTGGAGAGTGCTGTACAAACCACCATTGACCAAACGATCTGGTGACTTACAAGGGCGAATATTACATGGGGCTGTGGCTGTTAACGCTTTTATTTCAGTCATTAATCCCAATACTGATGATAAATGTGTGTTTTGTGGATCTAGAGAAACTGTGTTTCATTGTTATTTGGAGTGTGAAAGACTTAAAAGTCTTTTTAATTTGTTGGATTTGTTATGTGATAAATGTGGGGAAAAGTTTACACCAGATGTTTTTATTTTAGGGGCAGGATACAGTCAAAAGCAAAGGATTAAATGGCAGCTGCTTAACTTTCTGTTTGGACAGGCAAAGCTAGCAATTTATAAAACAAGGAAGAACAGAATAGAAAATAGGGGTGGTCAGGAGATTAGAGTCTTATTTAAAGCTTTTATCAAGTCAAGAATTGTTGTGGAGTTTAAGTACTATAAAGCAATGAACGATATAGAAACTTTTAAATTACAGTGGTGTTACAATTCAATTTTTTGTACGGTTGTGAAGGAGGATCTATTTTTTGAACTTATGTGGACTTGAAATTGGTGTAATATTTATTCTTTTGATATCATGATTGAATAAAGTTTGTTGTTAAAAATCTCTCTCTCTCTCTCTCTCTCTTCTCTCTCTCTCTCTCTCTCTCTCTCTCTCTCTCTCTCTCCTCTCTCTCTCTCTCTCTCGCTCTCTCTTGCTAGGGATTGTGGGTAGTAGGAAGAATTAGAGTTCGGGAGAACATGAGAGTTTGTTTACTTTAACTTTTGTTTTTTCGTTTTCTTTTTTTATAAGATTTCGTTAAAGAGTTATTTTATTTAACAAACTTATTTTTGAGCGCCGACTGAGGTCGGCAAACCTAGATAATGGGGTCAAGCGGAGATTTCTCACGCTTGACTCTTAGACATGGTTTGAAATGCACACCTGATGATTCAATTTCTGTGGAAGATGTGGTGGTTGCAGTCAGCGAACAGGTTGGTGGGTTAAATATCAAGTCAGCTTCAAGGATGAACAAAGCTGTTGTTGTTTTTCTTGCCGATGTTCAGATGGTTGATGGTTTGGTTGAACGCGGAATTACGATTAATGACACGTTTGTGCCAGTACTGCCGTTATCGAGTCCATCTAAGAAAATCGTACTATCGAACGTTCCTCCGTTCATAAAGAACGAAACTATCCAAGGCGTTCTTGAAAGATACGGCAAATTAACAGCACCTATAAAAATGATTCCGTTGGGTCTGAAAAATCCGAATATCAAGCACGTTATGTCTTTCAGACGCTTTACGTACATGATATTGAATGAGCAACAAGATCCGCTCAATTTAGCTGTGAAACTCAAAGATGAAGGCAAAGATTATACAATCTTTATTAGCTCGGATCACATGCGGTGTTTTGCGTGCGGAGAACACGGGCATGTTAGACAAACATGTCCAAATAAACAAACAGACAACATCCGCAAATAATGGAGCAACACGTTGGACAAAATAATGTAGTTGTTCCTGCTGTTGAAACAGCACCTAAAGAAAACACTGATGTAGAAAATCATGATGCAGGTGAGGAGATTGTAAATCTAACAAGTGTAGAAAACTCCACTCTGACTATAAATGAAGAGGACAAACAATTAGAAAAAGAGCAAACAGTTATAGAAGAGGATAAAGCAGAAAATGAAAGAGAGGAAGCCGAAGAAGGAAGCTATACCCAGATGTCCCTTGCGAGTTCAGGATATGCTATTTCTGAAAATGATTCAGATCAGGATCTTGAGAGTATGGATAGTCTTTCTGATGTAGATGATGCTGAAAGATCAGAGGCGCTTGGCTCTAGATTGTACACAGTAAAGCAAATCAATGACTTTCTAGATAGTACTAAGGGAGCTCGCAAACCACAAATAGAGACGTTTTTCCCTGATTTGAAGCGATTTTTGGTGTCATGTAAAATGGCAATGAACAAAGCAACCTTTGAAGAACTAAGTAGACAGAAGCGTTATCGCCTTAAGAAAATAATAACAAAGGTAAAAAACACGGTAAACCGTAATGTAAAGAAGGTTTGAATATTCTTTTCTTTTTAAATGGAGAGAAAATAATTCATTTCCTGTGTTTGGACGCTTTTTGTCTCTTTATTAATAGTCAGCATCATGGCATCCTTAAATTTTGGATCTTTGAATGTTAATGGGTGTCGTGGTGCTGAAAAAAGGAGTGCTTTGTTTGATTTTTTCAATTGGAAAAAATCAGGTATAGTTTTTCTGCAAGAAACACACACAGATTTGAATAATCAGGTGCAATGGCTAAGTGAGTGGAAAGGTAAAACTTTCCTTAGCCATGGTTCAAATGTTAGTGCCGGTGTCGCCGTTCTTATTTCTTCAGATGTACAAGTACAAGATAGTAGAGCTGAAGAAGTTATACCTGGCAGAATGCAAATTATAGAATTTAAGTTATATGAGTTATATTTTTCTCTTATTAACATTTATGCTCCCAATGACGGTGTAGAAAGAGTTTCTTTTTTCAAAAAATTAAAAAAATGTTATTTCAAAAATTCCAAATAATAGAATAATAATTTTAGCGGGTGATTTTAATTGTACTCTTCATTATACTATGGATCAGAATCATGTTGAACCTAATCTCAATTCGTCTGAAACTCTCAAAACTGTTATTCAGTTTCACAATCTTGTAGACGTTTGGAGAGAAGCCTTCCCTAGAGATAGACAATATACATGGTTGAAAATTAATTCTAACACAATCTCTGTTGCAAGACTTGATAGATTTTACGTTCAAAGGAATAATAGAGGAAGGTTTTTTAATAGTAAAATTTTGCCAACATCATTTTCTGATCATCATTATATTGCGGTAACTATGACCATAACACAGAGCACTTCCTACCATAATTTTTGGCGTTTTAATAATAGATTATTACAAGATAAGTCTTTTGTACAATTTTTTACTCTGTTTTGGAGAGAGTGGAAAGAGAGAAAGTTACAGTATAAAAATTTAGGCCAGTGGTGGGATACTGGAAAAGTACAGATCCAGCTCTTTTGTCAGCAATATACAAGAAGCCGTACGATGGAGCTGAAAGAAAAGGTCCTGTTCTTGGAAGAGCAAATTCTCCAGTTAAGCAGCTCCATCAGTGATGGTGAAGAGACAGAAACTGCAAAAATGCTTAAAGAGTACAATTTGATTTTAAAGAATTTATATGAAGAAAGAAGTCGTTGTGCATCTATACGGGGAAAATATCTTCAGCTAAACAGCATGGATTCTTCAACAACTTTCTTTTTTTCATTGGAGAGGAAAATTAGAGAGAAGAAAAATATAAATTATCTTAAATTGCCAAATGGAAAAGAAATAATGGAAAAGAAAGAAATAATTTCACAAACTTTACTCTTTTATGAAGATTTGTATACAGCACAACCTTGTGACCTTGAATCAACAAATCAGCTTTTAGATGGACTTCCACATCTTAAAAAAGAAGATTGATTGATTTACTTTAATGACCACACAGCCAGGCTGGTGGAATTTGTTTTCAGTACAGCTCTTTGGTACAGGTTCCAGCATTACATTAAACACTAAACATTTAAACATATATAGTAACCTACACAGACAAACACATTAGTACATAATACATAATACATAAGGGTCATGCTTAATCCACAGTCCTCAGCCTTCAGAGTTCAAAAGGTGTATTGCTTTTGGAATAAAACTATTTTTGAAGCGAGTTGTTCTGGAGGCAATTGTCCTGTAACGCCTCCCAGAGGGCAGTAACTGGAAGGCGTAATGAGCAGGGTGCGAGATATCAGAAATTATGCTGTGGGCTCTGCGTAGTGTCCGTTTGTAGTAGAGTGATTCAAGGGATGGTAGAGGTGAACCAATGACTTTAGATGCTCTGTTGATGATACGCTGTAATTTCTTCCGGGAAAGTGAGTCAAGACTGCCAAACCAGACTGTGATGGATGAGAAGAGGATGCTTTCAACGATGGCCATGTAGAAGCGGAGCAGAAGATGAGACCTTACTCTGAACTTCTTGAGCTGTCGGAGATGAAAAAGTCTTTGCTGGGCTTTTTTATAGATATGATCTGTGTTATTTTTCCATTTGAGGTTGTTGCTGATGTGTGTCCCAAGAAGTTTGAATGTATCAGTAATGGAGATTGGTTCACCTTCAATGAGCACAGGAGTTTTGGAGGATGGCTGACGTCTCAGGTCGACGATGAGTTCTTTTGTTTTTGATGTGTTAAGTTGAAGATCATGGTCTGTACACCAGGCCACTGCTTGGTTGATCTGTGCACGGTATGCGGTTTCTTGATTGTTAGTGATGAGTCCTATAATGGTTGTATCGTCTGCATATATTGTATAGGTTGACAGAACTGTGGTGAGATATGAGCTGGTTTGTGTAGAGAGAAAATAGCCATGGTGAGAGAACACAGCCTTGAGGAGCGCCTGTGCTGAGGAACAGAGGGGAGGAAGTATTATTATTAATCTTTACCTTCTGTTTCCTGTTCCAGAGAAAACTGTGAATCCAGTGACAGATGCATGGATCGATATTCATGTCCAGTAATATATTGAACAGTTTGACCGGGTTTATTGTATTGAATGCCGAGCTGAAATCCATAAACAGGATGCGGGCATATGTGTTTGCGGACTCAAGGTGGTTAAGTATCTGATGAATTGCTAAGTTGACTTTGTCCTCAACTGACCTGTTGGCTTTGTATGCAAATTGGAATGGGTCCATGAGGGGGGTGGTGACAGTTTTTAAGTGATTGAGTAAAATGCGTTCGAATGATTTCATGACTGCTGATGTCAAAGCAATAGGTCTGTAATCATTGAGGCAGGAGATGGTCTTGGTTTTGGAAACCGGGATGATAATGGATTCTTTGAAGCACTTGGGTACTGAGTTTTGAAAGAGGGAGGTATTGAAAATGTCGGCGAAGACCCCAGCCAGTTCTGCAGCGCAGTGGTGGAGAACGGTGGGGCTGATGTTGTCTGGACCCGGGGCTTTATTCCTCTTAAGTCCCCTAAAGATGCTCCTCACCTCCTCCTCGTGAATGGTAAAAGGGGGGGAGGGGAGGGGGTCGGGGAGAGATGGAGGTGTAGCCGGTGCCTGCTCAAATCTCCCATAAAAGAAGTTGAGTGTATCAGAAAGCTGATTGTCATCGTCAGGTGTGGGAGTGGGTTTCTTTTTGTAATTTGTCATGTTTTGGAGTTTTTTCCAGATAAACGTGTGTCATTAGTGGTGATTTGTTCTTCTAGTTTAGTAGCATAGTTGGATTTGGCTCTTCTTATTGCAGATCTCAATTTGTATTTGGCAGCCATATATTGTTCTTTGTTTCCTGATAGATGAGCTGCATTTTTCTCCTTTCTTAACTGTTTAATGTCCTTATTAAACCACGGTTTGTTGTTATTGTAGTGTTTGATTTTTTTGAGTGGTATGCACAGGTCCACGCAGTAATTGACGTATGACGTTATTACGTCGGTGACGTCATGGAGATCGCCTGCAGCATGGAAAACTTCCCAATCTGTGCACGCGAAACAGCCACGAAGTTTTTCAATGGCCTCAGGGGACCAGCACCGGACGAGTTTTGTTGATGACTTGGAGGATTTAACTTTTTGTCTGTATTGTGGAATTAGCAGCAACATTGCGTGGTCGGACCTGCCCAGCGGAGCCCTCGGGAAAGCACGGTAAGCCTCTTTGATGGTAATATAGCAGTGGTCCAGCGTGTTAGTTCCTCTGCTAGGGCAGGCTACCTGCTGATGGTAGCGGGGGAGCTCAGACGACAGATTAGTCTGGTTAAAGTCCCCGAGGACAATGACTGCTGCATCGGGGTGAATATTTTCCACTGAGGAGACGTAGTTGGCCAACTCGGCTATGCTGGTGATAGCGTTAGCCTCAGGTGGAATATACACACATATCATGATTACTGACACAAAACTCCCGTGGAAGAAAAGATGGTCTGCATTTGACAGTGAGGTATTCCAGGTGAGGTGAGCAAACATGGGCGAGTTCTGTAGAATTTGTACACCAGCGTTCATTAACCATTATGCAAATACCACCGCCTTTAGACTTGTGCGATAGTTTGGGTGATCTATCGGCACGGTGTAATGTAAAACCTGGAAGTGTAACCGCTTGGTCGGGTACTGATTGATCCAGCCAGGTCTCTGTCAGGCAGATGGCAGAGCAGTCACTGTAGTATTTGTTGGTTTGTAACATGAGTTGTAGTTCATCCATTTTGTGCCGGAGAGATCTAACGTTTGACAGCAGAAGGGCTGGAAGCGGTGGCCGGTGAGGGCGTCTCCTGAACCTGGCAAAGGTTCCTGAGCGGCGGCCTTTTTTGGTCGACAGCCATGGTGTTGAATGGCTTGATATGTTTAATTCCCGTAATTTCTCCAGCAGGGATGTAGATGGACCCAGATCACTGTGAGAAGTGTATCTGAGGTTTAGGAGCTCCGATCGAGTGTACTGGATCAAGCATGACACTTCACAAACAAGTAACGCAGATATTAAAATGACAAACAGGAACACTGCTTGTACTGTGGCAAGCCTCACGGCCGCCATTTTTCCTCCTCTTCCTCTTTTTCTTCTTCTTCTTAAGATAAAGCTGAATTAGATAAAGCTTTGTCTTTTCACGAGCTAACTGAGGCGGTTCAGCAGCAATCTTCAGGAAAATCTCCAGGGTTAGATGGTTTGACTTCTGATTTCTACAAAGCCTTCTGGTCCCTCATCGGACAGGATCTGTACGCGGTATTTTGTGAGAGTTTTGAATCAAAAATCTTACCCCTGAGTTGCAGAAGAGCTGTAATCACGCTTTTACCCAAGAAAGGAGATCTTGGCCTATTAAAGAACTGGCGACCAGTTTCTCTTTTGGGAACTGATTATAAAATATTATCTAAAGCTCTGACAAATCGTCTCAAGAAATTTTTAACATCCATTATTCACGAAGATCAGTCGTATTGTGTACCAAAGCGGTCTATATTTGACAATCTTTTTCTTGTTCGGGACATGTTGTATTTAACTGAACTGCATAAAGTTGATCTTGGTCTTGTTTGTCTGGACCAGGAGAAGGCCTTCGATAAAGTTGACCATGAGTATCTGTTCAAAATACTTGAAGGCTTTGGCTTTGGAAAGCAGTTTACTTCATGGATAAGACTTCTGTATGAAGATGTTTATAGCATGTTGAAAATGAATGGAATTCTGACAAGACCTTTTTCTGTACATAGAGGAGTGAGACAGGGTTGTAGTTTATCTGGCCTCTTGTACACAATTTCCATTGAACCAATGTTGAGGATGTTGAGAGAGAAGTTGCAAGGATTGACGGTTCCATCATCTTGCCTCTCGATTACTCCATCAGTTAAACTAACAGCTTATGCCGACGACATCACAGTGATTATTAGATCTGAAGATGATGTTAAACATCTAATCTCATGTCTTCTTCATGCTTCTTCGGCACGTGTCAATTGGGAAAAAACAGACACTTTATTATTGGGTCATTGGTTGAATCAGAATCTACCGCAACTTCCACATCAGTGCCTTTGGAATAAAGAAGGTGTAAAGATACTTGGACTGTTCTTTGGGACTGAACAATTTATGAAAAAGAATTGGGAAGGACTTCTAGAAAAAGTGACAGGCAAGCTCCAGAGATGGAAATGGATTCAAGCCCAGCTTTCTTACAGAGGCAGAGTATTAGTAGTGAACAATCTAGCCGCCTCCATGCTGTGGCATCGTTTAACAGTGTTGGACCCTCCGAGAGAGCTTTTATTGCAACTTCAGAAAGCCTTTGTTGACTTTTTTTGGGGAGGCCATTATTGGCTCCCTCCAGGGGTTCTGTGTTTTCCCGTTATTGAGGGCGGTCAAGGACTAATTCATCTAGCCTCTAAGGTGAAAACCATGAGGTTACAGACTGCCCAAAAATTACTTTATTCTTCGGACTCTGTACCGTGGATCAGTTTTGGTCTTGCTATTTTACGAGGGAAAAACAAAATTGGTTTTGATAAACAAATGTTTCTGAGCTCTGAAAATGTTGTAAAGGACATGTTTAAGATCAAGTTTTATGGATCTGTGTTTGAAGCTTGGAGTTATTTTAAGCCGAGCGAAAGGAACATTTCGGCTTTAATGAGTCACTTTTTCACAATCCTTGGTTTTCCCATGCTTTTATTATGTCAAGCACCGATATTTCTAGCTTTAGTTTAGCTGGTGTAACGAAGGTTGGAGATTTGATTGATTTGACTGATAGAGAGTGGGTTTCAGTACAACATTTAACAACAAAGATTGGAGGTAGATCAGAGAGAATTGTTGGGAATATATTGAAAAATTTGAAAACATCTTTTCCTACATCTTTGTGGGAATATATAACCAATTTTATGTCTGGAAATATTTATTCAGAAGTTATTTTTCCTGAAGTGTATATAACACCACAGGTAGACCAACATGAAAATAATGACGATAGTGTGAAC
Organism: Chrosomus eos; assembly: GCA_036326025.1. NCBI lineage: Eukaryota > Metazoa > Chordata > Actinopteri > Cypriniformes > Leuciscidae > Chrosomus > Chrosomus eos. Next base: position 29,674,810 of record CM070819.1, read on the forward strand.
TTGCTTCTCTCTTTTAAAGATTTACAAAGCCTTTCTTTTTCTGTAGTGAACAAACAAAATTTATATAATGTTTGTGTAAAGTCTTTTTTGCTGGACAGTTAAGAGACAGGAGAGATACAAAATGGAGATCTTATCTCTCAGTGACAGAGAATAAATCACCTTCATGGCGGTTATTGTATAAAAACCCCCTACCAAAAAGGTCTGGTGATTTACAGTGGCGGATTTTGCATTGTGCATTACCAACAAAAGTTTTTTTGTTTAAATGTGAATATTCAGAATCTTCTTTTTGTACTTTGTGCAATGAACTTGACACAGTTTTTCATGTTTTCTGTGAATGTTGTAAATAAACTCCACTCTTTAATGTTTTGGATAGAATTTTGAGCAGTTTAGGTATAATTTTTTCAAAAACAGTGTTTATTTTTGGTTGTAAGTATTCTCGCGATAAGTGGGAAATTTGTACTTTTTCTAATTTTTTGGTTGGTCAAGCAAAATTAGCCATTTGGAAAGCTTATAGAATTGAAATGGAAGGACAAAAAGTTAATATGGTTAATTTATTCAAGGCCTTGGTTGAATCCAGAATAAGATTAGAATATGAATTTAATAAAATGAATTGTAATCTCCTAATGTTTGAGAAGAAATGGTGTGTAAACAAAAGTTTAATTTTTATAGAAGGTGAAGATCTCCTTTTTAAATGGTAATTTTTTGATAAAAATTATTTGTTTTAGATGTTAAAAAGTATTTTTTAAATGATGGAATAAATTGCTTTAAAAAGTCAAAAAAAAGTCTCTCTCTCTTCTCTCTCTCTCTCTCTCTCTCTCTCTCTCTCTCTCTCTCTCTCTCTCTCTCTCTACACCAAAGAGACTGGATGACAACTATGTGTAAGACATAACCGACATATTTTGAGTGAATATACTCTCCAAAACAGACATTTAAACATAATGTTGTGCGTATTTGTCCATTCTACACGAAACAGAGCTCAGTTCATAACTCGTGCGTTGTATAGTGGTCTATGGCCGCACGCTTCGGGTCAGGTGTGTGCGCACAGAAATATGAGATATTATACACAATATGAGACATGTTGCAGCGCATGCCAACTCGTGTCCCGCTGGGTAGATCAGCACGTTACAGTACAAATGTAAAAATACCAGTTCGGGGTTCCTCTTTCGGTTGTTGCAGCCAACTGCACAACATATTGCAGGCATTACTGAGACCGTCGGTCGTAAACAGTGTTGCCACAGTTACTTTGAAAAAGTAACTAAGTTACTTTACAAGTTACTTGATTTTAAAAGTAACTAAGTTACTTTACAAGTTACTTGATTTTAAAAGTAACTAAGTTACTTTACAAGTTACTTTTATTAGTTACATTCAGCAGTTGCCGACAACACCCCCGGCACCTTAACATAAAAATGACAACTGGTTTTGCCAACACTCACTTTATTGGAAGTGTATTTTTAACAGTAACATCAACAATCTATCTCCTGACATTTAAAAACTATTTCCTGAAAAAAAACACATGTTTTTGCAAAAAATAAAGACAGTCTTTCTTGACTTCACTTAATATAAATACTTGTTTTTATAAAAAATAAAATAAAGAGTCTTTCTTGACTTCACTCGTTTTAATAAAAAACAATAAATACTCGTTTTAATAAAAAATAATAGTCTTTCTTCACTTTACTTAACATAAATACTCGTTTTAATAAAATAAAATAAAAATAAAATAAAATTTCTTGACCTGTCATATTTAACTGTTAACATTGTAATGACAAAACTTACTATTTATAATCTACATTTTTTATAAATGTAACTATTAATTTTTTAACATGTTTTATCAACATTGAACCTGTTGTTCACAGCATTAGAGCAGCAAGGAGTGGTTTTACAAAACAAAACAAGTGTATAACACCACATGTAGGCTAATATCATAACTACTTTTGTTACTTTGGCCTAATCTTATGTTGTAATCCCATGTTATGAGTGAGACAGTGGAGTGAGGCGAGTAAACCAGTGGTTGTACCTCATTAACAGAAGCTTCTCAAACCTTTTGTCAGAAAGTCTATTTCTTCTAGGAGTGAGCACCAAACCTCCCAGACTGAAAAGCCGCTCCACAGGAGCACTTGATGGAGTTGGAGTGTTATACTTCAAGAAAATTTGCTTTATGTTTGAAAACTGATGCAGAATATGAAGGTCATAGGCTGACCTCAGGTAGTCCATGACTTCCTTTTCTGTAGAATAGGTCTCCTCTGGCTCTGCCTCAAAAGTGAAAAAGTCCATCTCACCTTGGCTGGCAGATGTGGTGGGCACACTGGCAGGGCTCTGTGCTGTAGGAGCAGTTGTACGGCGGCACTCTGCTATCAGAAGCTCTTTTACTCGCTCCCTCCTACCTGCATCTCTCAGCCATCTGAGTTTGAATTTTGGACAACTGACAGCTGCGAGAAGGGCATCTTTGTCGTCCAGCATACCGCCAAAACGAGTCTGGATAGCCTGAAAAAATATAATATTTATTAATGCCTACAAGACCTACTATTTATTATGTCATTGAATTACTTACAAATCATGCTTAATGTGGGTTCAATATTATGGATTTAATTTTGTTTTAGATTACTTACTGACATTAGTATTTTTTTTTTTTTAATCATCTTTTGCAATGATAATGTATATTCTGTTCTCGGTTCATGACTAGTGTGATGCAAGAAATTTTAACTAGCTTAAAAGATGGAACATACCTGCACTATGGCATCTGGAAGGCCTGCAGTCATCATGGAGAGGGAATCTTTCACATCCATAGTCTTCTGCATCAGAACTTCAAGTGTGGGCAGTAAAGTCCCATAAGGACAGTCACCTTGTAAAATATCAAGTGCTGCAGACAGAGGCTTCATGGCGGTGCAGTACTCATGCAGAAACTGGTACTCTTTGTCTTTAAAGCCCTTAACTCCCAACTTGGTGCACAGAGTATTCAGCGCACACATGGGGATTTCTGCAATTCTCTTTACAGCATCAAAAAATGAATTCCACCTAGTGGATGTTGGTACCAGGAGCTTTCTTTTGCTGACTTCCTCCACTGTTTCTGATGCAAGGGTAGATCTGCTTGATTTGGTCCAAAGAGCTGTGCATTTTGCTGTGCTGCTCCTATACACAGCCTTGCTCTCTGCATTAGAAGTTAAATATTTATCCACATCATTTGTGGAAATTAGGTTGATGGTGTGTGAAGCACACCTGTGGTGCGGGGGAAGAGAAAGCTGGCATTCACTTGCATCCTCAGCTGAGAGGATTTCTGACATATCTAAAAAAGTGACATCATCATTTGTGGGGGTGGACTCTCCCTCCTCCGTCTCGTCATCGTCGGACTCTGTGACAGGCTGATAGACTTTAAACGCCTTGACAAAGTTGGATCCGTTATCAGTCACTGTTGCAACTACTTTGTTGAGTAGTCCATATGAGCAGTGAATGTTTTCGATTTCTGCACCAATGACATCATACGTGTGTCTACCGCGAATTCTCCTACATGCCAATGCAGCCTTGTTGCGCTCTAATGTGGATCTACTGATCCAGTGGAGCGTTACTCCCATATAACTTCTGTTGTTAGCAGTCCAAATATCCGCGGTAGTTGACACAAAGTCGACATCATTCAGCGCGGCCTTCAGATTTCTCTCCATCACGGCATACTCCTCCTCCAAGTAAGAAGAAAAAGCTGTTCTGTGAGGAAGCGCGGCATTGACAGTAGTAGGGATCTTGTTTATTATGGCACGAAACGAAGGCGAATCCACCGTGTTTAATGGCAGCATTTCATCCACAACAAACTGCCCGACCAACTTCTTCAACTCCCCCCCACTTACTGGTTTTGCACCGAAGTCCAGCTTTTGTTGTTTGGGTGGTGGGGGACCTACTCTCTGCTTCGCATCACCTGGCGTGATTTTCTCCGTAAGTTTGACTGTGCGGTGCTGCGACTCCAAATGTTTTTTCAAATTTGACGAAGTGTTTCTGTAGGTAGATAACACTTTGTCGCCACCAGCAGCACAGAGTTTACAACGGACCTTAATGTTGTCACCCTTAGCTGACACAAACTCAAAATAGTGACTGTATTTCCAGCTAGAAAACGCGCACCTCTCTCCTCCCTCCATTGTTGTTTACGTTTGTGTCGCTGCGTGGTACACGTGACGTGAACCTCATGCTGAAAACGTGACTTGTCGCGCACACTCCCCGAGATGCAAGTTGAAATAAATATATATTTTTACTAAGGAAAATGATAAAAATAGTAACGCACAGTGAATTGGATAAGTAACTTTAATCTGATTACTGGTTTTGAAATAGTAACGCGTTAGATTACTCGTTACTGAAAAAAGTGGTCAAATTAGAGTAACGCGTTACTAAGTAACGCGTTACCGGCATCACTGGTCGTAAAGATGGGGGCGCAAAGCTACAGTGACGACACGTGACCCGAACGAATAGGTGCTCAAGATTAAAAATCAAAGATGGCGCTGCCGTGAATAAGTCGTATTCCCTGTTCTGTTTCTCCATGCTTCCCTGGACTCTCAATCTTTGCCTGTATCCTGGACTGTTTGCGAACCTGTGCTGCCTGCCTCGACCAACGCCTGTTTACACTACGAGTTATTGGATTGCCCTTTTTTATTTGTGTGCCTGGTTTATTTCTGTTTATGTTCAAGTTATAATAAATTTCTGCACATGGATCCGACCGCCTCTGTCTGTACGTTACACTTTCTTTCTAACTAATCTTTCTTTCTTTCTTATTTCTTCTTCTTTCTTTCTTCTTCTTTCTTTCTTTCTTTCTCTTTCTTTCTTTCTTTCTTTCTTTCTTTCTACCTAATTTATATTTCTTTCTTTTCTATTTCTTTCTTTCTTTCTTTCTACCTAATTTATATTTCTTTCTTTCTTTCTTTCTTTCTTTCTTTCTTTCTTTCTTTCTTTCTTTCTTTCTTTCTTTCTTTCTTTCTTCTTTTCTTTCTTTCTTTCTACCTAATTTATATTTATTTCTGTCTTTCTTTTCTATTTCTTTCTTTCTACCTAATTTCTATTTCTTTCTTTCTTTCTTTCTTTCTTCTTCTTTCTTCTTTCTTCTTTTCTTTCTTTCTTTCTTTCTTTTCTTTCTAACTATCTATCTATCTATCTTTCTTTTTTTCTAATCTATCTCTTTCTTTTCTTTCTTTCTCTTTCTTTCTTTCTTTCTTTCTTTCTTTCTTTCTTTCTTCTTTCTTTCTACTATTCTTTCTTTCTTTCTTTCTACTATTTCTTTTCTTTCTTTCTTTCTTTTCTTTCTTTCTTTCTTTCTTTCTTTCTTTTCTTTCTTTCTTTCTTTCTTTCTTTCTTTCTTTCTTTCTTTCTTTCTTTTTTCCAACTAATCTATCTATATGTCACGTTTCAGTGTGTTTAGTTATGTTTTGTGATCTTGGTTTCCCCTGTCTTGTGTGATTTTTGGTTTAGTCCTGTTAGTTTTCCCGCTCCTCGTTTGTGTCCAATTTTCTGCACCTGTTTTCAGTTAATTATCTTGTTTGGTTCAGTTCATTTAAGCCCTGTGTTTTCCCTCAGTGTTTGTCGATCGTCGTCAATGTATGGTTGTATGTTAACCCTGAAGTCCTGGAGTTATGTTCTTTTGTTCTCGTTTGTTTTTGGATGTTTTAAGTTTGTTTAATAAATCTATTATATTGAAGCCCTTGTCCTCGTCTTCAGCTACCTGCAGCAACCCTGACACTATATTTCTTTCTTTCTTTCTTTCTTTCTTTCTTCTTTCTTTCTTTCTTCTTTCTTTCTTTCTTTCTTTCTTTCTTTCTTTTTCTTTCTTTCTTTCTTTCTTTCTTTCTTTCTAACTAATCTATCTTTCTTTTTTTCTAATCTATCTTTTTCTTTCTTTCTAACTAATCTATCTTTCTTTCTTTCTTTCTTTTTCTTTCTTTCTTTCTTTCTTTCAACTAATCTTTCTTTCTTTCTAACTAATGTTTCTTTCTTTTTAACTAATCTTAACTAATCTTTTAACTCTTTCTTTCTTTCTAATTTTTTTCTTTTTTCTTTCTTTCTAACTAATCTTTCTTTCTTTCTTTTAATTTTTTTTCTTTCTCTTTCTTTCTTGCTTTGTAACTTTCTAACTTTATTTCTTTCTAACTAATCTTTCTTTCTCTTTCTTTCTAACAAATCTTTCTTTTTTCTTTTTCTTTCAAACAAAAAGAAAGATTAGTTAGAAAGAAAGAAATAATTTTTCTTTCTTTCATTCTTTCTAACAAATCTTTCTTTTCTTTTTTCTAAATAATCTTTCTTTATAATCTTTCTTTCTTTCTAACTAATATTTCTTTCTTTTTAACTAATCTCTTTCTTTCTAACAAATCTTTCTTTCTAATTTTCTTTCTTTCTTCTTTTTCTTTCTTTCTTTTCTTTCTTTCTTTCTTTCTTTCTTTCTTCTTTCTTTCACATTTTTTCTTTTTTCTTTCTTTCTTTCTTTGTAACTAATCTTTCTTTCTTTCTTTCTTTCTTTCTTTCTAACTTTTCTTTATTTCTTTCTAACAAATCTTTCTTTTTTTCTTTTCTTTCAAACAAAACGAAAGATTAGTTAGAAAGAAAGAAATAATTTTTCTTTCATTCTTTCTAACAAATCTTTCTTTTTTCTTTTTTTTAATGATCTTTTTTTCTAACTAATCTTTCTTTCTAACAAATCTTTCTTTCTTTCTAATTTTCTTTCTTTCTAACTAATCTTTCTTTCTTTTTTTCTTTTTAACTACTCTTTCTTTCTAAGTAATCTTTCTGTCTTTCTAACTAATCTTTCTGTCTTTCTTACTTATCTTTTTTTCTCTCTAATTTTTCTTTCTTTCTTTCTTTTCTTTCTTTCTTTCTTTTCTTTCTTTTCTTTCTTTTCTTTCTTTTCTTTCTTTCTTTCTTCTTTTTTTCTACATAATTTCTATTTATTTCTGTCTTTCTTTCTTTTCTTTCTTTTCTTTCTTTCTTTCTTTCTTTTCTTTCTTTCTTTCTTTTTTTTGAAATGATTTTCACATCATTTTGAAGCCAGAAATCGAAGCGACAACATCCATTAGTCAAAAGTCTTGTGGACACATATTTAGTAGGCAAGGCAAGGCAAGGCAAGTTTATTTATATAGCACATTTCATACACAATGGTAATTCAAAGTGCTTTACATAGGAGAAAATAAAATAATCAAAACAAATAAGAATAATTAAAACAGTTTAGAATAAAAAATAAAATAAAGTACAGTAAAAACAGTCGGACGAACAGTGGCACAGTGCTCATTCAGTAAATGCATAGCTACACAGATGTGTTTTGAGTCTGGATTTGAATGTGACTACTGTAGGAGCACACCTGATCTCTTCTGGAAGCTGGTTCCAGCTGCATAGTAGCTAAAAGCAGACTCTCCTTGCTTAGAGTGAACCCTTGGTATTTCTAACTGATGCGATCCTAATGATCTGAGTGATCTGTTGGGTTTATATTCAGTGAGCATATCTGCAATATATTGAGGTCCTAGCCCATTGAATGATTTATATACCAGTAATAATACTTTAAAATCAATCCTAAATGTAACTGGGAGCCAGTGTAAAGACCTGAGGACTGGTGTGATATGTTCATATTTTCTGGTTCTGCTCAGAATCCTGGCAGCAGCGTTCTGTATGAGCTGCAACTGTCTTATGGTCTTATTAGGAAGGCCAGTGAGGAGTCCATTACAATAATCCACCCTGCTGGTGATGAAAGCATGCACAAGTTTCTCTAAGTCTTGACTGGAAACAAAGCATCTAATTCTTGCAATATTTTTCAGATGATAGTATGCTGATTTAGTAATTGCTTTGACATGACTACTGAAACTAAGGTCTGACTCTAGAGACACACCAAGATTCCTGACTTGATTTTTAGTTGTTAGACCCCTGGAGTGAAGGTATGCATTCACCTTGAGAACTTCATCTTTGTTTCCAAACGCAATGACTTTAGTTTTGTCTTTGTTTAACAGAAGAAAGTTTTGGCACATCCAGCTGTTTACTTCATCAATGCATTGGCACAGGGAGTCAATGGGGCTGTAGTCATTAGGCAGAGTATGACCTGAACCATTTTAGGACTATCCCAGAAAGCCACCTCTAGGAGATCTGCTTCTAAACAGTTTAACACACTTTTGAAAAAAGATGTGCGAAGTGGGTCAAGGGCGCAGGTTGATGTTTTAAGGTGCTGTACGGTTTCTTCCAAAATTTTGCCATCAATTTCTTCGAAAACAGACATAGTAACTACTTTCTCAGGTAGTGGTCTGATCTGTATGACCTCAGCGCAACTCAAGGATGAGCTGATCACCTTTCTGATATTATTGATTTTCTCAGAGAAGAAAGAAGCAAACTCACTGCACTTGAAATTTGAGAGCATTTCACTGGGAATCTGGCTTGGGGGGTTTGTCAGTCTCTCTACAGTAGCAAAAAGAGTGCGTGTGTTGTTTAAGTTGCTGTTTATAATATTCGAGAAGAAAGTCTGTCTAGCTTTGCCTAGTTCCATATTAAAAGCATGGATGCTGTCTTTGTAGATGTTATAATGGACTACAAGTTTTGTCTTCCGCCACATGCGCTCTGCTCTTCTGCATTGTCTTTTCATGTTTTGCACTGCTGTTGAGTTTCTCCAAGGTACTTTTTGTCTACCACTATTCTTCCTGACTTTCACAGGAGCAATATGATCAATTACACTTTTAATTTTTGAGTTAAAAGATTCAAGGAGAAAATCAACAGAGTCAGCAGATATGCTTGGTTTTAAAGATATAGCCTTAGTAAATAGCACACTAGTGTTCTCATTTAAGCATCTCTTCTTGACAGACACAGATCTAGCTTCAATGGCAGGAGAGATCAAAATATCAAAGAAAATACAGAAATGATCAGACAGTGCTACACCCTTAATAACAATCGATGAGATGATTAGACCCTTACTGATAAGTAGATCTAGAGTGTGTCCACGATTATGTGTGGGTCCATGTACATGCCGAGTCATATCAAAAGTTTTTAAAACAGTTTTGAATTATTTTGCCCTATTGGTTTCTGCATTATCTATGTGAATGTTAAAATCTCCAGCAATGGCAAAACAGTCAAACTCTGAGGAAATTGTTGATAACAGTTCTGTAAAGTCCTCAGCAAAGGCTGGAGAGTATTTTGGAGGCCTGTGAACAATGATAAGTAAATATTTAGTATGCGTTTTGTGGTCTTATTTCAGCAACTTTCATTTTTATTTTTTTCAATAACCACGCATAAACATTATTCTCTAAAAAATACAAACATGTACATACATGTTGCTCACATATTATGGTAGCCCTGGTTATATGCTATATAGAGTGAATTTACACCTTTGCCATTAACATGTTTATAAATAACTGAAAAAAGCACAAATGTCAGTGCATGTCAAAACATCCCAAGGGGCCCAAAAACACCTTGGTCCCCAGAGGGTTAATATGTATGCATTTCACACCTGAGAAAGATAAAGACCCTCCCATGATGGCCCTATTAGGTGTGCTATCAGGCCATATCATTATGAGGAGCCTTGCACAAATAATGAGGAGATTTAAAAAAGAATGGCTTTTAGATTGTTTGGATTTATTTACAACACAACATAATCCAAAGATACACAACAAAGGACAAAAAAAAGCACATTAGTAAACACACTGATCTAAAGACAGAGGCTTGAACAGTCACACAACTTTGTGCCATTCCTGAAACATAGTACATACCTGTCATTTCCAAGGTGTTTGATTTTTCATTTTAACATTAATCAAAGTGCTTTGATTAACGTTAGCTAACATAAAGTCAGTTGTCCTCAAATTGGAAATAGGGCATGGGCAGAAATAGGTGCTTTTATGACAAGATAGCTAACGTTATTAACGCGTCTCTTCCTCCATCAGTCCATTGAAATCAGGTATGTACTGGTAGTTGCTAACGTTAGCTAACGTTACCTTGCTCATCACAAATTGATGCTTTTTAATCTGCCTGAAGTAACGTCAACATGGTTCTTTCACTGTTTGGATGGATTGGCTAGCTAGCTCGACTGGCATTTAGAGCTGTCAACGAATATTCTAAATTCAAATATATATTCGAATAGTTTTAAAAACAGAATTTCGAAGGTGAAAATGTATATTCGAATGTGGACAAACACGCCCGCCATAGCAGAGCTGTCTGCTTTCCGAATGGGCGCGCTCGTGCACTGCAGACTCTCTCCCTGGTTTGATTATTTACCGTTTCATGTCAAGGCAAAGTTCCATGTTTAACGTTAATTTACCACAGCAAAGCTCGCTCGGAGCGTTCAATGTCGGTTCTATACTGTGAAACTTCAATTAATGTTATTAATATTTGTTTCAATCACTGAATGAAGCCTGCTATGTGGGACAAGAGTCGCGACCTTAAATTGCTTGCACAAAACTCTTTATCAGCACTCAACATTTGTTTATAATTGTTGTTCGTTCGTTTAAACCGTTTTGCGCAGAGAGAGCGGTGAGGGCGAGAGAGAGAAAGAGTGCCTGCGAGACGAGACGAGAGTGCGAGCGAGCGAGAGTGAGGTCTGCTCTGTGGTAAGTAACGTTATTGGCCATTAGTTTATTTACTTGTTTTTTTGTGTAGGTAATACGTTGTCAAATAGGTTTAAACTTAAATAAACTACCTATACAAGTAGTTATGTCTCTTTGTATTAATTTGTCCGGTTATTGACGTAATAAAATGCGCAACCAGATGTTCGAATATTTGATTTTTTTTAGAGGAAATATTTGAACGTCATTTTTGAGCAATTTTTCTGTTTGTAATAGCTAGATACGGTGTCGAATCTTAAACTGAACTGCGCACCTGCATCTTAGAAAATTACAGCTTTTGGGGCAAGTGTTCTTTGTCGTTGTTTACTCAACTTACCCATGGTTAACTTATGTTTTTTATTCTCCGGCCCTCTGCCACTGCTGCCGATATTGAGAGAGCAGTCACCCTGCCAAGCACACCTCGATTAGTTGTACCAGGTATAATCTTCCCTTATTTTGTAGAAGTTAATTCTTTAACTAATTCATGTGGTTCAGGTAGGACTGTTGTACCTAAAAAAATGTCTTTCTTTGAGTTGTTGTTGGAGGGTGCGGGGGTCAAAGGAGATAATACTGTTCAAGTGGAGGTGTTCAAGTTTTTCTCCACTTGCACATTAATGGATTCATGTTGGTGGCAATAGTGTGTTGTGCAGCTTTTAGTTATATTGTTAATGGGTTTCAGGAGAGATACTGCGCGGCGCAGACACCTGGATTATGTCCATGGAAGGAGCATGTGTGAGTGGGCCCCACAGCAACCTCATGCATGGATCTTCGCTGCCTACTATGTCTTCGACATGCAATATCCGGCAGAAGCCGCAAGCACAGTTGAATTCATTCAGAGGTGAGTTTAAACATGGCACTGTCATGAAAACGATCATAGCAATTATGGAGGTATATTTGATTAAAATCAACTGAACGCCTGTGACAGTGCGATTTGTAGTTGTAGAGAAAAGCCACACATGTGTATCAGTAAATTTGAAGTAAGACAGAGAAATGTTTTAAGAGTTGCAAACTCTTAACCCCCCTTGTTTTCAGAGCCTTTTGCGGCATAAATCCCCAGACGGACAGCAAGGCAGAGAAAAAACGAGGACTGAACGCACCAGTTTGCACACTTTTGAGGAAACTGCTGGATTTTGAATTGGTGGGCAGGGGACATTAGTGAGCAGGGGACATTAGAGGACATTGGTGGGCAGAGGACATTAGTGGGCAGGGGACATTATAGGACTTTGGTGGGCAGGGGACATTGGTGGACAGGTAACATTGGTGGCAGAGGACATTGGTGGGCAGGGACATTGGGGCATTGGTGGGCAGAGGACATTGGTGGAGAGGGGACATTGGGGACATTGGTGGGCAGGGGACATTAGTGGGCAGGGGACATTAGTGGGCAGGGGACATTAGTGGGCAGGGGACATTAGAGGACATTAGTGGGCAGGGCACATTAGAGGACATTAGTGGGCAGGGGACATTAGTGGGCAGAGGACATTAGTGGGCAGAGGACATTAGTGGGCAGAGGACATTAGTGGGTAGGGGACATTAGAGGACATTGGTGGGCAGAGGACATTGGGAACATTAGTGGGCAGGGACATTGGGGACATTGGTGGGCAGGGGACATTAGTGGGCAGGGGACATTAGTGGCAGAGGACATTAGTGGGCAGTGGACATTAGAGGACATTAGTGGGCAGGGGACATTAGAGGACATTAGTGGGCAGGGACATTAGTGGGCAGGGGACATTAGTGGGCAGAGGACATTAGTGGGCAGAGGACATTGGTGGGCAGAGGACATTAGTGGGCAGGGGACATTAGAGGACATTGGTGGGCAGAGGACATTAGTATGTTTGACAACTCATGTTCAACCAGTTTTGTACAGTAATAGATGGTTTGTTTGTGGATTGTACACTTTGTTTTCTCATCAGTTTTAAGAGAAAATAAAAATATATTTAAAAAAAAATACTGTATTTTGTTTTTCTTTGCAGAAGTCTGAAAGAGGACATTTATCCAAGTTACAACATTTAATTGTAATATTTACAATATTCTGTCATGTGAAATTACAGGAAATCCCTAAAATTACAGGAAATTCCTGGCTACTGAGTTGCCGTAAATATAAAATTTTGCTGTAATATTTACAGTATTCTATCCTGTGAAATTACAGTACCTTGTTGTAGTTATTTATATGTATTATATGTTATTATATGTATATGTATTATAGTTATTATATGTATTTATATGTATTATTTATATGTATAAAATAGGAAATCAGATTTTAACGATGCAAAGCTTTTAAAGGGAGATGCATCACGGTTTCTGTCCAATTTCTATCCAATGCGCACCACTCCAACCGGTGCACTCGCATCGCAGACCCTTGCATCGATCATGGCAAGCCACAGACACACACTCATATAGCCTACAATGACTCTCAGTCTCACACACACAAGCACTCATTCATTCATAAAGATCGCTTAAATGTTTCATGTCATATCAGTCTTAAATGTTACCTGATAAGTGCGTTAACCCCCCCCCCCCCCCCTTAACTAAAATAAACTACCTATACAAGTAGTTATGTCTCTTTGTATTAATTTGTCCGGTTATTGACGTAATAAAATGCGCAACCAGATGTTCGAATATTTGATTTTTTTTAGAGGAAATATTTGAACGTCATTTTTGAGCAATTTTTCTGTTTGTAATAGCTAGATACGGTGTCGAATCTTAAACTGAACTGCGCACCTGCATCTTAGAAAATTACAGCTTTTGGGCAAGTGTTCTTTGTCGTTGTTTACTCAACTTACCCATGGTTAACTTATGTTTTTTATTCTCCGGCCCTCTGCCACTGCTGCCGATATTGAGAGAGCAGTCACCCTGCCAAGCACACCTCGATTAGTTGTACCAGGTATAATCTTCCCTTATTTTGTAGAAGTTAATTCTTTAATTAATTCATGTGGTTGAGGTAGGACTGTTGTACCTAAAAAAATGTCTTTCTTTGAGTTGTTGTTGGAGGGTGCGGGGGTCAAAGGAGATAATACTGTTCAAGTGGAGGTGTTCAAGTTTTTCTCCACTTGCACATTAATGGATTCATGTTGGTGGCAATAGTGTGTTGTGCAGCTTTTAGTTATATTGTTAATGGGTTTCAGGAGAGATACTGCGCGGCGCAGACACCTGGATTATGTCCATGGAAGGAGCATGTGTGAGTGGGCCCCACAGCAACCTCATGCATGGATCTTCGCTGCCTACTATGTCTTCGACATGCAATATCCGGCAGAAGCCGCAAGCACAGTTGAATTCATTCAGAGGTGAGTTTAAACATGGCACTGTCATGAAAACGATCATAGCAATTATGGAGGTATATTTGATTAAAATCAACTGAACGCCTGTGACAGTGCGATTTGTAGTTGTAGAGAAAAGCCACACATGTGTATCAGTAAATTTGAAGTAAGACAGAGAAATGTTTTAAGAGTTGCAAACTCTTAACCCCCCTTGTTTTCAGAGCCTTTTGCGGCATAAATCCCCAGACGGACAGCAAGGCAGAGAAAAAACGAGGACTGAACGCACCAGTTTGCACACTTTTGAGGAAACTGCTGGATTTTGAATTGGTGGGCAGGGACATTAGTGAGCAGGGGACATTAGAGGACATTGGTGGGCAGAGGACATTAGTGGGCAGGGGACATTATAGGACTTTGGTGGGCAGGGGACATTGGTGGACAGGTAACATTGGTGGGCAGAGGACATTGGTGGGCAGGGACATTGGGGCATTGGTGGGCAGAGGACATTGGTGGAGAGGGGACATTGGGGACATTGGTGGGCAGGGGACATTAGTGGGCAGGGGACATTAGTGGGCAGAGGACATTAGTGGGCAGGGGACATTAGAGGACATTAGTGGGCAGGGCACATTAGAGGACATTAGTGGGCAGGGGACATTAGTGGGCAGAGGACATTAGTGGGCAGAGGACATTAGTGGGCAGAGGACATTAGTGGGTAGGGGACATTAGAGGACATTGGTGGGCAGAGGACATTGGGAACATTAGTGGGCAGGGGACATTGGGGACATTGGTGGGCAGGGGACATTAGTGGGCAGGGGACATTAGTGGGCAGAGGACATTAGTGGGCAGTGGACATTAGAGGACATTAGTGGGCAGGGACATTAGAGGACATTAGTGGGCAGGGGACATTAGTGGGCAGGGGACATTAGTGGGCAGAGGACATTAGTGGGCAGAGGACATTGGTGGGCAGAGGACATTAGTGGGCAGGGGACATTAGAGGACATTGGTGGGCAGAGGACATTAGTATGTTTGACAACTCATGTTCAACCAGTTTTGTACAGTAATAGATGGTTTGTTTGTGGATTGTACACTTTGTTTTCTCATCAGTTTTAAGAGAAAATAAAAATATATTTAAAAAAAAATACTGTATTTTGTTTTTCTTTGCAGAAGTCTGAAAGAGGACATTTATCCAAGTTACAACATTTAATTGTAATATTTACAATATTCTGTCATGTGAAATTACAGGAAATCCCTAAAATTACAGGAAATTCCTGGCTACTGAGTTGCCGTAAATATAAAATTTTGCTGTAATATTTACAGTATTCTATCCTGTGAAATTACAGTACCTTGTTGTAGTTATTTATATGTATTATATGTTATTATATGTATATGTATTATAGTTATTATATGTATTTATATGTATTATTTATATGTATAAAATAGGAAATCAGATTTTAACGATGCAAAGCTTTTAAAGGGAGATGCATCACGGTTTCTGTCCAATTTCTATCCAATGCGCACCACTCCAACCGGTGCACTCGCATCGCAGACCCTTGCATCGATCATGGCAAGCCACAGACACACACTCATATAGCCTACAATGACTCTCAGTCTCACACACACAAGCACTCATTCATTCATAAAGATCGCTTAAATGTTTCATGTCATATCAGTCTTAAATGTTACCTGATAAGTGCGTTAACCCCCCCCCCCCCCCCCCCCCCCCCCCCCCCCCCCGTTTTCAGAGCCTTTTGCGGCATAAATCCCCAGACGGACAGCAAGGCAGAGAAAAAATGAGGACTGAACGCACCAGTTTGCACACTTTTGAGGAAACTGCTGGATTTTGAATTGGTGGGCAGGGACATTAGTGAGCAGGGGACATTAGAGGACATTGGTGGGCAGAGGACATTAGTGGGCAGGGGACATTATAGGACTTTGGTGGGCAGGGGACATTGGTGGGCAGGTAACATTGGTGGGCAGAGGACATTGGTGGGCAGGGGACATTGGGGCATTGGTGGGCAGAGGACATTGGTGGAGAGGGGACATTGGGGACATTGGTGGGCAGGGGACATTAGTGGGCAGGGGACATTAGTGGGCAGAGGACATTAGTGGGTAGGGGACATTAGAGGACATTGGTGGGCAGAGGACATTGGGAACATTAGTGGGCAGGGGACATTGGGGACATTGGTGGGCAGGGGACATTAGTGGGCAGGGGACATTAGAGGACATTAGTGGGCAGGGGACATTAGTGGGCAGAGGACATTAGTGGGCAGAGGACATTGGTGGGCAGAGGACATTAGTGGGCAGTGGACATTAGAGGACATTAGTGGGCAGGGGACATTAGAGGACATTAGTGGGCAGAGGACATTGGTGGGCAGAGGACATTAGTGGGCAGGGGACATTAGAGGACATTGGTGGGCAGAGGACATTAGTATGTTTGACAACTCATGTTCAACCAGTTTTGTACAGTAATAGATGGTTTGTTTGTGGATTGTACACACTGTAAAAAGTCTAACTATTATTTACTCAATTTTTTTGGTGAAACATTTTTACACTCAAAAAAATTGAGTAAATTTTAAAGCTGTGAAATCAATGAAATATACTGTGCGAATTGAGTAAATGCAAGTAAAAAAATTAAGTAAATTGGAGTAACTGAATCTGGTACATTAAGAAATAAAATTGAGTATGAATTAACATTTAAAAAACAATATTTATGAGTAATATTAACTGTTTTTATTTATAAGTAATATTAACCTCTTTTATGTCCTCTAAACCTTTGTAAAATAGTAGCCTATTTCATACAACAACCAGTATACGTTAAATGGCATGGCCTTTATTGTCATTGAGTACAGCAATACAGCACATTTTACACTGTTTTTAACATGTATACAATATTGCCTACATTTAAACTCAATTAACAAACATTTTTGAAGTAAAATGAAACATTTAAACATTCAGGTAGCCTAATTCAAGTGTAATCCACCAGTCTTGTTATCCAGTGTCCACCGGATCAGCGCTGGTTTTCGTCCCGGAGACAGACTCGCGCTCTGCGGGTGAACTTCGATCTTTAGACCGGTGTCCTGAATACCGTCCCACTCATAGCCGAAAGATACTGCGAGCGACTCACTCCATAACCTGCCAATAAACAAACAGTGACAGTTCTGAGGACATTTTATCATCCAAATGAATTATATTCATTATCATTAGAAAGGAATAAAGTCGTGTGTTTATGCAAGGCGTTTCAATCACGCGAAAAGACCATAACGTTAAAGACGGGCGCGACTCTGTTTAGGTGTCGAATTACGCACATGTATATATTGTTTTGCATTAAATAAAATGATTTAAAGCACAGTAATGATTGTATAGATAAGATAATATATGCACAAACCTGAATTTCACAGAGGAAATGCACCAAATCTGCAACGCTGAGAAGAGAGATGTTGTACTGGAGACCGGAGAGTTCAAACAGCCCACACTCACTCAACCAAGAACCAACCGTCCGAGTTGTCGTCACGTCAGAGGGTGGGGGAGGGGTGAATTGTTTTAATTGAGTAAACTTACTAAATTTCTTAAGAGTGTGAAATATATTAATAATATTGATTTGAATTAAGTACTTTTTTTGTTTCTTGAAACAGATCAGTTTAATTAAACATTCTCATATTTTTTTGATAGAAATTTCACAAATATATTAAGTGTATTATAAAGAAATAATTGGTTAGTCAAATACTAAATAATTTTATTGAAAAAAACTTAAATATATCTGTAAATTCTAGATAAAATTAACTGTTGGATTTTAACTAAATTATTTTGGTATGTTTAACTCAAACAATCAAGTTAAAGATATTCAGAGATTTTATTAAGTTAATAAAGTTAAATATTTCTGTAATATTTACTAAGCCACAGAATTATTTTTTACAGTGCACTTTGTTTTCTCATCAGTTTTAAGAGAAAATAAAAATATATTTTAAAAAAAAATACTGTGTTTTGTTTTTCTTTGCAGAATTCTGAAAGAGGACATTTATCCAAGTTACAACATTTAATTGTAATATTTAAAATATTCTGTCATGTGAAATTACAGGAAATCCCTAAAATTACAGGAAATTCCTGGCTACTGAGTTGCCGTAAATATAAAATTTTGCTGTAATATTTACAGTATTCTATCCTGTGAAATTACAGTACCTTGTTGTAGTTATTTTACAATAACAGTCCTGTATACTGAAAAAATTACAAGAAATTTCTAACAGTGTAGTAGTGGTCATGACCTCTGACTACATAGACTGTTTCTGCTGCTCCCTGATGTTAATACCTGTTCAGAAAAAAAAAAGAAAACTGGAGTTGTTTTAACAAGCTAGATAAAAGGTAATGCCCTGGCAGTGGCAAATAGCTTTGTTTAAATATTTGATTTGATTACATTAATGTTTAAGTTGAGATTTACAAGATATACCACCAAAACCACCTAA
This sequence comes from Chrosomus eos, assembly GCA_036326025.1. NCBI lineage: Eukaryota > Metazoa > Chordata > Actinopteri > Cypriniformes > Leuciscidae > Chrosomus > Chrosomus eos. Next base: position 29,693,038 of record CM070819.1, read on the forward strand.
AACCACCTTATTTGTTTAAAGTTTTTGCAAACCACATGTTATTGCAGTTTTGTGTATATAGCAGTAAAATTAGCTTTTTTTAAATCAAAAGTGTGCAATACACTATTTTAGAATTCATTAGTCAATTTTGCGCATTGTTATGCACAAAATTGACTAATGAATTCACAAAATTGACACAAAATTGATTAAAAAATGTAATCGTTGCCCAGCACTAATATATATATATATATATATTAGGAGTGTAACGATTCATACTACATCGATGAATCGATTTATATTCCTATGATCCAACTACATCGATCTGTGCTCGGCAAGTTGGCCTTCCGGTTTTAAAAGGTAATCAATTGATTTTATCGATACTAGGAAATAGCATTGGATTAAGCAGGTCCGACCTTATATGGGTGTTTTTTCTTAGCACTTTTAAGGATAAAGGCATTAAACGTTACTCGATTCAGATTCATTCGTGACAAGCAAAAGATTGCGTGACTGTGACACACACACCACAACAACACACAGAAAGACTCGCGCCAGATTGCGTGGCACAAGACAGCATGCAGATACAGTTCTCTTCGCCTGTGACGAACATAACACACACTAGCAATTCTTTGTCGAGTATTTAACACAAGCATTCGATGCCGAAAAGTTTGATCATGAGGAATGAGGCCTGTGTGATCGCCTCTGTCAACTCAGGAGCGGTGGTCTAAAGGACAGAACATAGACTAATATTCTGCGTTAAGTTAATCAAAAAGAAGAGAAAAAACCATGCTCTTGAATAACTTGTAATTTCAAATTTATAAAGTTTGCAGTGCAACTGTTACTATTCAATGTCTGTAATGTACACTAAAAAAAGAGGAAAAGCAGCTTTATTGTGAGTATACTAAAAAGAGATCTTAACAAATTACTTGAAATGCAGTGTCGTGTTTGAGATTGCAGACTCAGACGATGGTCATTAAAACTCCAAATTGACAAATTCAGCAAGTTATCAAAAAGGGAAAGAGACTCAATGTTGCAATAATTTAATTTCAAATTAATGTGCAGTGCAACTTTAAATCTAACAATGTTGTATGTCACGAAAAATGATAAATGCTTTATTAAAACTTAATAAAATGAGCTATACAATCTACTTAATTGTTTTGTTTATGTGCAACATAATTCATCTGTATAAAACTCAATTAGTTTCAGCACATCGTCAAATGATATGATCATGTTGTAAATTTCAAACATACATTACACAACAGATAGTTACCAAATGTTTTTCACTGTTCCATTTATTTTAATAATATTTAATAAAAACAAGCGTTTTTGGCCTAGTCCATGTGATTACTATCAATCATGTAATATTTAGCAAATGGCGGAGTTTCTATGGTTGGGTCATGTGTCTCAATGATACAATGCTGGGAGTGAAAAAAAACATATTTTTAGACTTATGTTGAAATGCTGCACACAAAGTCAATTAGGCTTTTATTGAACAAAGGAAGAAGAAAAAAATGCCCGCACATTTTTTTTTTTGGTCTGTCTTTTTTGAGGTTTTTATTTATTTTTAAATTTTCGTGTGCGCGCACTGCGCGGGAGTATTTGGACGAGAGCGACCGCCCACGCGCTATATGCACGAGGACCGTTGGTCTGGAGAAGGACATCTGAGGGGATTGACTTTAAGAGGTAAGAATATCATTACAAATGTAATATTATTTTCTAAAGATTTCTGTCCATCTAACTTTAAATACAATAAATAGTTTTTTTTAAGATAATCCCACACGTTTTAAATCATGTCGACTGTTTATTTCGTCGAGTGTTGTAACATTAGCCGCTTGGTCAGGGTTTGAAAACTACGAGGTCTTCCGCCTGACCGACTCCATCAAATTTCGTCCCACTATATTCAAAGTTATCTAAAGCCTTAGATTAATGTGAGAGACAGAAGAATATTAACATCCTAAAATTAAAGTTCACGGAAACTTGTCTTCCGTCTGCTGAGGATGTCAATCATTCTCTGTTCAGCTGCAGCATTCCAGCGTGCCTCATACGGTTACGACAGTCGGCACGGTAAAACCGGGTAAAACTCTCTCTGATATTATATAATCCCATTATAATGCTTGATCTGCATTTAAAGGGCTGTGGATCTGCATAAAATCACTTCGTCTTGCTGAAGTGTAATGACTTGTGGTGTCTAAACGATGTCGTCACCGCTAACGTTACGTTACTGGTGTCTCTAAAGGCCTCGTTCAGACTTTCAGTCCATCACACTAACGTACATTAATTGGCATCATACGCAGAACAACTGTAATTTTTAAATGTAATATTTAAATGTAATAATGATCTATAAACTGTTGGATAGATATACACTAGGATGTGTTTTTTTTCCATACATTTCAATGCGCACTGTGACTCCATGGGCAAATTGCAAACAGCAATATAACTTAAATTGTTTTTAATGAATGTATTTCAAAAGTATATAGTAATTTGTATTTTATTATTAACATGTGAAGATTTTATAAAATTACTGTCCGAAGATTTTTTCAAGAATTGCTGAATTATACACTCACCTAGTTAAATATATTTTTTGTCATATCTTGTGATTATATAATTTTATTGTTTTTATTTATGACTAATTGTTGCTCTTTCTCTCTTTTCAGTAACATTTGCTGTACATGTGGACTTGCAAGGCCTGTTCAGTAGTTGTAACAAGTAGGTTGAAACTATTGCAGCATTATAGGCTGAAACATAGACATTTTGGACGTAATAGTTGTTTTCCATGTGTATATTTAAACTGCCCATGCTCGTTTAGAACGTGGAATGCTCTTAAGATTCATTTGAATAGATTCCATGTGACTCAAACTAGGCAGAGACAGTCTAAAAATAGCATATTTAATTGCCATATATGTAATTGTGGAGATCTGTACTCCGAGAAAGATTATTGGGCTCATATTAATGCACATTTGAAAAAAAATGAATTGATAACGTGCATGTTTTCACATTGTAACTTTAAAACAAACATCTGTGGTACGTTTAAATCTCATAAAAACAGAAAACATAATTCTTTTTCACTTAAAGATTTTAAACCTGGGATAGTAACTACTACCACAGTAGTTTCACAGGAATCAGATGTTGAAGAGGATGATGAGGTAGAGGCATGTCATGATATAGAATCTGCTTCTGATGTCTGTTCCACAAAGGACCTACCAAATATTATCAAACACAATTTTGCAGCAGCGTTGTTAAAGCTTGAACATTTGTCCCATGTACCAAGTTCACAAATTGATGAATTTCTACAAGAGCTTTACAACCTAAATAGCACATTATCAATTCCTCTTAATACAGATGTTCTTTGTGATGCTTTTCAGAAGCATAATCTTCAAGTTGAGAAATCTGTACTGAAAGAAATAGCTACTACACTGTGCACAGTTAACCCTATACACAAAGCTATACAAAAAGGTGGCTCCCTTAGTTCTGCTTATCAGCGTAGGCAGTATTACAAGGCTAACTTTAATGTAGTTGATCCAGTTGAATGTATCTTGGATGCTAAAAACAAGAAGACTTTTCAGTACATTCCTATTCTTGATTCTCTAAAAGTGATTTTGAATAGGAAAGATATTTTAGACAACATATCACAGGATCTAAAAACACAAGAAACTGAGGCGGAAGGTCTGTATCGGTCTTTTAGAGATGGTCTTCATTTTAAGCAAAATAGCTTCTTCTCAGGACAGGACTTAAGACTGTTTGTGGGGTTATATATTGATGATTTTGAGCTCTGCAACCCCCTGGGGACATCCCGCAAAAAACACAAGCTTTGTGCAGTCTATTGGGTGCTGAGTAACCTACCTCCTGGGTCCAATTCATCATTGTCCTCCATATACTTGGCCCTACTATGTAAAACTGATGATGTCAAAACATATGGCTATAACAGTGTTAGAACCACTCCTAAAAGACCTCAAATCCTTGGAAGAAAATGGAATTTTTATACCACAGCTAGGAAAATCACTGAAGGGTACAGTTATCACTGTTGCTGCTGACAATTTAGGAGCTCATGCTTTAGCAGGCTTTAATGAAAGTTTTTCAGGGCATTATAGTTGTCGATTTTGTACTGCAAGCAAACTAGACATTCAGTCAAAAGAGGTAAGAACAGGTGCTTTCAGCCTCAGAACAAAAGATCTCCACATTGCTCACGTGAGGTCAGCTGAAGATAATAGTACTAGTTGTTTTGGAGTGAAAAAAGCTTGCCCTCTTACTAAAGCTCTTTCACATTTTGATGTTCTAACTGGATACCCTCCAGACATTGCTCATGATATTTTTGAGGGTATTGTACCTGTTGAGCTTGCAAAGTGTCTCACATTGATAATATCAAAAAAGTACATTACTTTGAATGAAATCAACAAATCAATTTTAGATTTCCCATACAAGTGGACTGATAAGACTAATAAGCCACATGTTTTGCCTCAACATCTCTCAAGCAGAAATACAATAGGAGGTAATGCTCATGAGAACTGGAGCTTGTTACGTTTGCTTCCATTTATAATTGGTCCTCAGATTCCTGAACATGAGCCTGCATGGCAGATTCTCTTGGAATTGAAAGATATTGTAGAACTCGTTGTTGCCCCAGTTCACAATGACGAGTCTATTGCATACCTAGAATGTAAAATATCGGAGCACAGACAAAGATATAAAGAGCTATTTTCTGATGAGAGATTGCTGCCCAAACACCACTACTTGGAGCATTACCCGCAAATAATCAGGCTGTTTGGTCCTCTTGTGGGATATTGGACAATCAGGTTTGAAGCAAAGCACAGCTTCTTTAAACGGGTCATTAGACATACCAGTTGTTTTAAAAATGTCCCACTCTCCTTGGCTACAAAACATCAGCTAATGATTGGGTACCAGCTGACATTGCCAAGTCTTGATAAGTCAGAGCTAGATGTGTCAAGCACATCTGCAGTCCCAGTGCATATTTTGAAGGACGAAATAGCTCAGGTTGTGAGGCAGAGATATCCTCATCTATCTGAAATCCATATCACAAAAAACGTTTGGAGCAAGGGTATCAACTACAGGACAGGAATGATTGTAGTTCATGGATCTGAAGGTGGATTACCTGAATTTGGTCAAATTGAACAAATTTGTGTTTTGCATCAGAAGTTGTTCTTCATTTTGAAAGAGCTGTGTGGGTGGTATAGAGAACATTACAGAGCTTACGAGCTAAGTCAGTCCCCTATGCAAGCACTTAGTCTTGTAGAAGTCAGTGAATTAACTGATGAATACCCCTTGGCTGACTATTTGGTTGGACGTGTGCAGATGGTAACACTGAAGAGATTTGTCTGTGGTAAAGGTAAGAAATAGAAACCTAAAAATTAGGGATGCACGATATATCGACCACATATCGTTATCGGCCGATAAATGGTCTTTTTTGATGTTATCGTTATCGATCCGATAAGAAAATTGGGCCGATAATATCAAAGCCGATAACTAATAGATTATTTACTTCAGTTGAGAGATGCGCGCGGTTCGCCATGATGGTTCTGAATGATTGGATTCACTTCGAAAAGGAAGATACAGTTCAGTGCAACATGTGCAGCACAAATCTGTCACATAGGCTTCATAACATTATAATAAGAGCACGACTGTAAAAGCATGTTGTTAATTCTTCTTCGCCAGTGTTTCAACGCGACGAGCGCGTTGAGGCGGAAAGAGCGCGTCTATGGAGTTAAGCCTTCATGACGAGCACAGTCAAGTTCTCTTGAGCATTCGCAGCATTCTGTGCCATAGCAAGTCGTAATATGTTTATTTTGTGTATATAGGCCTATATATATATATATGATTAATCTAATATAGGATGCGTTTGGTTGAGTTAATGAACGACGTGCGCAGGCGCAGCGCTTCATTGTTCGGGTGATCATCTTTATAGCGTGCGCAGCTCAAACAACAATGCACTTTTATAACTATAATTGGGACTATCATGCCATTATAATGAGAACACTATTGTAATAAAACGTGAATTCTCTAGTTGCCGCCAGCGCGTTGTTGTGGGAATAGCGCGTCCAGAACAGCCTGGGATTAGCAACACATTGACCAGCACAAGTTCGATTGTGCATTCACGTCCTTTTGTGCAGATAAGTCGTAATATAAAGCTGATGTAATATAAATATCTGATTAATCTCACATATCATGCGTTTCGTGGATTTAAACAACCTAGAAAAGTTTCCCGGTGCTCGTTCTCTTCAGCTTCAGCTTGCGCAGATTAACCAACAATGCAAAACATTAACAGCTATGTTTTACACTGTCATATAATTATATTCACCATTGTAATAAATTTGTAAATTCTTTGGGTTTGCATTCTTCAGCAACCGTTGAGTTGATTAACCTTCTAGCAAAGCGATTTAGTTTTACGCTCGTTCTTCAGCTTCAGCTCGCGCTCACACAGCAATGTCATTTAAACAGTAATGCTATTAAAGATGTTTACTATTAGGCTACTGTAATATTAAAATAGTTAAATTTTTTTTTTAAAAGATTGCGTTATAATTAATAACTAACATTATTTTGTTCTCGTATTATTTTCATCAACGATATGGTTTGATTAAAATAATTTCCTTATTGTCGATTCCATTTTATTGATCCATGGCACAAGTATTTTGTTTCTTTATATGCAGCCCAATGTTAGCCTATCTAATGACTTGTTTGCAATATTTAGGTATTTTATTTTGTTAGGCAATAGATTTTTTGATAACACTTTACAATAAGGTCTCATTTGTTAATGCATTAAGTAACAGAGAGCAATAGCCTTAATTGTTAGTTAATAAAATATGTGTGTTCATGTTAGTTCACAGTGCATTGACTAATGTTAGATAAAACTTTCTTAAAATGTCTTATAAAATTGTTGGTTCATGCTAACTAATGCTAACAAAATTAAACCTTATTATAAAGTGTTACCATTTTTTAATAAAGAAAGTTGCCCAGTGTAAAATTAATTAAAAAAGTTAAGGAATCTTACACTGGTTCAAAAGGCTATACTTGTATACTAGGGACAAGGCTTTTAATTGTGAGCCTTCTGTTTATGTATACAGGCTATCAAAGTATATAAAAAAATTTATTTAGATTTATCGGCCAATATATCGGTTATCGGCTTTCAAATGTAAAGAATTATCGGTTATCGGTATCGGCCAAAATGTTCATATCGGTGCATCCCTACAAGAGTTCGATAATGTTCGATAATGTTTATGCGCCAAAAGCAGAACGAAACTCATTTGAACCACGCATCACACGGACCATTTATCTGCTGTGGCTCAAAGTCCAAACGGCAGCGCAGCGCGAGCTCACTGGAGCAGATGCTCGGATCGGTCTCGGTCATGAGATCTAGTGAGAAGTGCTTGAATTCAGCGAAGAACACAAATGTCTCAGTGATTTAAACCAGTTTAAAGGCAGATGAAACGGCGCTGACGAGAAACACTGTGCAACGATAAAGTCAGAAACCTTTTCCGTCTACTAAATAGGCTATGTATTAATATTAATAAAAAAATATATATATATTAAAAAAAAACATCCTCCCCATCAGCATTGGCGTGTTCCACCTCAACATGTCATGTCCGACGAGGATGTTGGTGGGCTGTCCATCAAGCAAGACACGTACATACACGATCACACACTCCTTGACAGACAGGTCGGTGTCTCCATCGATAATGAAAGAGATGTACAGAGCTGATGATACTTTAACTGCGGATAGTATCTGCTATCACCCGGATGATATTGGCACATAATTTGTCATTTGCATATGTCATGTTAATCGCAACTCCGTTCTTTTTCATGACCTGCAATATAGGTTTAAATTGAGCGAAGGCAGTCAGCTCCCTGTCACGTGACAACTAGGGATGCACCGAAATGAAAATTCTTGGCCGAAGCCGAAGCCGAATAATAATGAAACGCTTGGCCGAAGGGCGAATACCGAATACCGAACGCGGTATTTCACAATTTTTCCATTTATTTTGCCAATTTTTTCACCATTGCATTTAATTAAATAGTAAAAATATGCTTTTTTACTATTTTGTCTTGAGAAAAACATCAAATTCCAAAAATACAATTTGTTTAACACTGAATTTTTTTTTAACATTCCAGCAGATATTATTTAAACAAAGCACAATATAACTTAAAATAAATAAATTAGTAAAATAAAAACTATATTTTATTTGGCCATCTTTGAAGCCCCCCCCCCTTCTTGAATAGCCTATGTTAGGCCTATAACTGACTGCTGAAAGAATATAACTAAAAAAGTGCACTGAAAAGTGCAAAAGTGGATGAACCCACAACAAATGAATAACTGTCCTAGACATAAGCCTACTTTTGCGGTTTACTTAAACTTTATCGTGGGCGTTGAGGTTTGCATGGATTGCCTGGATCACTTGGGTTTTCAATATAGCGCGCGCTCTCCGTGGCGATTAGCAGATAAGGAGTTGCCATGAGAACGACTCTTTTCATCTCTCTCTTTTCATACAGATTACATAAACAGAGAATATTTGTTTTCGCTTTGAATTAGATCGTTTAAAAGTAGACAATGATTATAAAGATATATGCCTTTGCCTGTGTGACTAGTATTGTATTGGCTGAGTTTTTTTAGAGACGTGCTCCAGAAAAAAAAAGTTAACGGAGACAGAGGCAGAAAGCACACCCTGTTTATTTTCTTTATTTTACAAAAGCACAGTTTTGTTTCGATTGTAAGTGGACACAAGTAGTCATTTAAGAGTTTATTTTTTCATATTTCTTAAGTCTGCATTTAAGTGACCATAAATGACGGAGTATTTAAGTCTATTTTGCTGCTATGTGAAAAAAATCTAGCGCGTTTCTCAACTAGAGGGTTAAAAGACGCTTTAGTGCTGCAAGTAACAACGTCTGCCACAGACGCATCAGATGAGCTTCTCTTTTGTCTTCTCCTCAAAGGGGGCATGTTGGCTGCATTTATAAAGCGCGTGCCTCTCACTCTACGCTGGTTACTATTTGATCGCGTCATCAAAAACGTCATTGTTCGGTCAAATTTATTCGGCCTTTTTACTTGTTCGGCCGAACACCGAAAGTGCTTTTTTTGCTATTTTCGGCCGAATAATTTCGGTTGCCGAACATTCGGTGCATCCCTAGTGACAACGGAGCGCAGTGAAAGGGAGTGGGAGTGATTGACAGCTAATATTAACCAATTTAAAATCTGCTTTAAAGTTAAGAACGTAAGGATGAAGTTGGATTGGTTATGTAACGTTGGATAGAATGGTGGTCCGGCCAACGCGTATCAGCGCACATAAGGTACTAGGGGTTGAACGACTTCAGATTTTTTTAAGTCGACTGTTTTGACATCAAAGTCGAGTCGACGTCGACTAGTCGATGACGTCATTCATAAAAACACAAGAGATGGGACTGCTTTGCAACATGCCACAATTTGCAATTAATTAACAGAAAATTATACAGATGCTGACAGACAGCTCATAATGGGGCCGTTTACTGGTCACTTCATGTTTTTTTACTGATCTGATTTATCAAAACGATTCCATTTAGCCTACACCTGGTCACATAAATATGTTTTCGCAAAACAGATATAAATCCGATCTTCAAACAACCGCACTATGCAGATTTAACGGAGTTCACGTCACCGAAAGCAACAATAATGAGCTGCATTTTATTGATCATCAGCTTACTTCAAAATCAAAGACCGCAATAAGAGAGACAGCACTGGTAAGATCATTTTGTTTCTTTACTTTTAATGAAGATGATTGTGTGTTAAGCGCCTGCGACTTACTTTCACTTTGATTTGCGATAGTTTGCACGGCTTGATGAATAGATGCTCGAGCTGCTCATATGCGGCGATGCGTGTTGCCATAGCTTCATCGCTATAATACGCTCTCACACGTTTATTTTTAGCATTGTTGGGAGAAGTCCAATTTACATATGTGGTTTCAACAACCAGATGCATTTACACTTGTCCAGTTCCGTCTGTTAAGCGGCCCAGATCTCCTCCTGAAGCGGTTTGAGCGATCGGATTTAAATCCGTCTCGAGTGCGTTTCGGAGGGCATTTACACCTGGTCTTTTCACGATCGGATAGCTATCAGATCACAGAAACACATGAAGTGGCCTGGTGTAAACAGCCCGCAGTTACATCATCATTTAGGATGAAAAGAAAAGGAAAAAAAGCTATAAATTCACATCTGCACCTTAGTGATGCGCAGATCCAAGTAATACAAAATAATATTCCAATTAATTGCGGGTGAATTAGCTACATCATTAAAATGTTTTAATAAATAAATGAAAAAAAAATGTTTTAATGATTTTAATAAAGATACTAAACTCTCATTCCCGGTAAAACAGTGAGCGTGCGTCATGCTTTTACTTTCGTTTTCAACAATATCTAGTGTTAGGTTAGTAAAGTATTTACACACACTTGATGTACCAATGCTGCTTTTTTGCTGCAATGACCCTCTGGGCTCTTCATCTGTTGTCGTCTGCAACATGTTAGTATCAAAATTAGCGCAATCATAGTGTCACATGATCAACGCGACTAGTCGACGTCAAGCTTAAAGCGTCGCGGTATTTCATTAAGGTCGACTAGTCGACTAATCGACTAGTCGGTTCAACCCCTATAAGGTACACACTGTGCAGTAATTTGCGAACGTTTTGTAGAGAAATGAAAACAGGTCGCACCACAACCATTATTTGCACTCTCACAAATGCTCCAAAATATATTTTTAGGTCGCACAGATTAAATTTCAGCAATCAAAATGGTCGCAATTTCGAGCCTTGCCGCACTAACTAACTGCTTGTATAGAACAAGCAGTGCTGATACTGGTGAAATAGTCAGATTCAAGGATCGGAACTGTTAGACAAACAATAGCCCAACAAGCTTATTGTCAGGTTTATGTTCTGTTATGTGGACCCTTATTTTATGATTCTGTTCTGTTTCCTTTAGTTCCTATATATAAAAAATGTTGAAAAGTACTGTAGCCAAACTTGTTTCACCATCAACATGATTTTTTTTAGTTTGCCCACAGTTATATTATGTGTTCACTATTTTTTTGTTTTTCTCCTTATGCAGACAAAGACATTGGAATATGACATCTGTACTCAGAGTAATTTTAGGCAAGGACAGCTGCCAGAGAGTTGTTTTTCCAACTGGCTTGCCTGAGACAATGACCGAACTGGAGGATGTGGTAAGGAGTCAATGTAAACTTCAAGGTGCCTTTCGCCTGCAGTTCATGGACACACTTTTTGAGGACCAGTTTATGAACTTAACTTCAGTTAATGAAATAAAGAACAAAGACACAATCAAGATAATACAACTGACTGACTCCCTCACACCTCTGTCTGGCACAATGAACACATCAGATTCTGCTTCAGGACATTCTGAACTTCCATCCTGTTCTTCCGATACTATCGTCCTCTCATCTCCAGAGTCCACAACTACACGATCCTCTTGGCCTGATACATTTAGCATTCCACATTTCTCCTTCGATGCAGAATTTAAACTTGAACAGGCCAATGGTGTCTTCCTGACATTAAACTCAAGTCTGACATACTCGAGGGGTTGATCCAAAAAATTGTTCAATACAAACTCTATGTCACAGACAGGGAGTTTGAACAGGTCGCAGAGGCACTCACGAAGAGGCATCCATGTTTAGCAGAGAGGGGCTCAGACACTGGCTATGGGGGCTGGAAAGTGAGTCTAAAGTACAAATTATCGAACTATCGCACACATCTCAGAAAAATTGGTTGTCCTGAAGTTACTGTAAATGCATTAAAACACAAGCCAGATGGAAAACAAAGTCCTGCCTACAATGTCAAGAAACCCAGGAGAGGTGAAGTGGACTACTGCCCTTCCTACCCCATTGGAGAGAATGACCAGACGCTGGAGACTGCAAGAGAAGAGCTCCTTTCTGATGTTAAAAAAAGAAACAACAGAGAGACCATTAAGACTAAAATGCAGCGAACATTTGCACTTAGAAGACGTGAAGTTCTTCGTTGTGCTCCTATGATCAGCGACTTCCTAACAAGATGGCCAGCTCTCTTTGATGTGACTGAGGTTTGTGACAGGTGTTTACTACTTGGTGAATATGTATTGTAATGAGGCATAGCTTATTGTTGAAACTGCTTTGTGCTTTCACGTTTATTTTCTACTTTCAGGTGAATACAGAGTTTAAAAGAATCACGACCATTCCTCTACAGTCAAAATTTCTATCACAGCTTGACCTTCACTATGAAAATTTGCTGAAGGTTTTTGAAAGGCGACCAGGACAGCAAGGCAGAATGCTGAAAGAAATGATGTCAGCGGTAATCCAAGTAAGAACAACAGATAGTTAAAGGTTTTTTTTTTGTGTGCTGGGTTCAGGCTACGCAATGTTTTTGTCTACTATAGTCACTGTGTCTGATTATGATTTTGACTCCTAAATTCTTGCCATGTAGTAGACATGAAACATGTCAGTCTACGCGTTGCAGTGGCGGTTGTTGTGCACTATGACACTATTTGAGATGAAACAATTTATTCTTGCATCCTGACACTCATTGTAGTTTACAAATCAATACAACACCCTATGTCAAACAGATCAGGCTGATATCAAATGTTAGAAATGAGGCAGAAATATTTCATTAATATTTTCAATAAAATTCTTAGTTAATGAGACCCATTTAGCTTTTTTGTTTAGTGTTGAGTAGTGTCTATAGCTGACCTTTTTCCGTTTCTGCTCTGACTTCTTTTTAAGGATGACATTGATGCATCTCGAGAACTTGCCATCAGAGGACTCTGCATCTATCTTAATGAAGACCCTAAAGATCTTATGCAGGAGTATGTGGTAAGTGGTTATAGCTGCATAGACTGAACTTGTTTGTTCTAGTTTTAACAGGCAAGCGGCTTCGACCTTAGACATTCAAACAAGAAAACCATTCAAGGGATAAGTCATAACACTTATTAGGCGCCATTCACATATAGCGCCTAAAAACATGTAGGAAAACACGTTTTTTTCCAAAGCGCTAGGGCGGTTGCGCTCCGGAGGCGTCTGTCATTGCTGTGCTTGGTTGTTGTCACGTGACCTACGGTGCGCTTGCAGCATTCTGAATGATGTTTTTATCTCGATGCGGCGCGGACGCGCTTGGAAAAAAACGAGCGCGTCGCACCGCGACCGCGTTGCTTCCATTATGAGCGAGCATACCGTGCGCCTACATTTGAAATAACTAACTTGAGCGCGCAAAAGACGCAATATAGGACTGCCCGATTGCCCGGGGCCAGCGTGAAAGAAACTCGGGTCAGTTGACGGAACTGTCACTTGAGCGCGTCGAGTATAAATGCCTTGTCCGTCTGGGGAGGTGCGCGTGCAGTCAAGGTGTGGAGCGAGGCGAAAGTATAAACAAAGCTGAAGAGCCATGCATTATTTTGCCGCTATTATGAGAGTGGCTTGATGCAGCACATGAGATGCAGGTAATCATGAAAAAAAAAATATGATCTAATATACACTCATTTGACAAGCAGATTTTCTCTCAATTTTCTCAAGTTTGCTTTCACTTTAGACAACTTATTTTGTTTAAACCTTGTGTGTATTTGACCATTAGCCTGGCATGCCAGACCTACATCAAGATGTTAGGTCTGGGAACTCTCCATTGACATGACTCAATCCGAGGGGCGGGATAAATGGTTACCTTTCAAAATCCCTCTGCACGCAATAGGATAACGCTGCAACCAACCAGAGCAACGAACGGTTGTGGATGAGTGAGTCCCATGCGTTTTTCCACCAGCGGAGCTAATTGATATATTAAACTTTGCCGTATCAGGTCGGCAAAACTCCGAACACATCTTCCTTTTTTAAGAATGACTTAAGTCAAGTGACGTTCTCTTAACTCCAAGTCCTCCAGAGTAGCGGCCAAAGCCGATTCGAAAGACCGCTGCATCTTCATTGTTTTCAAGTAGCAGGGAAATCACCGATGGAAATCACGCGGAACGTCATGAACTCTGCCGTCATTGTGTTAAGCCCGCCCGCCGACTCTATACACGATGTGATTGGCCTGACCAGAAATTGTTTTTTCCAGCTAAAACGTCTATGGAGAGTTGCTAGACCACACTGGCTGCGAAATAATTTTCGCTGCCGCTAGGGTGCGTCTAGATTTCTAGGCTATTTGACAGTATCAGCACAATAAGACTCGAAAGGTAACATAGTCCAGTATCCAGGCGCTGTTGGACAGGCTTTTAGTGCGTGAGATTCACATGTAACTTGCGCGCTGAGAAACGCGCACATTAGAACAGCGCATCAGCACGTGAATGAAATGTTTAACCGACAAGGCATTAAAGCACATGCAAATTATGAACTTTTGTGAACTGCAGTGTCCCGTTCCTCTGCATTAACATACGTCGCGTTGTTCAGTATGTTGGGACAGAGGCGCCAGAACAGCATGCACGAAACTACGATATTTCTGACATTTTGGCATAATTGTGTGTGTTATTGTTCGTTCAAGCGCGAAAGAGAACTCTATTCTGGGCTCTATTCTTGTGCGCACGAATGCAGGTATGAGATATATTTTGCAAAACATTTCATCACTTGATGGATTTTTTTGTTTGTTTATTGAAAGTGTGGTTTTATGTCATCAATGTGTGGAAAGCTTTTCAGAGAAGATGAGGCAACGTTGTTTTAGCACAATTCACAACCAGTGGTAGTTCAGAAAAAATAACTTCGGTCTTCCGACCTTTTACCATCATGTATTCTCAAAGATATTCAGTCAACTCAATTCATTAATATGCGCGAGGGAGGGAGAGAGAGCAAGACAGTTTGAAGACGGTGAGAGTGTGCGCGCGCGACCGGGGCTTTCACTCTCTCTGCTCGTTCTCTCAGTTAAACAAGCGCAGCAGTCACTCATCTACATCACTCACCGGTCAAATAAGGCTTTGGCGGGACAAAAATACGCCTTAGTAAGGCTGACAGAAAACAGTGCGCAAGTTCCAGTCTTGCGCTTGATGTTTAAACTGACAGGACTTGCGCTCGTACATGTGCTTGTGCAAAAACAAACATCCCCGCCCCCACACTTACATCTAAACACACATCAAATACACAGGAATGATTATCGGCCTGTTCACATCGGCCCTATTTTGACATTGGAACGATACCGATGTGTAAATAATTGACCATATCGGCCGATATTATATCAACGGGCGATATATCGTGCACCACTACAAATTATTATATAATTTAAATAATATCACACCGAGAGTGAGGGCGGGGCCTTACTTCCTGCTCACTACTGCGCAGATCTAGTCCCGAAATCGCTACTGTGCAGACTCAAGTCCCAAGATGTCAGCGCCATATCGGGACACTGGCGGCTTCAGTTTTCACCATGGAAGAGAACGAAGGGGCGTCGTCCAAATTTTTTTACAGTCTATGGTCAGGACATTCACATGCAGTGAGCTCTTTTTTTGTCTTGTCACGTAGGAATGGTGTACAAACATTTGCATGAATAAGAGCTGGATTATGTAACAATAGCCAAAGGATGACAAAAATTAACAAATGATGCTGCATTAATTGCTTTAACAGCCCAAATTTGTTTAGTTCATATAAAATCGCAGCATTTTGTGTTATATAATTGCGTAGGCTTGAAAAAATCGATTCGTGGCGTTTGAGAATCGTTTTTGACCACATATTAAAAAACGATTAATCAAAAAATCTATTTTTTTGCCCAGCCCTACTAGACAAGTAATTGGCAATGTCACTTTGTAAAGAAAGACTACGCGCCCACCCATATACGCATCCAAACGTGCATGCCTATAGATTAAACACGTAATATGTGCATGCCGCACAGCCAAAACAATCTTTGTTGCATTAATTTCCTGTTGTCACTGTAAAACTGTTTTGAAACCATCTGTATTAGATTAGTGTTTATGTACTGCAAATTATTAAAAATGCACTTGCCCAGTAAAAACTCTAAAAGCTACCCCTTAAGGTTTGTGTTAGTGTTTTAATTATATACCCATCTAATCTATTAATACTTTCTTCAGGACATGGATGAGGATCTGTTTCACAGTGCCATTGAGAAGACCACCATGGGGATCTTTGTGATAAAGCACATTGCTGAGAATGAACCCCGAGATGTGGGAATTGTCCTTGAGGGTGTGATTGTGCTTCAGGACCTTGAGAATGTGGCTTTTGCAACTGCAATGTTGTTTGGTCTCATTTATTCTCTTAACCTGAAGTACCCCACAACGTTGCGGTACACTTTTGAGATTTTGCAAAAAATCATCATGGAGTTGGATGGGGGTGAGCTCTCTATCAAGGCCCAAAACTTCAAATCCAAACTTCACCTGTGAGAGTTCGCAGGATGCATGAACTAACAGTTCTGAGTACTGCCTTTTCTTAGGCACTTAAAGTTTTGAGGTTTCTTCTACACAATCAGCACAAGTTCTACACATTCAAGTTGTGCAGAGGAGTCAGAGGACATTTTTTTTTTATTTCATGAAATCAAATTATTTGTGCTTCAATGTTCTATTTGTTTATAAAGACACAGTCATGAATGCAGGTATGATATATAACTCATGTTCATGATCTTGTTAAAACATTTCTTAAAACATTTCTTATGAAGAGTTCACATCTTCGCTCTAAAATGGGCATGTATGCGTATTGCATAGAACAGTACGGGTTTTTACATACTACCGGTAGTTTAAGTCTTGTTGATATTTAATCACCAAAGAGATGTTATTTCATTGTCATTTCAAGATGTCATAAAAAAAAATTCAGTGCTGGACTGACCCTTTTTAGGTCTGCACATTAAATGTTTCGGAGATAACTAATTTCTCTTTGAATTGTGCAAAATTCAGTTTTCACAGAAATACGAGATGTTATATTGCTTACAATCTTATCTATCTATGATATGAATCTGATGGTCTTCATAAATGAGATTATATGTCTAGCTAGAAAATAAAGACCATCACTGCATACATCATTCAGTACTTTTTGTACGTTTTTACATGCATAATTTTGAATTGAAGTGAATGAATGAATGTTCAATAAATGAAATAAATGGTTTAAATGAATGCTTTTTTATTGTTTAGTACAAAAACACATTTAAGTAACAACATAAACCATTAAAAATGTAACAAAAAAATTATGTAAAGATAACTTGATTAGATTTTGTAGAATTAACATGATCCAGTCATGTATCTAAAATAAAAGAATAATATTCAGCTAACATGACTGAATTATGTAAGGTTAACTTAAACAGAGCATGTACACATTACTTAAATAAAATACATGTGATTAACACAAAACTATTGTACAGAAACGATGTGAATGTGTAGGATACTGTGAACCCAAACAAATTATGTGGAACCAGTGTCCATAATTCAATTGAGTAAATCCAATGACATTTTTTTTTCAGTGTATGTCCTACCTGTTAGACAGGAATGTCCAGACATTTTTATCCAGACATCAATGGCTTATTGATCATTATAGGTGTTATTAATCATTTAGTTGTTGTTGCAAGTTTGAGTTGAGAAATAGCCTACACATTTCAGCATTATCACTAACCTATGTGCATTTTCCTTGAGAACCAAGAAAGTTCACTCATGAAATCATTTGTTTATTATATCGCAATCGCAATATTGACCTCAATAATCGCAATATGACATTTTCCCCAATCGCGCAGCCCTAGTTTATATTTATAATTAATTGATACCTGATTGATTCCCTTACAAGAAACAACATGAATCTAGGAAACTTTACCCGCACTGTCCAGTATCCAGGTATTTATTTCAGTCACACTGGTTGAATTTTTGGCTAAAAAGTTACTGAATCGATTTCAAGTCACTGAATCGTTTCGGATCGTATCGTTCTAAATGAACCAATATCGTCCTTGAATCGTATCGACAAGCACGAATCGTGATACAAATCGAATCGTTGTTAAAGCGAATCGTTACACCCCTAATATATATATATATATATATATATATATATATATATATATATATATATATATATATATATGCACTATATATACACACATACACACACACACACAGTGCTTAGAATAAGTGAACACACCCATGCTAAAGTTGACTAAAAAGAGGAATAAAAAATCACCTTAATGCCTTAATTCAAAAAATGAGGAAAACTCCAACCTTTAGGGACACCAATTTTCTTTGTGAATGAATAATGTATCGCAAATAATTAAACGTTCTTCCCTAAAATACAGGGTGGATACGTCTGATGTGGGGCGATTTTAATTCCAAACTAGAATGTACATTTCCAGGAGAAAATGTGAAATGGTGCTTGCAGTGGCAAAACTCGCCGCTCGGTTGCTAGGGTGTGGTACATGATTGTATACGAGCCAACAAACATGTCTGTACGATGTTCTGGTGCTGAGATATGGCTTATTCATGTGTTCAGGTGGTTGCTACGCGGTTGCTAGGATATTCTGGTTGGTTGCTAGGGCATTGCTAGACGGTTGCTTGGGTATTCTGGGTGGTTGCTAGGCGGTTGCTAGGGTGTTTTGGTTGGTTGCTAGGGTGTTATGGGTGGTTGCTAGGGCATTGCTAGGCGGTTGCTAGGCGGTTGCTAGGGTGTTCTGGGTGGTTGCTAGGTGGTTGCTAGGGTATTCTGGGTGGTTACTAGGGCGTTGCTAGGGTGTTCTGAATGGTTGCTAGGGTATTCTGGATGGTTGCTAGGCGGTTGCTAGGGTGTTCTGGGTGGTTGCTAGGCGGTTGCTAGGGTATTCTGGGTGGTTGCTATGGCGTTGCTAGGTGGTTGCTAGGGTATTCTGGGTGGTTGCTAGGCGGTTGCTAGGGTGTTCTGGGTGGTTGCTAGGCGGTTGCTAGGGTGTTCTGGGTGGTTGCTAGGGCGTTGCTAGGCGGTTGCTAGGGTATTCTGGATGGTTGCTAGGCGGTTGCTAGGGTGTTCTGGGTGGTTGCTAGGCGGTTGCTAGGGTATTCTGGGTGGTTGCTAGGGCGTTGCTAGGCGGTTGCTAGGGTGTTCTGGGTGGTTGCTAGGCGGTTGCTAGGGTGTTCTGGGTGGTTGCTAGGGCGTTGCTAGGCGGTTGCTAGGGTATTCTGGATGGTTGCTAGGCGGTTGCTAGGCGGTTGCTATGGTATTCTGGATGGTTGCTAGGCGGTTGCTAGGGTGTTCTGGGTGGTTGCTAGGCGGTTGCTAGGGTATTCTGGGTGGTTGCTAGGGCGTTGCTAGGCGGTTGCTAGGGTATTCTGGATGGTTGCTAGGCGGTTGCTAGGCGGTTGCTAGGGTATTCTGGGTGGTTGCTAGGCGGTTGCTAGGGTATTCTGGGTAGTTGCTAGGGCGTTGCTAGGCGGTTGCTAGGGTATTCTGGGTGGTTGCTAGGCGGTTGCTAGGGTATTCTGGGTGGTTGCTAGGCGGTTGCTAGGGTATTCTGGGTGGTTGCTATGGTGTTACTAGGTGGTTGTTAGATGTCATAGATGGTTACTCTGGAATTTGTAGCATTTTCTTGGCATGATTTAACACTTAGCTAATCAATATTAGCATGTAGCTATTCACTGCTAGCATGTGTAGCATGTAGCAAGGCCTGTTTGCTAGCATGAGTCAAAAGAGCCAACCCCCATCTCTATACGATGTTCTGATGCAGAGATATTGGTCTTGCAAAACGGTTGCTAGGGAACTCTGTTTGGTTGCTAGGGAGTGGCTTGGCAGCTGCCAATCATGAAGCTCCAAAGTCAATGTGAATGTATAAACCAACCCCCATCTCTATACGATGTTTACATGTAGAGATATAGGTCTTGCAAAATGGTTGTTAGGGTACTCTGTTTGGTTGCTAGGGAGTGGCTTGGCAGCTGCCAATCATGAAACTCCAAAGGCTGCTTGTCAGTATGAATGATATAAACCAACTCCCATGCCTCTGTGACATTCAGAATGGAAGATATCCCTCTTTGGATTTTGGTTGCTAAGGTGCTCGATAATGGTTGCTAGGGCGTGGCCAGTAAGTGATGAGGTGATTCAGGATTGGCTGTTTGCTGGCCCGAGTCAAACGAGACCACCCTCATGTTTCTATGACACTTCTATCCGGAGATATCCTTTTGATCTCTTTCAATGGAAGTCTATGGAACTTGTTGCTAAGGTGCTCCAAATGGTTGCTAGGGCGTGGCTTGATAGCTACACAATGATCCTGAGAGACTGATTGGCCGTCTGAGTCAAATGAGCCCGCCCCTTTGTCTCTACGACACTGGGATCCAGAGTTATGTTCAATATAAAAGCGGTTTCTATGGTGTAGGACGGCCCATTTCATGGGCCGTCCTACACCATAGTAAGTCATGGGGCAACTTTGGGCGCTCCTGCCCCCAGGGGGCAACTTTTACCCCATTGTGAGGTATGTTCTTACAGAGCCTGTCAGCCTCTTCAAATGTGGCAAATCACACGTTCTGGAAATCTGATCTGAGCTAGAGTCTAAATTTTCACAATGTTAAGTCAATGGGGTTTTTGGGCAACTTTGGGCAGCTCCTGCCCCCCAGGGGTGCAACTTTTACCCCATTTTAGGTATGTTCTTAAGACCTGTCAGCCTCTCAAATGTGGCAAATCACACGTTTCTGCGAAATCTCGATCTTGAGCTAGATCTTTCAAAGTTCCCATGTTAAGTTCAATTGGGGCAACTTGGGCAATCTGCCCCTCAGGGGTGCAACTTTTACCCCATTTTGAGGTATGTTCTTACAGAGCCTGTCAGCCTCTTCAAATGTGGTAAATCACACGCTTTCTGCGAAATCCTCGCTCAGAGCTAGAGTCGTCAAACTTGTCGTAATGTTAAGTCTATGGGATTTTTCGGCAGCTTTTTTGCCCCTGGGCAAACATCGTACCCCCGATCGCTTATAAAAGTCATAGCACACCATCTCCCAATAACCGACGATTTGACCCTCATTCGTGGTCTTGACCAAAAATGCGGGACTAGTTACGCGCCGAAAAGTTGCGGATGAATAAGAATAAGAAAATAAATAGAATGTACATTTCCAGAAGAAAATGTGAAATGGTGCTTGCAGTGGCAAAACTCGCCGCTCGGTTGCTAGGGTGTGGTACATGATTGCATACTGAGCCAACAACCATGTCTGTACCATGTTCTGGTGCTGAGATATGGCTTATTCATGTGTTCAGGTGGTTGCTAGGTGGTTGCTAGGGTATTCTGGGTGGTTGCTAGGGCTTGCTAGACGGTTGCTAGGGTATTCTGGGTGGTTGCAAGGGGTTGCTAGGTGGTTGCTAGGGTTTCTGGATGGTTGCTAGGTGGTTGCTAGGGTTTCTGGGTGGTTGCTAGGCATTGCTAGTGGTTGCTAGTGTATTTGGATGTTGTATATGTTTCTAGGCGGTTGCTAGGGTGTTCTGGTGGTTGCGGCGTTGCTAGGGTACGTTGTGTAGGCGTTGCTAGGCGGTTGCTAGGGTATTCTGGTGGTTGCTAGGTGGTTGCTAGGGTGTTTTGGTTGGTTGCTAGGGGTTCTGGGTGGTTGCTAGGGCATTGCTAGGCGGTTGCTAGGCGGTTGCTAGGGTGTTCTGGTGGTTGCTAGGCGGTTGCTAGGTATCTGGTGTTTAGGTTGCTAGGGTGTTCTGAATGGTGGCTAGTGGTATCTGGTGGTTGCTAGGCGGTTGCTAGGTATTCTGGTGGTTGCTATGGCTTGCTAGTGGTTGCTCGGTATCGGTGTTGCTAGGCGTTGCTAGGGTTTCTGGGTGGTTGCTAGGGCGTTGCTAGGCGGTTGCTAGGGTATTCTGGATGGTTGCTATGGTGTTGCTAGGGTGTTGGTGGTTGCTAGGCGTTGCTAGCTTTCTGGTGGTGTGGTTGCTAGGCGGTTGCTAGGGTGATTCTGGGTGGTTGCTAGGCGGTGCTAGGGTGTCTGTGGTCTAGGCGGTTGCTAGGGTATTCTGGGTGGTTGTAGGCGTTGCTAGCGGTTGCTGGTGTCTGAATGGTTGCTAGGTGTGCAGGGTTGCTAGGGTGTTCTGGGTGGTTGCTAGGCGTTGCTAGGCGGTTCTAGGGTATTCTGGTGGTTGCTAGCGTTGCTAGGGGTTGTGGTGGTACTGGCGTTGCTAGGGTATTCTGGGTGGTGTAGCTTGCTAGGCGGTTGCTAGGGTATTCTGGTGGTTGCTAGGCGGTTGCTAGGGTATTCTGCGTGGTTGCTATGGTGTTACTAGGTGGTTGGTAGATTGTCACAGATGGTTACTATGGAGTTTGTAGCATTTTCTTGGCATGATTTAACACTTAGCTAATCAATATTAGCATGTAGCTATTCACTGCTAGCATGTGTAACATGTAGCAAGTCCTGTTTGCTAGCATGAGTAAAAGAGCCAACCCCCATCTCTATACGATGTTCTGATGCAGAGATATGGGTCTTGCAAAATGGTTGCTAGGGTACTCTGTTTGGTTGCTAGGGAGTGGCTTGGCAGCTGCCAATCATTAAGCTCCAAAGTCAATGTGAATGTATAAACCAACCCCCATCTCTATACGATGTTTTGATGCAGAGATGTAGGTCTTGCAAAATGGTTGCTAGGGTACTCTGTTTGGTTGCTAGGGAGTGCCTTGGCAGCTGCCAATCATGAAACTCCAAAGGCTGCTTGTCAGTATGAATGATATAAACCAACTCCCATGCCTCTGTGACATTCAGAATGGAAGATATCCCTCTTTGGATTTTGGTTGCTAAGGTGCTCGATAATGGTTGCTAGGGCGTGGCCAGTAAGTGTTGAGGTGATTAGGATTGGCTGTTTGCTGGCCCGAGTCAAACGAGCCCACCTCATGTTTCTATGACACTTATATCCTGAGATATCCCTTTGATCTCTTTTAATGGAAGTCTATGGAACTTGTTGCTAAGGAGCTCTAAATGTTTGCTAGGGCGTGGCTTGATAGCTTCACAATGATCTTGAGACACTGATTGGCCGTACTGAGTAAATGAGCCCGCCCCTTTGTCTTACGACACTGGATCCAGATTTATGTTCAATATAAAAGCGGTTTCTATGGTGTAGGACGGCCCATTTCATGGGCCGTCCTACACCATAGTAAGTCATATGGGGCAACTTTGGGCCACTCCTTGCCCCTCAGGGGTGCAACTTTTACCCCACTGTGAGGTATGTTCTTACAGAGCCTGAAGCCTCTTCAAATGTGGCAAATACACATTTCTGTGAAATCTGGCTTGAGCTATGATCTCAAAGTTTTCACCCTGTTAAGTCAATGGGTTTTTTTGAGCCAATTGGCACTTTGCCCCATTGGGTGCAACACTGTTACCCCACTTTAGGTATGTCTTAAAAGAGTCCGTCACTTCTCTCAAATGTCGGCAATCAAGTTCTTGAACCTCATCGTTGAGCTATGATTCGTCAATTTTTTCCCCATGTTAAGTCTATGCGTTTTTTAAAGGCCGTTTTTCGACCTGGCGACTCGTTACCAGAGCTTATAAAAGTCATAGCACACCATTCCCGAACAGGCCGCACGTTTTGACACCTCATTCATGGGTCTGTGACAAAAACTGCGGGAGGAGTTACGCGCCGAAAAAAAGTGGAAGAAGAAGAATAACTAGAATGTACATTTCCAGGGAAAATGTGAAATGGTGCTTGCAGTGGCAAAACTCGCCGCTCGGTTGCTAGGGTGTGGTACATGATTGCATACGAGCCAACAACCATGTCTGTACGATGTTGTGGAGCTGAGATATGGCTTATTCATGTGTCCAGGTGGTTACTAGGGTACCCTATATGGTTGCTATGGTGTGATTATACAGTTTATAAGATGATATTTAAAGACTAGTTGACAGTCTGAGTCAAAAAAGGCAAACTCCATGTTTCTTCTATTTTCTGGAGCTGAGATATGGGTTGAATATGTTGTTTTATGGTTGCTAGGCTGCCTAAAGTGGTTGCTAGGGCGTAAATATGAAGTTTTTATGTCAGTACTAATTGGCTGCTTGATAGGCCGAGTCAAAAGAGCCCAACCCCAAGTCTCTGTGACCTTCTGGTCAAAAGATATGATATTACAAATTTTGTGTCAATGTTAAGTCTATGGGACTTTTTTCGTCCGATTATACATAGTATATAGATAAAATAATATCATATTTGTATGATATTCTGATGCTGAGATATGGCTTATTTTCCTTATGGCAGACATTTTCCTGAGTTGTTGTTTTATGAAATACAATTTGAAAAGTAGTCCAATTTAAATTATAATTACAATATATTATTACATTTCCATAAGAATGCTACATTTGATCACTAAATTAATGTCAGACATATTTAAAGACCAAGGAGAAGTTGTTTTTATGGTGAAACCTCCTAATATTTGGTGTCTCTGAAAAGTCCTGAATCTGCTCTTCACAGGACACCCAGGTCGTGACATGTATGATGTCAGAGAAATTCTCTAAAATATAATGTCCACTACAGTGGACAAAAGTCTATTCTTGGGACCCAGGAGGATATTTCTTACCTTTGAAAGGTTTGATTTGTCTATGCCAGTATAGGAATATGCTTATATCTGATGACATTGTGTGTATGTTTTCTAGAATTAATGGATAATCTGTATTAATACATTTTCCTGGGCAGAATGGAAAATGTATATTACCACGTGCATGTACAGAAGACGGTGGATCTTTAAGTCGCATACTTTCACATTCAGATAGCTCTCATCACAGGCACTTCCTGTTCAAAGGTGTCACTCCTCACGTTCGAGAAAAACGCAGCTAGTGCTTTTTCCTTTGAGACTCAGTAGGGAGCGCGTTTTAGTCAACCTAGACGACTATGCAAAGTACTAAAGCCCCGCCTCACCCAGTTCGGGTACCGGACCTGGTTGAAACACTCACGCATTAGTGTTTCAACCAGGTCCGGTACCATCTGGGTGAGGCGGGGCTTTAGTTCTTTGTATTCACTTGCTACGCCGCCATGTGTAAAAAATGTCTGTCAACTCGTATCCTTTGCGATCAATATCGCACGTTTGTGAAAATACACACAATGTCATCAAATAAAGCATATATTCGTATACGTTTTGTCAGAAAAGGTTGAATGGTTTTTGAGAAAGGACGGCTACATGTTAATGATTGATTTTTGATTAATATGCGCCATGGAAGGCCGAGTGCGCGAGCGCGCGCGACCGGCTCTGTCTCTCTCTATGCTGGTTCTTTCAGTAACAAGCGCCCAGTCACGAGCGCTGCAGTCAGTTATCTATCACCATTCAAATAAGGCTTTGGTGGCCGCCAAAAAAATAAAATAAATAATAATTAGCTACTTGATAGGCCGAGTCAAAAGAGCCCAAATGCAAGTATTTTTGTCTTTCTGATCCAAAGACCTAATCTCACAAATTGTGTGCCAATGTTAAATCTATGGGACTTTTTTTCGGCTGAGCCAACAATCATGTCTGTAAGATATTGTAGATATGGCTTCTATATGTTGCAATATGGTTTCTAGGTGGCTCTAAACGGTTATGTTATTCTGAGTGAACATATATATATATATATATATATATATATATAAGCTATATTATTATATATATATATATATATATATATATATATATATATATATATTAGCTACTAGATTTAAACTAAGTTCCATTTTTATTTAAAGTCATAAGATTTCCTATCACCTGTTTTAATGAGATGTACTAGTTTAGCCTATTTTATTAGTGCATATAATTTTGACGTGAACAAATGCATAGATTCACAGTATTTTAATGATCTCTGCATAACATTTCCTATCATTGTCTGTGATATTTCTGCAAAGAAAATGATTTCTAAGAAACAACGTGTATGTCACTTTAACAGTTGCAGGATCCAAAATGCCTGCAGCACTACACACATAAACGGCGCAGGAGTCGTTTCGCGCTCAAAATGGTTTAAAATTACATTTTCCGTGACCGTACTTTTTAGACGCGTGTCATAAAATTTTTTATAACAAGTTTCCGCTACCTGACCTCAAGTAATGTGAAGAACAACGAATTTCACACATTTGTAAAAATGCTCTTTAGTGGGTGTGGGTGGCTCTTAAAAGAGCCGTTGTTGCCTTTAAAAGGACATTTGGTGGCTTCAGCTTTGGAGTTCCACCCGCAGACCTTCCCTGAGGTTGCTCAGCAGAAGCTGGTTTCCCTCTGGGCTCAGGTGGACTCCATCGCTAGACAGATGGGCGAGGCAGATGTTTAGGTGTCGAATGCAGCGCATCCGTCTCCCTTCCAAGAAGCCAGTCACCTTCGCGTTAATCCACCGCCGGCCCCGGTCCACACCGCGGCCAGTCCTTCCAGTCTGACCTCTCCAATTCAGACGGGGCAGAATATGAGAGAACACAAACTTGGTCCTTGGTAACATGGTGAAGCATTTGCCCAGGTCCCGCGTTATTTCCCGAAGGAAACCCAGGCGATCGCGGCCCTGCCTGAGCAAACTGTTCCCACCCAGGTGGATGATCACAATGTCTGGCGCTGGAGCTCTGGCCCGAAGACAACGCAGAGCTGGAAGCAGCTGCTCCCAGAGTCTACCTCCTCTGCCATCCCAGGTGATCTCACAGCGCAGATCAAGGTTTTCGTCCAGGCCATTCTCACAGATGTGAGCATGCAGCCTGCGGATGAGTGAACTGCCGACGATCCAGACGCGTGGTTGAACTTGTGCCATCTCAAAGAAGAGTGAGGGAAATGCGATTTACCGCCAGTATTTATGATGAGTGCAGCACGTTTGATTGGTTGTTGTGCATTCCCACACAACAGGACTTCAGACAGAGCAATCAATGAATTATCGCACATGTATGCCAACTGATTGCTTATGAACTAATGTTTATGATTTAAATACACTATCGTCTGCGCGTCCTTCTTGTGTATGCACGATAAATGCTTCCTGAGATCCACGATATTTTAATTTGCTACCACCATCGTTTTTGTGAAGGACCCAGTAGAGGACGCATGCGCAGTTACTTTACACACAGGAACTTATGAAACCCCATTGATCTAGTGCACATAAGTAAATTTTTGGTTGAAATAATAATGTGTGTTAATTTTCATTGTTTTTCAACTACATTTAAATCTGTATTTGAAATAAAGTATTTTAAAGTTTAGAATTAAGAAATGAGAAAATTATATGACAAAACCATACCACACTAGCCTCGTGAGACCATCCTGATCTCGCGAGCTTTCAAGGTTTCACTCGCAGATCAGTCTGGATACTTTCCGTTAAAGAAAATTTGGGAGCAGTTCACCAAACGAACGTCCAATCAGCGTTGGCTTGGAGGCGGGTTGAGGTGTGACGCAACGAGAAGCGCGACAGTTCAGTCTTAAGAACATGGCGGCTTCAGCGGATGAAACTAGCATCAGTGTGGCTATCGAGCAAGTTTTATCGGAATTACAGAGTTATTACGGAATTACAGAGCTAACGAGCCTTTACCTGCAGCAGCAAGAGTAGCCTGGCTTGTGGTTGTGTTTTCGTCGTCGCTCTCATATGCTTCGTTGATCTGATTGGTTGATTTGGCCCGTCTATCACCAACACAGGCCAATCAGCTAACCAGTATTTTCGCCCCTTACCAAAACTACTTCAACGGAAGGTTTCCAGATGGATATGCGGAGCAAATCCATCTGGCGGAGTCAGGTTAATACCACACCACCTGGTCATAACAGCGATCACTGGAAGCCACTAATGCTCATCAGGTCGCATAATTTATTGGAATACGAATATAAATAATGATTCTTTCTAAATGTATCGATATTCCTCAAATGATGCACACTTCTGGATTAGAAAAACATATTGATGCTGTACAGTGAAGACAACGGGAACAGACGTGTCTTGTATGCATGTCATTCTTTGTTTGATTGTTGATATCCTGTTAATGTTGTGTGGTCTTGATTTTTAAAGTATAGACCATTTTGCAAGATGTAAACAACACTGGTCCAGAAACACTTCCCGTTTCAGTTTGTAACTGTTTTATTTCACATGTAAAGAAAACATCTTAAAGATGTTTGTTTAACTTTTTGATTCGGTTTAATATGTTCTGTTGGTTGTATTTTATTCCAGCTTTTATGTAGTGTTAAAAAACTGAAACAGAAGTGCTTCTGGACCAGTGTTGTTTACATCTTGCAAAATGGTCTATATAAAGCTAATTTAAATGTAAGCTTTTAAATTACCTTCTTACCATCTGTGAATTTCCTGGATCTTCTCTGAAGTTCACAAGAAAATATTCTTATTGTGTAAAATTCAATAAAGACAAAAATGCTGAATGCCAATTCACACAAAATGTTTATTTGTAAGATTTAGAAAAACGCCTGTTGTGCCAAATCCCATCCAGCAAATGGATTAGATCTTATATTGTTGTACTAGTTATTAGAAATACTTCTTATTAAAAACTTCTTTCCAGCATTACCTCTATTATAAAAATGAAAACAGAAATGCAATTAATAATACAATTTATAATTGATGCCATAGCTTATCTGATAACCTAGTATTTTACACAATACTAACATTTATTTGATAAATTATTCACTTTCAAATTTGTTTTAAATTCTTCACTTTTATCATTTCTAACCCTCAAGCTTTAATTTTGGCAGAATACTGGTAAAAGTACATTTAAGTACTCTGTTTAAGGCTTACTGCTTTATTGTAAGTGACTAAGCTATAACATGATTTAATTTTGATTTCAAATTAATTTTATTTACATTTTTATGATTTAAATGATAATATCTTTGTCAATCCGCTAACCTTTGTTGGTCGGTAGGGACCCGGGAGGGACAGGACCTGGCACAACAACCCCCAGTGAGCAAGCCAATGGCGACAGTGGCAAGGAAAAAAACTCCTTAAGGGAGATTATAAAAAAACCTTGAGAGGAACCAGACTCAGCAGGGGGAGCCCATCCTCCTCTGGCATGGCGTACACATTATAACACTCTTATTTAAGCTAATATATGATATATTAATATATCTACAAATAGAAAGCAATGATTTAATATAATGTAAAACCATTTATAAATATATTAAAATGAATTAATTTTGCATCCAATGATGAGATGCAATGTGGTGTAATGAAGCATCTCCCGTCGTCTAGCCGCTGGATCTGACACTGCATAAAGGCTGGATATCCTGAGGAAGAGGTGGTAAAACACATATGATAGTGTTAGTGATTTTTTTTTTTTTCTCTCCAAGACTTGGAGTTTATTGCAAGAGACAATTTTTACTCTCTCACTTCTGAGAACCATCATAGACTTTAAAATCTAAGCTTTTCACATCAAATCACATGTCTCTGAACAATTTTCTGCATTGATTTATAAAAAATAAAAAAAAAAGCCTTATTTGATCAGTTATTGAGATTTATTATGAGTAGGGATGGCCCGATACCGATACTGGCATCGGGGATCGGGCCGATACTGTCCTCATATACTCGTACTCATAAAAAATTGCCGATACCACGCACCGATACCACGTACATTTTGCGAAACGAAACTGGCCGCCGCGAGTGCTTTGTCGAGGTGAACTGAGGCATAGGAGAGTCTAATGTTGGCAGTTTGGGCTCATTTCAAGATAAAGGATGATGACAACAGCAAGGCAGACTGTAAGTTATGTTCAGCTAAGGTGTCGAGACAGGAGGGAAGCAATCTAATTAAACATCTGAATACACACAGTTTAGTAAAGCTAAAGCAACTCACACGCCAACATTAACAGGTTTTACAGAAGCGCGAGAAGATGTCCAGAGATAATCCACGGGCACTAACAATAACAGAAGGAATTGCTAGGCCTGTAAATCAATAGTCAAATCGATAGTGAATAAATAAATTAATCGCACGATTTAAAAAAATGAGCTCGATATTTGTTCCGGCCGCGATAATTTCCACTTGCATGCTTGTTTGTTTTCCTCGTCTCTCTAGAGCCTGGATGACAACTCTCGGTTCCTTAGCGTAGAAGGAGTGACCTAGAGCTTAGATTCTCTGCCCGAGCCCAATACTTCCCGACACTATCCTCGGGCCGGGCCAGGCTGGGCCCTTGAGAGACGTGCACTCTCAAAGCAATAGAGTGCGGCGCGGCACTAGATCTGATGGCCGAGCGCGAGCGCGGGCAAGTATGCACTCACTCTGTGTGTGCGGGTTGTGGGAGCGAACGATTCGCGGGACTCCCGCAAACTAGAAATATCTATGAATAAAACGTATAAAAACGAATAGATTTTTATTCATCTGTTGCAGAAAAGCAACAAGAACAACTAAAACAAAATAGAAACGATTTACAGGCCAGAGTTTCTATTCATAACATGTCTGCAGCTTTGAGCGATGTAGTCAATCACAGACATATGTGTTGATTTCTTGAACGCAATGGCCAATCAGAAGCATTTATGATAGACTCCCCTCACCGCTCAAAACGGACTTTTGTTCAGTGCTGAATTCTTTATGCTGGCAAATTATAATTATAATAATTTTATAATTATAGATTTATAACAAACAAATTGTGGATATTATGAAAGATTCATTGTGCAGTCAGCTTCATTGATAATTATATAGATGTGTGAGATGATCGCGATGATCTGTCAGCTTTTTAGGGATTATTATGGGAGCGCACTTTGCGCGCATTCAGTCATGCCAGATCATGCACGCAGTAGCCTGATTGCTTTTATGTTAAATTAACAGTGGTTTGCTAATACATTTATTATTTTACTCATTATTATTTATTTTTAGACTTGTTAAAACAAGTAGAGAAGAAAATAAAAACAGTCTTCTAACCTGTGTTCTGAAATAGTCTTGTGTCTTCTTTTCTGGGAGCCTATAGTTACTTTTGCTGTAGAAATATCGGTATCGGTACTCGGTATTGGCAAGTACACAAATGTAAATACTCGTACACGTATCGGTTTGAAAAAAAATGGTATCGGGCCATCCCTAATTATGAGTGATGTAGATGACTGCTGCATTTTTGACCCAGAAAAACCCTGACACCATTGTATAATAAAATGCACTGAAACACTAGACCTTACCAGTAGTGTTGACAAACTTTACCTCTGTGTGCTTCTTCCTCTGCTTCATTCTTCAGTCATTTGGTCCCGTCCTCTGGATAATGAATGAAAGAATGAATGAATAATGGAATCACTACATAAAATAATGCTAATAAACTAAAAAAGCAAGAAAGTAAACTCTGAAATAAAACTTACGGAAAGAAATGAGCACATAAGCTGGTATCCAGTTGAGGCACACGTGATCTTCTCAGACAATCTGACTTCAATTGGCCGGTTCCTGAAAAACATCAAAATCAGATTAAAATATAACATTTACATTCAAATGTGGTTATAAAAAAACAGTAGTACACTGACTAAAGCAAAATCTTTTAACACTTAGCTTTAGAAGGTATATTGCACACTCATATCCAGACAGGACTGCTATGGTCTCCCAATTCTTCCTGCAACTTTACAAAAGGGCACATATCATTTATAGAATAGCAGGGGACTGCATATCCCGCACAGACTGTCACAAATTGTGTAGATTGAACATCAATTGAAATTAAAATGTATGTTATAAGGTCAAAATCAAACATTACAATGGTGTCTTGCTACTTCTCTCTTTCCCTTGTCTTTTATAACTTACTGCCACTGTTGCTCTGACTGTCTGTGTCCTCCCTGGAGCTGTCACACTCCTCCTCCGTCCTTCCTGCTGCTGAGGTTGCTCCTTCTTCGTAGCTCAGTGGTATAAACCCTTGGCATGACCTAACCATAATCTCCTAACCAAAATCTCTAACGCCACAATCTCAACCCGACCATACGCGCCAACCCGTTTGAATATTTGAAGGCTGTTGAGCCATTGTGTCGTTGATGATGCAGGTTCAGTGGCAACGGTTCCGTATGGCAAACTACTTAACAACCCAACCATACGCGCCAACCCGTTTGGTTAAGGCTGTCGAGCCCCCACTGCCAACGTGAAAGCTGGTGTTCAGTGGCCAACGGTTCCGTATGGTATACTACCTACCACAACACACAACAATATCGGTCCATCACAAAAACTCATTAACGCAAGATACAGTACACGGGATTGTGATAACTATGATAACTATGCAAGACACCTGACTGAAGGCACAAATCCGGACGAGAGACGTAAATGTGATCCAATAGAGTGTTCTTTTTGGTTGTTGCTGTGGTGATCAGTTGCGTGTATCCTTTAGACTGAAACAATTCCAGAACAGTTTTTTTCCCTGCGCAGAGGAGATCCTCATTAAAATCTCCACAGATTAGTGTGGGATGTTCGTCCACCATGTCCAAATAATCCAGCAGGCTCTTCAAGTTTTTCGAGAACTCTTCAAATCCGTAGTGTGGCGGCCTGTACACAGCAGCGATTGTCGCTTTGATCGGGCTATCTACTTTGATGACGACATACTCCAGATCGGTCACATTTTGCACAAACTGCCTAGCCTGAGCTGAAATATGCTCTTTGCAATAGATTGCGACTCCACCACCAGCTTTCTTTGCAATTTCTTGGTGTGTCGAGTAGGAGGCATGTCTGTTTCGCATAAATGTGTTGTACCCTTCCAATTGGACGTGGGGTGATATGAGTGACCCGGTCAGGTGAGTTTCCGTCATGCAAAGAATATCCGACAGAAGCAGTTCGTGATGGCATCGGATATCTTCGATGTGGGATGACAGTCCTTCTGTGTTGTGATGAATTATTTTAAGTGTTTGATCCATGTTGGTTTCCCTCACCTGCTGCAAAAGTGGCATGATTCCGTCGAATGATGCTCTTGTCATCTTTTCCAACGATGCTGTGACTGTAGCATCGGCATAGATCTTCTTTTCGTTGAAGTCCGTGATGTGTAGTCCACGAAGCGAGGTCGTTCTGCTGAGGGCAACGTAGGCCATTCCCGGCTCGAAAATCTTCTTTAGTGAAACCACGGCATTCTCCAACGTCATGCCTTGGACTTTGTGAGCTGTGCAGGCGTAGGCCAACTTGATGGGGAATTGTCGACGAACCGCTCCTTTCCTTAGACTTTCTTCGGATCTCTCGATGTACACAAAGTTGTCTTCTTCACCTTGCACCCTTTTGCGGTGTTTCTTGCCTGCATGTGGATTGTCGAGCTGAAGCCCTAGCATGTGTACGGTGTCGATTCCATCTTTTGTCTTATTGACAATACGAGAAATCTTCCCAAAGCACCCATTGCATAGACCGTCCTCGACATCCAAATTCCTAGTCACCATTATGCGTACTCCCAACGCAATTTGTATGGTGTCAGGCAAGTCGTCCTTTTTACCGGTGACGGGCTTCGTTTGTCTCTTCATCCCTCCCGTTCTTGGGTCTTTCCTGTAGTCTTCGGCATCGATGGTAATGATGTCAGTGTGAAGAGCATGGATTGTTTCAGTGTTGTGTCTGTGGACTTCCTTGTTGGTGGCAAATACGTGCAGTGCATCACACGGGCAGTCTTTGGGGTCCTTCACAGCCTGGAGTAACAGAGCTCGATCTTCTTCGACAAGGTCGTCGGTCTTCTGCTTCACCCGTATGCGGTTTAAAAGTTGGGCAAAAGCCAAGTCTTCTTTTTGACGCATGATCTCGGAGAGAGTAACTATTTGGAAATGGTCTTTCCAGAAGTCCAAAACATCGTCTTCGTACACGCAGAGTGGTTTGGCTTTACCCAGAGGTGGCAGTTGATAAAAGTCGCCCACAGCGAGGACAGAGATTCCCCCGAATGGTTTCTTGCTGCCTTTGATTTGCTGAAATCTCCAGTTTATGTAGGCAAAAAGATCCTTTGAAATCATGGACACTTCATCGATGATAAGAATCTCCACGTCGCGTAGTGTTGCTCGAAGCTCATCTAGGGCGTTTCCAAGTCCTTGATACGGTGGCTTCAGATTCCTCGGTAGTTTCAAAATTGAATGCAGCGTTTTTCCGTTGATGTTGAATGCTGCCGTTCCAGTAAATGCACTCAAGAGCACCGTGGGCACGGACAGATCCCCTTCCTCCCGTAGTCGAGGCAGTTGTCGCAGAATCTTGGTGGCTTCCGTGTATATGCACTTGATGACGTGTGATTTGCCACAACCAGCACCACCTGACACGAAGTAGAAAAACTGTTCTGGATTATGACCCCACACACGCTTCTGACACCACTGGCAGACCGTGTAGAATATGGCTGCCTGCGTCTCGTTTAGACTCCTAAACAACCTCCTGACAAATTCAACACTCATCTGCGGTGCCTCTATTTGTGGCACGACCCCGTCTCCATGTTCAAGAACCTGGAATTCTGGACATTATCTTGTACGTCCTCATCATCCGGAATGATGTCTTGTCGTTCGGCAATGCACTCCAAGCGATCCACTTCTACTTCAGGTGCAAAAGCGTTCCATGCGTTCTCAGACGGTCCTTGCTCTTGCAGCTGATCTAATGCCTTGTCCAACTCTTCGCTGTGTTTTTCAAACTTCTCCTTGTGTGCTTGAACTAGGGCACAGACAGGAATCAGCAAACCAGGGTTAGTAGGTAGTTCCACCTTTGCACCTTTGTAAAACGTCTCGTATGTTGGAAATCTTGGAGGTTTTAGCTGTTCGTTGGTCCGATGTGGCATATAAAGCTTCAGTAATCTACCGTAAAACTTTTCGGGTTGTTTTTTCTCAGAATAACGTGCAAACCTAATGACTGCAGCCTTCCCAGACGTTCTTTTCTGAAAAAAACCCATGCCGTTGAGCAGCCGGTGAACATTTTTGCCTTCCGTTTGCTGACCATACACGATGCGGCACTCCGAAGCAAAATCTGCCAGGCACATCTTTTCAAAATCACGCGCTAGAGGCCTTGCTCTGTATTTATCGATCATCCCTGACATCCATACATCCTCTGAATCGGGATTTTTATTTTGTAGGACACTAAGGGGAAGACTCATCTTTAATGCGTCATCATCCGTCGGTAGAAACACAACACTTCGTGAACACTTCTTCAACGGTAAGCTGCATGTTCGTGCCACAGACTCCTGAGCGCTAACTTGCCTGTGTTTGGAGTAGGCTTGCATTATCTGCTTCATCTCATCTTCCTCGCTAACTTTCGTCTCGCGCACACTCTTGATTACGTTTTTAAGTAAATCGCCCATTTCATGCTCCGGCTTGGAAATATACGAAAGCATGTACATAACGCAGCTAAAAGCGTCAATAACGAACTGAATGTCCATATTGGCGTTCCATGCCCTTAATAAATCGGGATTGTATCCATTCACCCAAGACTCCTTTGGATCACGCTTCAGCAGAATCACGTTGGCATTGGACAATGCTTCGACGTTGTCACTGTAATCCTTGATGGACATCTTACACTCTGTCAGTAGCTCTGACAAGCTGTCAAAGGAGGCTTGGGGGTCATTCAACAGATCCCACACCGGCTTGAGTTTGGTCCTGGCTTCGCTCATTGCCTTTCGAGTAGCTTCCAGTCTCAACTTCTTTCTGTCTGCTTCCTTTTGTGCTTTCTCATGCTCTTCTTCAGGACGCTGTGGTTGTGTGGTTTTAGACGCAAACATGCAGCTTCCAGATGGAGAAGTGTCCGTGTCATCCTCTTCTTCAGGACGCTGTGGTCGCGGACGAGTGATCGTGGTGCTAGACACCGGTAGTTTGGGGAACCCAAATCGACACAATACATTTCCCTTCTTACAGGACTTTGAGTGATTCCTGCTGTGAAGCTGGACCTCTGTGACGATCCGGTGAAGCTCAGGATCAGCCGAGGAATCGGGCAACTGGCAGGTTATGTTGCGGTCGATAAAGTCACAAACATCCCCATCAGAGTCATTTTCAAACTCGGGTGCGTCCTTTATCCAAACAAGAAGATGGATCTGTGGGCTTCCTCTAGCTTGAAATTCCACTCGGTAAAAGTAGTCCTCAACTTCACCAATGGGTTGGGCAGGCGACAAAAGCAGATGAGTCATTAGCGCATCCACCCGCTTCTCAAACATGCGCATGACAGTGACTGGGTTGCTTCGGAGGATTTCACACTTTGTCGTCCAGTCAAGCTCGGAAAAGTCGACGTGTTCACCTTGTTGGGCCTTGATTGCGGTTATTACTTCAGGCCATCTCATTTCGGCTGCGCTGAACGTGCAAAAAAACGTAGGGGTTCCTAACTGTCTTATCATAGCCTGTAGATCTCGCAAAGTTTTCTCCCAATATGATGGAGTGCCTCTCAGTGGTTGCATGAACCGTGTGGCGTCTCTGTTGTGTACCAATCTTTCAACCTCCCGGTTGTCTTGAAGCAGTCTGTTGGAAATTCTTCGGCCATCTCTTGTGATGGGTTTGCCTTTTCGCAACTGGATAGACATGCTGTTTCTAGCCAGTTGCGTTTCTGTTACAAACTGTGCAAAGAAAAGATAACTCTGATCTTTTGCAAAACGCGTGTCCACGCTGAACAATCTTGCGTTGAAATACATACTGGGAGATATTGAAATTTGTCTTTCCTCATCAATGGAATTCTGTCCAGTGGGGAATTGAACAGGGAACGCCATGGCTTCCAACTTTGGGATTTTGAAAAATCCAACAGGCTTTTGTCCTTGTGCAGGTGCGATACTAAATATTCCCTCACCGTACGACAAGATCTCCTGTCCGATGTCGGGCGGCTGCATGCACGTGTCTAATGTGAGGCCTGGTCTAAGCTCATCCTTTTCCTCGACGCTAACGTGTTGCTCATCGGCTTCCGTTTGCATCTCATCCTGCTCGGCAGCATTGGCTTCCGTTTGCATTTCAGAGACATCAGCTTCCTCGTCTAGATGACTTTCAGAGACATCAGCGTCCTCGTCTAGGGGACTTTCAAATACAGCACTATCTCTTATGGAGATATCCCTGTATTCCGAATGCATTGCTTTCAGCTTTGATAAAGCTGCAAGCACGTTGTGCATATTCACCGTGTTGAACTGCTGATATCCTTTAAACTTCACGCGTCTCTTCAGCTTCACCTGCAGCAGCTGGGCCTCACTTCTTGGTCTTGGCAGAGAGTTGACAGTGTTCTCCATCTCGGAGGGCACGCACACAACGGCACCACGTACTGCTCTCTGCTGTCCTTTGGGTAATGAAACTATTTTTGCAAACGGTAAAATTTTTGCAATTAGTTGACGTTCAAGGACATTTAATTCATCCAATTCCGCAGGGATTGGTGGCAACTCTAGTTTGTTGGCTGCTGCAATTGAAGACATCTGTCCTCTCTTAAGATGGCTGTCACAAGTGTGGCAAATCCATTCCCGTCTTCTCTCTTCCGGAACTACGCAGGTACCTGAGCAGGCACTATCGCAAGCGTGAACATACTTTCCAGTTAAGCAAGATGCTGCAACATGAACGTTTTTGTTATATCTCGTTCTATTACAGACCTTGACTTGATTAGGAAACAGGGCTCTGTGACAGACTGTGCAGACATGTGTAGGGCCATGCTGAATCTTACACCGGAATGCATGTATGGCACTTTCCATCACTTTGTTAACCAAAGGCTGGGGTGTTTCCTGGCTAAAACGGATATATGGTTTATATTTATGTTTGATCCGCAGTGCGCATTGCAATCGATGAAGAACGTGATATGTAGTATCACTGGCACATTTCTGCGTCTTGCGCAGGGTACATCGCAGTATGTGATGTGCTCTGAACTCTGGGTCACCTGCATATCTCCTCACCATGTACTGTTTCATCCTGCTCTGGAAGAGAGTATCTGTGCTATATCTCCTAACCATATAGTCTTTCATCTTCTTCTGGAAGAGAGTATCCATGCTGTACCTCTTCTTAATGTATGCTTTCTTCTTCTTTTGGAAGAGAGTATCGGTCCTGTACCTCTTCTTACTGTAGTCTTTCATCTTCTTCTGAAAGAGAGCGTCTGTGCTATATCTTTTCTTACTGTAGTCTTTCATCTTCTTCTGGAAGACAGAAGTGCTGTACCTTCTCAATATATACCCTTTCATTTTGTTTCGGAAGAGAGCATCCTGATTATATTTTACTTTAATTGCGTCTTTTTTCTTTGATTGGTATTGCATAGAAGTGGCATACCTCTGTCTATCATAATCCCTTTTTTTATGCTTTCTGGTGGCATAAGATGCAGTCTTGTCCTTAGGTTCTCTGCCTTGTTTTGACATTTTAAATGTTTTACGCATTTCTTTTCTTCTCCTGTGCTTATTAGTTTTATCTACCACATCTTGGTTTTCAGCTGTTGAGCCAACAAAATTTACTTTGGCTCCAACATTTGTTACTGGCTCTGGTAGAGCTGAAATCACTTGTGATGCCTGTTCACAAACAGATGGTGAAGGCAGTTGGACAGACTGTTGCTCAGTTTCAAATGACACAGGCATGAATTCATAACTCGTCTCAGCACCACGATCCCAGAAGATCTTGAGCACTCTGTCTGCCATGTCACTCAGGTGGGTGAAAGTCAACATGACAGCAGTTCCATTAGGATGGGGCAAGCCTGCAGCAGTCCTCGAGTGAGAATCAAAGTATCCATACCTTCCAGATCTGTCTCTAAACACAGCAATACACTCTGGAGATACAAGGAGGAGAGCATAGCTTACATCTGTGGAGAGACACTGTAGCCTTTCAGTGAGAGGAATGCACCACTCTTCAGCGCCAGGGGTCCCTGTGGCTCTGAGGTATCCAAACATCACTCCTGACTTCAGCACATTGTGTGTCCGGTTAAATGATGCAACGCTCAACGGTACTTCCTCCATGGTCAGGTGGTCGCGAATAAACCGTCCTTCAGCAATAAGCTGCAATTTAATACCGACAAATAACGCATCTCCCTCCTCTAAAACTCTATCAAGGTCAGGCATCTTGAACGCAATACCTTCACTCTGGTTTGCCAAAAATGTCAACGCTACACACGTGCACTGGTGATTTCTAGAGAACCTGTCATACCTATCATCACCCTGACAATGAGATGCCCGCACAGACACAACCCTGGATGCAATATCACCACCTTCTACATTCGTTCTACCTGAAAACTGAGCTACAGCTGCACTGGTGCTTGCCTGTTCAACCTGTAAATAATCATTCATGAAATTAGGCTGCTGGTCACAATTAGTGTTACAGAATCTGTGTTAAATTTTAAATTGCACTTCATGCTGTTTGGGACAAAGGCATTTTTACTAAACAGTTCTAAAAAAAAAACGTAACTAAAAAAATAAAGAAAAGGGCATTTGTACACAGTAAGTGTGCACAAAAAACAAATGCAAAAATTGTTGTTTGAAAATTGCGTTTTACTAGGGGTGTAACAATACACTTATCTAACACTTGCCGATACATATGGGTTCATGTGAACAAGATCAGATGATATTTTAACACTATTGTTAAGAAATCTTTAAAGAACAAGATCAGATGATATTTTAAAACTATTTTTAAAAAATCTTTGACGAAATGTATGACTGGAAAAATGGTATTTTATCCAACTTAAAGTCACAAAATGCAAAACAATGTAGGTGCATTTTTAAATATCTAGTTTTTAGAAATTTTTATCTAATCTGAGACGGCCACTAGGTTTGCTGCAATAGTCGGTGTTACTGGTGTTCAGCCGAAACACTTATTTACCTACTAAAAAAAAAAACCGCCTGTCTGTATTTTAATGTTAATCAAACAAAGGACAAATACATAACTCATGGCTCTTGACTAAATAGGCTACCTTTTGTAACATTACAAAAAGATCAATCTAATTTTATTTATACAGTAATGGATATGAAGTGTTTTTTTCAAATTTGATTACTTTTTTCAAATTTCTGTACATGTCGGATTTACCCGAAAAACTCTAAAAACGATTTGATTAATTTCTTATATTATTACCGACTGCTTACTTGTCTTTAATAATGTTTCAAATTCACATAAATTCAGCAACATCTGGATAGTCTAAGTTTAACTGCTTCTATGGTTCTCATTTGTAAGTCGCTTTGGATAAAAGCGTCTGCTAAATGAATAAATGTAATGTAAATAGTCTTTGTTCATATAAGGGATTAATAAAGCGCAATCGTGACAGCCCTAGTCCCAAGAATAAGGGTGCCCTGAAATGAGCATGTTGCAAGACACAGATATCAATAGTACCTGGTTAATCCTGGAGGGTCTGGTCTGTTCATCCTCCAGGTCGAACTTCCTCCAACGAGTTTTTTGAGCCTGAGATCTCTTTCCTCTCCGCGGCATCCTTTAAAATATGATGAGATAAAAAGAAAAACAATTATTCTTGTCAAATATATCTGAACTCACTAATTTGTGTGAATGAAGTAAAAGTAAAATCTCTACTTTTAAAAGTTAAAGTAATACATGAATAAAATACACTTAATTGCTAGTCAAAATAATTTTAACAGGACATTCTCCCTTTGATAAGCACATACTTTGAAAGTTCTCCCGGTGTCACAGCTGCCGACCCTGAAAAGATAAAACCTGTAGTAATCTCAGGAAGAAAAACAAACAGTTAAACAACAATGAAAAAGACACTGTGTAAACTTGTAAAATGTTTTTTTTTTTGTTGGGGGCTAAGAAATGAAATGAACTGTTCTCTGTGGAAAACGCCAAAACACAAGGAACCTGTAAAGAAACAAAACAAAACCAGACATATTAGAG
Source organism: Chrosomus eos (assembly GCA_036326025.1). Lineage (NCBI taxonomy): Eukaryota > Metazoa > Chordata > Actinopteri > Cypriniformes > Leuciscidae > Chrosomus > Chrosomus eos. The sequence continues at coordinate 29,733,417 of CM070819.1, forward strand.
CACAGCGACTACAATTATGGTGATGTGATGAAAATGTCATAGTACAGATTAAGAAACCATATTAACACTAACCAAGGAGAAAACTGCAGCAGAAAATGCAGGTTGTGCTCTGATCAGTCAGTCTGAAAAAACAACAATGATAACAGAATGAAAAATTACTAAATTCGAGTCAACTATGCATAACTTCTTTGCATGTTCTATATTCATTATTTTTATCTATATGTAGAATATAATTTAGGAATGTCTCTCAATAATGTTTTTTCTTGAAACTCTCATATTTTCAAGAAGCAGAGTTATGTAAAATATGTGGCCTAAAACCTGTGATGGACTGGCCATCCATCCAGGTTTACTATATAGGACGAGTTGTTTGGAGAATGGATGGGTAATTAATTATTTGTTGCATAAACAAAACAGTTTTTTTAATAGCTTCTATGATCCTGATAATCTATAATGATTTTCTTATCAAGAAGTCAAATCTGAAGTATTCTGTATGTGCCCATGTCCCTAAATTAAACCTTTACCTCAAAATGCAGCAAGGAATGAAAACAGTATTCTGAAACAGAAACAAGAGTGTCATAAAACTCATCACCACACTCACAACCCATTTAACTTGAACTTTATTGCTGAACATTTTCAACTCACTCCAGTCTAAACTAAAAAATTTTTTTGGTAATTTCTACATTTTTTGTAATTTTCTAGAAAAATCTACACATTGTCATATAAATAACCTTATATAAATATCCGACCTTTTACCATCGCGTCATTTGATTTTGATTAATTGCGCGAGGGAGAGATAGCAAGGCAGCCGGTGAGAGCGCGCGCGCGCGAGGCTCTCTCTCCCTCTGCTCGTTCTCTCAGTGCACAGAGACATACGCCGCAGTCATCTACATCAATCACCGATCAAATAAGGCTTTTATAAGGCAGATAAAATAATTTCAATACAGGAAAAAAACATGAAACAAAGCGGTCTACAGTGTAAAATGAATTTCCTACATTATATTTGCACATTGTGGTTTATGATTAGACAATTCTGTCAGTGAGCGCGCACTGAAATCAGTTCTCACCGGAATTCTTCACCGGAGACTAATCTAACCGCCTTTGATTGGACGTTGCATTTTTTAAACTCAGCAGAAACGCATGTGATTGGCTTGAACTTTGATGATAATGACGATAGATTCATTACTCTTTGGTACCATAAATACATTCTAAATATTACTGAACTAAAATATAGTGAATTTATTTTTAATTGATAAAAGTTACACTTAAGGTGTTTGGTCAGTTTTGAGTCTGACGCATAATCTATAAGAAATGTCTGAGGGTTAAACACAAGAAAAACATTAATGTTCTGTCTCCATCACTCCTCAAAATACTGTGGTAATCGTATTCATGCGTTAATATTTACCAAGAATCACTGCACATCATGCGTTAATATTTACCAAGAATCACTGCAAATGGTGATCTAACAGATTGTCAGCGCGGATTTGTGTAACATCAACCACGTGACCCGCAAGGCGCGAAAGCACGGTTCCCTCAGTTCACTATTGAGTATTAAGTTACCAGTAAAACACTTATGGAACTCCCGTTATATTAAATAAAGCCAACTTCAGAGCAAAATGAATTTCTTACATACATTACATTTGCACTTTGTTGTTTAGGATTAGAGAATTCTGCCAGTGAACACTGGAATTGGTTGTCACCAGATTTCTCCACCGTGACTAACTTTGAGCTGCCTTTGACATGAAGCGACCAGCATCAGTCAACAATTTTCATTCAGATATCTATGCATGAATGTAAAATACAACGGCGAGTATACCATAAGTATATTACATCACCAAATAAGCTAAAGGATGCTGTATCGTTAACTTAAAATATGCGCCAAAATCAAACAGTGATTAAGCTAGGCTACACAAACAGCAAAACTCAAACAGAGTAATATCCATCACACACACACACACACACACACACACACACACAAAATATCATGTTAGAATGATAGAAGTGTGGCTAGCTGTAGACATAACTTTTTATACATCCTCTTTACAGAGAAAGCTTAAGTGTAAACAAAAACAATATTAACTCTTATAATACGAATAAATTTACCTGTTTCGTTCAAATAAAGAGCTGAATTTGACAATACAAGGCTTTATAAAACAGCATATATGAAATCGACCGCCTTCACTTACCTCAAGAGAATAATGTGGGAAGTTCATCAGTTCTGCTCCCGTGAAGAGTCGATCTCGCAGCCAATCAGCAGCGAGCTTTGATTATACAACCAATAAAATCACACCTTGTAGTTCAATGTGAACAAATCTTTCAAACGAGTCTCGAATGTGTCTGATGAAACTGCTCATTCACAAATCCCTATATGTATGGCATTTGGGTGCATTATATCGGCAAGGAGTTATGAGGGTGTTTAAGACAACAAAACACACACACTTGCACATATTTGACAATCGGAATATCAGTGTTTCATGTTATAGCTAATACATTCTGTGAATATTTTGGATAGAAAAGGGAAAATTACATGAAAGCAGATCATCATTCATTCAACGCTGTGTTGTGGTTGCGCTATGTCACGTGACAAGCAATGATGCATCACCATGGAAACATTAAAGTGACAGGTTTTAAATAACGGTCGCCTGGAAAAACTCACGCTGGGGGATCAGTTAGAATATTTTAAACTTACGTGTAAAAGGGTTAGGCTATACCAAAAAAAAAAAAAAAAACGAAAATAAAACACAAATTAACAATGGTATATTATTTCATGTATTTATTATTTTAAGTAAATATTATTATCATTTTTTTTGTTAGAGGAAGACGTGGTCGTTGAACGCCCTCAGGCGACCGTTATGATCATTGATGATATGACCTTTATTATATATATATATATATACATACGGTATATATATGGTTATGATTGCATTAAAATGACTACGCAACATACAGATGATCTGCAAATATTTTTAAATCATCCACCAAATTATCATCTATTTCTTGCAGTTTAACGAGTAAACAACAATTCCACGAATTATTAAAACACCTGGCTGTTAGTAAAACACATGAAATTGAGTTAATGCTTAAATTATATATTTTAATAATAAAAATAATATACCTATATAATTTACCTTATTAATGTAATTTCACTTAATTTTAAATTCCATCTATATAATATTGTCTCTATATTTTAATGTTTTATTCAAGTAATGATTAATAAAAAAAGGAAGAAAAAAACCCTAAAACTAGGTGTCCGTTGTTGTTTCTTATTTATTTATTCACATGTAGCCTACCGTCAAACTATTGTAAACGCAATATCACACACGTAGTTGTGCGATATCGCTGTATATCAGCATGCTGTAATTACCTATGGCTGTAATTACCTACGGCTGTGATTAACTAAGTCATTTGGGGTGGTTAGGGAGCTCTTAGTGTATATCATTATCCTGTGATTACATAAGACACGAGGCGCAACCAAATAACTGCTGTGCTGATATACAGCAATAATGCATCGCTACGAGTGTGATATTACTCATTTAACACTTAGTTCGTGGTTTGGGGAGGTTGCTATGGAGCTCTTAGTGTATATCACCATCCTTGGGTTAGGCACGAGGCCGTAGTGGTTAGGCTAGGTGGTTGCTAGGGTATTCTGGGTGGTTGCTAGGGTGTTGCTAGGCGGTTGTTAGGGTGTTCTGGTTGGTTGCTAGGGTATCGTGGGTGGTTGCTAGGGTGTTCTGGGTGGTTGCTAGGCGGTTGCTAGGGTGTTCTAGGTGGTTGCTAGGGTGGCGCTAGTCGGTTGCTATGGTATTCTGGGTGGTTGCTAGGCGGTTGCTAGGGTGTTCTGGGGTGTTCTGGGTGGTTGCTAGGGCGTTGCTAGGCAGTTGCTAGGGTATCCTGGGTGGTTGCTAGGGCATTGCTAGGTGGTTGCTAGGGTATCCTGGGTGGTTGCTAGGCGGTTTCTAGGGTGTTCTGGGTGGTTGCTAGGGTATTGCTAGGGTAATCTGGGTTGTTGCTATGGTGTTACTAGGTGGTTGGTAGTTGTCAAAGATGGTTACTATGGAGTTTGTAGCATTTTATTGGCATGATTTAGCACTTAGCTAATCAATATTAGCATGTAGCTATTCACAGCTAGCATGTGTAGCATGTAGCAAGTCCTGTTTGCTAGCATGAGTAAAAAGAGCCAACCCCCATCTCTATACGAAGTTTTGATGCAGAGATATAGGTCTTGCAAAATGGTTGCTAGGGTACTCTGTTTGGTTGCTAGGGAGTGGCTTGGCAGCTGCCAATCATGAAACTCCAAAGGCTGCTTGTCAGTATGAATGATATAAACCAACTCCCATGCCTCTGTGACATTCAGAATGGAAGATATCCCTCTTTGGATTTTGGTTGCTAAGGTGCTCGACAATGGTTGCTAGGGCGTGTCCAGTAAGTGTTGAGGTGATTCAGGATTGGCTGTTTGCTGGCCCGAGTCAAACGAGCCCACCCTCATGTTTCTATGACACTTATATCCTGAGATATCCCTTTGATCTCTTTCAATTGAAGTCTATGGAACGTGTTGCTAAGGAGCTCTAAATGGCTGCTAGGGCGTGGCTTAATAACTTCACATTGATCCTGAGAGACTGATTGGTCGTCTGACTAAAATGAGCCCGCCCCCTTGTCTCTATGACACTGTGATCCAGAGCTATGTTCAATACAAAATCTCTATGCAATGTATAGGACGGCCCATTTCATGGGCCGTCCTAGACCATAGTAAGTCAATGGGGCAACTTTGGGCAGCTCTTGCCCCCCAGGGGTGCAACTTTTACCCCATTGTGAGGTATGTTCTTACAGAGCCTGCCAGCCTCTTCAAATGTGGTAAATTACAAGTTTCTGAGAAATCATTGGTCAGTGCTACGAGTCGTCAAAGTTTGTGCCAATGTTAAGTCTATGGGATTTTTTTTACCCAATGATTTGCCCCTGGGGCGAACACCGTACCCCCCATCGCTAAGAAAAGTCACAGCACACCTCTCCTCAATAATCCGCACAATTTGACGCCTCAATCAGGGGTCTGTGATGTCGGCGTGCATTTTTTAACAGATGATTACTATGGAGTTTTTAAAAGGAGTTTTTATAGAGTTATTTAGTATGGCACGAGGCCTGCGGCCTCGTGCCTATTGCCCACGGTTGCTAGGGTGCTGTAACTGGTTGCTATGGTGTGGCTATGAAGATTTTAGGCCATTATTTTTTGGATGCTTGATAAAATAAATCCTCTGAGGGAGAGAGAGAGGGCCTGACAGCAGGGCTGTCAGGCCCTTTTCTGTGGGTGTGTGTGAAAATGGCAGTTGGGATTTGAATTTTTGAAAGTTCCGCAATGTTAAGTCAATGGGACTTTTTTGGCCGCTTTTTCGTCCGCTGTGCGAACATCGTACACCCGATCGCTTAGAAAAGTCATAGCACACCTCTCCTCAATGAGCTGCACGATTTGACGCCTCACTCATGGGTCTGTGACAAACTTTGCGGGAGGAGTTACGCGCCAAACTTTTGTGTGGAATAATAAAAAGAACTAGAATGTACATTTCCAGGAGAAAATGTGAAATGGTGCTTGCAGTGGCAAAACTCGCCGCTCGGTTGCTAGGGTGTGGTACATGATTGCATACGAGCCAACAAACATGTCTGTACGATGTTCTGGGGCTGAGATATGGCTTATTCATGTGTCCAGGTGGTTACTAGGGTACCCTATTTGGTTGCTATGGTGTGATTATACAGTTTATAAGATGATATTTAAAGACTAGTTGACAGTCTGAGTCAAAAAAGGCAAACTCCATGTTTCTTCTATTTTCTGGAGCTGAGATATGGGTTGAATATGTTGTTTTATGGTTGCTAGGCTGCCTAAAGTGGTTGCTAGGGCGTAAATATGAAGTTTTTATGTCAGTACTAATTGGCTGCTTGATAGGCCGAGTCAAAAGAGCCCAACCCCAAGTCTCTGTGACCTTCTGGTCAAAAGATATGATATTACAAATTTTGTGTCAATGTTAAGTCTATGGGACTTTTTTCGTCCGATTATACATAGTATATAGATAAAATAATATCATATTTGTATGATATTCTGATGCTGAGATATGGCTTATTTTCCTTATGGCAGACATTTTCCTGAGTTGTTGTTTTATGAAATACAATTTGAAAAGTAGTCCAATTTAAATTATAATTACAATATATTATTACATTTCCATAAGAATGCTACATTTGATCACTAAATTAATGTCAGACATATTTAAAGACCAAGGAGAAGTTGTTTTTATGGTGAAACCTAATATTTGGTGTCTCTGAAAAGTCCTGAATCTGCTCTTCACAGGACACCCAGGTCGTGACATGTATGATGTCAGAGAAATTCTCTAAAATATAATGTCCACTACAGTGGACAAAAGTCTATTCTTGGGACCCAGGAGGATATTTCTTACCTTTGAAAGGTTTGATTTGTCTATGCCAGTATAGGAATATGCTTATATCTGATGACATTGTATGTTTTCTAGAATTAATGGAAAATCTGTATTAATACATTTTCCTGGGCAGAATGGAAAATGTATATTACCACGTGCATGTACAGAAGACGGTGGATCTTTAAGTCGCATACTTTCACATTCAGATAGCTCTCATCACAGGCACTTCCTGTTCAAAGGTGTCACTCCTCACGTTCGAGAAAAACGCAGCTAGTGCTTTTTCCTTTGAGACTCAGTAGGGAGCGCGTTTTAGTCAGCCTAGACGACTATGCAAAGTACTAAAGCCCCGCCTCACCCAGTTCGGGTACCGGACCTGGTTGAAACACTCACGCATTAGTGTTTCAACCAGGTCCGGTACCATCTGGGTGAGGCGGGCTTTAAGTCTTTGTATTCACTTGCTACGCCGCCATGTGTAAAAAATGTCTGTCAACTCGTATCCTTTGCGATCAATATCGCACGTTTGTGAAAATACACACAATGTCATCAAATAAAGCATATATTCGTATACGTTTTGTCAGAAAAGGTTGAATGGTTTTTGAGAAAGGACGGCTACATGTTAATGATTGATTTTTGATTAATATGCGCCATGGAAGGCCGAGTGCGCGAGCGCGCGCGACCGGCTCTGTCTCTCTCTATGCTGGTTCTTTCAGTAACAAGCGCCCTGTCACGAGCGCTGCAGTCAGTTATCTATCACCATTCAAATAAGGCTTTGGTGGCCGCCAAAAAAATAAAATAAATAATAATTAGCTACTTGATAGGCCGAGTCAAAAGAGCCCAAATGCAAGTATTTTTGTCTTTCTGATCCAAAGACCTAATCTCACAAATTGTGTGCCAATGTTAAATATATGGGACTTTTTTCCGGCTGAGCCAACAATCATGTCTGTAAGATATTGTAGATATGGCTTCTATATGTTGCAATATGGTTTCTAGGTGGCTCTAAACGGTTATGTTATTCTGAGTGAACATAGCCTCTATATATATATATATATATATATATATATATATATATATATATAGCTAGATTTAAACTAAGTTCCATTTTTATTATAAAGTCATAAGATTTCCTATCACCTGTTTTAATGAGATGTACTAGTTTAGCCTATTTTATTAGTGCATATAATTTTGACGTGAACAAATGCATAGATTCACAGTATTTTAATTATCTCTGCATAACAACATTTCCTATCATTGTCTGTGATATTTCTGCAAAGAAAATGATTTCTAAGAAACAACGTGTATGTCACTTTAACAGTTGCAGGATCCAAAATGCCTGCAGCACTACACACATAAACGGCACAGGAGTCGTTTCGCGCTCAAAATGGTTTAAAATTACATTTTCCGTGACCGTGCTTTTTAGACGCGTGTCATAAATTTTTTTATAACAAGTTTCCGCTACCTGACCTCAAGTAATGTGAAGAACAACGAATTTCACACATTTGTAAAAATGCTCTTTAGTGGGTGTGGGTGGCTCTTAACCACATCAACTCTGCAGCATATTTTGAATTTTTTAGAGAATTAGGCATGTCTGACTTTAAAAGAGCGTCCTGCCCACATACATTGGAGTAAATGGATAAAAATGGTCTCATTTTACAGAAAACACTCTAAATTTTAACACAGTGGTGAAATATTGCATATATTTTATTGTATTTATTCACAATGTTTTGATAAATACATAAAAAATCTAATTTTTTTATACTTTTTTTTGAATACTTTTTTTTTTTTAATCTGTAACTTTGGACCTGTTTTGTCTATGTCTCTTCGGAAAGTTTCTTTCGATTCCACTAGGTGGCAGTAAACAGGGGCAAAAAGAATTTTTTTGATAACTCCTCCTCAAATAAAGTTATTGATATTTATCTGAAAGGAGTCACAAGTGTACTTTTACAGTCTCCATTTTTGATTGCTAAAAGAATTGGGCATACCTGAATTTAAAATTGTGTCCTACCCACATACATTGGAGTAAATGGATGAAAATGGTCTCATTTTACAGAAAACACTCCTCATTTTGACGCAGTGGTGGAATATTGCATATATTGTATTGTATTTATTCACAATTTTATGATAAATAAGGATAATAAAATAAGGTTTCGATTGATTTTTAAATTAAGCTTTATTTTTAATTAAATTAAGAGTCTGTAACTTAGGATCTGTTTGGTGCATTTCCCTTCAGAAAGTTTCTTTTGATTCCACTAGGTGTCTGTAAACAGGGGCAAAAAGAATTTTCTTGATAACTCCTTCTCAAAAAAAGTTATTGAGATTTATCTGAAAGGAGTGACAAATGTACTTTTAAAGTCTCCATTTTTGATTGCTAAAAGAATTGGGCATACCTGAATTTAAAATGGTGTCCTACCCACATACATTGGAGTAAATGGATGAAAATGGTCTCATTTTACAACAAACACTCTACAGTTTAACACAGTGGTGGAATATTGCATATATTGTATTGTATGCATTCACAATTTTATGATAAATAAGGATAAAAAGTCAGATTTTGATAGATTTTTAAATTAAGTTTTTAGTTGAGAGTCTGTAACTTATGATCGTTTTGGTGTATTTCCCTTCAGAAAGTTTCTTTTGATTCCACTAGGTGTATGTAAACAGGGGCAAAAAGAATTTTTTTGCTAACTCTTTCTGAAAGTAAGTTATTGAGATTTATCTGAAAGGAGTCACTGGTGTCTCCAAGTGTACTTTTGAAGTCTCCATTTTTTATTGCTAAAAGAATTGGGCATACCTGGATTTAAAAGAGTGTCCTACGCACATACATTGGAGTAAATTAATGAAAATGGTCTCATTTTACAAAAAACACTCTAAAGTTTAACACAGTGGTGGAATATTGCATATATTTTATTGTATTTAGTCACAAGTTTATGATAAATAAGGATAAAAAGTCAGATTTAGATTTTTTTTTTTATTAGGTTTTTAGTTCAGAGTCTGTAACTTAGGATCTGTTTGGTGTATTTCCCTTCAGAAAGTTTCTACTGTTTCCACGAGGTGTCTGTAAACAGGGGAAAAAATAATTTTCTTGATAACTCCTCCGCAGAAAAAGTTATTGAGATTTATCTGAAAGGAGTCACTGGTGTCTTCATTTCTGGCTGCCATTCATCACCACTGTCCAGACTGCAAAACAAAACAAATTTATGAATCCACATTGTGATTCAGAAATGCATGCTAATATTACACACAAACACAAAATAATTAACGTATGCACATAACAGATACAAGATTATAATTTGCATACCCACATAAGACACACCAATACATGTGTGCAAAAATAAAGGAGCACAACTCATGCATCCACTGATTCAAATATGAATGTAACCAACATGTAGAATGCATTTCACGTGTATGTGTGTGTGTGTATATATATAGCTTAGCAAAAGCTCCCAAGCATATTTGACCTATGGCATCAATATATGCATGGGTTGTGCTCGTTTATTATTACATGCATATATCTTTGGGTGCAAAATAAATCTCAAATATACATGCACAAACATGTACGCGACAAAAAAAACAACAACCGCAAACGCGTTAGCAAAAGCATCCAAGCTAATTTGAACTAGAGCGTGCATGGGTTGTGATATTCCTCGATGTCTGTTGCATGAATATTTTGTACAATTGTGGCATGCATTAGTTCATGAAATACACAAATACAACGTTTATAGGTTCAAAATGTGTACTTACTCAAATTCAGGATCCATTACGCAGCTTGTGATCAGAGTCAAAACTTTGCTGCAAGTTTCAGTGTCACTGTCTCGATCAAACTCCGCCAAAACAGCCTCTACGCCGACAAAAATCTTTCTTGAAGCCATTGTCCAAAGACAAAACACTCCAACCAGTTGTAAAAAGTACGCAATAACTAAAAAAACACTTTCCAAACTATCAATCGATCTCAAACTAGACTCCTCTCTTCTGCAATGCGCGCTTGCAGCTGCTGGAATGTCAGGATGAAGACCCGCCTCCTCGAACTTGTCATAGAATATCTCGGTCTCTGAGTGGGTTAGAGAAATGATCGACGTGTCTATGGACCACTGAGAGTCTCGGCTTTCTTGACGCATGACGCAATATTTGATGACGTCATCAAAAATCGCGGCTAACGAAGACGATCAAACCTAAGATTAATAAGAATATTTGCTCCTATCCTAGATCGCACGTTTTGATCTGGACATCGGTGACATATTACAGTGTAATTTGGTCATCCTTGCTCGAAGACATGTGAAAATGGTCTCATTTTGAAGAAAACAACATAAGGAACGAGCTGATATAGCGTTTGAGGCTAGTAGCTCCACACGGAGGAAGTGATCCGAACAGGAATATGATTCATGTGTTTGCTTGTTCAAAAAACTCGATTCCGTTTTCGTGATTCTTTGGAAAATAATGTTATTGTAAAGTGTTGGATCGGAAAAATAAACTGCACAGTGATATTCTTGAGAGTGAGAGCTTTCATTTGATGTATGATTTGTCTA